>JANJXV010000397.1:0-600000 GCA_024803745.1 Megascapheus bottae | reverse complement strand
AGAATGGAGGTGTGTGAAGTCAGAATGGAGGTGTGTGAACTCACATAATGGAGGTGTGTTAAGTCACAATGGAGGTGTGTGAAATCATAGAATGGAGGTGTGTGAAGTCACAAAATGGAGGTGTGTGAAGTCATACAATGGAGGTGTGTGAAGTCATAGAATGGACGTTTTTGAAGTAAGAATGAAGGTGTGTGAAGTCATAGAATGGAGGTGTGTGACCTCACAGAATGGAGTTGTGTGAAGTCATAGAATGGAGCATTGTGAAGTCAGAATGGAGGTGTGTAAAGTCACAGGATGGAGGTGTGTCAATTCAGAATGGAGGTGTGTGAGTCACAGAATGGAGGTGTGTGAAGTCCGAATGTAGGTGTGAAATCGCAGAATGGAGGTGGGTGAAGTCATAGAAAGGAGGTGTGGGAAGTCATAGAATGGAGGAGTGTGAAGTCGTAGAGTGGAGGTGAGTGAAGTCAAAGATACGAGGTCTGTGAAGTCATAGAATGGAGGTGTGTGAATTAAGAATGGAGGTGTGTGAGGTCATAGAATGGAGATAAGTGAACTCATAGAATGGAGGTGTGTGACGTCACAGAATGGAGGTGTGTCACTTCATAGAATGGTGGTGTGTGAAGTCATAGAATGGAGGTGTGTGAAGTCATAGAATGGAGGTGTGTGAAGTCATAGAATGGAGGTGTGTGAAGTCACAGAATGGAGGTGTGTGAAGTCACAGAATGGAGGTGTGTGAAGTCATAGAATTGAAGTGTGTGAAGTCATAGAATGGAGGTGTGTGAAGTCAGAATGGAGGTGTGTGAAGTCACAGAATGGAGGTGTGTGAACTCAGAATGGAGGTGTGTGAAGTCACAGAATGGAGGTTTGTGAAGTCATATAATGGAGGTGTTTGAAGTCATAGAATGGATATTTCTGAGGTAAGAATGAAGGAGAGTGAAGTCAGAGAATGGAGGTGTGTGAAGTCAAAATGAAGGTGAGTGAACTCATAGAATGGACGTGTGTGAACTGATAGAATGGAGGTGTGTGAAGTCATCGAATGGAGGTGTGTGAAGTCAGAATGGAGGTGTGAGAAGTAACAGAATGGAGGTGTGTGAATTCAGAATGGAGGTGAGTGAAGTCATAGAATGGAGGTGTGTGAAGTCAGAATGGAGGTATGAGAAGTCACAGAAGGGAGATGTGTGAATTCAGAATGGAGGTTAGTGAAGTCATATAATGGAGGTGTGTGAAGTCATAGAATGGAGGTGTGTGAAGTCATACAATGGAGGTTTGTGAAATCATAGAATGGAGGTGTTTGAATTCACAGAGTGGAGGTGTGTGAAGTCAGAGTGGAGGTGTGTGAAGTCATAGAATTGAGGTGTGAAATCAGAATGGAGGTGTGTGAACTCATAGAATGCAGGCGTGTGAAATCACAATGGAGCTGTGTGAAGTCATAGAATGGAGGTGTGTGAAGTCACAGAATGGAAGTGTGTGAAGGCATAGAATGGAGCTGGGTGAAGTAATAGAATGGAGGTGTGTGAAATCATAGAATGGAGTAGTGTGAAGTTAGAATGGAGGTGTGTGAAGTCATAGAATGGAGGTCTGTGAAGTCATAGAATGGATGTGTGTGAATTCAGAATGGAGGTGAGTGAAGTCATAGAATGGAGGTGTGTGAAGTCAGAATGGAGGTATGAGAAGTCACAGAAGGGAGATGTGTGAATTCAGAATGGAGGTTAGTGAAGTCATATAATGGAGGTGTGTGAAGTCATAGAATGGAGGTGTGTGAAGTCATACAATGGAGGTTTGTGAAATCATAGAATGGAGGTGTTTGAATTCACAGAATGGAGGTGTGTGAAGTCAGAGTGGAGGTGTGTGAAGTCATAGAAATGAGGTGTGAAATCAGAATGGAGGTGTGTGAACTCATAGAATGCAGGTGTGTGAAATCACAATGGAGGTGTGTGAAGTCATAGAATGGAGCTGTGTGAAGTCACAGAATGGAAGTTTGTGAAGGCATAGAATGGAGCTGGGTGAAGTCATAGAATGGAGGTGTGTGAAATCATAGAATGGAGGAGTGTGAAGTTAGAATGGAGGTGTGTGAAGTCATAGAATGGAGGTCTGTGAAGTCATAGAATGGAGGTGTGTGAATTAAGAATGGAGGTGTGTGAAGTCATAGAATGGAGATAAGTGAACTCATAGAATGGAGGTGTGTGACGTCACAATGGAAGTGTGTGAAGTCACAGAATGGAGGTGTGTGAAGTCACAGAATGGAGGTGTGTGAAGTCATACATTGGAGGTGAGTGAAGTCCGAATGGAGTTCTGTGAAGTCACAGAATGGAGGTGTGTGAACTCAGAATGAAGGTGTGTGAAGTCATAGAAGGAGGTGTGTGAAGTCATAGATGTAGGTGTGTGAAGTCATAGTATGGAGGTGTGTGAAATCATAGAATGGAGTTTTGTGAAGTCACAGAATGGAGCTGTGTGAAGTCAGAATGTAGGTGTGTGAAGTCATAGAATAGAAGTGTGTGAAGTCAAAATGGAGGTGTGTGAAGTCATAGAATGGATGTGTGTGAAGTCACAGAATTGAGGTGTGTGAAGTCATAGAATGGAGGTGTGTGAATTCATAGAATGGAGGTGTGTGAAATCACAGAATGTAGGTGTGTGAAGTCACAGAATGGAGTTGTTTGAACTCAAAATAGAGGTGTCTGAAGTCACAGAATGGAGGTGTGTGAAGTCATAGAATGGAAGTGTGTGAAGTCATAGAATGGAGGTGTGTGAAGTCATAGAATGGATGTGTGTGAAGTCACAGAATTGAGGTGTGTGAAGTCATAGAATGGAGGTGTGTGAATTCATAGAATGGAGGTGTGTGAAATCGCAGAATGGAGGTGTGTGAAGTCACAGAATGGAGGTGTTTGAACTCACAATAGAGGTGTCTGAAGTCACAGAATGGAGGTGTGTGAAGTCATAGAATGTAAGTGTTTAAGTCACAGAATGGAGGTGTGTGAAGTCAGAATGGACGTGTGAAGTCACAGAATTGAGGTGTGTGAAGTCACAGAATGGAGGTTTATGAAGACATACAATGGAGGTGTGTGAAGTCATAGAATGGATGTTTCTAAAGTAAGACTGAATGTGTGTGAAGTCATAGAATGGAGGTGTGTGAAGTCAAAATTAAGGTGTGTGAACTCATAGAATGGAGGTGTGTGAACTCATAGATTGGAGGTGTGAAGTCATGGAATGGAGGTGTGTGAAGTCACAGAATGGAGGTGTGTGAAGTCAAACAATAGAGGTGTGTGAAGTCACAGAATGGAGGTGTGTGAAATCACAGATTGGAAGTGTGTGCAGTCAAAATGGAGGTGTGTGAAGTCAAAAAGGTGGTGTGTGAAGTCAAAAATGGAGGTGTGTGAAGTCACAGAATGGAGGTATGTGAACTCAGAATGGAGGTGTGTGAAGTCATAGATGGAGGTGTGGGAAGTCATAGTATGGAGGTGTGTGAAATTATAGAAAGGAGTTTTGTGAACTCACAGAATGGACTGTGTGAAGTCAGAATGGAGGTGTGTGAACTCATAGAATGGAGGTGTGTGAAGTCACAATGGACGTGTGTGAAATCATAGAATGGAGGTGTGTGAAGTCACAGAATGGAGGTGTGTGAAGTCACAGAATGGAGGTGTGTGAACTCATAGAATGGAGGTGTGTGATGTCATAGATAGACGTGTGTGAAGCCATAGTATGGAGGTGTGTGAAATCATAGAATGGAGGTTTGTGAAGTCTCAGAATGAAGCTGTGTGAAGTCAGAATGGCAGTGAGTGAAGGCATAAATGGAGGTGTGTGTAAAGTCAAAATGGAAGTGTGTGAAATCATAGAATCGTGGTGTGTGAGGTCACAATGGAGGTTTGTGAAGTCATAGAATGGAGGTGTGTGAAATCACAGAATGGAGGTGTGTGAAGTCATAGAATGGAGGTGTGTGAAGTCATAGAATGGAGGTGTGTGAAGTCACAGAATGAAGGTGTGTGAAGTCACAGAATGGAGGGGTGTGAACTCAGAATGGAGGTAGGTGAAGTCAAAAATGGAGGTGAGTGAAGTCATAGAATGGAGGTGTGTGAAGTCAGAATGGAGGTGTGAGAAGTCACAGAATGGAGGTGTGTGAATTCAGAATGGAGGTGAGTGAAGTCATAGAATGGAGGTGTGTGAAGTCATAGAATGGAGGTGTGTGAAATCATACAATGGAGGTGTCTGAAATCATAGAATGGAGGTGTTTGAAGTCACAGAATGGAGGAGTGTGAAGTCAGAATGGAGGTGTGTGAAGTCATAGAATTGAGGTGTTTGAAATCAGAATGGAGGTGTGTGAACTCATAGAACGGAGGTGTATGAAATCACAATGGAGGTGTGTGAAGTCATAGAATGGAGGTGTTTGAAGTCACAGAATGCAGGTGTGTGAAGTCATAGAATGGTGGTGTGTGAAGTCATAGAATGGAGGTGTGTGAAGTCAGAATGGAGGTGTGTGAAGTCACAGAATTGAGGTTTGTGAACACAGAATGGAGGTTTGTGAAGTCACATAATGGATGTGTGTGAAGTCATAGAATGGATGTGTGTGAAGTCATAGAATGGATGTTTGTAAAGAAAGAATGAAGGTGTGTGAAGTCATAGAATAGAGGTGTGTGACGGCAAAGAATGGAGGTGTGTGAAGTCATAGAATGGATGTGTGTGAAGTCATAGAATGAAGGTGTGTGAAGTCATAGAATGGAGGTGTGTGAAGTCACAGAATGGAGGTGTGTGAAGTCAGAATGGAGGTGTGAAGTCGCTGAATGGAGGTGGGTGAAGTCATAGAAAGGAGGTGTGGGAAGTCATAGAATGGAGAAGTGTGAAGTCATAGTGTTGAGATGAGTGAAGTCACAGATTCGAGGTCTGTGAAGTCATAGAATGGATGTGTGTGAAGTCAGAATGGAGGTGTGTGAAATCATAGAATGGAGATGTGTGAACTCATAAAATGGAGGTGTGTGACGTCACAATGGAAGTGTGTGAAGTCATAGAATGGAGGTGTGTGAAGTCACAGAATGGAGCTGTCTGAAGACAGAATGGCGGTGTGTAAAGGCATAGAATGGAGGTGTGTGAAGTCAGAATGCAGGTGTGTGAAATCATAGTATCATGGTTTGTGAAGTCACAATGGAGGTGTGTGAAATCATGGAATGGAGGTGCGTGAAGTCACAGAATGGCGGTGTGTGAAGTCATAGAATGGAGGTGTGTGAAGTCATAGAATGGAGGTGTGTGAAGTCACAGAATGGAGGTGTGTGAAGTCACAGAATGGAGGTGTGTGAACTCACAATGGAGGTGCGTGAAGTCACAGAATGGAGGTGAGTGAAGTCGCAGAATGGAGGTGTGAGAATTCATAGAATTGAAGTGTGTGAAGTCACAGAATGGAGGTGTGTGAACTCAGAATGGAGGTGTGTGAAGTCACAGAATGGAGGTTTGTGAAGTCATATAATGGAGGTGTGTGAATTCACAGAATGAAGTTGTGTGAAGTCAGAATGGAGGTGTGTAGTCATAGATTGGAGGTGGTGAAGTCATAGAAAGGAGGTGTGGAATGTTATAGAATGGAGGAGTGTGAAGTCATAGAGTGCAGGTGAGTGAAGTCACAGATTCGAGGTCTGTGAAGTCATAGGATGGAAGTGCGTGATGTCAGAATGCAGGTGTGTGAAGTCATAGATGGAGTTGTGTGAAGTCATAGTATGGAGGTGTGTGAAATCATAGAATGGAGTTTTGAGAAGTCACAGAATGGAGTTGTGTGAATACAGAATGGAGGTGTGTGAAGTCATAGAATGTAGGTGTTTGAAGTCAGAAAGGAGGTGTGTGAACTCATAGAATGGAAGTGAGTGACGTCACAATGGAAGTGTGTGAAGTCATACAATGGAGGTGTGTGAAGTCACAGAATGGAGGTGTGTGAAGTCATAAAATGGAGGTGGGTGAAGTCATAGAAAGGAGATGTGGGAAGTCATAGAATGGAGGAGTGTGAAGTCCTAGAGTGGAGGTGAGTGAAGTCACATATACGAGGTCTGTGAAGTCATAGAATGGAGGTGTGTGAAGTCAGAATGGAGGTGTGTGAAGTCATAGAATGAAGGTGTGTGAACTCATAGAATGGAGGTGTGTGACGTCACAAAGGAAGTGTGTGAAGTCATAGAATGGAGGTGTGTGAAGTCACAGAATGGAGGTGTGAGAAGTCATAGGATGGAAGTGCGTGATGTCAGAATGCAGGTGTGTGAAGTCACAGAATGGAGGTGTGTGAAGTCACAGCATGGAGGTATGTGAAATCATAGAATGGAAGTGTGTGAAGTCATAGAATGGAGGTGTGTGAAGTCACAGAATGAAGGTGTGTGAAGGCATAGAATGGATGTGTGTGAAGACACAGAAGGGAGGTGTGTGAAGTCACATAATGGAGGTGTGTGAAGTCAAAATGGAGGTGTGTGACTTCATAAAATGGAGGTGTGTGAAGTCATAGAATGGAGGTGTGTGAAATCATAGAATGGAGTTTTGTGAAGTCACAGAATGGAGCTGTGTGAATACAGAATGGAGGTGTGTGAAGTCATAAAATTCAGGTGGGTGAAGTCATAGACAGGACATGTGGGAAGTCATAGAATGGAGCAGTGTGAAGTCATAGAGTTCAGGTGAGTGAACTGACATATTCGAGGTCTGTGAAGTCATAGAATGGAGGTGTGTGAAGTCAGAATGGAGGTGTGTGAAGTCATAGAATGGAGGTGTGTGAACTCATAGAATGGATGTGTGTGACATCACAAAGGAAGTGTGTGAAGTCATAGAATGCAAGTGTGTGAAGTCACAGAATGGAGGTGTGAGAAGTCAAAATGGAGGTGTGTGACGTCATAAAATGGAGGTGTGTGAAGTCATAGAATGGAGCTGTGTGAAATCATAGAATGGAGGTTTGTGAAGTCACAGAATGGAGGTGTGTGAAGTCATAGAGTGGAGGTGTGTGAAGTCACAGAATGGAGGTGTGTGAAGTCACAGCATGGAGGTATGTGAAATCATAGAATGGAAGTGTGTGAAGTCATAGAATGGAGGTGTGTGAATCACAGAATGAAGGTGTGTGAAGTCATAGAATGGAGGTGTGTGAAGACACAGAAGGGAGGTGTGTGAAGTCACATAATGGAGGTGTGTGAAGCCAAATGGAGGTGTGTGACGTCATAAAATGGAGGTGTGTGAAGTCATAGAATGGAGATGTGTGAAATCATAGAATGGTGGTTTGTGAAGTCACAGATTGGAGGTGTGTGACGTCACAGAATGGAGGTTTGTGAAGTCATCGAATGGAGGTGTGTGAAGTCAGAATGGAGGTGTGAGAAGTAACAGAATGGCGGTGTGTGAATTCAGAATGGAGGTGAGTGAAATCATAGAATGGAGGTGTGTGAAGTCAGAATGGAGGTATGAGAAGTCACAGAAGGGAGATGTGTGAATTCAGAATGGAGGTTAATGAAGTCATATAATGGAGGTGTGTGAAGTCATAGAATAGAGGTGTGTGAAGTCATACAATGGAGGTGTGTGAAATCATAGAATGGAGGTGTTTGAATTCACAGAATGGAGGTGTGTGAAGTCAGAGTGGAGGTGTGTGAAGTCATAGAATTGAGGTGTGAAATCAGAATGGAGGTGTGTGAACTCATAGAATGCAGGTGTGTGAAATCACAATGGAAGTGTGTGAAGTCATAGAATGGAGGGGTGTGAAGTCACAGAATGGAAGTGTGTGAAGGCATAGAATGGAGATGGGTGAAGTCATAGAATGGAGGTGTGTGAAATCATAGAATGGAGGAGTGTGAAGTTAGAAGGGAGGTGTGTGAAGTCATAGAATGGATGTGTGTGAAGTCAGAATGGAGGTGTGTGAAGTCATAGAATGGAGATGTGTTAACTCATAGAATGGAGGTGTGTGACGTAACAATGGAAGTGTGTGAAGTCATAGAATGGAGGTGTGTGAAGTCATACAATGAAGGTGTGTGAAGTCAGAATGGAGGTGTGTGAAGTCACAGAATGGAGGTGTGTGAAGTCATAGAATGGATGTTTTTGAAGTAAGAATGAAGGTGTGTGAAGTCATAGAATGGAGGTGTGTGGCGTCACAGAATGGAGTTGTGTGAAGTCATAGAATGGAGCATTGTGAAGTCAGAATGGAGGTGTGTAAAGTCACAGGATGGAGGTGTGTCAATTCAGAATGGAGGTGTGTGAAGTCACAGAATGGAGGTGTGTGAAGTCAGAAAGGAGGTGTGAAATCGCAGAATGGAGGTGGGTGAAGTCATAGAAAGGAGGTGTGGGAAGTCATAGAATGGAGGAGTGTGAAGTCGTAGAGTGGAGGTGAGTGAAGTCAAAGATACGAGGTCTGTGAAGTCATAGAATGGAGGTGTGTGAATTAAGAATGGAGGTGTGTGAAGTCATAGAATGGAGATAAGTGAACTCATAGAATGGAGGTGTGTGACGTCACAATGGAAGTGTGTGAAGTCATAGAATGGAGGTGTGTGAAGTCACAGAATGGAGGTGTGTGAAGTCATACATTGGAGGTGAGTGAAGACTGAATGGAGTTCTGTGAAGTCACAGAATGGAGGTGTGTGAACTCAGAATGGAGGTGTGTGAAGTCATAGAAGGAGGTGTGTGAAGTCATAGATGTAGGTGTGTGAAGTCATAGTATGGAGGTGTGTGAAATCATAGAATGGAGTTTTGTGAAGTCACAGAATGGAGCTGTGTGAAGTCAGAATGGAGGTGTGTGAAGTCATAGAATAGAAGTGTGTGAAGTCACAGAATTGAGGTGTGTGAAGTCATAGAATGGAGGTGTGTGAATTCATAGAATGGAGGTGTGTGAAATCACAGAATGGAGGTGTGTGAAGTCACAGAATGGAGGTGTTTGAACTCAGAATGGAGGTGTGTGAAGTCATAGATGGAGGTGTGTGAACTCAGAATGGAGGTAGGTGAAGTCACAGAATGGAGGTGTGTGAAGTCATAGAATGGAGGTGTGAAGTCACAGAATGGAGGTGTGTGACTTCATAGAATGGTGGTGTGTGAAGTCATAGAATGGAGGTGTGTGAAGTCATAGAATGGAGGTGTGTGAAGTCACAGAATGGAGGTTTGTGAAGTCATATAATGGAGGTGTTTGAAGTCATAGAATGGATGTTTCTGAGGTAAGAATGAAGGAGAGTGAAGTCAGAGAATGGAGGTGTGTGAAGTCAAAATGAAGGTGTGTGAACTCATAGAATGGACGTGTGTGAACTGATAGAATGGAGGTGTGTGAAGTCATCGAATGGAGGTGTGTGAAGTCAGAATGGAGGTGTGAGAAGTAACAGAATGGAGGTGTGTGAATTCAGAATGGAGTTGAGTGAAGTCATAGAATGGAGGTGTGTGAAGTCAGAATGGAGGTATGATAAGTCACAGAAGGGAGATGTGTGAATTCAGAATGGAGGTTAGTGAAGTCATATAATGGAGGTGTGTGAAGTCATAGAATGGAGGTGTGTGAAGTCATACAATGGAGGTGTGTGAAATCATAGAATGGAGGTGTTTGAATTCACAGAATGTATGTGTGTGAAGTCAGAGTGGAGGTGTGTGAAGTCATAGAATTGAGGTGTGAAATCAGAATGGAGTTGTGTGAACTCATAGAATGCAGGTGTGTGAAATCACAATGGAGGTGTGTGAAGTCATAGAATGGAGGTGTGTGAAGTCACAGAATGGAAGTGTGTGAAGGCATAGAATGGAGCTGGGTGAAGTCATAGAATGGAGGTGTGTGACATCATAGAATGGAGAAGTGTGAAGTTAGAATTTAGGTGTGTGAAGTCATAGAATGGATGTGTGTGAAGTCAGAATGGAGGTGTGTGAAGTCATAGAGTGGAGATGTGTTAACTCATAGAATGGAGGTGTGTGACGTCACAATGGAAGTGTGTGAAGTCATAGAATGGAGGTGTGTGAAGTCACACAATGAAGGTGTGTGAAGTCAGAATGGAGGTGTGTGAAGTCACAGAATGGAGGTGTGTGAACTCAGAATGGAGTTGTGTGAAGTCACAGATGGAGGTGTGTGAAGTCATAGTATGGAGGTGTGTGAAATCATAGAATGGATTTTTGTTGAGTCACAGAGTGGAGCTGTGTGAATCCAGAATGGAGGAGTGTGAAGTCATAGAATGGAGGTGTGTGAAGTCAGAATGGAGGTGTGTGAACTCATAGAATGGAGGTGTGTAAAGTCACAATGGAGGTGTGTGAAATCATAGAATGGAGGTGTGTGAAGTCACAAAATGGAGGTGTGTGAAGTCATAGAATGGAGGTGTGTGAAGTCATAGAATGGATGCTTTTGAAGTAAGAATGAAGGTGTGTGAAGTCATAGAATGGAGGTGTGTGACGTCACAGAATGGAGTTGTGTGAAGTCATAGAATGGAGCATTGTGAAGTCAGAATGGAGGTGTGTAAAGTCACAGGATGGAGGTGTGTCAATTCAGAATGGAGGTGTGTGAAGTCACGGAATGGAGGTGTGTGAAGTCCGAATATAGGTGTGAAATCGCAGAATGAAGGTGGGAGAAGTCATAGAAAGGAGGTGTGGGAAGTCATAGAATGGAGGAGTGTGAAGTCGTAGAGTGGAGGTGAGTGAAGTCAAAGATACGAGGTCTGTGAAGTCATAGAATGGAGGTGTGTGAATTAAGAATGGAGGTGTGTGAAGTCACAGAATGGAGATAAGTGAACTCATAGAATGGAGGTGTGTGACGTCACAATGGAAGTGTGTGAAGTCATAGAACGGAGGCGTGTGAAGTCACAGAATGGAGGTGTGTGAAGTCATACATTGGAGGTGAGTGAAGTCCGAATGGAGTTCTGTGAAGTCATAGTAGGAGGTGTGTGAAGTCATAGATGTAGGTGTGTGAAGTCATAGTATGGAGGTGTGTGAAATCATACAATGGAGTTTTGTGAAGTCACAGAATGGAGCTGTGTGAAGTCAGAATGTAGGTGTGTCAAGTCATAGAATAGAACAGTGTGAAGTCAAAATGGAGGTGTGTGAAGTCATAGAATGGATGTGTGTGAAGTCACAGAATTGAGGTGTGTGAAGTCATAGAATGGAGGTGTGTGAATTCATAGAATGGAGGTGTGTGAAATCACAGAATGGAGGTGTGTGAAGTCACAGAATGGAGGTGTTTGAACTCAAAATAGAGGTGTCTGAAGTCATAGAATGGAGGTGTGTGAAGTCATAGAATGGAAGTGTGTGAAGTCATAGAATGGAGGTGTGTGAAGTCATAGAATGGATGTGTGTGAAGTCACAGAATTGAGGTGTGTGAAGTCATAGAATGGAGGTGTGTGAATTCATAGAATGGAGGTGTGTGAAATCACAGAATGGAGGTGTGAAGTCACAGAATTGAGGTGTTTGTACTCACAATAGAGGTGTCTGAAGTCACAGAATGGAGGTGTGTGAAGTCATAGAATTGAAGTGTTTGAAGTCACAGAATGGAGGTGTGTGAAGTCAGAATGGACGTGTGAAGTCACAGAATTGATGTGTGTAAAGTCACGGAATGGAGGTTTGTGAAGACATACAATGGAGGTGTGTGAAGTCATAGAATGGATGTTTCTAAAGTAAGACTGAATGTGTGTGAAGTCATAGAATGGAGGTGTGTGAAGTCAAAATTAAGGTGTGTGAACTCATAGAATGGAGGTGTGTGAACTCATAGAATGGAGGTGTGTGAAGTCAAAGAATGGAGGTGTGTGAAGTCAAACAATAGAGGTGTGCGAAGTCACAGAATGGAGGTGTGTGAAGTCACAGATTGGAAGTGTGTGAAGTCAAAACGGAGGTGTGTGAAGTCAAAAAGGTGGTGTGTGAAGTCACAAATGGAGGTGTGTGAAGTCACAGAATGGAGGTATGTGAACTCAGAATGGAGGTGTGTGAAGTCATAGATGGAGGTGTGGGAAGTCATAGTATGGAGGTGTGTGAAATTATAGAAAGGAGATTTGAGAACTCACAGAATGGACTGTGTGAAGTCAGAATGGAGGTGTGTGAACTCATAGAATGGAGGTGTGTGAAGTCACAATGGAGGTGTGTGAAATCATAGAATGGAGGTGTGTGAAGTCGGAGAATGGAGGTGTGTGTAGTCACAGAATTGAGGTGTGTGAACTCATAGAATGGAGGTGTGTGAAGTCATAGATGGCCGTGTGTGAAGTCATAGTATGGAGGTGTGTGAAATCATAGAATGGAGGTTTGTGAAGTCTCAGAATGAAGCTGTGTGAAGTCAGAATGGCAGTGAGTGAAGGCACAAATGGAGGTGTGTGTAAAGTCAAAATGGAAGTATGTGAAATCATAGAATCGTGGTGTGTGAGGTCACAATGGAGGTTTGTGAAGTCATAGAATGGAGGTGTGTGAAATCACAGAATGGAGGTGTGTGAAGTCATAGAATGGAGGTGTGTGAAGTCATAGAATGGAGGTGTGTGAAGTCACAGAATGAAGGTGTGTGAAGTCACAGAATGGAGGGGTGTGAACTCAGAATGGAGGTAGGTGAAGTCAAAGAATGGAGGTGAGTGAAGTCATAGAATGGAGGTGTGTGAAGTCAGAATGGAGGTGTGAGAAGTCACAGAATGGAGGTGTGTGAATTCAGAATGGAGGTGAGTGAAGTCATAGAATGGAGGTGTGTGAAGTCATAGAATGGAGGTGTGTGAAATCATACAATGGAGGTGTCTGAAATCATAGAATGGAGGTGTTTGAAGTCACAGAATGGAGGTGTGTGAAGTCAGAATTGAGGTGTGTGAAGTCATAGAATTGAGGTGTTTGAAATCAGAATGGAGGTGTGTGAACTCATAGAACGGAGGTGTATGAAATCACAATGGAGGTGTGTGAAGTCATAGAATGGAGGTGTTTGAAGTCACAGAATGCAGGTGTGTGAAGTCATAGAATGGAGGTGTGTGAAGTCATAGAATGGAGGTGTGTGAAGTCAGAATGGAGGTGTGTGAAGTAACAGAATTGAGGTGTGTGAACACAGAATGGAGGTTTGTGAAGTCACATAATGGATGTGTGTGAAGTCATAGAATGGAGGTGTGTGAAGTCATAGAATGGATGTTTGTGAAGAAAGAATGAAGGTGTGTGAAGTCATAGAATAGAGGTGTGTGAAGGCAAAGAATGGAGGTGTGTGAAATCATAGAATGGATGTGTGTGAAGTCATATAATGGAGGTGTTTGAAGTCATAGAATGGATGTTTCTGAGGTAAGAATGAAGGAGAATGAAGTCAGAGAATGGAGGTTTGTGAAGTGAAAATAAAGGTGTGTGAACTCATAGAATGGACGTGTGTGAACTGATAGAATGGAGAAGTGTGAAGTCATAGGGTTGAGATGAGTGAAGTCATAGATTCGAGGTCTGTGAAGTCATAGAATGGAGGTGTGTGAAGTCAGAATGGAGGTGTGTGAAATCATAGAATGGACATGTGTGAACTCATAAAATGGAGGTGTGTGACGTCACAATGGAAGTGTGTGAAGTCATAGAATGGAGGTGTGTGAAGTCACAGAACGGAGCTGTGTGAAGTCAGAATGGCGGTGTGTGAAGGCATAGAATGGAGGTGTGTGAAGTCAGAATGCAGGTGTGTGAAATCATAGTATCATGGTTTGCGAAGTCACAATGGAGGTGTGTGAAATCATGGAATGGAGGTGCGTGAAGTCACAGAATGGCGGTGTGTGAAGTCATAGAATGGAGGTGCGTGAAGTCATAGAATGGAGGTGTGTGAAGTCACAGAATGGAGGTGTGTGAAGTCACAGAATAGAGGTGTGTGAACTCACAATGAAGGTGCGTGAAGTCACAGAATGGAGGTGAGTGAAGTCACAGAATGGAGGTGTGAGAATTCATAGAATTGAAGTGTGTGAAGTCATGGAATGGAGGTGTGTGAAGTCAAAATGGAGGTGTGTGATGTCACAGAATGGAGGTGTGTGAACTCTGAATGGAGGTGTGTGAAGTCACAGAATGGAGGTTTGTGAAGTAATATAATGGAGGTGTGTGAATTCACAGAATGAAGTTGTGTGAAGTCAGAATGGAGGTGTGTAGTCATAGATTGGAGGTGGTGAAGTCATAGAAAGGAGGTGTGGAAAGTCATAGAATGGAGGAGTGTGAAGTCATAGAGTGCAGGTGGGAAAAGTCACAGATTCGAGGTCTGTGAAGTCATAGAATGGAGGTGCGTGATGTCAGAATGCAGGTGTGTGAAGTCATAGATGGAGTTGTGTGAAGTCATAGTATGGAGGTGTGTGAAATCATAGAATGGAGTTTTGTGAAGTCACAGAATGGAGCTGTGTGAATACAGAATGGAGGTGTGTGAAGTCATAGAATGTAGGTGTTTGAAGTCAGAACGGAGGTGTGTGAACTCATAGAATGGAGGTGAGTGACGTCACATTGGAAGTGTGTGAAGTCATACAATGGAGGTGTGTGAAGTCACAGAATGGAGGTGTGTGAAGTCATAAAATGGAGGTGGGTGAAGTCATAGAAAGGAGATGTGGGAAGTCATAGAATGGAGGAGTGTGAAGTCCTAGAGTGGAGGTGAGTGAAGTCACATATTCGAGGTCTGTGAAGTCATAGAATGGAGGTGTGTGAAGTCAGAATGGAGGTGTGTGAAGTCATAGAATGAAGGTGTGTGAAGTCATAGAATGGAGGTGTGTGACGTCACAAAGGAAGTGAGTGAAGTCATAGAATGGATGTTTGTGAAGAAAGAATGAAGGTGTGTGAAGTCATAGAATATAGGTGTGTGAAGGCAAAGAATGGAGGTGTGTGAAGTCATAGAATGGATGTGTGTGAAGTCATAGAATGAAGGTGTGTGAAGTCATAGAATGGAGGTGTGTGAATTCACACAATGGAGGTGTGTGAAGTCAGAATGGAGGTGTGAAGTGGCTGAATGGAGGTGGGTGAAGTCATAGAAAGGAGGTGTGGGAAGTCATAGAATGGAGAAGTGTGAAGTCATAGGGTTGAGATGAGTGAAGTCACAGATTCGAGGTCTGTGAAGTCATAGAATGGAGGTGTGTGAAGTCAGAATGGAGGTGTGTGAAATCATAGAATGGAGATGTGTGAACTCATAAAATGGAGGTGTGTGACGTCACAATGGAAGTGTGTGAAGTCATAGAATGGAGGTGTGTGAAGTCACAGAATGGAGCTGTGTGAAGTCAGAATGGCGGTGTGTGAAGGCATAGAATGGAGGTGTGTGAAGTCAGAATGCAGGTGTGTGAAATCATAGTATCATGGTTTGCGAAGTCACAATGGAGGTGTGTGAAATCATGGAATGGAGGTGTGTGAACTCACAATGGAGGTGCGTGAAGTCACAGAATGGAGGTGAGTGAAGTCACAGAATGGAGGTGTGAGAATTCATAGAATTGAAGTGTGTGAAGTCATAGAATGGAGGTGTGTGAAGTCAAAATGGAGGTGTGTGATGTAACAGAATGGAGGTGTGTGAACTCAGAATGGAGGTGTGTGAAGTCACAGAATGGCGGTGTGTGAAGTCATAGAATGGAGGTGTGTGAAGTCATAGAATGGAGGTGTGTGAAGTCACAGAATGGAGCTGTGTGAAGTCACAGAATGGAGGTGTGTGAACTCACAATGGAGGTGCGTGAAGTCACAGAATGGAGGTGAGTGAAGTCACAGAATGGAGGTGTGAGAATTCATAGAATTGAAGTGTGTGAAGTCATAGAATGGAGGTGTGTGAAGTCAAAATGGAGGTGTGTGATGTAACAGAATGGAGGTGTGTGAACTCAGAATGGAGGTGTGTGAAGTCACAGAATGGAGGTTTGTGAAGTCATATAATGGAGGTGTGTGAATTCACAGAATGAAGTTGTGTGAAGTCAGAATGGAGGTGTGTAGTCATAGATTGGAGGTGGTGAAGTCATAGAAAGGAGGTGTGGAAAGTCATAGAATGGAGGAGTGTGAAGTCATAGAGTGCAGGTGGGTGAAGTCACAGATTCGAGGTCTGTGAAGTCATAGAATGGAGGTGTGTGATGTCAGAATGCAGGTGTGTGAAGTCATAGATGGAGTTGTGTGAAGTCATAGTATGGAGGTGTGTGAAATCATAGAATGGAGTTTTGTGAAGGCACAGAATGGAGCTGTGTGAATACAGAATGGAGGTGTGTGAAGTCATAGAATGTAGGTGTTTGAAGTCAGAACGGAGGTGTGTGGACTCATAGAATGGAGGTGAGTGACGTCACATTGGAAGTGTGTGAAGTCATACAATGGAGGTGTGTGAAGTCACAGAATGGAGGTGTGTGAAGTCATAAAATGGAGGTGGGTGAAGTCATAGAAAGGAGATGTGGGAAGTCTTAGAATGGAGGAGTGTGAAGTCCTAGAGTGGAGGTGAGTGAAGTCACATATTCGAGGTCTGTGAAGTCATAGAATGGAGGTGTGTGAAGTCAGAATGGAGGTGTGTGAAGTCATAGAATGAAGGTGTGTGAACTCATAGAATGGAGGTGTGTGACGTCACAAAGGAAGTGAGTGAAGTCATAGAATGGAGGTGTGTGAAGTCACAGAATGGAGGTGTGAGAAGTCAAAATGGAGGTGAGTGAAGTCATAAAATGGAGGTGTGTGAAGTCATAGAATGGAGCTGTGTGAAATCATAGAATGGAGGTTTGTGAAGTCACAGTATGGAGGTGTGTGAACTCAGAATGGAGGTGTGTGAAGTCACAGAATGGAGGTGTGTGAAGTCACAGCATGGAGGTATGTGAAATCATAGAATGGAAGTGTGTGAAGTCATAGAATGGAGGTGTGTGAAGTCACAGAATGAAGGTGTGTGAAGGCATAGAATGGATGTGTGTGAACACACAGAAGAGAGGTGTGTGAAGTCACATAATGGAGGTGTGTGAAGTCAAAATGGAGGTGTGTGACTTCATAAAATGGAAGTGTGTGAAGTCATAGAATGGAGGTGTGTGAAATCATAGAATGGAGTTTTGTGAAGTCACAGAATGGAGCTGTGTGAATACAGAATGGAGGTGTGTGAAGTCATAAAATGCAGGTGGGTGAAGTCATAGAAAGGACATGTGGGAAGTCATAGAATGGAGCAGTGTGAAGTCATAGAGTTCAGGTGAGTGAAGTCACATATTCGAGGTCTGTGAAGTCATAGAATGGAGGTGTGTGAAGTCAGAATGGAGGTGTGTGAAGTCATAGAATGGAGGTGTGTGAACTCATAGAATGGAGGTGTGTGACGTCACAAAGGAAGTGTGTGAAGTCATAGAATGCAAGTGTGTGAAGTCACAGAATGGATGTGTGAGGAGTCAAAATGGAGGTGTGTGACGTCATAAAATGGAGGTGTGTGAAGTCATAGAATGGAGCTTTGTGAAATCATAGAATGGAGGTTTGTGAAGTCACAGAATGGAGGTGTGTGAAGTCATAGAGTGGAGGTGTGTGAAGTCACAGAATGGAGGTGTGTGAAGTCACAGCATGGAAGTATGTGAAATCATAGAATGGAAGTGTGTGAAGTCATAGAATGGAGGTGTGTGAATCACAGAATGAAGGTGTGTGAATTCATAGAATGGAGGTGTGTGAAGACACAGAAGGGAGGTGTGTGAAGTCACATAATGGAGGTGTGTGAAACCAAATGGAGGTGTGTGACGTCATAAAATGGAGGTGTGTGAAGTCATAGAATGGAGGTGTGTGAAATCATAGAATGGAGGTTTGTGAAGTCACAGATTGGAGGTGTGTGACGTCACAGAATGGAGGTTTGTGAAGTCATAGAATGGAGGTATGTGAAGTCAAATTGGAGGGGTGTGAAGTCGGAGAATGGAGGTGTGTGAAATCACAGAATGGAGGTGTGTGAACTCATAGAATGGAGGTGTGTGAAGTCATAGATGGACGTGTGTGAAGTCATAGTATGGAGGTGTGTGAAATCATAGAATGGAGGTTTGTGAAGTCTCAGAATGAAGCTGTGTGAAGTCAGAATGGCAGTGAGTGAAGGCATAAATGGAGGTGTGTGTAAAGTCAAAATGGAAGTGTGTGAAATCATAGAATCGTGGTGTGTGAGGTCACAATGGAGGTTTGTGAAGTCATAGAATGGAGGTGTGTGAAATCACAGAATGGAGGTGTGTGAAGTCATAGAATGGAGGTGTGTGAAGTCATAGAATGGAGGTGTGTGAAGTCACAGAATGAAGGTGTGTGAAGTCACAGAATGGAGGGGTGTGAACTCAGAATGGAGGTAGGTGAAGTCAAAGAATTGAGGTGAGTGTAGTCATAGAATGGAGGTGTGTGAAGTCAAAATGGAGGTGTGAGAAGTCACAGAATGGAGGTGTGTGAATTCAGAATGGAGGTGAGTGAAGTCATAGAATGTAGGTGTGTGAAGTCATAGAATGGAGGTGTGTGAAATCATACAATGGAGGTGTCTGAAATCATAGAATGGAGGTGTTTGAAGTCACAGAATGGAGGTGTGTGAAGTCAGAATGGAGGTGTGTGAAGTCATAGAATTGAGGTGTTTGAAATCAGAATGGAGGTGTGTGAACTCATACAACGGAGGTGTATGAAATCACAATGGAGGTGTGTGAAGTCATAGAATGGAGGTGTTTGAAGTCACAGAATGCAGGTGTGTGAAGTCATAGAAGGGAGGTGTGTGAAGTCAGAATGGAGGTGTGAATCGCTGAATGGAGGTGGGTGTAGTCATAGAAAGGAGGTGTGGGAAGTCATAGAATGGAGAAGTGTGAAGTCATAGGGTTGAGATGAGTGAAGTCACAGATTCGAGGTCTGTGAAGTCATAGAATGGAGGTGTGTGAAGTCAGAATGGAGGTGTGTGAAATCATAGAATGGAGATGTGTGAACTCATAAAATGGAGGTGTGTGACGTCACAATGGAAGTGTGTGAAGGCATAGAATGGAGGTGTGTGAAGTCACAGAATGGAGCTGTGTGAAGTCAGAATGGCGGTGTGTGAAGGCATAGAATGGAGGTGTGTGAAGTCAGAATGCAGGTGTGTGAAATCATAGTATCATGGTTTGTGAAGTCACAATGGAGGTGTGTGAAATCATGGAATGGAGGTGCGTGAAGTCACAGAATGGCGGTGTGTGAAGTCATAGAATGGAGGTGTGTGAATTCATAGAATGGAGGTTTGTGAAGTCACAGAATGGAGGTGTGTGAAGTTACAGAATGGAGGTATGTGAACTCACAATGGAGGTGCATGAAGTCACAGAATGGAGGTGAGTGTAGTCACAGAATGGAGGTGTGAGAATTCATAGAAGTGAAGTGTGTGAAGTCATAGAATGGAGGTGTGTGAAGTCAAAATGGAGGTGTGTGATGTCACAGAATGGAGGTGTGTGAACTCAGAAAGGAGGTGTGTGAAGTCACAGAATGGAGGTTTGTGAAGTCATATAATGGAGGTGTGTGAATTCACAAATGAAGTTGTGTGAAGTCAGAATGGAGGTGTGTAGTCATAGATTGGAGGTGGTGAAGTCATAGAAAGGAGGTGTGGAAAGTCATAGAATGGAGGAGTGTGAAGTCATAGAGTGCAGGTGGGTGAAGTCACAGATTCGAGGTCTGTGAAGTCATAGAATGGAGGTGCGTGATGTCAGAATGCAGGTGTGTGAAGTCATAGATGGAGTTGTGTGAAGTCATAGAATGGAGGTGTGTGAAATCATAGAATGGAGTTTTGTGAAGTCACAGAATGGAGCTGTGTGAATACAGAATGGAGGTGTGTGAAGTCATAGAATGTAGGTGTTTGAAGTCAGAACGGAGGTGTGTGAACTCATAGAATGGAGGTGAGTGACGTCACATTGGAAGTGTGTGAAGTCGTACAATGGAGGTGTGTGAAGTCACAGAATGGAGGTGTGTGAAGTCATAAAATGGAGGTGGGTGAAGTCATAGAAAGGAGATGTGGGAAGTTATAGAATGGAGGAGTGTGAAGTCCTAGAGTGGAGGTGAGTGAAGTCACATATTCGAGGTCTGTGAAGTCCTAGAATGGAGGTGTGTGAAGTCAGAATGGAGGTGTGTGAAGTCATAGAATGGAGGTGTGTGAACTCATAGAATGGAGGTGTGTGACGTCACAAAGGAAGTGAGTGAAGTCATAGAATGGAGGTGTGTGAAGTCACAGAATGGAGGTGTGAGAAGTCAAAATGGAGGTGAGTGACGTCATAAAATGGAGGTGTGTGAAGTCATAGAATGGAGCTGTGTGAAATCATAGAATGGAGGTTTGTGAAGTCACAGTATGGAGGTGTGTGAACTCAGAATGGAGGTGTGTGAAGTCACAGAATGGAGGTGTGTGAAGTCAGAGCATGGAGGTATGTGAAATCATAGAATGGAAGTGTGTGAAGTCATAGAATGGAGGTGTGTGTAGTCAGAGAATGAAGGTGTGTGAAGGCATAGAATGGATGTGTGTGAACACACAGAAGAGAGGTGTGTGAAGTCACATAATGGAGGTGTGTGAAGTCAAAATGGAGGTGTGTGACTTCATAAAATGGAAGTGTGTGCAGTCATAAAATGGAGGTGTGTGAAATCATAGAATGGAGTTTTGTGAAGTCACAGAATGGAGCTGTGTGAATACAGAATGGAGGTGTGTGAAGTCATAAAATGCAGGTGGGTGAAGTCATAGAAAGGACATGTGGGAAGTCATAGAATGGAGCAGTGTGAAGTCATAGAGTTCAGGTGAGTGAAGTCACATATTCGAGGTCTGTGAAGTCATAGAATGGAGCTGTGTGAAGTCAGAATGGAGGTGTGTGAAGTCAAAATGGAGGTGTGTGACGTCATAAAATGGAGGTGTGTGAACTCATATAATGGAGGTGTGTGACGTCACAAAGGAAGTGTGTGAAGTCATAGAATGCAAGTGTGTGAAGTCACAGAATGGAGGTGTGAGAAGTCAAAATGGAGGTGTGTGACGTCATAAAATGGAGGTGTGTGAAGTCATAGAATGGAGCTGTGTGAAATCATAGAATGGAGGTTTGTGAAGTCACAGAATGGAGGTGTGTGAAGTCATAGAGTGGAGGTGTGTGAAGTCACAGAATGGAGGTGTGTGAAGTCACAGCATGGAAGTATGTGAAATCATAGAATGGAAGTGTGTGAAGTCATAGAATGGAGGTGTGTGAATCACAGAATGAAGGTGTGTGAAGTCATAGAATGGAGGTGTGTGAAGACACACAAGGGAGGTGTGTGAAGTCACATAATGGAGGTGTGTGAAGCCAAATGGAGGTGTGTGACGTCATAAAATGGAGGTGTGTGAAGTCATAGAATGGAGGTGTGTGAAATCATAGAATGGAGGTTTGTGAAGTCACAGATTGGAGGTGTGTGACGTCACAGAATGGAGGTTTGTGAAGTCATAGAATGGAGGTATGTGAAGTCAAATTGGAGGGGTGTGAAGTCGGAGAATGGAGGTGTGTGAAGTCACAGAATGGAGGTGTGTGAACTCATAGAATGGAGGTGTGTGAAGTCATAGATGGACGTGTGTGAAGTCACAGAATGAAGGTGTGTGAAGTCAGAATGGCAGTGAGTGAAGGCATAAATGGAGGTGTGTGTAAAGTCAAAATGGAAGTGTGTGAAATCATAGAATCATGGTGTGTGAGGTCACAATGGAGGTTTGTGAAGTCATAGAATAGAGGTGTGTGAAATCACAGAATGGACGTGTGTGAAGTCATAGAATGGAGGTGTGTGAAGTCATAGAATGGAGGTGTGTGAAGTCAGAATGGAGGTGTGAGAAGTCACAGAATGGAGGTGTGTGAATTCAGAATGGAGGTGAGTGAAGTCATAGAATGGAGGTGTGTGAAGTCATAGAATGGAGGTGTGTGAAATCATACAATGGAGGTGTCTGAAATCATAGAATGGAGGTGTTTGAAGTCACAGAATGGAGGTGTGTGAAGTCAGAATGGAGGTGTGTGAAGTCATAGAATTGAGGTGTTTGAAATCAGAATGGAGGTGTGTGAACTCATAGAACGGAGGTGTATGAAATCACAATGGAGGTGTGTGAAGTCATAGAATGGAGGTGTTTGAAGTCACAGAATGCAGGTGTGTGAAGTCATAGAATGGAGGTGTGTGAAGTCATAGAATGGAGGTGTGTGAAGTCAGAATGGAGGTGTGTGAAGTCACAGAATTGAGGTGTGTGAACACAGAATGGAGGTTTGTGAAGTCACATAATGGATGTGTGTGAAGTCATAGAATGGATGTGTGTGAAGTCATAGAATGGATGTTTGTGAAGAAAGAATGAAGGTGTGTGAAGTCATAGAATAGAGGTGTGTGAAGGCAAAGAATGGAGGTGTGTGAAGTCATAGAATGGATGTGTGTGAAGTCATAGAATGAAGGTGTGTGAAGCCATAGAATGGAGGTGTGTGAAGTCACAGAATGGAGGTGTGTGAAGTCAGAATGGATTTGTGAAGTCGCTGAATGGAGGTGGGTGAAGTCATAGAAAGGAGGTGTGGGAAGTCATAGAATGGAGAAGTGTGAAGTCATAGGGTTGAGATGAGTGAAGTCACAGATTCGAGGTCTGTGAAGTCATAGAATGGAGGTGTGTGAAGTCAGAATGGAGGTGTGTGAAATCATAGAATGGAGATGTGTGAACTCAGAAAATGGAGGTGTGTGACGTCACAATGGAAGTGTGTGAAGTCATAGAATGGAGGTGTGTGAAGTCACAGAATGGAGCTGTGTGAAGTCAGAATGGCGGTGTGTGAAGGCATAGAATGGAGGTGTGTGAAGTCAGAATGCAGGTGTGTGAAATCATAGTATCATGGTTTGTGAAGTCACAATGGAGGTGTGTGAAATCATGGAATGGAGGTGCGTGAAGTCACAGAATGGCGGTGTGTGAAGTCATAGAATGGAGGTGTGTGAAGTCATAGAATGGAGGTGTGTGAAGTCACAGAATGGAGGTGTGTGAAGTCACAGAATGGAGGTGTGTGAACTCACAATGGAGGTGCGTGAAGTCACAGAATGGTGGTGAGTGAAGTCACAGAATGGAGGTGTGAGAATTCATAGAATTGAAGTGTGTGAAGTCATAGAATGGAGGTGTGTGAAGTCAAAATGGAGGTGTGTGAAGTCACAGAATGGAGGTGTGTGAACTCAGAAAGGAGGTGTGTGAAGTCACAGAATGGAGGTTTGTGAAGTCATATAATGGAGGTGTGTGAATTCACAGACTGAAGTTGTGTGAAGTAAGAATGGAGGTGTGTAGTCATAGATTGGAGGTGGTGAAGTCATAGAAAGGAGGTGTGGAAAGTCATAGAATGGAGGAGTGTGAAGTCATAGAGTGCAGGTGGGAAAAGTCACAGATTCGAGGTCTGTGAAGTCATATAATGGAGGTGCGTGATGTCAGAATGCAGGTGTGTGAAGTCATAGATGGAGTTGTGTGAAGTCATAGTATGGAGGTGTGTGAAATCATAGAATGGAGTTTTGTGAAGTCACAGAATGGAGCTGTGTGAATACAGAATCGAGGTGTGTGAAGTCATAGAATGTAGGTGTTTGAAGTCAGAACGGAGGTGTGTGAACTCATAGAATGGAGGTGAGTGACGTCACAATGGAAGTGTGTGAAGTCATACAATGGAGGTGTGTGAAGTCACAGAATGGAGGTGTGTGAAGTCATAAAATGGAGGTGGGTGAAGTCATAGAAAGGAGATGTGGGAAGTCATAGAATGGAGGAGTGTGAAGTCCTAGAGTGGAGGTGAGTGAAGTCACATTTTCGAGGTCTGTGAAGTCATAGAATGGAGGTGTGTGAAGTCAGAATGGAGGTGTGTGAAGTCATAGAATGAAGGTGTGTGAACTCATAGAATGGAGGTGTGTGACGTCACAAAGGAAGTGAGTGAAGTCATAGAATGGAGGTGTGTGAAGTCACAGAATGGAGGTGTGAAAAGTCAAAATGGAGGTGTGTGACGTCATAAAATGGAGGTGTGTGAAGTCATAGAATGGAGCTGTGTGAAATCATAGAATGGAGGTTTGTGAAGTCACAGTATAGAGGTGTGTGAACTCAGAATGGAGGTGTGTGAAGTCACAGAATGGAGGTGTGTGAAGTCACAGCATGGAGGTATGTGAAGGCATAGAATGAATGTGTGTGAAGACACAGAAGGGAGGTGTGTGAAGTCACATAATGGAGGTGTGTGAAGTCAAAATGGAGGTGTGTGACTTCATAAAATGGAAGTGTGTGAAGTCATATAATGGAGGTGTGTGAAATCATAGAATGGAGTTTTGTGACGTCACAGAATGGAGCTGTGTGAATACAGAATGGAGGTGTGTGAAGTCATAAAATGCAGGTGGGTGAAGTCATAGAAAGGACATGTGGGAAGTCATAGAATGGAGCAGTGTGAAGTCATAGAGTTCAGGTGAGTGAAGTCACATATTCGAGGTCTGTGAAGTCATAGAATGGAGGTGTGTGAAGTCAGAATGTAGGTGTGTGAAGTCATAGAATGGAGGTGTGTGAACTCATAGAATGGAGGTGTGTGACGTCACAAAGGAAGTGTGTGAAGTCATAGAATGCAAGTGTGTGAAGTCACACAAAGGAGGTGTGAGAAGTCAAAATGGAGGTGTGTGACGTCATAAAATGGAGGTGTGTGAAGCCATAGAATGGAGCTGTGTGAAATCATAGAATGGAGGTTTGTGAAGTCACAGAATGGAGGTGTGTGAAGTCATAGAGTGGAGGTGTGTGAAGTCACAGAATGGAGGTGTGTGAAGTCACAGCATGGAAGTATGTGAAATCATAGAATGGAAGTGTGTGAAGTCATAGAATGAAGGTGTGTGAATCACAGAATGAAGGTGTGTGAAGTCATAGAATGGAGGTGTGTGAAGACAGAGAAGGGAGGTGTGTGAAGTCACATAATGGAGGTGTGTGAAGCCAAATGGAGGTGTGTGACGTCATAAAATGGAGGTGTGTGAAGTCATAGAATGGAGGTGTGTGAAATCATAGAATGGAGGTTTGTGAAGTCACAAATTGGAGGTGTGTGACGTCACAGAATGGAGGTTTGTGAAGTCATAGAATGGAGGTATGTGAAGTCAAATTGGAGGGGTGTGAAGTCGGAGAATGGAGTTGTGTGAAGTCACAGAATGGAGGTGTGTGAACTCATAGAATGGAGGTGTGTGAAGTCATAGATGGACGTGTGTGAAGTCATAGTATGGAGGTGTGTGAAATCATAGAATGGAGGTTTGTGAAGTCTCAGAATGAGGCTGTGTGAAGTCAGAATGGCAGTGAGTGAAGGCATAAATGGAGGTGTGTGTAAAGTCAAAATGGAAGTGTGTGAAATCATAGAATCGTGGTGTGTGAGGTCACAATGGAGGTTTGTGAAGTCATAGAATGGAGGTGTGTGAAATCACAGAATGGAGGTGTGTGAAGTCATAGAATGGAGGTGTGTGAAGTCATAGAATGGAGGTGTGTGAAGTCACAGAATGAAGGTGTGTGACGTCACAGAATGGAGGTTTGTGAAGTCATAGAATGGAGGTATGTGAAGTCAAATTGGAGGGGTGTGAAGTCGGAGAATGGAGGTGTGTGAAGTCACAGAATGGAGGTGGGTGAAGTCACAGAATGGAGGTGTGTGAAGTCATAGAACGGAGGTGTGTGAAGTCACAGAATGGACGGGTATGAAGTCATAGAATGGAAGTGTGAGAAGTCACAGAATTGAGGTGTTTGAAGTCATATATTTTATGTATGTGAAGTCAAAATGGATGTGTGAAATCATAGAATAGAGGTGTGTGAAGTCATAGAATGGAGCTGTGTGAAGTCATAGAATGAAGGTGTGTGAAGTCACAGAATGGAGGTGTGTGAAGTCACAGAATGGAGGTGTGTGAAGTCATAGAATGGAAGTGTGTAAAGTCATAGAATGGAGGTGTGTGAAGTCAGAATGGAGGTGTGTGAAGTCACCGAATGGAGGTGTGTGAACTCAGAATGGAGGTGTGTGAAGTCACAGAATGGAGGTTTGTGAAGTCATAGAATGGAGGTGTGTGAAGTCATAGAATGGATGTTTCTGAATTAAGAATGAAGGTGTGTGAAGTCATAGAATGGAGGTGTGTGAAGACAAAATTGTGGTGTGTGAACTCATAGACTGGATGTTTCTGAACTCATAGAATGAAGGTGTGTGAAGTCGTGGAATGGAGGTGTATGAAGTCAAAGAATGGAGGTGTGTGACGTCAAACAATGGGGGTGTGTGAAGTCACAGAATGGAGGTGTGTTAAGTCCCAGAATGGAAGTGTGTGAAGTCAAAACGGAGGTGTGTGAAGTCAGAGAATGGAGGTGTGTGAAGTCACAGAATGGAGGTGTGTGAAATCAAAATGGTGGTGTGTGAAGTCAAAAATGGAGGTGTGTGAAGTCACAGAATGTAGGTGTGTGAAGTCAAAATGGAGGTGTGTGAAGTCAAAGAATGGAGGTGTGTGAACTCATAGAATGGAGGTGTGTGAAGTCATAGAATGGATGTGTGTGAAGTCATAGAATGGAGGTGTGTGAAGTCATAGAATGGAAGTGTGTGAAGTCATAGAATGGAGGTGTGTGATGTCATAGAATGGAGGTGTGTGAAGTCATAGAATGGAGGTGGGTGAAGTCACGGAAGGGAGGTGTGTGAAGTCACAGATTGGATTTGTGTGAAGTCACAGAATGGAGGTGTGTGAAGTCACAGAATGGAGGTGTGTGAAATCACAGAATGGAGATGTGTGAAGTCAAAAAGGTGGTGTGAGAAGTCACAAATGTAAGTGTGTGAAGTCACAGAATGGAGGTGTGTGAAGTCAAAATGGAGGTGTGTGAAGTCAAAGAATATAGGTTTGTGAGGTCATCGAATGGAGGTGTATGAAATCACAGAATGGAGGTGTGTGAAGTCAGAAGAAAGCTGTGCGAAGTCATAGAATGGAGGTGTGTGAAGTCACAGAATGGAGGTGTGGGAAGTCACAGATTGGCGGTGTGTGAATTCACAGAATGGAGGTGTGTGAACTCAGAATGGAGGTATGTAAAGTCACAGAATGGAGGTGTGTGAAGTCATAGAATGGAAGTGTGTGAAGTCATAGAAAGGAGGTGTGTGAAGTCAGAGAATGGATGGTATGAACTCAGAGAATGGAGGTGTGTGAAGTCACAGAATGGAAGTGTGTGAAGTCATAGAATGGAGGTGTGTGAAGTCATAGAATGGAAGTGTGTGAAGTCACAGAATTGGGGTGTGTGAAGTCACAGAATGGAGGTGTGTGAACTCAGAATGGAGGTGTGTGAAGTCACAGAATGGATGTGTGTGAAGTCATAGAATGGAAGTGTGTAAGGTCATAGAATGGAGGTGTGTGAAGTCACAGAATGGATGGTATGAACTCATAGAATGGAGGTGTGTGAAGTCACAGAATGGAGGTGTGTGAAGTCACAGAATGGAGGTTTGTGAAGTCATATAATGGAGTTATATGAAGTCATAGAACGGATGATTCTGAAGTAAGAATGAAGGCCTGTGAAGTCATAGAATGGAGGGGTGTGAAGTCAAAATGAAGGTGTGTGAACTCATAGAATGGAGGTGGGTGAACTCATAGAATGGAGGTGTGTGAAGTCATGGAATGGAGATGTGTGAAGTCAAAGAATTCAGGTGTGTGAAGTGAAACAATAGAGGTGTGTGAAGTCACAGAATGGAGGTGTGTGAAGTCACAGAATGGAAGTGTGTGAAGTCAAAACGGAGGTGTGTCAAGTCACAGAATGGAGTTGTGTGAAGTCACAGAATGGAGGTGTGTGAAGTCAAAAAATGGTGTGTGAAGTTACAAATGGAGGTGTGTGAAGTCACAGAATGGAGGTGTGTGAAGTCATCGAATGGATGTGTGTGAAGTCAGAATAGAGGTGTGCGAAGTCATAGAATGGAGCTGTGTGAAGTCAGTGTGGAGGTGAGTGAAGCCATAGAATGGAGGTGTGTGAAGTCAGAATAGAGGCGAGTGAACTCATAGAATGGAGGTGTGTGGAGTCACAATGGAGGTGTGTGAAGTCATAGAATGGTGGTGTGTGAAGTCACAGAATGGAGGTGTGGAAGTCATAGAATGGAGCTGTCTGAAGTCAGAATGGAGGTGTGAGAAGTCACAGAATGGAGGTGTGTGAATTAAGAATGGAGGTGAGTAAAGTCATAGAATGGAGGTGTGTGAAGTCATACAATGCAGGTTGTGAAATCATACAATGGAGGTGTGTAAAGTCATAGAATGGAGGTGTTTGAATTCACAGATTGGAAGTGTGTGAAGTCATAGAATGGAGGTGTGTGAAGTCACAGAATGGAGGTGTGTCAAGTCATACAATGGAGGTGTGTGAATTCAGAATGGAGGTTTGTGAAGTCACAGTATGGAGGTGTGTGAACTCAGAATGGAGGTGTGTGAAGTCACAGAATGGAGGTGTGTGAAGTCAGAGCATGGAGGTATGTGAAATCATAGAATGGAAGTGTGTGAAGTCATAGAATGGAGGTGTGTGTAGTCAGAGAATGAAGGTGTGTGAAGGCATAGAATGGATGTGTGTGAACACACAGAAGAGAGGTGTGTGAAGTCACATAATGGAGGTGTGTGAAGTCAAAATGGAGGTGTGTGACTTCATAAAATGGAAGTGTGTGCAGTCATAAAATGGAGGTGTGTGAAATCATAGAATGGAGTTTTGTGAAGTCACAGAATGGAGCTGTGTGAATACAGAATGGAGGTGTGTGAAGTCATAAAATGCAGGTGGGTGAAGTCATAGAAAGGACATGTGGGAAGTCATAGAATGGAGCAGTGTGAAGTCATAGAGTTCAGGTGAGTGAAGTCACATATTCGAGGTCTGTGAAGTCATAGAATGGAGCTGTGTGAAGTCAGAATGGAGGTGTGTGAAGTCAAAATGGAGGTGTGTGACGTCATAAAATGGAGGTGTGTGAACTCATATAATGGAGGTGTGTGACGTCACAAAGGAAGTGTGTGAAGTCATAGAATGCAAGTGTGTGAAGTCACAGAATGGAGGTGTGAGAAGTCAAAATGGAGGTGTGTGACGTCATAAAATGGAGGTGTGTGAAGTCATAGAATGGAGCTGTGTGAAATCATAGAATGGAGGTTTGTGAAGTCACAGAATGGAGGTGTGTGAAGTCATAGAGTGGAGGTGTGTGAAGTCACAGAATGGAGGTGTGTGAAGTCACAGCATGGAAGTATGTGAAATCATAGAATGGAAGTGTGTGAAGTCATAGAATGGAGGTGTGTGAATCACAGAATGAAGGTGTGTGAAGTCATAGAATGGAGGTGTGTGAAGACACACAAGGGAGGTGTGTGAAGTCACATAATGGAGGTGTGTGAAGCCAAATGGAGGTGTGTGACGTCATAAAATGGAGGTGTGTGAAGTCATAGAATGGAGGTGTGTGAAATCATAGAATGGAGGTTTGTGAAGTCACAGATTGGAGGTGTGTGACGTCACAGAATGGAGGTTTGTGAAGTCATAGAATGGAGGTATGTGAAGTCAAATTGGAGGGGTGTGAAGTCGGAGAATGGAGGTGTGTGAAGTCACAGAATGGAGGTGTGTGAACTCATAGAATGGAGGTGTGTGAAGTCATAGATGGACGTGTGTGAAGTCACAGAATGAAGGTGTGTGAAGTCAGAATGGCAGTGAGTGAAGGCATAAATGGAGGTGTGTGTAAAGTCAAAATGGAAGTGTGTGAAATCATAGAATCATGGTGTGTGAGGTCACAATGGAGGTTTGTGAAGTCATAGAATAGAGGTGTGTGAAATCACAGAATGGACGTGTGTGAAGTCATAGAATGGAGGTGTGTGAAGTCATAGAATGGAGGTGTGTGAAGTCAGAATGGAGGTGTGAGAAGTCACAGAATGGAGGTGTGTGAATTCAGAATGGAGGTGAGTGAAGTCATAGAATGGAGGTGTGTGAAGTCATAGAATGGAGGTGTGTGAAATCATACAATGGAGGTGTCTGAAATCATAGAATGGAGGTGTTTGAAGTCACAGAATGGAGGTGTGTGAAGTCAGAATGGAGGTGTGTGAAGTCATAGAATTGAGGTGTTTGAAATCAGAATGGAGGTGTGTGAACTCATAGAACGGAGGTGTATGAAATCACAATGGAGGTGTGTGAAGTCATAGAATGGAGGTGTTTGAAGTCACAGAATGCAGGTGTGTGAAGTCATAGAATGGAGGTGTGTGAAGTCATAGAATGGAGGTGTGTGAAGTCAGAATGGAGGTGTGTGAAGTCACAGAATTGAGGTGTGTGAACACAGAATGGAGGTTTGTGAAGTCACATAATGGATGTGTGTGAAGTCATAGAATGGATGTGTGTGAAGTCATAGAATGGATGTTTGTGAAGAAAGAATGAAGGTGTGTGAAGTCATAGAATAGAGGTGTGTGAAGGCAAAGAATGGAGGTGTGTGAAGTCATAGAATGGATGTGTGTGAAGTCATAGAATGAAGGTGTGTGAAGCCATAGAATGGAGGTGTGTGAAGTCACAGAATGGAGGTGTGTGAAGTCAGAATGGATTTGTGAAGTCGCTGAATGGAGGTGGGTGAAGTCATAGAAAGGAGGTGTGGGAAGTCATAGAATGGAGAAGTGTGAAGTCATAGGGTTGAGATGAGTGAAGTCACAGATTCGAGGTCTGTGAAGTCATAGAATGGAGGTGTGTGAAGTCAGAATGGAGGTGTGTGAAATCATAGAATGGAGATGTGTGAACTCAGAAAATGGAGGTGTGTGACGTCACAATGGAAGTGTGTGAAGTCATAGAATGGAGGTGTGTGAAGTCACAGAATGGAGCTGTGTGAAGTCAGAATGGCGGTGTGTGAAGGCATAGAATGGAGGTGTGTGAAGTCAGAATGCAGGTGTGTGAAATCATAGTATCATGGTTTGTGAAGTCACAATGGAGGTGTGTGAAATCATGGAATGGAGGTGCGTGAAGTCACAGAATGGCGGTGTGTGAAGTCATAGAATGGAGGTGTGTGAAGTCATAGAATGGAGGTGTGTGAAGTCACAGAATGGAGGTGTGTGAAGTCACAGAATGGAGGTGTGTGAACTCACAATGGAGGTGCGTGAAGTCACAGAATGGTGGTGAGTGAAGTCACAGAATGGAGGTGTGAGAATTCATAGAATTGAAGTGTGTGAAGTCATAGAATGGAGGTGTGTGAAGTCAAAATGGAGGTGTGTGAAGTCACAGAATGGAGGTGTGTGAACTCAGAAAGGAGGTGTGTGAAGTCACAGAATGGAGGTTTGTGAAGTCATATAATGGAGGTGTGTGAATTCACAGACTGAAGTTGTGTGAAGTAAGAATGGAGGTGTGTAGTCATAGATTGGAGGTGGTGAAGTCATAGAAAGGAGGTGTGGAAAGTCATAGAATGGAGGAGTGTGAAGTCATAGAGTGCAGGTGGGAAAAGTCACAGATTCGAGGTCTGTGAAGTCATATAATGGAGGTGCGTGATGTCAGAATGCAGGTGTGTGAAGTCATAGATGGAGTTGTGTGAAGTCATAGTATGGAGGTGTGTGAAATCATAGAATGGAGTTTTGTGAAGTCACAGAATGGAGCTGTGTGAATACAGAATCGAGGTGTGTGAAGTCATAGAATGTAGGTGTTTGAAGTCAGAACGGAGGTGTGTGAACTCATAGAATGGAGGTGAGTGACGTCACAATGGAAGTGTGTGAAGTCATACAATGGAGGTGTGTGAAGTCACAGAATGGAGGTGTGTGAAGTCATAAAATGGAGGTGGGTGAAGTCATAGAAAGGAGATGTGGGAAGTCATAGAATGGAGGAGTGTGAAGTCCTAGAGTGGAGGTGAGTGAAGTCACATTTTCGAGGTCTGTGAAGTCATAGAATGGAGGTGTGTGAAGTCAGAATGGAGGTGTGTGAAGTCATAGAATGAAGGTGTGTGAACTCATAGAATGGAGGTGTGTGACGTCACAAAGGAAGTGAGTGAAGTCATAGAATGGAGGTGTGTGAAGTCACAGAATGGAGGTGTGAAAAGTCAAAATGGAGGTGTGTGACGTCATAAAATGGAGGTGTGTGAAGTCATAGAATGGAGCTGTGTGAAATCATAGAATGGAGGTTTGTGAAGTCACAGTATAGAGGTGTGTGAACTCAGAATGGAGGTGTGTGAAGTCACAGAATGGAGGTGTGTGAAGTCACAGCATGGAGGTATGTGAAGGCATAGAATGAATGTGTGTGAAGACACAGAAGGGAGGTGTGTGAAGTCACATAATGGAGGTGTGTGAAGTCAAAATGGAGGTGTGTGACTTCATAAAATGGAAGTGTGTGAAGTCATATAATGGAGGTGTGTGAAATCATAGAATGGAGTTTTGTGACGTCACAGAATGGAGCTGTGTGAATACAGAATGGAGGTGTGTGAAGTCATAAAATGCAGGTGGGTGAAGTCATAGAAAGGACATGTGGGAAGTCATAGAATGGAGCAGTGTGAAGTCATAGAGTTCAGGTGAGTGAAGTCACATATTCGAGGTCTGTGAAGTCATAGAATGGAGGTGTGTGAAGTCAGAATGTAGGTGTGTGAAGTCATAGAATGGAGGTGTGTGAACTCATAGAATGGAGGTGTGTGACGTCACAAAGGAAGTGTGTGAAGTCATAGAATGCAAGTGTGTGAAGTCACACAAAGGAGGTGTGAGAAGTCAAAATGGAGGTGTGTGACGTCATAAAATGGAGGTGTGTGAAGCCATAGAATGGAGCTGTGTGAAATCATAGAATGGAGGTTTGTGAAGTCACAGAATGGAGGTGTGTGAAGTCATAGAGTGGAGGTGTGTGAAGTCACAGAATGGAGGTGTGTGAAGTCACAGCATGGAAGTATGTGAAATCATAGAATGGAAGTGTGTGAAGTCATAGAATGAAGGTGTGTGAATCACAGAATGAAGGTGTGTGAAGTCATAGAATGGAGGTGTGTGAAGACAGAGAAGGGAGGTGTGTGAAGTCACATAATGGAGGTGTGTGAAGCCAAATGGAGGTGTGTGACGTCATAAAATGGAGGTGTGTGAAGTCATAGAATGGAGGTGTGTGAAATCATAGAATGGAGGTTTGTGAAGTCACAAATTGGAGGTGTGTGACGTCACAGAATGGAGGTTTGTGAAGTCATAGAATGGAGGTATGTGAAGTCAAATTGGAGGGGTGTGAAGTCGGAGAATGGAGTTGTGTGAAGTCACAGAATGGAGGTGTGTGAACTCATAGAATGGAGGTGTGTGAAGTCATAGATGGACGTGTGTGAAGTCATAGTATGGAGGTGTGTGAAATCATAGAATGGAGGTTTGTGAAGTCTCAGAATGAGGCTGTGTGAAGTCAGAATGGCAGTGAGTGAAGGCATAAATGGAGGTGTGTGTAAAGTCAAAATGGAAGTGTGTGAAATCATAGAATCGTGGTGTGTGAGGTCACAATGGAGGTTTGTGAAGTCATAGAATGGAGGTGTGTGAAATCACAGAATGGAGGTGTGTGAAGTCATAGAATGGAGGTGTGTGAAGTCATAGAATGGAGGTGTGTGAAGTCACAGAATGAAGGTGTGTGACGTCACAGAATGGAGGTTTGTGAAGTCATAGAATGGAGGTATGTGAAGTCAAATTGGAGGGGTGTGAAGTCGGAGAATGGAGGTGTGTGAAGTCACAGAATGGAGGTGGGTGAAGTCACAGAATGGAGGTGTGTGAAGTCATAGAACGGAGGTGTGTGAAGTCACAGAATGGACGGGTATGAAGTCATAGAATGGAAGTGTGAGAAGTCACAGAATTGAGGTGTTTGAAGTCATATATTTTATGTATGTGAAGTCAAAATGGATGTGTGAAATCATAGAATAGAGGTGTGTGAAGTCATAGAATGGAGCTGTGTGAAGTCATAGAATGAAGGTGTGTGAAGTCACAGAATGGAGGTGTGTGAAGTCACAGAATGGAGGTGTGTGAAGTCATAGAATGGAAGTGTGTAAAGTCATAGAATGGAGGTGTGTGAAGTCAGAATGGAGGTGTGTGAAGTCACCGAATGGAGGTGTGTGAACTCAGAATGGAGGTGTGTGAAGTCACAGAATGGAGGTTTGTGAAGTCATAGAATGGAGGTGTGTGAAGTCATAGAATGGATGTTTCTGAATTAAGAATGAAGGTGTGTGAAGTCATAGAATGGAGGTGTGTGAAGACAAAATTGTGGTGTGTGAACTCATAGACTGGATGTTTCTGAACTCATAGAATGAAGGTGTGTGAAGTCGTGGAATGGAGGTGTATGAAGTCAAAGAATGGAGGTGTGTGACGTCAAACAATGGGGGTGTGTGAAGTCACAGAATGGAGGTGTGTTAAGTCCCAGAATGGAAGTGTGTGAAGTCAAAACGGAGGTGTGTGAAGTCAGAGAATGGAGGTGTGTGAAGTCACAGAATGGAGGTGTGTGAAATCAAAATGGTGGTGTGTGAAGTCAAAAATGGAGGTGTGTGAAGTCACAGAATGTAGGTGTGTGAAGTCAAAATGGAGGTGTGTGAAGTCAAAGAATGGAGGTGTGTGAACTCATAGAATGGAGGTGTGTGAAGTCATAGAATGGATGTGTGTGAAGTCATAGAATGGAGGTGTGTGAAGTCATAGAATGGAAGTGTGTGAAGTCATAGAATGGAGGTGTGTGATGTCATAGAATGGAGGTGTGTGAAGTCATAGAATGGAGGTGGGTGAAGTCACGGAAGGGAGGTGTGTGAAGTCACAGATTGGATTTGTGTGAAGTCACAGAATGGAGGTGTGTGAAGTCACAGAATGGAGGTGTGTGAAATCACAGAATGGAGATGTGTGAAGTCAAAAAGGTGGTGTGAGAAGTCACAAATGTAAGTGTGTGAAGTCACAGAATGGAGGTGTGTGAAGTCAAAATGGAGGTGTGTGAAGTCAAAGAATATAGGTTTGTGAGGTCATCGAATGGAGGTGTATGAAATCACAGAATGGAGGTGTGTGAAGTCAGAAGAAAGCTGTGCGAAGTCATAGAATGGAGGTGTGTGAAGTCACAGAATGGAGGTGTGGGAAGTCACAGATTGGCGGTGTGTGAATTCACAGAATGGAGGTGTGTGAACTCAGAATGGAGGTATGTAAAGTCACAGAATGGAGGTGTGTGAAGTCATAGAATGGAAGTGTGTGAAGTCATAGAAAGGAGGTGTGTGAAGTCAGAGAATGGATGGTATGAACTCAGAGAATGGAGGTGTGTGAAGTCACAGAATGGAAGTGTGTGAAGTCATAGAATGGAGGTGTGTGAAGTCATAGAATGGAAGTGTGTGAAGTCACAGAATTGGGGTGTGTGAAGTCACAGAATGGAGGTGTGTGAACTCAGAATGGAGGTGTGTGAAGTCACAGAATGGATGTGTGTGAAGTCATAGAATGGAAGTGTGTAAGGTCATAGAATGGAGGTGTGTGAAGTCACAGAATGGATGGTATGAACTCATAGAATGGAGGTGTGTGAAGTCACAGAATGGAGGTGTGTGAAGTCACAGAATGGAGGTTTGTGAAGTCATATAATGGAGTTATATGAAGTCATAGAACGGATGATTCTGAAGTAAGAATGAAGGCCTGTGAAGTCATAGAATGGAGGGGTGTGAAGTCAAAATGAAGGTGTGTGAACTCATAGAATGGAGGTGGGTGAACTCATAGAATGGAGGTGTGTGAAGTCATGGAATGGAGATGTGTGAAGTCAAAGAATTCAGGTGTGTGAAGTGAAACAATAGAGGTGTGTGAAGTCACAGAATGGAGGTGTGTGAAGTCACAGAATGGAAGTGTGTGAAGTCAAAACGGAGGTGTGTCAAGTCACAGAATGGAGTTGTGTGAAGTCACAGAATGGAGGTGTGTGAAGTCAAAAAATGGTGTGTGAAGTTACAAATGGAGGTGTGTGAAGTCACAGAATGGAGGTGTGTGAAGTCATCGAATGGATGTGTGTGAAGTCAGAATAGAGGTGTGCGAAGTCATAGAATGGAGCTGTGTGAAGTCAGTGTGGAGGTGAGTGAAGCCATAGAATGGAGGTGTGTGAAGTCAGAATAGAGGCGAGTGAACTCATAGAATGGAGGTGTGTGGAGTCACAATGGAGGTGTGTGAAGTCATAGAATGGTGGTGTGTGAAGTCACAGAATGGAGGTGTGGAAGTCATAGAATGGAGCTGTCTGAAGTCAGAATGGAGGTGTGAGAAGTCACAGAATGGAGGTGTGTGAATTAAGAATGGAGGTGAGTAAAGTCATAGAATGGAGGTGTGTGAAGTCATACAATGCAGGTTGTGAAATCATACAATGGAGGTGTGTAAAGTCATAGAATGGAGGTGTTTGAATTCACAGATTGGAAGTGTGTGAAGTCATAGAATGGAGGTGTGTGAAGTCACAGAATGGAGGTGTGTCAAGTCATACAATGGAGGTGTGTGAATTCAGAATGGAGGTGTGTGAAGTCATAGAATGGAGGTGTGTGAACTCAGAATGGAGGTGTGTGAAGTCATAGATGGAGGTGTGTGAAGTCATAGTATGGAGGTTTGTGAAATCATAGAATGGAGTTTTGTGAAGTCACAGAATGGAGCTGTGTGAAGTCAGAATGGAGGTGTGTGAGTCATAGAATTGAGGTGTGTGAAGTCATAGAATGGAGGTGTGTGAAGTCGTAGAATGGAGGTGTGTGAACTCAGAATGGAGGTGTGTGAAGTCATAGATGGAGGTGTGTGAACTCAGAATGGAGGTAGGTGAAGTCACAGAATGGAGGTGTGTGAAGTCATAGAATGGAGGTGTGTGAAGTCACAGAATGGAGGTGTGTGACCTCGTAGAATGGTGGTGTGTGAAGTCATAGAATGGAGGTGTGTGAAGTCATAGAATGGAGGTGTGTGAAGTCACAGAATGGAGGTGTGTGAAGTCATAGAATGGAGGTGTGTGAAGTCATAGAATTGAAGTGTGTGAAGTCATAGAATGGAGGTGTGTGAAGTCACAGAATGGAGGTGTGTGAACTCAGAATGGAGGTGTGTGAAGTCACAGAATGGAGGTTTGTGAAGTCATATAATGGAGGTGTTTGAAGTCATAGAATGGATGTTTCTGAGGTAAGAATGAAGGAGAGTGAAGTCAGAGAATGGAGGTGTGTGAAGTCAAAATGAAGGTGTGTGAACTCATAGAATGGACGTGTGTGAACTGATAGAATGGAGGTGTGTGAAGTCATCGAATGGAGGTGTGTGAATTCAGAATGGAGGTTTGAGAAGTAACAGAATGGAGGTGTGTGAATTCAGAATGAAGGTGAGTGAAGTCATAGAATGGAGGTGTGTGAAGTCAGAATGGAGGTATGAGAAGTCACAGAAGGGAGATGTGTGAATTCAGAATGGAGGTTAGTGAAGTCATAGAATGGAGGTGTGTGAAGTCATACAATGGAGGTGTGTGAAATCATAGAATGGAGGTGTTTGAATTCACAGAATGGAGGTGTGTGAAGTCAGAGTGGATGTGTGTGAAGTCATAGAATTGAGGTGTGAAATCAGAATGGAGGTGTGTGAACTCATGGAATGCAGGTGTGTGAAATCACAATGGAGGTGTGTGAAGTCATAGAATGGCGGTGTGTGAAGTCACAGATTGGAAGTGTGTGAAGGCATAGAATGGAGCTGGGTGAAGTAATAGAATGGAGGTGTGTGACATCATAGAATGGAGGAGTGTGAATTTAGAATGGAGGTGTGTGAAATCAAAGATGGAGGTGTGTGAAGTCATCAAATGGATGTGTGTGAAGTCAGAATAGAGGTGTGCGAAGTCATAGAATGGAGGTGTGTGAAGTCAGAGTGGAGGTGTGTGAAGCCATAGAATGGAGGTGGGTGAAGTCAGAATAGAGGCGAGTGAACTCATAGAATGGAGGTGTGTGGAGTCACAATGGATGTGTGTGAAGTCATAGAATGGTGGTGTGTGAAGTCACAGAATGGAGGTGTGGAAGTCATAGAATGGAGCTGTCAGAAGTCAGAATGGAGGTGGGAGAAGTTACAGAATGGAGGTGTGTGAATTATGAATGGAGGTGAGTAAAGTCATAGAATGGAGGTGTGTGAAGTCATACAATGCAGGTTGTGAAATCATACAATGGAGGTGTGTAAAATCATAGAATGGAGGTGTTTGAAGTCACAGAATGGAAGTGTGTGAAGTCATAGAATGGAGGTGTGTGAAGTCTCCTAATGGAGGTGTGTCAAGTCATACAATGGAGGTGTGTGAATTCAGAATGTAGGTGTGTGAAGTCATAGAATGGAGGTGTGTGAAGTCATAGATGGAGGTGTGTGAAGTCATAGTATGGAGGTGTGTGAAATCATAGAATGGAGTTTTGTGAAGTCACAGAATGGAGCTGTGTGAAGTTAGAATGGAGGTGTGTGAGTCATAGAATGGAGGTGTATGAAGTCATAGAATGAAGGTGTGTGAAGTCATAGAATGGAGGTGTGTGAACTCAGAATGGAGGTGTGTGAAGTCATAGATGGAGGTGTGTGAAGTCATAGAATGGAGGTGTGTGAAGTCAGAATGGAGGTGTGTGAAGTCACAGAATGGAGGTGCGTGAACTCAGAATGGAGGTGTGTGAAGTCACAGAATGGAGGTTTGTGAAGTCATATAATGGAGGTGTTTGAAGTCATAGAATGGATGTTTCTGAGATAAGAATGAAGGAGAGTGAAGTCAGAGAATGGAGGTGTGCGAAGTCAAAATGAAGGTGTGTGAACTCATAGAATGGACGTGTGTGAACTGATAGAATGGAGGTGTGTGAAGTCATCGAATGGAGGTGTGTGAAGTCAGAATGGAGGTGTGAGAAGTAACAGAATGGAGGTGTGTGAATTCAGAATGGAGGTGAGTGAAGTCATAGAATGGAGGTGTGTGAAGTCAGAATGGAGGTATGAGAAGTCACAGAAGGGAGATGTGTGAATTCAGAATGGAGGTTAGTGAAGTCATATAATGGAGGTGTGTGAAGTCACAGAATGGAGGTGTGTGAAGTCATAGAATGGAGGTGTGTGAAGTCACAGAATGGAGGTGTGTGACTTCATAGAATAGTGGTGTGTGAAGTCATAGAATGGAGGTGTGTGAAGTCATAGAATGGAGGTGTGTGAAGTCACAGAATGGAGGTGTGTGAAGTCACAGAATGGAGGTGTGTGAAGTCATAGAATTGAAGTGTGTGAAGTCATAGAATGGAGGTGTGTGAAGTCAGAATGGAGGTGTGTGAAGTCACAGAATGGAGGTGTGTGAACTCAGAATGGAGGTGTGTGAAGTCACAGAATGGAGGTTTGTGAAGTCATATAATGGAGGTGTTTGAAGTCATAGAATCGATGTTTCTGAGATAAGAATGAAGGAGAGTGAAGTCAGAGAATGGAGGTGTGTGAAGTCAAAATGAATGTGTGTGAACTCATAGAATGGACGTGTGTGAACTGATAGAATGGAGGTGTGTGAAGTCATCGAATGGAGGTGTGTGAAGTCAGAATGGATGTGTGAGAAGTAACAGAATGGAGGTGTGTGAATTCAGAATGGAGGTGAGTGAAGTCATAGAATGGAGGTGTGTGAAGTCAGAATGCAGGTATGAGAAGTCACAGAAGGGAGATGTGTGAATTCAGAATGGAGGTTAGTGAAGTCATATAATGGAGGTGTGTGAAGTCATAGAATGGAGGTGTGTGAAGTCATACAATGGAGGTGTGTGAAATCATAGAATGGAGGTGTTTGAATTCACAGAATGGAGGTGTGTGAAGTCAGAGTGGAGGTGTGTGAAGTCATAGAATTGAGGTGTGAAATCAGAATGGAGGTGTGTGAACTCATAGAATGCAGGTGTGTGAAATCACAATGGAGGTGTGTGAAGTCATAGAATGGAGGTGTGTGAAGTCACAGAATGGAAGTGTGTGAAGGCATAGAATGGAGCTGGGTGAAGTCATAGAATGGAGGTGTGTGACATCATAGAATGGAGGAGTGTGAAGTTAGAATGGAGGTGTGTGAAGTCATAGAATGGATGTGTGTGAAGTCAGAATGGAGGTGTGTGAAGTTATAGAATGGAGATGTGTTAACTCATAGAATGTTGGTGTGTGACGTCACAATGGAAGTGTGTGAAGTCATAGAATGGAGGTGTGTGAAGTCATACAATGAAGGCGTGTGAAGTCAGAATGGAGGTGTGTGAAGTCACAGAATGGAGGTGTGTGAACTCAGAATGGAGTTGTGTGAAGTTATGGATGGAGGTGTGTGAAGTCATAGTATGGAGGTGTGTGAAATCATAGAATGGATTTTTGTTGAGTCACAGAGTGGAGCTGTGTGAAGCCAGAATGGAGGAGTGTGAAGTCATAGAATGGAGGTGTGTGAAGTCAGAATGGAGGTGTGTGAAATCATAGAATGGAGGTGTGTAAAGTCACAATGGAGGTGTGTGAAATCATAGAATGGAGGTGTGTGAAGTCACAAAATGGAGGTGTGTGAAGTCATACAATGGAGGTGTGTGAAGTCATAGAATGGATGTTTTTGAAGTAAGAATGAAGGTGTGTGAAGTCATAGAATGGAGGTGTGTGACGTCAAAGAATGGAGTTGTGTGAAGTCATAGAATGGAGCATTGTGAAGTCAGAATGGAGGTGTGTGAAGTCACAGAATGTAGGTGTGTGAAGTCAAAATGGAGGTGTGTGAAGTCAAAGAATGGAGGTGTGTGAACTCATAGAATGGAGGTGTGTGAAGTCATAGAATGGATGTGTGTGAAGTCATAGAATGAAGGTGTGTGAAGTCATAGAATGGAGGTGTGTGAAGTCACAGAATGGAGGTGTGTGAAGTCAGAATGGAGGTGTGAAGTCGCTGAATGGAGGTGGGTGAAGTCATAGAAAGGAGGTGTGGGAAGTCATAGAATGGAGAAGTGTGAAGTCATAGGGTTGAGATGAGTGAAGTCACAGATTCGAGGTCTGTGAAGTCATAGAATGGAGGTGTGTGAAGTCAGAATGGAGGTGTGTGAAATCATAGAATGGAGATGTGTGAACTCATAAAATGGAGGTGTGTGACGTCACAATGGAAGTGTGTGAAGTCATAGAATGGTGGTGTGTGAAGTCACAGAATGGAGCTGTGTGAAGTCAGAATGGCGGTGTGTGAAGGCATAGAATGGAGGTGTGTGAAGTCAGAATGCAGGTGTGTGAAATCATAGTATCATGGTTTGTGAAGTCACAATGGAGGTGTGTGAAATCATGGAATGGAGGTGCGTGAAGTCACAGAATGGCGGTGTGTGAAGTCATAGAATGGAGGTGTGTGAAGTCATAGAATGGAGGTGTGTGAAGTCACAGAATGGAGGTGTGTGAAGTCACAGAATGGAGGTGTGTGAACTCACAATGGAGGTGCGTGAAGTCACAGAATGGAGGTGAGTGAAGTCACAGAATGGAGGTGTGAGAATTCATAGAATTGAAGTGTGTGAAGTCATAGAATGGAGGTGTGTGAAGTCAAAATGGAGTTTTGTGAAGTCACAGAATGGAGCTGTGTGAATACAGAATGGAGGTGTGTGAAGTGATAAAATGCAGGTGGGTGAAGTCATAGAAAGGACATGTGGGAAGTCATAGAATGGAGCAGTGTGAAGTCATAGAGTTCAGGTGAGTGAAGTCACATATTCGAGGTCTGTGAAGTCATAGAATGGAGGTGTGTGAAGTCAGAATGGAGGTGTGTGAAGTCAAAATGGAGGTGTGTGACGTCATAAAATGGAGGTGTGTGAACTCATAGAATGGAGGTGTGTGACGTCACAAAGGAAGTGTGTGAAGTCATAGAATGCAAGTGAGTGAAGTCACAGAATGGAGGTGTGAGAAGTCAAAATGGAGGTGTGTGACGTCATAAAATGGAGGTGTGTGAAGTCATAGAATGGAGCTGTGTGAAATCATAGAATGGAGGTTTGTGAAGTCACAGAATGGAGGTGTGTGAAGTCATAGAGTGGAGGTGTGTGAAGTCACAGAATGGAGGTGTGTGAAGTCACAGCATGGAAGTATGTGAAATCATAGAATGGAAGTGTGTGAAGTCATAGAATGGAGGTGTGTGAATCACAGAATGAAGGTGTGTGAAGTCATAGAATGGAGGTGTGTGAAGACATAGAAGGGAGGTGTGTGAAGTCACATAATGGAGGTGTGTGAAGCTAAATGGAGGTGTGTGACGTCATAAAATGGAGGTGTGTGAAGTCAGAGAATGGAGGTGTGTGAAATCATAGAATGGAGGTTTGTGAAGTCACAGATTGGAGGTGTATGACGTCACAGAATGGAGGTTTGTGAAGTCATAGAATGGAGGTATGTGAAGTCAAATTGGAGGGGTGTGAAGTCGGAGAATGGAGGTGTGTGAAGTCACAGAATGGAGGTGTGTGAACTCATAGAATGGAGGTGTGTGAAGTCATAGATGGACGTGTGTGAAGTCATAGTATGGAGGTGTGTGAAATCATAGAATGGAGGTTTGTGAAGTCTCAGAATGAAGCTGTGTGAAGTCAGAATGGCAGTGAGTGAAGGCATAAATGGAGGTGTGTATAAATTCAAAATGGAAGTGTGTGAAATCCTAGAATCGTGGTGTGTGAGGTCACAATGGAGGTTTGTGAAGTCATAGAATGGAGGTGTGTGAAATCACAGAATGGAGGTGTGTGAAGTCATAGAATGGAGGTGTGTGAAGTCATAGAATGGAGGTGTGTGAAGTCACAGAATGAAGGTGTGTGAAGTCACAGAATGGAGGGGTGTGAACTCAGAATGGAGGTAGGTGAAGTCAAGGAATGGAGGTGAGTGAAGTCATAGAATGGATGTGTGTGAAGTCAGAATGGAGGTGTGAGAAGTCACAGAATGGAGGTGTGTGAATTCAGAATGGAGGTGAGTGAAGTCATAGAATGGAGGTGTGTGAAGTCATAGAATGGAGGTGTGTGAAATCATACAATGGAGGTGTCTGAAATCATAGAATGGAGGTGTTTGAAGTCACAGAATGGAGGTGTGTGAAGTCAGAATGGAGGTGTGTGAAGTCATAGAATTGAGGTGTTTGAAATCAGAATGGAGGTGTGTGAACTCATAGAACGGAGGTGTATGAAATCACAATGGAGGTGTGTGAAGTCATAGAATGGAGGTGTTTGAAGTCACAGAATGCAGGTGTGTGAAGTTATAGAATGGAGGTGTGTGAAGTCATAGAATGGAGGTGTGTGAAGTCAGAATGGAGGTGTGTGAAGTCACAGAATTGAGGTGTGTGAACACAGAATGGAGGTTTGTGAAGTCACATAATGGATGTGTGTGAAGTCATAGAATGGATGTGTGTGAAGTCATAGAATGGATGTTTGTGAAGAAAGAATGAAGGTGTGTGAAGTCATAGAATAGAGGTGTGTGAAGGCAAAGAATGGAGGTGTCTGAAGTCATAGAATGGATGTGTGTGAAGTCATAGAATGAAGGTGTGTGAAGTCATAGAATGGAGGTGTGTGAAGTCACAGAATGGAGGTGTGTGAAGTCAGAATGGAGGTGTGAAGTCGCTGAATGGAGTTGGGTGAAGTCATAGAAAGGAGGTGTGGGAAGTCATAGAATGGAGAAGTGTGAAGTCATAGGGTTGAGATGAGTGAAGTCACAGATTCGAGGTCTGTGAAGTCATAGAATGGAGGTGTGTGAAGTCAGAATGGAGGTGTGTGAAATCATAGAATGGATATGTGTGAACTCATAAAATGGAGGTGTGTCACGTCACAATGGAAGTGTGTGAAGTCATAGAATGGAGGTGTGTGACGTCACAGAATGGAGCTGTGTGAAGTCAGAATGGCGGTGTGTGAAGGCATAGGATGGAGGTGTGTGAAGTCAGAATGCAGGTGTGTGAAATCATAGTATCATGGTTTGTGAAGTCACAATGGAGGTGTGTGAAGTCATGGAATGGAGGTGCGTGATGTCACAGAATGGCGCTGTGTGAAGTCATGGAATGGAGGTGTGTGAAGTCATAGAATGGAGGTGTGTGAAGTCACAGAATGGAGGTGTGTGAAGTCACAGAACGGAGGTGTGTGAACTCACAATGGAGGTGCGTGAAGTCACAGAATGGAGGTGAGTGAAGTCACAGAATGGAGGTGTGAGAATTCATAGAATTGAAGTGTGTGAAGTCATAGAATGGAGGTGTGTGAAGTCAAAATGGAGGTGTGTGAAGTCACAGAATGGAGGTGTGTGAACTCAGAATGGAGGTGTGTGAAGTCACAGAATGGATGTTTGTGAAGTCACATAATGGAGGTGTGTGAAGTCATAGAATGGATGTTTCTGAAGTAAGAATGAAGGTGTGTGCAGTCATAGAATGGAGTTGTGTGAAGTCAAAATGAAGGTGTGTGAACTCATAGAATGGAGGTGTGTGAAGTCACAGAATGGAGGTGTGTGCAGTCATAGAATGGAGGTGTGTGAAGTCATATAATGGAAGTGTGTGAAGTCACAGAATGGAGGTGTGTGAAGTCACAGAATGGAGGTGTGTGAACTCAGAATGGAGGTGTGTGAAGTCACAGAATGGAGGTGTGTGAAGTCATAGAATGGAAGTGTGTGAAGTCATAGTATGGAGGTGTGTGAAGTCTCAGAATGGATGGTATGAACTCGTAGAATGGAGGTGTGTGAAGTCACAGAATGGAGGTGTGTGAACTCACAGAATGGAGGTTTGTGAAGTCATATAATGGAGTTATATGAAGTCATAGAACGGATGTTTCTGAAGTAAGAATGAAGGCGTGGAAGTCATAGAATGGAGGTGTGTGAAGTCAAAATGAAGGTGTGTGAACTCATAGAATGGAGGTGTGTGAACTCATAGAATGGAGGTGTGTGAAGTCATGGAATGGAGATGTGTGAAGTCAAAGAATTGAGGTGTGTGAAGTCAAACAATAGAGGTGTGTGAAGTCACAGAATGGAGGTGTGTGAAGTCACAGAATGGAAGTGTGTGAAGTCAAAACGGAGGTGTGTCAAGTCACAGAATGGAGTTGTGTGATGTCACAGAATGGAGGTGTGTGAAGTCAAAAAATGGTGTGTGAAGTCACAAATGGAGGTGTGTGAAGTCACAGAATGGAGGTGTGTGAAGTCATCGAATGGATGTGTGTGAAGTCAGAATAGAGGTGTGCGAAGTCATAGAATGGAGGTGTGTGGAGTCACAATGGAGGTGTGGAAGTCATAGAATGGAGCTGTGTGAAGTCAGAATGAAGGTGTGAGAAGTCACAGAATGGAGGTGTGTGAATTAAGAATGGAGGTGAGTAAAGTCATAGAATGGAGGTTTGTGAAGTCATACAATGGAGGTTCTGAAATCATACAATGGAGGTGTGTAAAATCATAGAATAGAGGTGTTTGAAGTCACAGAATGGAAGTGTGTGAAGTCATAGAATAGAGGTGAGTGAAGTCACAGAATGGAGGTGTGTCAAGTCATACAATGGAGGTGTGTGAATTCAGAAAGGAGGTGTGTGAAGTCATAGAATGTAGGTGTGTGAACTCAGAATGGAGGTGTGTGAAGTCATAGATGGAGGTGTGTGAAGTCATAGTATGGAGGTGTGTGAAATCATAGAATGGAGTTTTGTGAAGTCACAGAATGGAGCTGTGTGAAGTCAGAATGGAGGTGTGAGAAGTCATAGAATGGAGGTGTGTGAAGTCATAGAATGGAGGTGTGTGAAGTCACAGAATGGAGGTTTGTGAAGTCATATAATGGAGTTATATGAAGTCATAGAACGGATGTTTCTGAAGTAAGAATGAAGGCGTGGAAGTCATAGAATGGAGGTGTGTGAAGTCAAAATGAAGGTGTGTGAACTCATAGAATGGAGGTGTGTGAACTCATAGAATGGAGGTGTGTGAAGTCATGGAATGGAGATGTGTGAAGTCAAAGAATTGAGGTGTGTGAAGTCAAACAATAGAGGTGTGTGAAGTCACAGAATGGAGGTGTGTGAAGTCACAGAATGGAAGTGTGTGAAGTCAAAACGGAGGTGTGTCAAGTCACAGAATGGAGTTGTGTGATGTCACAGAATGGAGGTGTGTGAAGTCAAAAAATGGTGTGTGAAGTCACAAATGGAGGTGTGTGAAGTCACAGAATGGAGGTGTGTGAAGTCATCGAATGGATGTGTGTGAAGTCAGAATAGAGGTGTGCGATGTCATAGAATGGAGGTGTGTGGAGTCACAATGGAGGTGTGGAAGTCATAGAATGGAGCTGTGTGAAGTCAGAATGAAGGTGTGAGAAGTCACAGAATGGAGGTGTGTGAATTAAGAATGGAGGTGAGTAAAGTCATAGAATGGAGGTGTGTGAAGTCATACAATGGAGGTTCTGAAATCATACAATGGAGGTGTGTAAAATCATAGAATAGAGGTGTTTGAAGTCACAGAATGGAAGTGTGTGAAGTCATAGAATGGAGGTGTGTGAAGTCACAGAATGGAGGTGTGTCAAGTCATACAATGGAGGTGTGTGAATTCAGAAAGGAGGTGTGTGAAGTCATAGAATGTAGGTGTGTGAACTCAGAATGGAGGTGTGTGAAGTCATAGATGGAGGTGTGTGAAGTCATAGTATGGAGGTGTGTGAAATCATAGAATGGAGTTTTGTGAAGTCACAGAATGGAGCTGTGTGAAGTCAGAATGGAGGTGTGAGAAGTCATAGAATGGAGGTGTGTGAAGTCATAGAATGGAGGTGTGTGAACTCAGAATGGAGGTGTTTGAAGTCATAGATGGAGGTGTGTGAACTCAGAATGGAGGTAGGTGAAGTCACAGAATGGAGGTGTGTGAAGTCATAGAATGGAGGTGTGTGAAGTCACAGAATGGAGGTGTGTGAAGTCACAGAATGGAGGTGTGTGAAGTCATAGAATTGAAGTGTGTGAAGTCATAGAATGGAGGTGTGTGAAGTCAGAATGGAGGTGTGTGAAGTCACAGAATAGAGGTGTGTGAACTCAGAATGGAGGTGTGTGAAGTCACAGAATGGAGGTTTGTGAAGTCATATAATGGAGGTGTTTGAAGTCATAGAATGGATGTTTCTGAGGTAAGAATGAAGGAGAGTGAAGTCAGAGAATGGAGGTGTGTGAAGTCAAAATGAAGGTGTGTGAACTCATAGAATGGACGTGTGTGAACTGATATAATGGAGGTGTGTGAAGTCATCGAATGGAGGTGTGTGAAGTCAGAATGGCGGTGTGAGAAGTAAAAGAATGGAGGTGTGTGAATTCAGAATGGAGGTGAGTGAAGTCATAGAATGGAGGTGTGTGAAGTCAGAATGCAGGTATGAGAAGTCACAGAAGGGAGATGTGTGAATTCAGAATGGAGGTTAGTGAAGTCATATAATGGAGGTGTGTGAAGTCATAGAATGGAGCTGTGTGAAGTCATACAATGGAGGTGTGTGAAATCATAGAATGGAGGTGTTTGAATTCACAGAATGGAGGTGTGTGAAGTCAGAGTGGAGGTGTGTGAAGGCATAGAATTGAGGTGTGAAATCAGAATGGAGGTGTGTGAACTCATAGAATGCAGGTGTGTGAAATCACAATGGAGGTGTGTGAAGTCATAGAATGGAGGTGTGTGAAGTCACAGAATGGAGGTGTGTGAAGGCATAGAATGGAGCTGGGTGAAGTCATAGAATGGAGGTGTGTGAAATCATAGAATGGAGTAGTGTGAAGTTAGAATGGAGGTGGGTGAAGTCATAGAATGGATGTGTGTGAAGTCACAGAATTGAGGTGTGTGAAGTCATAGAATGGAGGTGTGTGAAGTCATAGAATGGAGGTGTGTGAAATCACAGAATGGAGGTGTGTGAAGTCACAGAATGGAGGTGTGTGAAGTCACAGAATGGAAGTGTGTGAACTCACAATGGAGGTGCGTGAACTCACAGAATGGAGGTGAGTGAAGTCACAGAATGGAGGTGTGAGAATTCATAGAATTGAAGTGTGTGAAGTCATAGAATGGAGGTGTGAAGTCAAAATGGAGTTTTGTGAAGTCACAGAATGGATCTGTGTGAATACAGAATGGAGGTGTGTGAAGTCATAAAATGCAGGTGGGTGAAGTCATAGAAAGGACATATGGGAAGTCATAGAATGGAGCAGTGTGAAGTCATAGAGTTCAGGTGAGTGAAGTCACATATTCGAGGTCTGTGAAGTCATAGAATGGAGGTGTGTGAAGTCAGAATGGAGGTGTGTGAAGTCAAAATGGAGGTGTGTGACGTCATATAATGGAGGTGTGTGAACTCATAGAATGGAGGTGTGTGACGTCACAAAGGAAGTGTGTGAAGTCATAGAATGCAAGTGTGTGAAGTCACAGAATGGAGGTGTGAGAAGTCAAAATGGATGTGTGTGACGTCATAAAATGGAGGTGTGTGAAGTCATAGAATGGAGCTGTGTGAAATCATAGAATGGAGGTTTGTGAAGTCACAGAATGGAGGTGTGTGAAGTCATAGAGTGGAGGTGTGTGAAGTCACAGAATGGAGGTGTGTGAAGTCACAGCATGGAAGTATGTGAAATCATAGAATGGAAGTGTGTGAAGTCATAGAATGGAGGTGTGTGAATCACAGAATGAAGGTGTGTGAAGTCATAGAGTGGAGGTGTGTGAAGACACAGAAGGGAGGTGTGTGAAGTCACATAATGGAGGTGTGTGAAGCCAAATGGAGGTATGTGACGTCATAAAATGGAGGTGTGTGAAGTCAGAGAATGGAGGTGTGTGAAATCATAGAATGGAGGTTTGTGAAGTCACAGATTGGAGGTGAGTGACGTCACAGAATGGAGGTTTGTGAAGTCATAGAATGGAGGTATGTGAAGTCAAATTGGAGGGGTGTGAAGTCGGAGAATGGAGGTGTGTGAAGTCACAGAATGGAGGTGTGTGAACTCATAGAATGGAGGTGTGTGAAGTCATAGATGGACGTGTGTGAAGTCATAGTATGGAGGTGTGTGAAATCATAGAATGGAGGTTTGTGAAGTCTCAGAATGAAGCTGTGTGAAGTCAGAATGGCAGTGAGTGAAGGCATAAATGGAGGTGTGTGTAAAGTCAAAATGGAAGTGTGTGAAATCATAGAATCGTGGTGTGTGAGGTCACAATGGAGGTTTGTGAAGTCATAGAATGGAGGTGTGTGAAATCACAGAATGGAGGTGTGTGAAGTCATAGAATGGAGGTGTGTGAAGTCATAGAATGGAGGTGTGTGAAGTCACAGAATGAAGGTGTGTGAAGTCACAGAATGGAGGGGTGTGAACTCAGAATGGAGGTAGGTGAAGTCAAAGAATGGAGGTGAGTGAAGTCATAGAATGGAGGTGTGTGAAGTCAGAATGGAGGTGTGAGAAGTCACAGAATGGAGGTGTGTGAATTCAGAATGGAGGTGAGTGAAGTCATAGAATGGAGGTGTGTGAAGTCATAGAATGGAGGTGTGTGAAATCATACAATGGAGGTGTCTGAAATCATAGAATGGAGGTGTTTGAAGTCACAGAATGGAGGTGTGTGAAGTCAGAATGGAGGTGTGTGAAGTCATAGAATTGAGGTGTTTGAAATCAGAATGGAGGTGTGTGAACTCATAGAACGGAGGTGTATGAAATCACAATGGAGGTGTGTGAAGTCATAGAATGGAGGTGTTTGAAGTCACAGAATGCAGGTGTGTGAAGTCATAGAATGGAGGTGTGTGAAGTCATAGAATGGAGCTGTGTGAAGTCAGAATGGAGGTGTGTGAAGTCACAGAATTGAGGTGTGTGAACACAGAATGGAGGTTTGTGAAGTCACATAATGGATGTGTGTGAAGTCATAGAATGGATGTGTATGAAGTCATAGAATGGATGTTTGTGAAGAAAGAATGAAGGTGTGTGAAGTCATAGAATAGAGGTGTGTGAAGGCAAATAATGGAGGTGTCTGAAGTCATAGAATGGATGTGTGTGAAGTCATAGAATGAAGGTGTGTGAAGTCATAGAATGGAGGTGTGTGAAGTCACAGAATGGAGGTGTGTGAAGTCAGAATGGAGGTGTGAAGTCGCTGAATGGAGTTGGGTGAAGTCATAGAAAGGAGGTGTGGGAAGTCATAGAATGGAGAAGTGTGAAGTCATAGGGTTGAGATGAGTGAAGTCACAGATTCGAGGTCTGTGAAGTCATAGAATGGAGGTGTGTGAAGTCAGAATGGAGGTGTGTGAAATCATAGAATGGAGATGTGTGAACTCATAAAATGGAGGTGTGTGACGTCACAATGGAAGTGTGCGAAGTCATAGAATGGAGGTGTGTGAAGTCACAGAATGGAGCTGTGTGAAGTCAGAATGGTGGTGTGTGAAGGCATAGAATGGAGGTGTGTGAAGTCAGAATGGAGGTGTGTGAAATCATAGTATCATGGTTTGTGAAGTCACAATGGAGGTGTGTGAAGTCATGGAATGGAGGTGCGTGAAGTCACAGAATGGCGGTGTGTGAAGTCATGGAATGGAGGTGTGTGAAGTCATAGAATGGAGGTGTGTGAAGTCACAGAATGGAGGTGTGTGAAGTCACAGAACGGAGGTGTGTGAACTCACAATGGAGGTGCGTGAAGTCACAGAATGGAGGTGAGTGAAGTCACAGAATGGAGGTGTGAGAATTCATAGAATTGAAGTGTGTGAAGTCATAGAATGGAGGTGTGTGAAGTCAAAATGGAGGTGTGTGAAGTCACAGAATGGAGGTGTGTGAACTCAGAATGGAGGTGTGTGAAGTCACAGAATGGATGTTTGTGAAGTCACATAATGGAGGTGTGTGAAGTCATAGAATGGATGTTTCTGAAGTAAGAATGAAGGTGTGTGCAGTCATAGAATGGAGTTGTGTGAAGTCAAAATGAAGGTGTGTGAACTCATAGAATGGAGGTGTGTGAAGTCACAGAATGGAGGTGTGTGCAGTCATAGAATGGAGGTGTGTGAAGTCATAGAATGGAAGTTTGTGAAGTCACAGAATGGAGGTGTGTGAAGTCACAGAATGGAGGTGTGTGAACTCAGAATGGAGGTGTGTGAAGTCACAGAATGGAGGTGTGTGAAGTCATAGAATGGAAGTGTGTGAAGTCATAGTATGGAGGTGTGTGAAGTCACAGAATGGATGGTATGAACTCGTAGAATGGAGGTGTGTGAAGTCACAGAATGGAGGTGTGTGAAGTCACAGAATGGAGGTTTGTGAAGTCATATAATGGAGTTATATGAAGTCATAGAACGGATGTTTCTGAAGTAAGAATGAAGGCGTGGAAGTCATAGAATGGAGGTTTGTGAAGTCAAAATGAAGGTGTGTGAACTCATAGAATGGAGGTGTGTGAACTCATAGAATGGAGGTGTGTGAAGTCATGGAATGGAGATGTGTGAAGTCAAAGAATTGAGGTGTGTGAAGTCAAACAATAGAGGTGTGTGAAGTCACAGAATGGAAGTGTGTGAAGTCAAAACGGAGGTGTGTCAAGTCACAGAATGGAGTTGTGTGATGTCACAGAATGGAGGTGTGTGAAGTCAAAAAATGGTGTGTGAAGTCACAAATGGAGGTGTGTGAAGTCACAGAATGGAGGTGTGTGAAGTCATCGAATGGATGTGTGTGAAGTCAGAATAGAGGTGTGCGAAGTCATAGAATGGAGGTGTGTGGAGTCACAATGGAGGTGTGGAAGTCATAGAATGGAGCTGTGTGAAGTCAGAATGAAGGTGTGAGAAGTCACAGAATGGAGGTGTGTGAATTAAGAATGGAGGTGAGTAAAGTCATAGAATGGAGGTGTGTGAAGTCATACAATGGAGGTTCTGAAATCATACAATGGAGGTGTGTAAAATCATAGAATAGAGGTGTTTGAAGTCACAGAATGGAAGTGTGTGAAGTCATAGAATGGAGGTGTGTGAAGACACAGAATGGAGCTGTGACAAGTCATACAATGGAGGTGTGTGAATTCAGAAAGGAGGTGTGTGTAGTCATAGAATGTAGGTGTGTGAACTCAGAATGGAGGTGTGTGAAGTCATAGATGGAGGTGTGTGAAGTCATAGTATGGAGGTGTGTGAAATCATAGAATGGAGTTTTGTGAAGTCACAGAATGGAGCTGTGTGAAGTCAGAATGGAGGTGTGAGAAGTCATAGAATGGAGGTGTGTGAAGTCATAGAATGAAGGTGTGTGAAGTCATAGAATGGAGGTGTGTGAAGTCACAGAATGGAGGTGTGTGAAGTCAGAATGGAGGTGTGAAGTCGCTGAATGGAGTTGGGTGAAGTCATAGAAAGGAGGTGTGGGAAGTCATAGAATGGAGAAGTGTGAAGTCATAGGGTTGAGATGAGTGAAGTCACAGATTCGAGGTCTGTGAAGTCATAGAATGGAGGTGTGTGAAGTCAGAATGGAGGTGTGTGAAATCATAGAATGGAGATGTGTGAACTCATAAAATGGAGGTGTGTGACGTCACAATGGAAGTGTGTGAAGTCATAGAATGGAGGTGTGTGAAGTCACAGAATGGAGCTGTGTGAAGTCAGAATGGTGGTGTGTGAAGGCATAGAATGGAGGTGTGTGAAGTCAGAATGGAGGTGTGTGAAATCATAGTATCATGGTTTGTGAAGTCACAATGGAGGTGTGTGAAGTCATGGAATGGAGGTGCGTGAAGTCACAGAATGGCGGTGTGTGAAGTCATGGAATGGAGGTGTGTGAAGTCATAGAATGGAGGTGTGTGAAGTCACAGAATGGAGGTGTGTGAAGTCACAGAACGGAGGTGTGTGAACTCACAATGGAGGTGCGTGAAGTCACAGAATGGAGGTGAGTGAAGTCACAGAATGGAGGTGTGAGAATTCATAGAATTGAAGTGTGTGAAGTCATAGAATGGAGGTGTGTGAAGTCAAAATGGAGGTGTGTGAAGTCACAGAATGGAGGTGTGTGAACTCAGAATGGAGGTGTGTGAAGTCACAGAATGGATGTTTGTGAAGTCACATAATGGAGGTGTGTGAAGTCATAGAATGGATGTTTCTGAAGTAAGAATGAAGGTGTGTGCAGTCATAGAATGGAGTTGTGTGAAGTCAAAATGAAGGTGTGTGAACTCATAGAATGGAGGTGTGTGAAGTCACAGAATGGAGGTGTGTGCAGTCATAGAATGGAGGTGTGTGAAGTCATAGAATGGAAGTTTGTGAAGTCACAGAATGGAGGTGTGTGAAGTCACAGAATGGAGGTGTGTGAACTCAGAATGTAGGTGTGTGAAGTCACAGAATGGAGGTGTGTGAAGTCATAGAATGGAAGTGTGTGAAGTCATAGTATGGAGGTGTGTGAAGTCACAGAATGGATGGTATGAACTCGTAGAATGGAGGTGTGTGAAGTCACAGAATGGAGGTGTGTGAAGTCACAGAATGGAGGTTTGTGAAGTCATATAATGGAGTTATATGAAGTCATAGAACGGATGTTTCTGAAGTAAGAATGAAGGCGTGGAAGTCATAGAATGGAGGTTTGTGAAGTCAAAATGAAGGTGTGTGAACTCATAGAATGGAGGTGTGTGAACTCATAGAATGGAGGTGTGTGAAGTCATGGAATGGAGATGTGTGAAGTCAAAGAATTGAGGTGTGTGAAGTCAAACAATAGAGGTGTGTGAAGTCACAGAATGGAAGTGTGTGAAGTCAAAACGGAGGTGTGTCAAGTCACAGAATGGAGTTGTGTGATGTCACAGAATGGAGGTGTGTGAAGTCAAAAAATGGTGTGTGAAGTCACAAATGGAGGTGTGTGAAGTCACAGAATGGAGGTGTGTGAAGTCATCGAATGGATGTGTGTGAAGTCAGAATAGAGGTGTGCGAAGTCATAGAATGGAGGTGTGTGGAGTCACAATGGAGGTGTGGAAGTCATAGAATGGAGCTGTGTGAAGTCAGAATGAAGGTGTGAGAAGTCACAGAATGGAGGTGTGTGAATTAAGAATGGAGGTGAGTAAAGTCATAGAATGGAGGTGTGTGAAGTCATACAATGGAGGTTCTGAAATCATACAATGGAGGTGTGTAAAATCATAGAATAGAGGTGTTTGAAGTCACAGAATGGAAGTGTGTGAAGTCATAGAATGGAGGTGTGTGAAGACACAGAATGGAGCTGTGACCAGTCATACAATGGAGGTGTGTGAATTCAGAAAGGAGGTGTGTGTAGTCATAGAATGTAGGTGTGTGAACTCAGAATGGAGGTGTGTGAAGTCATAGATGGAGGTGTGTGAAGTCATAGTATGGAGGTGTGTGAAATCATAGAATGGAGTTTTGTGAAGTCACAGAATGGAGCTGTGTGAAGTCAGAATGGAGGTGTGAGAAGTCATAGAATGGAGGTGTGTGAAGTCATAGAATGAAGGTGTGTGAAGTCATAGAATGGAGGTGTGTGAAGTCACAGAATGGAGGTGTGTGAAGTCAGAATGGAGGTGTGAAGTCGCTGAATGGAGTTGGGTGAAGTCATAGAAAGGAGGTGTGGGAAGTCATAGAATGGAGAAGTGTGAAGTCATAGGGTTGAGATGAGTGAAGTCACAGATTCGAGGTCTGTGAAGTCATAGAATGGAGGTGTGTGAAGTCAGAATGGAGGTGTGTGAAATCATAGAATGGAGATGTGTGAACTCATAAAATGGAGGTGTGTGACGTCACAATGGAAGTGTGTGAAGTCATAGAATGGAGGTGTGTGAAGTCACAGAATGGAGCTGTGTGAAGTCAGAATGGTGGTGTGTGAAGGCATAGAATGGAGGTGTGTGAAGTCAGAATGGAGTTGTGTGAAATCATAGTATCATGGTTTGTGAAGTCACAATGGAGGTGTGTGAAGTCATGGAATGGAGGTGCGTGAACTCACATAATGGCGGTGTGTGAAGTCATGGAATGGAGGTGTGTGAAGTCATAGAATGGAGGTGTGTGAAGTCACAGAATGGAGGTGTGTGAAGTCACAGAACGGAGGTGTGTGAACTCACAATGGAGGTGCGTGAAGTCACAGAATGGAGGTGAGTGAAGTCACAGAATGAAGGTGTGAGAATTCATAGAATTGAAGTGTGTGAAGTCATAGAATGGAGGTGTGTGAAGTCAAAATGGAGGTGTGTGAAGTCACAGAATGGAGGTGTGTGAACTCAGAATGGAGGTGTGTGAAGTCACAGAATGGATGTTTGTGAAGTCACATAATGGAGGTGTGTGAAGTCATAGAATGGATGTTTCTGAAGTAAGAATGAAGGTGTGTGCAGTCATAGAATGGAGTTGTGTGAAGTCAAAATGAAGGTGTGTGAACTCATAGAATGGAGGTGTGTGAAGTCACAGAATGGAGGTGTGTGCAGTCATAGAATGGAGGTGTGTGAAGTCATAGAATGGAAGTTTGTGAAGTCACAGAATGGAGGTGTGTGAAGTCACAGAATGGAGGTGTGTGAACTCAGAATGGAGGTGTGTGAAGTCACAGAATGGAGGTGTGTGAAGTCATAGAATGGAAGTGTGTGAAGTCATAGTATGGAGGTGTGTGAAGTCACAGAATGGATGGTATGAACTCGTAGAATGGAGGTGTGTGAAGTCACAGAATGGAGGTGTGTGAAGTCACAGAATGGAGGTTTGTGAAGTCATATAATGGAGTTATATGAAGTCATAGAACGGATGTTTCTGAAGTAAGAATGAAGGCGTGGAAGTCATAGAATGGAGGTTTGTGAAGTCAAAATGAAGGTGTGTGAACTCATAGAATGGAGGTGTGTGAACTCATAGAATGGAGGTGTGTGAAGTCATGGAATGGAGATGTGTGAAGTCAAAGAATTGAGGTGTGTGAAGTCAAACAATAGAGGTGTGTGAAGTCACAGAATGGAAGTGTGTGAAGTCAAAACGGAGGTGTGTCAAGTCACAGAATGGAGTTGTGTGATGTCACAGAATGGAGGTGTGTGAAGTCAAAAAATGGTGTGTGAAGTCACAAATGGAGGTGTGTGAAGTCACAGAATGGAGGTGTGTGAAGTCATCGAATGGATGTGTGTGAAGTCAGAATAGAGGTGTGCGAAGTCATAGAATGGAGGTGTGTGGAGTCACAATGGAGGTGTGGAAGTCATAGAATGGAGCTGTGTGAAGTCAGAATGAAGGTGTGAGAAGTCACAGAATGGAGGTGTGTGAATTAAGAATGGAGGTGAGTAAAGTCATAGAATGGAGGTGTGTGAAGTCATACAATGGAGGTTCTGAAATCATACAATGGAGGTGTGTAAAATCATAGAATAGAGGTGTTTGAAGTCACAGAATGGAAGTGTGTGAAGTCATAGAATGGAGGTGTGTGAAGACACAGAATGGAGCTGTGACAAGTCATACAATGGAGGTGTGTGAATTCAGAAAGGAGGTGTGTGTAGTCATAGAATGTAGGTGTGTGAACTCAGAATGGAGGTGTGTGAAGTCATAGATGGAGGTGTGTGAAGTCATAGTATGGAGGTGTGTGAAATCATAGAATGGAGTTTTGTGAAGTCACAGAATGGAGCTGTGTGAAGTCAGAATGGAGGTGTGAGAAGTCATAGAATGGAGGTGTGTGAAGTCATAGAATGGAGGTGTGTGAAGTCATAGAGTGGAGGTGTGTGAACTCAGAATGGAGGTGTTTGAAGTCATAGATGGAGGTGTGTGAACTCAGAATGGAGGTAGGTGAAGTCACAGAATGGAGGTGTGTGAAGTCATAGAATGGAGGTGTGTGAAGTCACAGAATGGAGGTGTGTGAAGTCACAGAATGGAGGTGTGTGAAGTCATAGCATTGAAGTGTGTGAAGTCATAGAATGCAGGTGTGTGAAGTCAGAATGGAGGTGTGTGAAGTCACAGAATAGAGGTGTGTGAACTCAGAATGGAGGTGTGTGAAGTCACAGAATGGAGGTTTGTGAAGTCATATAATGGATGTGTTTGAAGTCATAGTATGGATGTTTCTGAGGTAAGAATGAAGGAGAGTGAAGTCAGAGAATGGAGGTGTGTGAAGTCAAAATGAAGGTGTGTGAACTCATAGAATGGACGTGTGTGAACTGATAGAATGGAGGTGTGTGAAGTCATCGAATGGAGGTGTGTGAAGTCAGAATGGCGGTGTGAGAAGTAAAAGAATGGAGGTGTGTGAATTCAGAATGGAGGTGAGTGAAGTCATAGAATGGAGGTGTGTGAAGTCAGAATGGAGGTATGAGAAGTCACAGAAGGGAGATGTGTGAATTCAGAATGGAGGTTAGTGAAGTCATATAATGGAGGTGTGTGAAGTCATAGAATGGAGCTGTGTGAAGTCATAGAATGGAGGTGTGTGAAATCATAGAATGGAGGTGTTTGAATTCACAGAATGGAGGTGTGTGAAGTCAGAGTGGAGGTGTGTGAAGGCATAGAATTGAGGTGTGAAATCAGAATGGAGGTGTGTGAACTCATAGAATGCAGGTGTGTGAAATCACAATGGAGGTGTGTGAAGTCATAGAATGGAGGTGTGTGAAGTCACAGAATGGAGGTGTGTGAAGCCATAGAATGGAGCTGGGTGAAGTCATAGAATGGAGGTGTGTGAAGTCACAGAATTGAGGTGTGTGAAGTCATAGAATGGAGGTGTGTGAAGTCATAGAATGGAGGTGTGTGAAATCACAGAATGGAGGTGTGTGAAGTCACAGAATGGGGGTGTTTGAACGCACAATAGAGGTGTCTGAAGTCACAGAATGGAGGTGTGTGATGTCATCGAATGGAAGTGTTTGAAGTCATAGAATGGAGGTGTGTGAAGTCAGAATGGACATGTTAAGTCACAGAATTGAGGTGTGTGAAGTCACAGAATGGAGGTTTGTGAAGACATACAATGGAGGTGTGTGAAGTCATAGAATGGATTTTTCTAAAGTAAGACTGAATGTGTGTGAAGTCATAGAATGGAGGTGTGTGAAGTCAAAATTAAGGTGTGTGAACTCATAGAATGGAGGTGTGTGAACTCATAGATTGGAGGTGTGAAGTCATTGAATGGAGGTGTGTGAAGTCACAGAATTGAGCTGTGTGAAGTTAGAATGGCGGTGTGTGAAGGCATAGAATGGAGGTGTGTGAAGTCAGAATGGAGGTGTGTGAAATCATAGTATCATGGTTTGTGAAGTCACAATGGAGGTGTGTGAAGTCATGGAATGGAGGTGCGTGAAGTCACAGAATGGAGGTGTGTGAAGTCATAGAATGGAGGTGTGTGAAGTCACAGAATGGAGGTGTGTGAAGTCAAGAATGGAGGTGTGTGAACTCACAATGGAGGTGCGTGAAGTCACAGAATGGAGGTGAGTGAAGTCACAGAATGGAGGTGTGAGAATTCATAGAATTGAAATGTGTGAAGTCATAGAATGGAGGTGTGTGAAGTCAAAATGGAGGTGTGTGAAGTCACAGAATGGAGGTGTGTGAACTCAGAATGGAGGTGTGTGAAATCACAGAATGGAGGTTTGTGAAGTCATATAATGGAGGTGTGTGAAGTCATAGAATGGATGTTTCTGAAGTAAGAATGAAGGTGTGTGAAGTCATAGAATGGAGTTATGTGAAGTCAAAATGAAGGTGTGTGAACTCATAGAATGGAGGTGTGTGAAGTCACAGAATGGAGGTGTGTGAAGTCATAGAATGGAGGTGTGTGAAGTCATAGAATGGAAGTGTGTGAAGTCACAGAATGGAGGTGTGTGAAGTCACAGAATGGAGGTGTGTCAACTGAGAATGGAGGTGTGTGAAGTCACAGAATGGAGGTGTGTGAAGTCATAGAATGGAAGTGTGTGAAGTCATAGAATGGAGGTGTGTGAAGTCACAGAATGGATGGTATGAACTCATAGAATGGAGGTGTGTGAAGGCACAGAATGGAGGTTTGTGAAGTCATATAATGGAGGTGTGTGAAGTCATAGAACGGATGTTTCTGAAGTAAGAATGAAATCGTGTGAAGTCATAGAATGGAGGTGTGTGAAGTCAAAATGAAGGTGTGTGAACTCATAGAATGGAGGTGTGTGAACTCATAGAATGGAGGTGTGTGAAGTCATGGAATGGAGATGTGTGGAGTCAAAGAATTGAGGTGTGTGAAGTGAAACAATAGAGGTGTGTGAAGTCACAGAATGGAGGTGTGTGATGTCACAGAATGGAAGTGTGTGAAGTCAAAACGGAGGTGTATCAAGTCACAGAATGGAGTTGTGTGAAGTCACAGAATGGAGGTTTGTGAAGTCAAAAATGGTGTGTGAAGTCACAAATGGAGATGTGTGAAGTCACAGAATGGAGGTGTGTGAAGTCATCGAATGGATGTGTGTGAAGTCAGAATAGAGGTGTGCGAAGTCATAGAATGGAGGTGTGTGAAGTCAGATTGGAGGTGTGTGAAGCCTTAGAATGGAGGTGTGTGAAGTCAGAATAGAGGCGAGTGAACTCATAGAATGGAGGTGTGTGGAGTCACAATGGAGGTGTGTGAAGTCATAGAAAGGTGGTGTGTGAAGTCACAGAATGGATGTGTGGAAGTCATAGAAGCGAGGTGTGTGAAGTCAGAATGGAGGTTTGAGAAGTCACAGAATGGAGGTGTGTGAATTAAGAATGGAGGTGAGTAAAGACATAGGATGGAGGTGTGTGAAGTCATACAATGGAGGTTCTGAAATCATACAATGGAGGTGTGTAAAATAATAGAATGGAGGTGTGTGAAGTCACAGAATGGAGGTGTGTCAAGTCATACAATGGAGGTGTGTGAATTCAGAATGGAGGTGTGTGAAGTCATAGAATGTAGGTGTGTGAACTCAGAATGGAGGTGTGTGAAGTCATAGATGGAGGTGTGTGAAGTCATAGAATGGAGGTGGGTGAAATCCTAAAATGGAGTTTTGTGAAGTCACAGAATGGAGGTGTGTGAAGTCAGAATGGAGGTGTGAGAAGTCATAGAATTGAGGTGTGTGAAGTCATAGAATGGAGGTGTGTGAAGTCATAGAGTGGAGGTGTGTGAACTCAGAATGGAGGTGTGTGAAGCCATAGATGGAGGTGTGTGAACTCAGAATGGAGGTAGGTGAAGTCACAGAATGGAGGTGTGTGAAGTCATAGAATGGAGGTGTGTGAAGTCACAGAATGGAGGTGTGTGAAGTCACAGAATGGAGGTGTGTGAAGTCATAGAATTGAAGTGTGTGAAGTCATAGAACGGAGGTGTGTGAAGTCAGATTGGTGTGTGTGAAGTCACAGAATGGAGGTGTGTGAACTCAGAATGGAGGTGTGTGAAGTCGCAGAATGGAGGATTGTGAAGTCATATAATGGAGGTGTTTGAAGTCATAGAATGGATGTTTCTGAGGTAAGAATGAAGGAGAGTGAAGTCAGAGAATGGAGGTGTGTGAAGTCAAAATGAAGGTGTGTGAACTCATAGAATGGACGTGTGTGAACTGATATAATGGAGGTGTGTGAAGTCATCGAATGGAGGTGTGTGAAGTCAGAATGGAAGTGTGAGAAGTAACAGAATGGAGGTGTGTGAATTCAGAATGGAGGTGAGTGAAGTCATAGAATGGAGGTGTGTGAAGTCAGAATGGAGGTATAAGAAGTCACAGAAGGGAGATGTGTGAATTCAGAATGGAGGTTAGTGAAGTCATATAATGGAGGTGTGTGAAGTCGTAGAATGGAGGTGTGTGAAGTCATACAATGGAGGTGTGTGAAATCATAGAATGGAGGTGTTTGAATTCACAGAATGGAGGTGTGTGAAGTCAGAGTGGAGGTGTGTGAAGTCATAGAATTGAGGTGTGAAATCAGAATGGAGGTGTGTGAACTCATAGAATGCAGGTGTGTGAAATCACAATGGAGGTGTGTGAAGTCATAGAATGGAGGTGTGTGAAGTCACAGAATGGAGGTGTGTGAAGGCATAGAATGGAGCTGGGTGAAGTCATAGAATGGAGGTGTGTGAAGTCATAGAATGGAAGTGTGTGAAGTCATAGAATGGAGGTGTGTGAAGTCACAGAATGGATGGTATGAACTCATAGAATGGAGGTGTGTGAAGGCACAGAATGGAGGTTTGTGAAGTCATATAATGGAGGTGTGTGAAGTCATAGAACGGATGTTTCTGAAGTAAGAATGAAGGCGTGTGAAGTCATAGAATGGAGGTGTGTGAAGTCAAAATGAAGGTGTGTGAACTCATAGAATGGAGGTGTGTGAACTCATAGAATGGAGGTGTGTGAAGTCATGGAATGGAGATGTGTGGAGTCAAAGAATTGAGGTGTGTGAAGTGAAACAATAGAGGTGTGTGAAGTCACAGAATGGAGGTGTGTGATGTCACAGAATGGAAGTGTGTGAAGTCAAAACGGAGGTGTATCAAGTCACAGAATGGAGTTGTGTGAAGTCACAGAATGGAGGTTTGTGAAGTCAAAAATGGTGTGTGAAGTCACAAATGGAGATGTGTGAAGTCACAGAATGGAGGTGTGTGAAGTCATCGAATGGATGTGTGTGAAGTCAGAATAGAGGTGTGCGAAGTCATAGAATGGAGGTGTGTGAAGTCAGATTGGAGGTGTGTGAAGCCTTAGAATGGAGGTGTGTGAAGTCAGAATAGAGGCGAGTGAACTCATAGAATGGAGGTGTGTGGAGTCACAATGGAGGTGTGTGAAGTCATAGAAAGGTGGTGTGTCAAGTCACAGAATGGAGGTGTGGAAGTCATAGAATGGAGGTGTGTGAAGTCAGAATGGAGGTTTGAGAAGTCACAGAATGGAGGTGTGTGAATTAAGAATGGAGGTGAGTAAAGACATAGGATGGAGGTGTGTGAAGTCATACAATGGAGGTTGTGAAATCATACAATGGAGGTGTGTAAAATCATAGAATGGAGGTGTGTGAAGTCACAGAATGGAGGTGTGTCAAGTCATACAATGGAGGTGTGTGAATTCAGAATGGAGGTGTGTGAAGTCATAGAATGTAGGTGTGTGAACTCAGAATGGAGGTGTGTGAAGTCATAGATGGAGGTGTGTGAAGTCATAGAATGGAGGTGGGTGAAATCATAAAATGGAGTTTTGTGAAGTCACAGAATGGAGGTGTGTGAAGTCAGAATGGAGGTGTGGGAAGTCATAGAATGGAGGTGTGTGAAGTCATAGAATGGAGGTGTGTGAAGTCATAGAATGGAGGTGTGTGAACTCAGAATGGAGGTGTGTGAAGCCATAGATGGAGGTGTGTGAACTCAGAATGGAGGTAGGTGAAGTCACAGAATGGAGGTGTGTGAAGTCATAGAATGGAGGTGTGTGAAGTCACAGAATGGAGGTGTGTGAAGTCACAGAATGGAGGTGTGTGAAGTCATAGAATTGAAGTGTGTGAAGTCATAGAACGGAGGTGTGTGAAGTCAGAATGGAGGTGTGTGAAGTCACAGAATGGAGGTGTGTGAACTCAGAATGGAGGTGTGTGAAGTCGCAGAATGGAGGTTTGTGAAGTCATATAATGGAGGTGTTTGAAGTCATAGAATGGATGTTTCTGAGGTAAGAATGAAGGAGAGTGAAGTCAGAGAATGGAGGTGTGTGAAGTCAAAATGAAGGTTTGTGAACTCATAGAATGGACGTGTGTGAACTGATATAATGGAGGTGTGTGAAGTCATCGAATGGAGGTGTGTGAAGTCAGAATGGAAGTGTGAGAAGTAACAGAATGGAGGTGTGTGAATTCAGAATGGAGGTGAGTGAAGTCATAGAATGGAGGTGTGTGAAGTCAGAATGGAGGTATAAGAAGTCACAGAAGGGAGATGTGTGAATTCAGAATGGAGGTTAGTGAAGTCATATAATGGAGGTGTGTGAAGTCGTAGAATGGAGGTGTGTGAAGTCATACAATGGAGGTGTGTGAAATCATAGAATGGAGGTGTTTGAATTCACAGAATGGAGGTGTGTGAAGTCAGAGTGGAGGTGTGTGAAGTCATAGAATTGAGGTGTGAAATCAGAATGGAGGTGTGTGAACTCATAGAATGCAGGTGTGTGAAATCACAATGGAGGTGTGTGAAGTCATAGAATGGAGGTGTGTGAAGTCACAGAATGGAGGTGTGTGAAGTCACAGAATGGAGGTGTGTGAAGTCATAGAATGGAGGTGTGTGAAATCATAGAATGGAGTAGTGTGAAGTTAGAATGGAGGTGTGTGAAGTCATAGAATGGATGTGTGTGAAGTCACAGAATTGAGGTGTGTGAAGTCATAGAACGGAGGTGTGTGAATTCATAGAATGGAGGTGTGTGAAATCACAGAATGGAGGTGTGTGAAGTCACAGAATGGAGGTGTTTGATCTCACAATAGAGGTGTCTGAAGTCACAGAATGGAGGTGTGTGAAGTCATAGAATGGAAGTGTTTGAAGTCATAGAATGGAGGTGTGTGAAGTCAGAATGCACGTGTTAAGTCACAGAATTGAGGTGTGTGAAGTCACAGAATGGAGGTTTGTGAAGACATACAATGGAGGTGTGTGAAGTCATAGAATGGATGTTTCTAAAGTAAGACTGAATGTGTGTGAAGTCATAGAATGGAGGTGTGTGAAGTCAAAATTAAGGTGTGTGAACTCATAGAATGGAGGTGTGTGAACTCGTAGATTGGAGGTGTGAAGTCATGGAATGTAGGTGTGTGAAGTCAAAGAATGGAGGTGTGTGAAGTCAAACAATAGAGATGTGTGAAGTCACAGAATGGAGGTGTGTGAAGTCACAGATTGGAAGTGTGTGAAGTCAAAACGGAGGTGTGTGAAGTCAAAAAGGTGGTGTGTGAAGTCACAAATGGAGGTGTGTGAAGTCACAGAATGGAGGTATGTGAACTCAGAATGGAGGTGTGTGAAGTCATAGATGGAGGTGTTGGAAGTCATAGTATGGAGGTGTGTGAAATTATAGAAAGGAGTTTTCTGAACTCACAGAATGGACTGTGTGAAGTCAGAATGGAGGTGTGTGAACTCATAGAATGGAGGTGTGTGAAGTCACAATGGAGGTGTGTGAAATCATAGAATGGAGGTGTGTGAAGTCACTAAATGGAGGTGTGTGAAGTCACAGAATGGAGGTGTGTGAAGTCATAGAATGGAGGTGTGTGAAGTCATAGAATGGATGTGTGTGAAGTCAGATTGGAGGTGTGTGAAGTCACAGAATTCAGGTGTGTGAACACAGAATGGAGGTGTGTGAAGTCACATAATGGAGGTGTGTGACGTCGTAGAATGGAGGTGTGTGAAGTCAAAGAATGGATGTTTGTGAAGTAAGAATGAAGGTGTGTGAAGTCATAGAATAGTGGTGTGTGAAGTCAAAGAATGGAAGTGTGTGAAGTCATAGAATGGAGGTGTGTGAAGTCACAGAATGGAGGTTTGTGAAGTCAGAATGGAGGTGTGAAGTCGCTGAATGGAGTTGGGTGAAGTCATAGAATGGAGGTTTGTGAAGTCATACAATGGAGGTGTGTGAAGTCAGAATGGAGGTGTGTGAAGTCAGAATGGACGTGTGTGAAGTCATAGAATAGAGGAGTGTGAAGTCATAGAGTGGAGGTGAGTGAAGTCACATTCGAGGTCTATGAAGTGATAGAATGGAGGTGTCTGAAGTCAGAATGGAGGTGTTTGAAGTCATAGAATGGAGATGTGTTAACTCATAGAATGGAGGTGTGTGACGTCACAATGGAAGTGTGTGAAGTCATAGAATAGAGGTGTGTGAAGTCACAGAATGGAGGTTTGTGAAGTCATACAATGGAGGTGTGTGAAGTCAGAATGGAGGTGTGTGAAGTCAGAATGGACGTGTGTGAAGTCATAGTATGTAGGTGTGTGAAATCATAGAATGGAGGTTTGTGAAGTCTCAGAATGAAGCTGTGTGAAGTCAGAATGGCAGTGAGTGAAGGCATAGAATGGAGGTGTGTGAACTCAAAATGGAAGTGTGTGAAATCACAGAATCGTGGTGTGTGAGGTCACAATGGAGGTTTGTGACGTCATAGAATGGAGGTGTGTGAAATCACAGAATGTAGGTGTGTGAAGTCATAGAATGGAGGTGTGTGAAGTCATAGAATGGAGGTGTGTGAAGTCACAGAATGGATTGTGTGAAGTCATAGAATGAAGGTGTGTGAAGTCACAGAATGGAGCTGTGTGAAGTCAGAATGGCGGTGTGTGAAGGCATAGAATGGAGGTGTGTGATGTCAGAATGGAGGTGTGTGAAATCATAGTATCATGGTTTGTGAAGTCACAATGGAGGTGTGTGAAGTCATGGAATGGAGGTGCGTGAAGTCACAGAATGGAGGTGTGTGAAGTCATAGAATGGAGGTATGTGAAGTCATAGAATGGAGGTGTGTGAAGTCACAGAATGGAGGTGTGTGAAGTCACAGAATGGAGGTGTGTGAACTCACAATGGAGGTGCGTGAAGTCACAGAATGTAGGTGAGTGAAGTCACAGAATGGAGGTGTGAGAATTCATAGAATTGAAGTGTGTGAACTCATAGTATGGAGGTGTGTGAAGTCAAAATGGAGGTGTGTGAAGTCACAGAATGGAGGTGTGTGAAGTCATAGAATGGAGGTGTGTGAAGTCATAGAATGGAGGTGTTTGAAGTCAGAAAGGAGGTGTGTGAAGTCACAGAATTGAGGTGTGTGAACACAGAATGGAGGTTTGTGAAGTCACATAATGGATGTGTGTGAAGTCATAGAATAGAGGTGTATGAAGTCATAGAATGTAGGTGTGTGAAGTCATAGAATGGAGGTGTGTGAAGTCACAGAATGGATGTGTGTGAAGTCATATAATGAAGGTGTGTGAAGTCATAGAATGGAGGTGTGTGAAGTCACAGAAAGGAGGTGTGTGAAGTCAGAATGGAGGTGTAAAGTCGCTGAATGGAGGTGGGTGAAGTCATAGAAAGGAGGTGTGGGAAGTCATAGATTGGAGAAGTGTGAAGTCTTAGGGTTGAGATGAGTGAAGTCACAGATTCGAGGTCTGTGAAGTCATAGAATGGAGGTGTGTGAAGTCAGAATGGAGGTGTGTGAAATCATAGAATGGAGATGTGTGAACTCATAAAATGGAGGTGTGTGACGTCACAATGGAAGTGTGTGAAGTCATAGAATGGAGGTGTGTGAAGTCACAGAATGGAGCTGTGTGAAGTCAGAATGGCGGTGTGTGAAGGCATAGAATGGAGGTGTGTGAAGTCAGAATGGAGGTGTGTGAAATCATAGTATCATGGTTTGTGAAGTCACAATGGAGGTGTGTGAAGTCATAGAATGGAGTTGTGTGAAGTCAAAATGAGGGTGTGTGAAGTCATGGAATGGAGGTGTGTGAAGTCATAGAATGGAGGTGTGTGAAGTCACAGAATGGATGGTATGAACTCATAGAATGGAGGTGTGTGAAGTCACAGAATGGAGGTGTGTGAAGTCACAGAATGGAGGTTTGTGAACTCATATAATGGAGTTATATGAAGTCATAGAACGGATGTTTCTGAAGTAAGAATGAAGGCGTGTGAAGTCATAGAATGGGTGTGCGTGAAGTCAAAATGAAGGTGTGTGAACTCATAGAATGGAGGTCTGTGAAGTCATGGAATGGAGATGTGTGAAGTCAAATTATTGAGGTGTGTGAAGTCAAACAATAGAGGTGTGTGAAGTCACAGAATGGAGGTGTGTGAAGTCACAGAATGGAAGTGTGTGAAGTCAAAACGGAGGTGTGTCTAGTCACAGAATCGAGTTGTGTGAAGTCACAGAATGGAGGTGTGTGAAGTCAAAAAATGGTGTGTGAAGTCACAAATGGAGGTGTGTGAAGTCACAGAATGGAGGTGTGTGAAGTCATCGAATGGATATGTGTGAAGTCAGAATAGAGGTGTGCGAAGTCATAGAATGGAGGTGTGTGAAGTCAGAGTGGAGGTGTGTGAAGCCATAGAATGGAGGTGTGTGAAGTCAGAATAGAGGCGAGTGAACTCATAGAATGGAGGTGTGTGGAGTCACAATGGAGGTGTGTGAAGTCATAGAATGGAGGTGTGTGAAGTCACATAATGGAGGTGTGTGAGGCATAGAATGGAGCTAGGTGAAGTCATAGAATGGAGGTGTGTGAAATCATAGAATGGAGTAGTGTGAAGTTAGAATGGAGGTGTGTGAAGTCATAGAATGGATGTGTGTGAAGTCACAGAATTGAGGTGTGTGAAGTCATAGAACGGAGGTGTGTGAATTCATAGAATGGAGGTGTGTGAAATCACAGAATGGAGGTGTGTGAAGTCACAGAATGGAGGTGTTTGAACTCACAATAGAGGTGTCTGAAGTCACAGAATGTTGGTGTGTGAAGTCATAGAATGGAAGTGTTTGAAGTCATAGAATGGAGGTGTGTGAAGTCAGAATGGACGTGTTAAGTCACAGAATTGAGGTGTGTGAAGTCACAGAATGGAGGTTTGTGAAGACATACAATGGAGGTGTGTGAAGTCATAGAATGGATGTTTCTAAAGTAAGACTGAATGTGTGTGAAGTCATAGAATGGAGGTGTGTGAAGTCAAAATTAAGGTGTGTGAACTCATAGAATGGAGGTGTGTGAACTCATAGATTGGAGGTGTGAAGTCAAGGAATGTAGGTGTGTGAAGTCAAAGAAAGGAGGTGTGTGAAGTCAAACAATAGAGGTGTGTGAAGTCACAGAATGGAGGTGTGTGAAGTCGTAGAATGGAGGTGTGTGAAGTCAAAGAATGGATGTTTGTGAAGTAAGAATGAAGGTGTGTGAAGTCATAGAATAGTGGTGTGTGAAGTCAAAGAATGGAGGTGTGTGAAGTCATAGAATGGAGGTGTGTGAAGTCACAGAATGGAGGTGTGTGAAGTCAGAATGGAGGTGTGAAGTCGCTGAATGGAGTTGGGTGAAGTCATAGAAAGGAGGTGTGGGAAGTCATAGAATAGAGGAGTGTGAAGTCATAGAGTGGAGGTGAGTGAAGTCACATTCGAGGTCTATGAAGTGATAGAATGGAGGTGTCTGAAGTCAGAATGGAGGTGTGTGAAGTCATAGAATGGAGATGTGTTAACTCATAGAATGGAGGTGTGTGACATCACAATGGAAGTGTGTGAAGTCATAGAATGGAGGTGTGTGAAGTCACAGAATGGAGGTGTGTGAAGTCATACAATGGAGGTGTGTGAAGTCAGAATGGAGGTGTGTGAAGTCATAGATGGACGTGTGTGAAGTCATAGTATGGAGGTGTGTGAAATCATAGAATGGAGGTTTGTGAAGTCTCAGAATGAAGCTGTGTGAAGTCAGAATGGCAGTGAGTGAAGGTATAGAATGGAGGTGTGTGAACTCAAAATGGAAGTGTGTGAAATCATAGAATCGTGGTGTGTGAGGTCACAATGGAGGTTTGTGAAGTCATAGAATGGAGGTGTGTGAAATCACAGAATGTAGGTGTGTGAAGTCATAGAATGGATGTGTGTGAAGTCATAGAATGGAGGTGTGTGAAGTCACAGAATGAAGGTGTGTCAAGTCACAGAATGGAGGGGTGTGAACTCAGAATGGAGGTAGGTGAAGTCAAAGAATGGAGATGTGTGAAGTCATAGAATGTAGGTGTGTGAAGTCACAGAATGGAGGTGTGTGAATTCATAGAATGGAGGTGTGTGAAGTCATAGAATGGTGGTGTTTGAACTCATAGAATGGAGGTGTGTGAAGTCACAGAATGGAGGTGTGTGAAGTCACAGAATGGAGGTGTGTGAAGTCATAGAATTGAAGTTTGTGAAGTCATAGAATGGAGGTGTGTGAAGTAAAAATGGAGGTGTGTGAAGTCACAGAATGGAGGTGTGTGAACTCAGATTGGAGGTGTGTGAAGTCACAGAAGGGAGGTATATGAAGTCATATAATGGAGGTGTGTGAAGTCATAAAATGGATGCTTGTGAAGTAAGAATGAAGGTGTGTGAAGTCATAGAATGGAGGTGTGTGAAGTCAAAATGAAGGTGTGTGAACTCATAGAATGGAGGTGTGTGAACTCATAGAATGGAGGTGTGTGAAGTCATGGAATGGAGGTGTGTGAAACAGAATGGAGGTGTGAGAAGTCACAGAATGGAGGTGTGTGAATTCAGAATGGAGGTGAGTAAAGTCATAGAATGGAGGTGTGTGAAGTCAGAATGGAGGTGTGAGAAGTCATAGAATGGAGGTATGTGAATTCAGAATGGAGGTGAGTGAAGTCATAGAATGGAGGTGTGTGAAGTCATAGAATGGAGGTGTGTGAAATCATACAATGGAGGTGTCTGAAATCATAGAATGGAGGTGTTTGAAGTCACAGAATGGTGGTGTGTGAAGTCAGAATGGAGGTGTGTGAAGTCATAGAATTGAGGTGTTTGCAATCAGAATGGAGGTGTATGAACTCATAGAATGGAGGTGTGTGAAATCACAATGGAGGTGTGTGAAGTCATAGAATGGAGGTGTTTGAAGTCACAGAATGCAGGTGTGTGCAGTCATAGAATGGAGGTGTGTGAAGTCATAGAATGGAGGTGTGTGAAGTCAGAATGGAGGTGTGTGAAGTCACAGAATTGAGGTGTGTGAACACAGAATGGAGGATTGTGAAGTCACATAATGGATGTGTGTGAAGTCATAGAATGGAGGTGTGTGAAGTCATAGAATGTAGGTGTGTGAAGTCATAGAATGGAGGTGTGTGAAGTCACAGAATGGATGTGTGTGAAGTCATAGAATGAAGGTGTGTGAAGTCATAGAATGGAGGTGTGTGAAGTCACAGAAAGGAGGTGTGTGAAGTCAGAATGGAGGTGTGAAGTCGCTGAATGGAGGTGGGTGAAGTCATAGAAAGGAGGTGTGGGAAGTCATAGAATGGAGAAGTGTGAAGTCATAGGGTTGAGATGAGTGAAGTCACAGATTCGAGGTCTGTGAAGTCATAGAATGGAGGTGTGTGAAGTCAGAATGGAGGTGTGTGAAATCATAGAATGGAGATGTGTGAACTCATAAAATGGAGGTGTGTGACGTCAAATTGGAAGTGTGTGAAGTCATAGAATGGAGGTGTGTGAAGTCACAGAATGGAGCTGTGTGAAGTCAGAATGGCGGTGTGTGAAGGCATAGAATGGAGGTGTGTGATGTCAGAATGGAGGTGTGTGAAATCATAGTATCATGGTTTGTGAAGTCACAATGGAGGTGTGTGAAGTCATGGAATGGAGGTGCGTGAAGTCACAGAATGGAGGTGTGTGAAGTCATAGAATGGAGGTGTGTGAAGTCATAGAATGTAGGTGTGTGAAGTCACAGAATGGAGGTGTGTGAAGTCAGAGAATGGAGGTGTGTGAACTCACAATGGAGGTGCGTGAAGTCACAGAATAGAGGTGAGTGAAGTCACAGAATGGAGGTGTGAGAATTCATAGAATTAAAGTGTGTGAAGTCATAGAATGGAGGTGTGTGAAGTCAAAATGGAGGTGTGTGAAGTCACAGAATGGAGGTGTGTGAAGTCATAGAATGGAGGTGTGTGAAGTCATAGAATGGAGGTGTGTGAAGTCAGAAAGGAGGTGTGTGAAGTCACAGAATTGAGGTGTGTGAACACAGAATGGAGGTTTGTGAAGTCACATAATGGATGTGTGTGAAGTCATAGAATGGAGGTGTGTGAAGTCATAGAATGTAGGTGTGTGAAGTCATAGAATGGAGGTGTGTGAAGTCACAGAATGGATGTGTGTGAAGTCATATAATGAAGGTGTGTGAAGTCATAGAATGGAGGTGTGTGAAGTCACAGAAAGGAGGTGTGTGAAGTCAGAATGTAGGTGTGAAGTCGCTGAATGGAGGTGGGTGAAGTCATAGAAAGTAGGTGTGGGAAGTCATAGAATGGAGAAGTGTGAAGTCTTAGGGTTGAGATGAGTGAAGTCACAGATTCGAGGTCTGTGAAGTCATAGAATGGAGGTGTGTGAAGTCAGAATGGAGGTGTGTGTAATCATAGAATGGAGATGTGTGAACTCATAAAATGGAGGTGTGTGACGTCACAATGGAAGTGTGTGAAGTCATAGAATGGAGGTGTGTGAAGTCACAGAATGGAGCTGTGTGAAGTCAGAATGGCGGTGTGTGAAGGCATAGAATGGAGGTGTGTGAAGTCAGAATGGAGGTGTGTGAAATCATATTATCATGGTTTGTGAAGTCACAATGGAGGTGTGTGAAGTCATAGAATGGAGTTGTGTGAAGTCAAAATGAAGGTGTGTGAACTCATAGAATGGAGGTGTGTGAAGTCATAGAATGGAGGTGTGTGAAGTCACAGAATGGATGGTATGAACTCATAGAATGGAGGTGTGTGAAGTCACAGAATGGAGGTGTGTGAAGTCACAGAATGGAGGTTTGTGAACTCATATAATGGAGTTATATGAAGTCATAGAACGGATGTTTCTGAAGTAAGAATGAAGGCGTGTGAAGTCATAGAATGGGTGTGTGTGAAGTCAAAATGAAGGTTTGTGAACTCATAGAATGGAGGTGTGTGAAGTCATGGAATGGAGATGTGTGAAGTCAAATTATTGAGGTGTGTGAAGTCAAACAATAGAGGTGTGTGAAGTCACAGAAAGGAGGTGTGTGAAGTCACAGAATGGAAGTGTGTGAAGTCAAAACGGAGGTGTGTCAAGTCACAGAATCGAGTTGTGTGAAGTCACAGAATGGAGGTGTGTGAAGTCAAAAAATGGTGTGTGAAGTCACAAATGGAGGTGTGTGAAGTCACAGAATGGATGTGTGTGAAGTCATGCAATGGATATGTGTGAAGTCAGAATAGAGGTGTGCGAAGTCATAGAATGGAGGTGTGTGAAGTCAGAGTAGAGGTGTGTGAAGCCATAGAATGGAGGTGTGTGAAGTCAGAATAGAGGCGAGTGAACTCATAGAATGGAGGTGTGTGGAGTCACAATGGAGGTGTGTGAAGTCATAGAATGGTGGTGTGTGAAGTCACAGAATGGAGGTGTGGAAGTCATAGAATGGAGCTGTGTGAAGTCAGAATGGAGGTGTGAGAAGTCACAGAATGGAGGTGTGTGAATTAAGAATGGAGGTGAGTCAAGTCATAGAATGGAGGTGTGTGAAGTCGTACAATGGAGGTTGTGAAATCATACAATGGAGGTGTGTAAAATCATAGAATGGAGGTGTGTGAAGTCACAGAATGGAGGTGTGTCAAGTCATACAATGGAGGTGTGTGAATTCAGAATGGAGGTGTGTGAAGTCCTAGAATGGAGGTGTGTGAACTCAGAATGGAGGTGTGTGAAGTCATAGATGGAGGTGTGTGAAGTCATAGTATGGAGGTGTGGGAAATCATAGAATGGAGTTTTGTGAAGTCACAGAATGGAGCTGTGTGAAGTCAGAATGGAGGTGTGTGAAGTCATAGAATGGAGGTGTGTGAAGTCATAGAATGGAGGTGTGTGAACTCAGAATGGAGGTGTGTGAAGACATAGATGGAGGTGTGTGAACTCAGAATGGAGGTAGGTGAAGTCACAGAATGGAGGTGTGTGAAGTCATAGAATGGAGGTGTGTGAAGTCACAGAATGGAGGTGTGTGACTTCATAGAATGGTGGTGTGTGAAGTCATAGAATGGAGGTGTGTGAAGTCATAGAATGGAGGTGTGTGAAGTCACAGAATGGAGGTGTGTGAAGTCACAGAATGGAGGTGTGTGAATTCATAGAATTGAAGTGTGTGAAGTCATAGAATGGAGGTGTGTGAAGTCAGAATGGAGGTGTGTGAAGTCACAGAATGGAGGTGTGTGAACTCAGAATGGAGGTGTGTGAAGTCACAGAATGGAGGTTTGTGAAGTCATATAATGGAGGTGTTTGAAGTCATAGAATGGATGTTTCTGAGGTAAGAATGAAGGAGAGTGAAGTCAGAGAATGGAGGTGTGTGAAGTCAAAATGAAGGTTTGTGAACTCATAGAATGGACGTGTGTGAACTGATAGAATGGAGGTGTGTGAAGTCATCGATTGGAGGTGTGTGAAGTCAGAATGGAGGTGTGAGAAGTAACAGAATGGAGGTGTGTGAATTCAGAATGGAAGTGAGTGAAGTCATAGAATGGAGGTGTGTGAAGTCAGAATGGAGGTATGAGAAGTCACAGAAGGGAGATGTGCGAATTCAGAATGGAGGTTGTGAAGTCATATAATGGAGGTGTGTGAAGTCATAGAATGGAGGTGTGTGAAGTCATACAATGGAGGTGTGTGAAATCATAGAATGGAGGTGTTTGAATTCACAGAATGGAGGTGTGTGAAGTCAGAGTGGAGGTGTGTGAAGTCATAGAATTGAGGTGTGAAATCAGAATTTAGGTGTGTGAACTCATAGAATGCAGGTGTGTGAAATCACAATGGAGGTGTGTGAAGTCATAGAATGGAGGTGTGTGAAGTCACAGAATGGAGGTGTGTGAAGGCATAGAATGGAGCTGGGTGAAGTCATAGAATGGAGGTGTGTGAAATCATAGAATGGAGGAGTGGGAAGTTAGAATGGAGGTGTGTGAAGTCATAGAATGGAGGTGTGTGAAGTCAGAATGGAGGTGGGTGAAGTCATAGGATGGAGATGTGTTAACTCATAGAATGGAGGTGTGTGACGTCACAATGGAAGTGTGTGAAGTCATAGAATGGAGGTGTGTGAAGTCATACAATGAAGGTGTGTGAAGTCAGAATGGAGGTGTGTGAAGTCACAGAATGGAGGTGTGTGAACTCAGAATGGAGTTGTGTGAAGTCATAGATGGAGGTGTGTGAAGTCATAGTATGGAGGTGTGTGAAATCATAGAATGGATTTTTTTTGAGTCACAGAGTGCAGCTGTGTGAAGCCAGAATGGAGGAGTGTGAAGTCATAGAATGGAGGTGTGTGAAGTCAGAATGGAGGTGTGTGAACTCATAGAATGGAGGTGAGTAAAGTCACAATGGAGGTGTGTGAAATCATAGAATGGAGGTGTGTGAAGTCACAAAATGGAGGTGTGTGAAGTCATAGAATGGAGGTGTGTGAAGTCATAGAATGGATGTTTTTGAAGTAAGAATGAAGGTGTGTGAAGTCATAGAATGGAGGTGTGTGACGTCACAGAATGGAGTTGTGTGAATTCATAGAATGGAGCATTGTGAAGTCAGAATGGAGGTGTGTAAAGTCACAGGATGGAGGTGTGTCAATTCAGAATGGAGGTGTGTGAAGTCAGAATGGAGGTGTGAAATCGCAGAATGGAGGTGGGTGAAGTCATAGAAAGGAGGTGTGGGAAGTCATAGAATGGAGGAGTGTGAAGTCGTAGAGTGGAGGTGAGTGAAGTCAAAGATACGAGGTCTGTGAAGTCATAGAATGGAGGTGTGTGAATTAAGAATGGAGGTGTGTGAAGTCATAGAATGGAGATAAGTGAACTCATAGAATGGAGTGTGTGACGTCACAATGGAAGTGTGTGAAGTCATAGAATGGAGGTGTGTGAAGTCACAGAATGGAGGTGTGTGAAGTCATACAATGGAGGTGTGTGAAGTCCGAATGGAGTTCTGTGAAGTCACAGAATGGAGGTGTGTGAACTCAGAATGGAGGTGTGTGAAGTCATAGAAGGAGGTGTGTGAAGTCATAGATGTAGGTGTGTGAAGTCATAGTATGGAGGTGTGTGAAATCATAGAATGGAGTTTTGTGAAGTCACAGAATGGAGCTGTGTGAAGTCAGAATGGAGGTGTGTGAAGTCATAGAATAGAAGTGTGTGAAGTCAAAATGGAGGTGTTTGAAGTCATAGAATGGATGTGTGTGAAGTCACAGAATTGAGGTGTGTGAAGTCATAGAATGGAGGTGTGTGAATTCATAGAATGGAGGTGTGTGAAATCACAGAACAGAGGTGTGTGAAGTCACAGAATGGAGGTGTTTGAACTCACAATAGAGGTGTCTGAAATCACAGAATGGAGGTGTGTGAAGTCATAGAATGGAAGTGTGTGAAGTCATAGAATGGAGGTGTGTGAAGTCATAGAATGGATGTGTGTGAAGTCACAGAATTGAGGTGTGTGAAATCATAGAATGGAGGTGTGTGAATTCATAGAATGGAGGTGTGTGAAATCACAGAATGGAGGTGTGTGAAGTCAGAGAATGGAGGTGTTTGAACTCACAATAGAGGTGTCTGAAGTCACAGAATGTAGGTGTGTGAAGTCATAGAATGGAAGTGTTTGAAGTCATAGAATGGAGATGTGTGAAGTCAGAATGGACGTGTGAAGTCACAGAATTGAGGTGTGTGAAGTCACAGAATGGAGGTTTGTGAAGACATAAAATGGAGGTGTGTGAAGTCATAGAATGGATGTTTCTAAAGTAAGACTGAATGTGTGTGAAGTCATAGAATGGAGGTGTGTGAAGTCAAAATTAAGGTGTGTGAACTCATAGAATGGAGGTGTGTGAACTCATAGATTGGAGGTGTGAAGTCATGGAATGGAGGTGTGTGAAGTCAAAGAATGGAGGTGTATGAAGTCAAACAATAGAGGTGTGTGAAGTCACAGAATGGAGGTGTGTGAACTCAGAATGGAGGTGTGTGAAGTCACAGAATGGAGGTTTGTGAAGTCATATAATGGAGGTGTGTGAAGTCATAGAATGGATGTTTCTGAAGTAAGAATGAAGGTGTGTGAAGTCATAGAATGGAGTTGTGTGAAGTCAAAATGAAGGTGTGTGAACTCAGAATGTAGGTGTGTGAATTCACAGAACGGAGGTTTGTGAAGTCATGGAATGGATGTGTGTGAGGTCAGAATGGAGGTGTGAGAACTCACAGAATGGAGGTGTGTGAATTCAGAATGGAGGTGAGTGAAGTCATAGAATGGAGGTGTGTGAAGTCAGAATGGAGGTGTGAGAAGTCAAAGAATGGATGTTTGTGAAGTAAGAATGAAGGTGTGTGAAGTCATAGAATAGTGGTGTGTGAAGTCAAAGAATGGAGGTGTGTGAAGTCATAGAATGGAGGTGTGTGAAGTCACAGAATGGAGGTGTGTGAAGTCAGAATGGAGGTGTGAAGTCGCTGAATGGAGTTGGGTGAAGTCATAGAAAGGAGGTGTGGGAAGTCATAGAATAGAGGAGTGTGAAGTCATAGAGTGGAGGTGAGTGAAGTCACATTCGAGGTCTATGAAGTGATAGAATGGAGGTGTCTGAAGTCAGAATGGAGGTGTGTGAAGTCATAGAATGGAGATGTGTTAACTCATAGAATGGAGGTGTGTGACATCACAATGGAAGTGTGTGAAGTCATAGAATGGAGGTGTGTGAAGTCACAGAATGGAGGTGTGTGAAGTCATACAATGGAGGTGTGTGAAGTCAGAATGGAGGTGTGTGAAGTCATAGATGGACGTGTGTGAAGTCATAGTATGGAGGTGTGTGAAATCATAGAATGGAGGTTTGTGAAGTCTCAGAATGAAGCTGTGTGAAGTCAGAATGGCAGTGAGTGAAGGTATAGAATGGAGGTGTGTGAACTCAAAATGGAAGTGTGTGAAATCATAGAATCGTGGTGTGTGAGGTCACAATGGAGGTTTGTGAAGTCATAGAATGGAGGTGTGTGAAATCACAGAATGTAGGTGTGTGAAGTCATAGAATGGATGTGTGTGAAGTCATAGAATGGAGGTGTGTGAAGTCACAGAATGAAGGTGTGTCAAGTCACAGAATGGAGGGGTGTGAACTCAGAATGGAGGTAGGTGAAGTCAAAGAATGGAGATGTGTGAAGTCATAGAATGTAGGTGTGTGAAGTCACAGAATGGAGGTGTGTGAATTCATAGAATGGAGGTGTGTGAAGTCATAGAATGGTGGTGTTTGAACTCATAGAATGGAGGTGTGTGAAGTCACAGAATGGAGGTGTGTGAAGTCACAGAATGGAGGTGTGTGAAGTCATAGAATTGAAGTTTGTGAAGTCATAGAATGGAGGTGTGTGAAGTAAAAATGGAGGTGTGTGAAGTCACAGAATGGAGGTGTGTGAACTCAGATTGGAGGTGTGTGAAGTCACAGAAGGGAGGTATATGAAGTCATATAATGGAGGTGTGTGAAGTCATAAAATGGATGCTTGTGAAGTAAGAATGAAGGTGTGTGAAGTCATAGAATGGAGGTGTGTGAAGTCAAAATGAAGGTGTGTGAACTCATAGAATGGAGGTGTGTGAACTCATAGAATGGAGGTGTGTGAAGTCATGGAATGGAGGTGTGTGAAACAGAATGGAGGTGTGAGAAGTCACAGAATGGAGGTGTGTGAATTCAGAATGGAGGTGAGTAAAGTCATAGAATGGAGGTGTGTGAAGTCAGAATGGAGGTGTGAGAAGTCATAGAATGGAGGTATGTGAATTCAGAATGGAGGTGAGTGAAGTCATAGAATGGAGGTGTGTGAAGTCATAGAATGGAGGTGTGTGAAATCATACAATGGAGGTGTCTGAAATCATAGAATGGAGGTGTTTGAAGTCACAGAATGGTGGTGTGTGAAGTCAGAATGGAGGTGTGTGAAGTCATAGAATTGAGGTGTTTGCAATCAGAATGGAGGTGTATGAACTCATAGAATGGAGGTGTGTGAAATCACAATGGAGGTGTGTGAAGTCATAGAATGGAGGTGTTTGAAGTTACAGAATGCAGGTGTGTGCAGTCATAGAATGGAGGTGTGTGAAGTCATAGAATGGAGGTGTGTGAAGTCAGAATGGAGGTGTGTGAAGTCACAGAATTGAGGTGTGTGAACACAGAATGGAGGATTGTGAAGTCACATAATGGATGTGTGTGAAGTCATAGAATGGAGGTGTGTGAAGTCATAGAATGTAGGTGTGTGAAGTCATAGAATGGAGGTGTGTGAAGTCACAGAATGGATGTGTGTGAAGTCATAGAATGAAGGTGTGTGAAGTCATAGAATGGAGGTGTGTGAAGTCACAGAAAGGAGGTGAGTGAAGTCAGAATGGAGGTGTGAAGTCGCTGAATGGAGGTGGGTGAAGTCATAGAAAGGAGGTGTGGGAAGTCATAGAATGGAGAAGTGTGAAGTCATAGGGTTGAGATGAGTGAAGTCACAGATTCGAGGTCTGTGAAGTCATAGAATGGAGGTGTGTGAAGTCACAGAATGGAGGTGTGTGAAGGCATAGAATGGAGCTGGGTGAAGTCATAGAATGGAGGTGTGTGAAATCATAGAATGGAGGAGTGGGAAGTTAGAATGGAGGTGTGTGAAGTCATAGAATGGAGGTGTGTGAAGTCAGAATGGAGGTGGGTGAAGTCATAGGATGGAGATGTGTTAACTCATAGAATGGAGGTGTGTGACGTCACAATGGAAGTGTGTGAAGTCATAGAATGGAGGTGTGTGAAGTCATACAATGAAGGTGTGTGAAGTCAGAATGGAGGTGTGTGAAGTCACAGAATGGAGGTGTGTGAACTCAGAATGGAGTTGTGTGAAGTCATAGATGGAGGTGTGTGAAGTCATAGTATGGAGGTGTGTGAAATCATAGAATGGATTTTTTTTGAGTCACAGAGTGCAGCTGTGTGAAGCCAGAATGGAGGAGTGTGAAGTCATAGAATGGAGGTGTGTGAAGTCAGAATGGAGGTGTGTGAACTCATAGAATGGAGGTGAGTAAAGTCACAATGGAGGTGTGTGAAATCATAGAATGGAGGTGTGTGAAGTCACAAAATGGAGGTGTGTGAAGTCATAGAATGGAGGTGTGTGAAGTCATAGAATGGATGTTTTTGAAGTAAGAATGAAGGTGTGTGAAGTCATAGAATGGAGGTGTGTGACGTCACAGAATGGAGTTGTGTGAATTCATAGAATGGAGCATTGTGAAGTCAGAATGGAGGTGTGTAAAGTCACAGGATGGAGGTGTGTCAATTCAGAATGGAGGTGTGTGAAGTCAGAATGGAGGTGTGAAATCGCAGAATGGAGGTGGGTGAAGTCATAGAAAGGAGGTGTGGGAAGTCATAGAATGGAGGAGTGTGAAGTCGTAGAGTGGAGGTGAGTGAAGTCAAAGATACGAGGTCTGTGAAGTCATAGAATGGAGGTGTGTGAATTAAGAATGGAGGTGTGTGAAGTCATAGAATGGAGATAAGTGAACTCATAGAATGGAGTGTGTGACGTCACAATGGAAGTGTGTGAAGTCATAGAATGGAGGTGTGTGAAGTCACAGAATGGAGGTGTGTGAAGTCATACAATGGAGGTGTGTGAAGTCCGAATGGAGTTCTGTGAAGTCACAGAATGGAGGTGTGTGAACTCAGAATGGAGGTGTGTGAAGTCATAGAAGGAGGTGTGTGAAGTCATAGATGTAGGTGTGTGAAGTCATAGTATGGAGGTGTGTGAAATCATAGAATGGAGTTTTGTGAAGTCACAGAATGGAGCTGTGTGAAGTCAGAATGGAGGTGTGTGAAGTCATAGAATAGAAGTGTGTGAAGTCAAAATGGAGGTGTTTGAAGTCATAGAATGGATGTGTGTGAAGTCACAGAATTGAGGTGTGTGAAGTCATAGAATGGAGGTGTGTGAAATCATAGAATGGAGGTGTTTGAATTCACAGAATGGAGGTGTGTGAAGTCAGAGTGGAGGTGTGTGAAGGCATAGAATTGAGGTGTGAAATCAGAATGGAGGTGTGTGAACTCATAGAATGCAGGTGTGTGAAATCACAATGGAGGTGTGTGAAGTCATAGAATGGAGGTGTGTGAAGTCACAGAATGGAGGTGTGTGAAGGCATAGAATGGAGCTGGGTGAAGTCATAGAATGGAGGTGTGTGAAATCATAGAATGGAGTAGTGTGAAGTTAGAATGGAGGTGGGTGAAGTCATAGAATGGATGTGTGTGAAGTCACAGAATTGAGGTGTGTGAAGTCATAGAATGGAGGTGTGTGAAGTCATAGAATGGAGGTGTGTGAAATCACAGAATGGAGGTGTGTGAAGTCACAGAATGGAGGTGTGTGAAGTCACAGAATGGAAGTGTGTGAACTCACAATGGAGGTGCGTGAACTCACAGAATGGAGGTGAGTGAAGTCACAGAATGGAGGTGTGAGAATTCATAGAATTGAAGTGTGTGAAGTCATAGAATGGAGGTGTGAAGTCAAAATGGAGTTTTGTGAAGTCACAGAATGGATCTGTGTGAATACAGAATGGAGGTGTGTGAAGTCATAAAATGCAGGTGGGTGAAGTCATAGAAAGGACATGTGGGAAGTCATAGAATGAAGCAGTGTGAAGTCATAGAGTTCAGGTGAGTGAAGTCACATATTCGAGGTCTGTGAAGTCATAGAATGGAGGTGTGTGAAGTCAGAATGGAGGTGTGTGAAGTCAAAATGGAGGTGTGTGACGTCATATAATGGAGGTGTGTGAACTCATAGAATGGAGGTGTGTGACGTCACAAAGGAAGTGTGTGAAGTCATAGAATGCAAGTGTGTGAAGTCACAGAATGGAGGTGTGAGAAGTCAAAATGGAGGTGTGTGACGTCATAAAATGGAGGTGTGTGAAGTCATAGAATGGAGCTGTGTGAAATCATAGAATGGAGGTTTGTGAAGTCACAGAATGGAGGTGTGTGAAGTCATAGAGTGGAGGTGTGTGAAGTCACAGAATGGAGGTGTGTGAAGTCACAGCATGGAAGTATGTGAAATCATAGAATGGAAGTGTGTGAAGTCATAGAATGGAGGTGTGTGAATCACAGAATGAAGGTGTGTGAAGTCATAGAGTGGAGGTGTGTGAAGACACAGAAGGGAGGTGTGTGAAGTCACATAATGGAGGTGTGTGAAGCCAAATGGAGGTATGTGACGTCATAAAATGGAGGTGTGTGAAGTCATAGAATGGAGGTGTGTGAAATCATAGAATGGAGGTTTGTGAAGTCACAGATTGGAGGTGAGTGACGTCACAGAATGGAGGTTTGTGAAGTCATAGAATGGAGGTATGTGAAGTCAAATTGGAGGGGTGTGAAGTCGGAGAATGGAGGTGTGTGAAGTCACAGAATGGAGGTGTGTGAACTCATAGAATGGAGGTGTGTGAAGTCATAGATGGACGTGTGTGAAGTCATAGTATGGAGGTGTGTGAAATCATAGAATGGAGGTTTGTGAAGTCTCAGAATGAAGCTGTGTGAAGTCAGAATGGCAGTGAGTGAAGGCATAAATGGAGGTGTGTGTAAAGTCAAAATGGAAGTGTGTGAAATCATAGAATCGTGGTGTGTGAGGTCACAATGGAGGTTTGTGAAGTCATAGAATGGAGGTGTGTGAAATCACAGAATGGAGGTGTGTGAAGTCATAGAATGGAGGTGTGTGAAGTCATAGAATGGAGGTGTGTGAAGTCACAGAATGAAGGTGTGTGAAGTCACAGAATGGAGGGGTGTGAACTCAGAATGGAGGTAGGTGAAGTCAAAGAATGGAGGTGAGTGAAGTCATAGAATGGAGGTGTGTGAAGTCAGAATGGAGGTGTGAGAAGTCACAGAATGGAGGTGTGTGAATTCAGAATGGAGGTGAGTGAAGTCATAGAATGGAGGTGTGTGAAGTCATAGAATGGAGGTGTGTGAAATCATACAATGGAGGTGTCTGAAATCATAGAATGGAGGTGTTTGAAGTCACAGAATGGAGGTGTGTGAAGTCAGAATGGAGGTGTGTGAAGTCATAGAATTGAGGTGTTTGAAATCAGAATGGAGGTGTGTGAACTCATAGAACGGAGGTGTATGAAATCACAATGGAGGTGTGTGAAGTCATAGAATGGAGGTGTTTGAAGTCACAGAATGCAGGTGTGTGAAGTCATAGAATGGAGGTGTGTGAAGTCATAGAATGGAGCTGTGTGAAGTCAGAATGGAGGTGTGTGAAGTCACAGAATTGAGGTGTGTGAACACAGAATGGAGGTTTGTGAAGTCACATAATGGATGTGTGTGAAGTCATAGAATGGATGTGTATGAAGTCATAGAATGGATGTTTGTGAAGAAAGAATGAAGGTGTGTGAAGTCATAGAATAGAGGTGTGTGAAGGCAAATAATGGAGGTGTCTGAAGTCATAGAATGGATGTGTGTGAAGTCATAGAATGAAGGTGTGTGAAGTCATAGAATGGAGGTGTGTGAAGTCACAGAATGGAGGTGTGTGAAGTCAGAATGGAGGTGTGAAGTCGCTGAATGGAGTTGGGTGAAGTCATAGAAAGGAGGTGTGGGAAGTCATAGAATGGAGAAGTGTGAAGTCATAGGGTTGAGATGAGTGAAGTCACAGATTCGAGGTCTGTGAAGTCATAGAATGGAGGTGTGTGAAGTCAGAATGGAGGTGTGTGAAATCATAGAATGGAGATGTGTGAACTCATAAAATGGAGGTGTGTGACGTCACAATGGAAGTGTGTGAAGTCATAGAATGGAAGTGTGTGAAGTCACAGAATGGAGCTGTGTGAAGTCAGAATGGTGGTGTGTGAAGGCATAGAATGGAGGTGTGTGAAGTCAGAATGGAGGTGTGTGAAATCATAGTATCATGGTTTGTGAAGTCACAATGGAGGTGTGTGAAGTCATGGAATGGAGGTGCGTGAAGTCACAGAATGGCGGTGTGTGAAGTCATGGAATGGAGGTGTGTGAAGTCATAGAATGGAGGTGTGTGAAGTCACAGAATGGAGGTGTGTGAAGTCACAGAACGGAGGTGTGTGAACTCACAATGGAGGTGCGTGAAGTCACAGAATGGAGGTGAGTGAAGTCACAGAATGGAGGTGTGAGAATTCATAGAATTGAAGTGTGTGAAGTCATAGAATGGAGGTGTGTGAAGTCAAAATGGAGGTGTGTGAAGTCACAGAATGGAGGTGTGTGAAGTCATGGAATGGAGGTGTGTGAAGTCATAGAATGGAGGTGTGTGAAGTCACAGAATGGAGGTGTGTGAAGTCACAGAACGGAGGTGTGTGAACTCACAATGGAGGTGCGTGAAGTCACAGAATGGAGGTGAGTGAAGTCACAGAATGGAGGTGTGAGAATTCATAGAATTGAAGTGTGTGAAGTCATAGAATGGAGGTGTGTGAAGTCAAAATGGAGGTGTGTGAAGTCACAGAATGGAGGTGTGTGAACTCAGAATGGAGGTGTGTGAAGTCACAGAATGGATGTTTGTGAAGTCACATAATGGAGGTGTGTGAAGTCATAGAATGGATGTTTCTGAAGTAAGAATGAAGGTGTGTGCAGTCATAGAATGGAGTTGTGTGAAGTCAAAATGAAGGTGTGTGAACTCATAGAATGGAGGTGTGTGAAGTCACAGAATGGAGGTGTGTGCAGTCATAGAATGGAGGTGTGTGAAGTCATAGAATGGAAGTTTGTGAAGTCACAGAATGGAGGTGTGTGAAGTCACAGAATGGAGGTGTGTGAACTCAGAATGGAGGTGTGTGAAGTCACAGAATGGAGGTGTGTGAAGTCATAGAATGGAAGTGTGTGAAGTCATAGTATGGAGGTGTGTGAAGTCACAGAATGGATGGTATGAACTCGTAGAATGGAGGTGTGTGAAGTCACAGAATGGAGGTGTGTGAAGTCACAGAATGGAGGTTTGTGAAGTCATATAATGGAGTTATATGAAGTCATAGAACGGATGTTTCTGAAGTAAGAATGAAGGCGTGGAAGTCATAGAATGGAGGTTTGTGAAGTCAAAATGAAGGTGTGTGAACTCATAGAATGGAGGTGTGTGAACTCATAGAATGGAGGTGTGTGAAGTCATGGAATGGAGATGTGTGAATTCAAAGAATTGAGGTGTGTGAAGTCAAACAATAGAGGTGTGTGAAGTCACAGAATGGAAGTGTGTGAAGTCAAAACGGAGGTGTGTCAAGTCACAGAATGGAGTTGTGTGATGTCACAGAATGGAGGTGTGTGAAGTCAAAAAATGGTGTGTGAAGTCACAAATGGAGGTGTGTGAAGTCACAGAATGGAGGTGTGTGAAGTCATCGAATGGATGTGTGTGAAGTCAGAATAGAGGTGTGCGAAGTCATAGAATGGAGGTGTGTGGAGTCACAATGGAGGTGTGGAAGTCATAGAATGGAGCTGTGTGAAGTCAGAATGAAGGTGTGAGAAGTCACAGAATGGAGGTGTGTGAATTACGAATGGAGGTGAGTAAAGTCATAGAATGGAGGTGTGTGAAGTCATACAATGGAGGTTCTGAAATCATACAATGGAGGTGTGTAAAATCATAGAATAGAGGTGTTTGAAGTCACAGAATGGAAGTGTGTGAAGTCATAGAATGGAGGTGTGTGAAGACACAGAATGGAGCTGTGACAAGTCATACAATGGAGGTGTGTGAATTCAGAAAGGAGGTGTGTGTAGTCATAGAATGTAGGTGTGTGAACTCAGAATGGAGGTGTGTGAAGTCATAGATGGAGGTGTGTGAAGTCATAGTATGGAGGTGTGTGAAATCATAGAATGGAGTTTTGTGAAGTCACAGAATGGAGCTGTGTGAAGTCAGAATGGAGGTGTGAGAAGTCATAGAATGGAGGTGTGTGAAGTCATAGAATGAAGGTGTGTGAAGTCATAGAATGGAGGTGTGTGAAGTCACAGAATGGAGGTGTGTGAAGTCAGAATGGAGGTGTGAAGTCGCTGAATGGAGTTGGGTGAAGTCATAGAAAGGAGGTGTGGGAAGTCATAGAATGGAGAAGTGTGAAGTCATAGGGTTGAGATGAGTGAAGTCACAGATTCGAGGTCTGTGAAGTCATAGAATGGAGGTGTGTGAAGTCAGAATGGAGGTGTGTGAAATCATAGAATGGAGATGTGTGAACTTATAAAATGGAGGTGTGTGACGTCACAATGGAAGTGTGTGAAGTCATAGAATGGAGGTGTGTGAAGTCACAGAATGGAGCTGTGTGAAGTCAGAATGGTGGTGTGTGAAGGCATAGAATGGAGGTGTGTGAAGTCAGAATGGAGGTGTGTGAAATCATAGTATCATGGTTTGTGAAGTCACAATGGAGGTGTGTGAAGTCATGGAATGGAGGTGCGTGAAGTCACAGAATGGCGGTGTGTGAAGTCATGGAATGGAGGTGTGTGAAGTCATAGAATGGAGGTGTGTGAAGTCACAGAATGGAGGTGTGTGAAGTCACAGAACGGAGGTGTGTGAACTCACAATGGAGGTGCGTGAAGTCACAGAATGTAGGTGAGTGAAGTCACAGAATGGAGGTGTGAGAATTCATAGAATTGAAGTGTGTGAAGTCATAGAATGGAGGTGTGTGAAGTCAAAATGGAGGTGTGTGAAGTCACAGAATGGAGGTGTGTGAACTCAGAATGGAGGTGTGTGAAGTCACAGAATGGATGTTTGTGAAGTCACATAATGGAGGTGTGTGAAGTCATAGAATGGATGTTTCTGAAGTAAGAATGAAGGTGTGTGCAGTCATAGAATGGAGTTGTGTGAAGTCAAAATGAAGGTGTGTGAACTCATAGAATGGAGGTGTGTGAAGTCACAGAATGGAGGTGTGTGCAGTCATAGAATGGAGGTGTGTGAAGTCATAGAATGGAAGTTTGTGAAGTCACAGAATGGAGGTGTGTGAAGTCACAGAATGGAGGTGTGTGAACTCAGAATGGAGGTGTGTGAAGTCACAGAATGGAGGTGTGTGAAGTCATAGAATGGAAGTGTGTGAAGTCATAGTATGGAGGTGTGTGAAGTCACAGAATGGATGGTATGAACTCGTAGAATGGAGGTGTGTGAAGTCACAGAATGGAGGTGTGTGAAGTCACAGAATGGAGGTTTGTGAAGTCATATAATGGAGTTATATGAAGTCATAGAACGGATGTTTCTGAAGTAAGAATGAAGGCGTGGAAGTCATAGAATGGAGGTTTGTGAAGTCAAAATGAAGGTGTGTGAACTCATAGAATGGAGGTGTGTGAACTCATAGAATGGAGGTGTGTGAAGTCATGGAATGGAGATGTGTGAAGTCAAAGAATTGAGGTGTGTGAAGTCAAACAATAGAGGTGTGTGAAGTCACAGAATGGAAGTGTGTGAAGTCAAAACGGAGGTGTGTCAAGTCACAGAATGGAGTTGTGTGATGTCACAGAATGGAGGTGTGTGAAGTCAAAAAATGGTGTGTGAAGTCACAAATGGAGGTGTGTGAAGTCACAGAATGGAGGTGTGTGAAGTCATCGAATGGATGTGTGTGAAGTCAGAATAGAGGTGTGGAAGTCATAGAATGGAGCTGTGTGAAGTCAGAATGAAGGTGTGAGAAGTCACAGAATGGAGGTGTGTGAATTAAGAATGGAGGTGAGTAAAGTCATAGAATGGAGGTGTGTGAAGTCATACAATGGAGGTTCTGAAATCATACAATGGAGGTGTGTAAAATCATAGAATAGAGGTGTTTGAAGTCACAGAATGGAAGTGTGTGAAGTCATAGAATGGAGGTGTGTGAAGACACAGAATGGAGCTGTGACAAGTCATACAATGGAGGTGTGTGAATTCAGAAAGGAGGTGTGTGTAGTCATAGAATGTAGGTGTGTGAACTCAGAATGGAGGTGTGTGAAGTCATAGATGGAGGTGTGTGAAGTCATAGTATGGAGGTGTGTGAAATCATAGAATGGAGTTTTGTGAAGTCACAGAATGGAGCTGTGTGAAGTCAGAATGGAGGTGTGAGAAGTCATAGAATGGAGGTGTGTGAAGTCATAGAATGAAGGTGTGTGAAGTCATAGAATGGAGGTGTGTGAAGTCACAGAATGGAGGTGTGTGAAGTCAGAATGGAGGTGTGAAGTCGCTGAATGGAGTTGGGTGAAGTCATAGAAAGGAGGTGTGGGAAGTCATAGAATGGAGAAGTGTGAAGTCATAGGGTTGAGATGAGTGAAGTCACAGATTCGAGGTCTGTGAAGTCATAGAATGGAGGTGTGTGAAGTCAGAATGGAGGTGTGTGAAATCATAGAATGGAGATGTGTGAACTCATAAAATGGAGGTGTGTGACGTCACAATGGAAGTGTGTGAAGTCATAGAATGGAGGTGTGTGAAGTCACAGAATGGAGCTGTGTGAAGTCAGAATGGTTGTGTGAAGGCATAGAATGGAGGTGTGTGAAGTCAGAATGGAGTTGTGTGAAATCATAGTATCATGGTTTGTGAAGTCACAATGGAGGTGTGTGAAGTCATGGAATGGAGGTGCGTGAACTCACATAATGGCGGTGTGTGAAGTCATGGAATGGAGGTGTGTGAAGTCATAGAATGGAGGTGTGTGAAGTCACAGAATGGAGGTGTGTGAAGTCACAGAACGGAGGTGTGTGAACTCACAATGGAGGTGCGTGAAGTCACAGAATGGAGGTGAGTGAAGTCACAGAATGGAGGTGTGAGAATTCATAGAATTGAAGTGTGTGAAGTCATAGAATGGAGGTGTGTGAAGTCAAAATGGAGGTGTGTGAAGTCACAGAATGGAGGTGTGTGAACTCAGAATGGAGGTGTGTGAAGTCACAGAATGGATGTTTGTGAAGTCACATAATGGAGGTGTGTGAAGTCATAGAATGGATGTTTCTGAAGTAAGAATGAAGGTGTGTGCAGTCATAGAATGGAGTTGTGTGAAGTCAAAATGAAGGTGTGTGAACTCATAGAATGGAGGTGTGTGAAGTCACAGAATGGAGGTGTGTGCAGTCATAGAATGGAGGTGTGTGAAGTCATAGAATGGAAGTTTGTGAAGTCACAGAATGGAGGTGTGTGAAGTCACAGAATGGAGGTGTGTGAACTCAGAATGGAGGTGTGTGAAGTCACAGAATGGAGGTGTGTGAAGTCATAGAATGGAAGTGTGTGAAGTCATAGTATGGAGGTGTGTGAAGTCACAGAATGGATGGTATGAACTCGTAGAATGGAGGTGTGTGAAGTCACAGAATGGAGGTGTGTGAAGTCACAGAATGGAGGTTTGTGAAGTCATATAATGGAGTTATATGAAGTCATAGAACGGATGTTTCTGAAGTAAGAATGAAGGCGTGGAAGTCATAGAATGGAGGTTTGTGAAGTCAAAATGAAGGTGTGTGAACTCATAGAATGGAGGTGTGTGAACTCATAGAATGGAGGTGTGTGAAGTCATGGAATGGAGATGTGTGAAGTCAAAGAATTGAGGTGTGTGAAGTCAAACAATAGAGGTGTGTGAAGTCACAGAATGGAAGTGTGTGAAGTCAAAACGGAGGTGTGTCAAGTCACAGAATGGAGTTGTGTGATGTCACAGAATGGAGGTGTGTGAAGTCAAAAAATGGTGTGTGAAGTCACAAATGGAGGTGTGTGAAGTCACAGAATGGAGGTGTGTGAAGTCATCGAATGGATGTGTGTGAAGTCAGAATAGAGGTGTGCGAAGTCATAGAATGGAGGTGTGTGGAGTCACAATGGAGGTGTGGAAGTCATAGAATGGAGCTGTGTGAAGTCAGAATGAAGGTGTGAGAAGTCACAGAATGGAGGTGTGTGAATTAAGAATGGAGGTGAGTAAAGTCATAGAATGGAGGTGTGTGAAGTCATACAATGGAGGTTCTGAAATCATACAATGGAGGTGTGTAAAATCATAGAATAGAGGTGTTTGAAGTCACAGAATGGAAGTGTGTGAAGTCATAGAATGGAAGTGTGTGAAGACACAGAATGGAGCTGTGACAAGTCATACAATGGAGGTGTGTGAATTCAGAAAGGAGGTGTGTGTAGTCATAGAATGTAGGTGTGTGAACTCAGAATGGAGGTGTGTGAAGTCATAGATGGAGGTGTGTGAAGTCATAGTATGGAGGTGTGTGAAATCATAGAATGGAGTTTTGTGAAGTCACAGAATGGAGCTGTGTGAAGTCAGAATGGAGGTGTGAGAAGTCATAGAATGGAGGTGTGTGAAGTCATAGAATGGAGGTGTGTGAAGTCATAGAATGGAGGTGTGTGAACTCAGAATGGAGGTGTTTGAAGTCATAGATGGAGGTGTGTGAACTCAGAATGGAGGTAGGTGAAGTCACAGAATGGAGGTGTGTGAAGTCATAGAATGGAGGTGTGTGAAGTCACAGAATGGAGGTGTGTGAAGTCACAGAATGGAGGTGTGTGAAGTCATAGCATTGAAGTGTGTGAAGTCATAGAATGCAGGTGTGTGAAGTCAGAATGGAGGTGTGTGAAGTCACAGAATAGAGGTGTGTGAACTCAGAATGGAGGTGTGTGAAGTCACAGAATGGAGGTTTGTGAAGTCATATAATGGAGGTGTTTGAAGTCATAGTATGGATGTTTCTGAGGTAAGAATGAAGGAGAGTGAAGTCAGAGAATGGAGGTGTGTGAAGTCAAAATGAAGGTGTGTGAACTCATAGAATGGACGTGTGTGAACTGATAGAATGGAGGTGTGTGAAGTCATCGAATGGAGGTGTGTGAAGTCAGAATGGCGGTGTGAGAAGTAAAAGAATGGAGGTGTGTGAATTCAGAATGGAGGTGAGTGAAGTCATAGAATGGAGGTGTGTGAAGTCAGAATGGAGGTATGAGAAGTCACAGAAGGGAGATGTGTGAATTCAGAATGGAGGTTAGTGAAGTCATATAATGGAGGTGTGTGAAGTCATAGAATGGAGCTGTGTGAAGTCATAGAATGGAGGTGTGTGAAATCATAGAATGGAGGTGTTTGAATTCACAGAATGGAGGTGTGTGAAGTCAGAGTGGAGGTGTGTGAAGGCATAGAATTGAGGTGTGAAATCAGAATGGAGGTGTGTGAACTCATAGAATGCAGGTGTGTGAAATCACAATGGAGGTGTGTGAAGTCATAGAATGGAGGTGTGTGAAGTCACAGAATGGAGGTGTGTGAAGCCATAGAATGGAGCTGGGTGAAGTCATAGAATGGAGGTGTGTGAAATCATAGAATGGAGTAGTGTGAAGTTAGAATGGAGGTGTGTGAAGTCATAGAATGGATGTGTGTGAAGTCACAGAATTGAGGTGTGTGAAGTCATAGAATGGAGGTGTGTGAAGTCATAGAATGGAGGTGTGTGAAATCACAGAATGGAGGTGTGTGAAGTCACAGAATGGGGGTGTTTGAACGCACAATAGAGGTGTCTGAAGTCACAGAATGGAGGTGTGTGATGTCATCGAATGGAAGTGTTTGAAGTCATAGAATGGAGGTGTGTGAAGTCAGAATGGACATGTTAAGTCACAGAATTGAGGTGTGTGAAGTCACAGAATGGAGGTTTGTGAAGACATACAATGGAGGTGTGTGAAGTCATAGAATGGATTTTTCTAAAGTAAGACTGAATGTGTGTGAAGTCATAGAATGGAGGTGTGTGAAGTCAAAATTAAGGTGTGTGAACTCATAGAATGGAGGTGTGTGAACTCATAGATTGGAGGTGTGAAGTCATTGAATGGAGGTGTGTGAAGTCACAGAATGGAGCTGTGTGAAGTTAGAATGGCGGTGTGTGAAGGCATAGAATGGAGGTGTGTGAAGTCAGAATGGAGGTGTGTGAAATCATAGTATCATGGTTTGTGAAGTCACAATGGAGGTGTGTGAAGTCATGGAATGGAGGTGCGTGAAGTCACAGAATGGAGGTGTGTGAAGTCATAGAATGGAGGTGTGTGAAGTCACAGAATGGAGGTGTGTGAAGTCAAGAATGGAGGTGTGTGAACTCACAATGGAGGTGCGTGAAGTCACAGAATGGAGGTGAGTGAAGTCACAGAATGGAGGTGTGAGAATTCATAGAATTGAAATGTGTGAAGTCATAGAATGGAGGTGTGTGAAGTCAAAATGGAGGTGTGTGAAGTCACAGAATGGAGGTGTGTGAACTCAGAATGGAGGTGTGTGAAGTCACAGAATGGAGGTTTGTGAAGTCATATAATGGAGGTGTGTGAAGTCATAGAATGGATGTTTCTGAAGTAAGAATGAAGGTGTGTGAAGTCATAGAATGGAGTTATGTGAAGTCAAAATGAAGGTGTGTGAACTCATAGAATGGAGGTGTGTGAAGTCACAGAATGGAGGTGTGTGAAGTCATAGAATGGAGGTGTGTGAAGTCATAGAATGGAAGTGTGTGAAGTCACAGAATGGAGGTGTGTGAAGTCACAGAATGGAGGTGTGTCAACTGAGAATGGAGGTGTGTGAAGTCACAGAATGGAGGTGTGTGAAGTCATAGAATGGAAGTGTGTGAAGTCATAGAATGGAGGTGTGTGAAGTCACAGGATGGATGGTATGAACTCATAGAATGGAGGTGTGTGAAGGCACAGAATGGAGGTTTGTGAAGTCATATAATGGAGGTGTGTGAAGTCATAGAACGGATGTTTCTGAAGTAAGAATGAAGGCGTGTGAAGTCATAGAATGGAGGTGTGTGAAGTCAAAATGAAGGTGTGTGAACTCATAGAATGGAGGTGTGTGAACTCATAGAATGGAGGTGTGTGAAGTCATGGAATGGAGATGTGTGGAGTCAAAGAATTGAGGTGTGTGAAGTGAAACAATAGAGGTGTGTGAAGTCACAGAATGGAGGTGTGTGATGTCACAGAATGGAAGTGTGTGAAGTCAAAACGGAGGTGTATCAAGTCACAGAATGGAGTTGTGTGAAGTCACAGAATGGAGGTTTGTGAAGTCAAAAATGGTGTGTGAAGTCACAAATGGAGATGTGTGAAGTCACAGAATGGAGGTGTGTGAAGTCATCGAATGGATGTGTGTGAAGTCAGAATAGAGGTGTGCGAAGTCATAGAATGGAGGTGTGTGAAGTCAGATTGGAGGTGTGTGAAGCCTTAGAATGGAGGTGTGTGAAGTCAGAATAGAGGCGAGTGAACTCATAGAATGGAGGTGTGTGGAGTCACAATGGAGGTGTGTGAAGTCATAGAAAGGTGGTGTGTGAAGTCACAGAATGGAGGTGTGGAAGTCATAGAAGCGAGGTGTGTGAAGTCAGAATGGAGGTTTGAGAAGTCACAGAATGGAGGTGTGTGAATTAAGAATGGAGGTGAGTAAAGACATAGGATGGAGGTGTGTGAAGTCATACAATGGAGGTTGTGAAATCATACAATGGAGGTGTGTAAAATCATAGAATGGAGGTGTGTGAAGTCACAGAATGGAGGTGTGTCAAGTCATACAATGGAGGTGTGTGAATTCAGAATGGAGGTGTGTGAAGTCATAGAATGTAGGTGTGTGAACTCAGAATGGAGGTGTGTGAAGTCATAGATGGAGGTGTGTGAAGTCATAGAATGGAGGTGGGTGAAATCCTAAAATGGAGTTTTGTGAAGTCACAGAATGGAGGTGTGTGAAGTCAGAATGGAGGTGTGAGAAGTCATAGAATTGAGGTGTGTGAAGTCATAGAATGGAGGTGTGTGAAGTCATAGAATGGAGGTGTGTGAACTCAGAATGGAGGTGTGTGAAGCCATAGATGGAGGTGTGTGAACTCAGAATGGAGGTAGGTGAAGTCACAGAATGGAGGTGTGTGAAGTCATAGAATGGAGGTGTGTGAAGTCACAGAATGGAGGTGTGTGAAGTCACAGAATGGAGGTGTGTGAAGTCATAGAATTGAAGTGTGTGAAGTCATAGAACGGAGGTGTGTGAAGTCAGATTGGAGGTGTGTGAAGTCACAGAATGGAGGTGTGTGAACTCAGAATGGAGGTGTGTGAAGTCGCAGAATGGAGGATTGTGAAGTCATATAATGGAGGTGTTTGAAGTCATAGAATGGATGTTTCTGAGGTAAGAATGAAGGAGAGTGAAGTCAGAGAATGGAGGTGTGTGAAGTCAAAATGAAGGTGTGTGAACTCATAGAATGGACGTGTGTGAACTGATATAATGGAGGTGTGTGAAGTCATCGAATGGAGGTGTGTGAAGTCAGAATGGAAGTGTGAGAAGTAACAGAATGGAGGTGTGTGAATTCAGAATGGAGGTGAGTGAAGTCATAGAATGGAGGTGTGTGAAGTCAGAATGGAGGTATAAGAAGTCACAGAAGGGAGATGTGTGAATTCAGAATGGAGGTTAGTGAAGTCATATAATGGAGGTGTGTGAAGTCGTAGAATGGAGGTGTGTGAAGTCATACAATGGAGGTGTGTGAAATCATAGAATGGAGGTGTTTGAATTCACAGAATGGAGGTGTGTGAAGTCAGAGTGGAGGTGTGTGAAGTCATAGAATTGAGGTGTGAAATCAGAATGGAGGTGTGTGAACTCATAGAATGCAGGTGTGTGAAATCACAATGGAGGTGTGTGAAGTCATAGAATGGAGGTGTGTGAAGTCACAGAATGGAGGTGTGTGAAGGCATAGAATGGAGCTGGGTGAAGTCATAGAATGGAGGTGTGTGAAGTCATAGAATGGAAGTGTGTGAAGTCATAGAATGGAGGTGTGTGAAGTCACAGAATGGATGGTATGAACTCATAGAATGGAGGTGTGTGAAGGCACAGAATGGAGGTTTGTGAAGTCATATAATGGAGGTGTGTGAAGTCATAGAACGGATGTTTCTGAAGTAAGAATGAAGGCGTGTGAAGTCATAGAATGGAGGTGTGTGAAGTCAAAATGAAGGTGTGTGAACTCATAGAATGGAGGTGTGTGAACTCATAGAATGGAGGTGTGTGAAGTCATGGAATGGAGATGTGTGGAGTCAAAGAATTGAGGTGTGTGAAGTGAAACAATAGAGGTGTGTGAAGTCACAGAATGGAGGTGTGTGATGTCACAGAATGGAAGTGTGTGAAGTCAAAACGGAGGTGTATCAAGTCACAGAATGGAGTTGTGTGAAGTCACAGAATGGAGGTTTGTGAAGTCAAAAATGGTGTGTGAAGTCACAAATGGAGATGTGTGAAGTCACAGAATGGAGGTGTGTGAAGTCATCGAATGGATGTGTGTGAAGTCAGAATAGAGGTGTGCGAAGTCATAGAATGGAGGCGTGTGAAGTCAGATTGGAGGTGTGTGAAGCCTTAGAATGGAGGTGTGTGAAGTCAGAATAGAGGCGAGTGAACTCATAGAATGGAGGTGTGTGGAGTCACAATGGAGGTGTGTGAAGTCATAGAAAGGTGGTGTGTCAAGTCACAGAATGGAGGTGTGGAAGTCATAGAATGGAGGTGTGTGAAGTCAGAATGGAGGTTTGAGAAGTCACAGAATGGAGGTGTGTGAATTAAGAATGGAGGTGAGTAAAGACATAGGATGGAGGTGTGTGAAGTCATACAATGGAGGTTGTGAAATCATACAATGGAGGTGTGTAAAATCATAGAATGGAGGTGTGTGAAGTCACAGAATGGAGGTGTGTCAAGTCATACAATGGAGGTGTGTGAATTCAGAATGGAGGTGTGTGAAGTCATAGAATGTAGGTGTGTGAACTCAGAATGGAGGTGTGTGAAGTCATAGATGGAGGTGTGTGAAGTCATAGAATGGAGGTGGGTGAAATCATAAAATGGAGTTTTGTGAAGTCACAGAATGGAGGTGTGTGAAGTCAGAATGGAGGTGTGGGAAGTCATAGAATGGAGGTGTGTGAAGTCATAGAATGGAGGTGTGTGAAGTCATAGAATGGAGGTGTGTGAACTCAGAATGGAGGTGTGTGAAGCCATAGATGGAGGTGTGTGAACTCAGAATGGAGGTAGGTGAAGTCACAGAATGGAGGTGTGTGAAGTCATAGAATGGAGGTGTGTGAAGTCACAGAATGGAGGTGTGTGAAGTCACAGAATGGAGGTGTGTGAAGTCATAGAATTGAAGTGTGTGAAGTCATAGAACGGAGGTGTGTGAAGTCAGAATGGAGGTGTGTGAAGTCACAGAATGGAGGTGTGTGAACTCAGAATGGAGGTGTGTGAAGTCGCAGAATGGAGGTTTGTGAAGTCATATAATGGAGTAGTGTGAAGTTAGAATGGAGGTGTGTGAAGTCATAGAATGGATGTTTCTGAGGTAAGAATGAAGGAGAGTGAAGTCAGAGAATGGAGGTGTGTGAAGTCAAAATGAAGGTTTGTGAACTCATAGAATGGACGTGTGTGAACTGATATAATGGAGGTGTGTGAAGTCATCGAATGGAGGTGTGTGAAGTCAGAATGGAAGTGTGAGAAGTAACAGAATGGAGGTGTGTGAATTCAGAATGGAGGTGAGTGAAGTCATAGAATGGAGGTGTGTGAAGTCAGAATGGAGGTATAAGAAGTCACAGAAGGGAGATGTGTGAATTCAGAATGGAGGTTAGTGAAGTCATATAATGGAGGTGTGTGAAGTCGTAGAATGGAGGTGTGTGAAGTCATACAATGGAGGTGTGTGAAATCATAGAATGGAGGTGTTTGAATTCACAGAATGGAGGTGTGTGAAGTCAGAGTGGAGGTGTGTGAAGTCATAGAATTGAGGTGTGAAATCAGAATGGAGGTGTGTGAACTCATAGAATGCAGGTGTGTGAAATCACAATGGAGGTGTGTGAAGTCATAGAATGGAGGTGTGTGAAGTCACAGAATGGAGGTGTGTGAAGTCACAGAATGGAGGTGTGTGAAGTCATAGAATGGAGGTGTGTGAAATCATAGAATGGAGTAGTGTGAAGTTAGAATGGAGGTGTGTGAAGTCATAGAATGGATGTGTGTGAAGTCACAGAATTGAGGTGTGTGAAGTCATAGAACGGAGGTGTGTGAATTCATAGAATGGAGGTGTGTGAAATCACAGAATGGAGGTGTGTGAAGTCACAGAATGGAGGTGTTTGATCTCACAATAGAGGTGACTGAAGTCACAGAATGGAGGTGTGTGAAGTCATAGAATGGAAGTGTTTGAAGTCATAGAATGGAGGTGTGTGAAGTCAGAATGCACGTGTTAAGTCACAGAATTGAGGTGTGTGAAGTCACAGAATGGAGGTTTGTGAAGACATACAATGGAGGTGTGTGAAGTCATAGAATGGATGTTTCTAAAGTAAGACTGAATGTGTGTGAAGTCATAGAATGGAGGTGTGTGAAGTCAAAATTAAGGTGTGTGAACTCATAGAATGGAGGTGTGTGAACTCGTAGATTGGAGGTGTGAAGTCATGGAATGTAGGTGTGTGAAGTCAAAGAATGGAGGTGTGTGAAGTCAAACAATAGAGATGTGTGAAGTCACAGAATGGAGGTGTGTGAAGTCACAGATTGGAAGTGTGTGAAGTCAAAACGGAGGTGTGTGAAGTCAAAAAGGTGGTGTGTGAAGTCACAAATGGAGGTGTGTGAAGTCACAGAATGGAGGTATGTGAACTCAGAATGGAGGTGTGTGAAGTCATAGATGGAGGTGTTGGAAGTCATAGTATGGAGGTGTGTGAAATTATAGAAAGGAGTTTTCTGAACTCACAGAATGGACTGTGTGAAGTCAGAATGGAGGTGTGTGAACTCATAGAATGGAGGTGTGTGAAGTCACAATGGAGGTGTGTGAAATCATAGAATGGAGGTGTGTGAAGTCACTAAATGGAGGTGTGTGAAGTCACAGAATGGAGGTGTGTGAAGTCATAGAATGGAGGTGTGTGAAGTCATAGAATGGATGTGTGTGAAGTCAGATTGGAGGTGTGTGAAGTCACAGAATTCAGGTGTGTGAACACAGAATGGAGGTGTGTGAAGTCACATAATGGAGGTGTGTGACGTCGTAGAATGGAGGTGTGTGAAGTCAAAGAATGGATGTTTGTGAAGTAAGAATGAAGGTGTGTGAAGTCATAGAATAGTGGTGTGTGAAGTCAAAGAATGGAAGTGTGTGAAGTCATAGAATGGAGGTGTGTGAAGTCACAGAATGGAGGTTTGTGAAGTCATAGAATGGAGGTGTGTGAAGTCAGAATGGAGGTGTGTGAAATCATAGAATGGAGATGTGTGAACTCATAAAATGGAGGTGTGTGACGTCACAATGGAAGTGTGTGAAGTCATAGAATGGAGGTGTGTGAAGTCACAGAATGGAGCTGTGTGAAGTCAGAATGGCGGTGTGTGAAGGCATAGAATGGAGGTGTGTGAAGTCAGAATGGAGGTGTGTGAAATCATAGTATCATGGTTTGTGAAGTCACAATGGAGGTGTGTGAAGTCATAGAATGGAGTTGTGTGAAGTCAAAATGAGGGTGTGTGAAGTCATGGAATGGAGGTGTGTGAAGTCATAGAATGGAGGTGTGTGAAGTCACAGAATGGATGGTATGAACTCATAGAATGGAGGTGTGTGAAGTCACAGAATGGAGGTGTGTGAAGTCACAGAATGGAGGTTTGTGAACTCATATAATGGAGTTATATGAAGTCATAGAACGGATGTTTCTGAAGTAAGAATGAAGGCGTGTGAAGTCATAGAATGGGTGTGCGTGAAGTCAAAATGAAGGTGTGTGAACTCATAGAATGGAGGTCTGTGAAGTCATGGAATGGAGATGTGTGAAGTCAAATTATTCAGGTGTGTGAAGTCAAACAATAGAGGTGTGTGAAGTCACAGAATGGAGGTGTGTGAAGTCACAGAATGGAAGTGTGTGAAGTCAAAACGGAGGTGTGTCTAGTCACAGAGTCGAGTTGTGTGAAGTCACAGAATGGAGGTGTGTGAAGTCAAAAAATGGTGTGTGAAGTCACAAATGGAGGTGTGTGAAGTCACAGAATGGAGGTGTGTGAAGTCATCGAATGGATATGTGTGAAGTCAGAATAGAGGTGTGCGAAGTCATAGAATGGAGGTGTGTGAAGTCAGAGTGGAGGTGTGTGAAGCCATAGAATGGAGGTGTGTGAAGTCAGAATAGAGGCGAGTGAACTCATAGAATGGAGGTGTGTGGAGTCACAATGGAGGTGTGTGAAGTCATAGAATGGAGGTGTGTGAAGTCACATAATGGAGGTGTGTGAAGGCATAGAATGGAGCTGGGTGAAGTCATAGAATGGAGGTGTGTGAAATCATAGAATGGAGTAGTGTGAAGTTAGAATGGAGGTGTGTGAAGTCATAGAATGGATGTGTGTGAAGTCACAGAATTGAGGTGTGTGAAGTCATAGAACGGAGGTGTGTGAATTCATAGAATGGAGGTGTGTGAAATCACAGAATGGAGGTGTGTGAAGTCACAGAATGGAGGTGTTTGAACTCACAATAGAGGTGTCTGAAGTCACAGAATGTTGGTGTGTGAAGTCATAGAATGGAAGTGTTTGAAGTCATAGAATGGAGGTGTGTGAAGTCAGAATGGACGTGTTAAGTCACAGAATTGAGGTGTGTGAAGTCACAGAATGGAGGTTTGTGAAGACATACAATGGAGGTGTGTGAAGTCATAGAATGGATGTTTCTAAAGTAAGACTGAATGTGTGTGAAGTCATAGAATGGAGGTGTGTGAAGTCAAAATTAAGGTGTGTGAACTCATAGAATGGAGGTGTGTGAACTCATAGATTGGAGGTGTGAAGTCAAGGAATGTAGGTGTGTGAAGTCAAAGAAAGGAGGTGTGTGAAGTCAAACAATAGAGGTGTGTGAAGTCACAGAATGGAGGTGTGTGAAGTCGTAGAATGGAGGTGTGTGAAGTCAAAGAATGGATGTTTGTGAAGTAAGAATGAAGGTGTGTGAAGTCATAGAATAGTGGTGTGTGAAGTCAAAGAATGGAGGTGTGTGAAGTCATAGAATGGAGGTGTGTGAAGTCACAGAATGGAGGTGTGTGAAGTCAGAATGGAGGTGTGAAGTCGCTGAATGGAGTTGGGTGAAGTCATAGAAAGGAGGTGTGGGAAGTCATAGAATAGAGGAGTGTGAAGTCATAGAGTGGAGGTGAGTGAAGTCACATTCGAGGTCTATGAAGTGATAGAATGGAGGTGTCTGAAGTCAGAATGGAGGTGTGTGAAGTCATAGAATGGAGATGTGTTAACTCATAGAATGGAGGTGTGTGACATCACAATGGAAGTGTGTGAAGTCATAGAATGGAGGTGTGTGAAGTCACAGAATGGAGGTGTGTGAAGTCATACAATGGAGGTGTGTGAAGTCAGAATGGAGGTGTGTGAAGTCATAGATGGACGTGTGTGAAGTCATAGTATGGAGGTGTGTGAAATCATAGAATGGAGGTTTGTGAAGTCTCAGAATGAAGCTGTGTGAAGTCAGAATGGCAGTGAGTGAAGGTATAGAATGGAGGTGTGTGAACTCAAAATGGAAGTGTGTGAAATCATAGAATCGTGGTGTGTGAGGTCACAATGGAGGTTTGTGAAGTCATAGAATGGAGGTGTGTGAAATCACAGAATGTAGGTGTGTGAAGTCATAGAATGGATGTGTGTGAAGTCATAGAATGGAGGTGTGTGAAGTCACAGAATGAAGGTGTGTCAAGTCACAGAATGGAGGGGTGTGAACTCAGAATGGAGGTAGGTGAAGTCAAAGAATGGAGATGTGTGAAGTCATAGAATGTAGGTGTGTGAAGTCACAGAATGGAGGTGTGTGAATTCATAGAATGGAGGTGTGTGAAGTCATAGAATGGTGGTGTTTGAACTCATAGAATGGAGGTGTGTGAAGTCACAGAATGGAGGTGTGTGAAGTCACAGAATGGAGGTGTGTGAAGTCATAGAATTGAAGTTTGTGAAGTCATAGAATGGAGGTGTGTGAAGTAAAAATGGAGGTGTGTGAAGTCACAGAATGGAGGTGTGTGAACTCAGATTGGAGGTGTGTGAAGTCACAGAAGGGAGGTATATGAAGTCATATAATGGAGGTGTGTGAAGTCATAAAATGGATGCTTGTGAAGTAAGAATGAAGGTGTGTGAAGTCATAGAATGGAGGTGTGTGAAGTCAAAATGAAGGTGTGTGAACTCATAGAATGGAGGTGTGTGAACTCATAGAATGGAGGTGTGTGAAGTCATGGAATGGAGGTGTGTGAAACAGAATGGAGGTGTGAGAAGTCACAGAATGGAGGTGTGTGAATTCAGAATGGAGGTGAGTAAAGTCATAGAATGGAGGTGTGTGAAGTCAGAATGGAGGTGTGAGAAGTCATAGAATGGAGGTATGTGAATTCAGAATGGAGGTGAGTGAAGTCATAGAATGGAGGTGTGTGAAGTCATAGAATGGAGGTGTGTGAAATCATACAATGGAGGTGTCTGAAATCATAGAATGGAGGTGTTTGAAGTCACAGAATGGTGGTGTGTGAAGTCAGAATGGAGGTGTGTGAAGTCATAGAATTGAGGTGTTTGCAATCAGAATGGAGGTGTATGAACTCATAGAATGGAGGTGTGTGAAATCACAATGGAGGTGTGTGAAGTCATAGAATGGAGGTGTTTGAAGTCACAGAATGCAGGTGTGTGCAGTCATAGAATGGAGGTGTGTGAAGTCATAGAATGGAGGTGTGTGAAGTCAGAATGGAGGTGTGTGAAGTCACAGAATTGAGGTGTGTGAACACAGAATGGAGGATTGTGAAGTCACATAATGGATGTGTGTGAAGTCATAGAATGGAGGTGTGTGAAGTCATAGAATGTAGGTGTGTGAAGTCATAGAATGGAGGTGTGTGAAGTCACAGAATGGATGTGTGTGAAGTCATAGAATGAAGGTGTGTGAAGTCATAGAATGGAGGTGTGTGAAGTCACAGAAAGGAGGTGTGTGAAGTCAGAATGGAGGTGTGAAGTCGCTGAATGGAGGTGGGTGAAGTCATAGAAAGGAGGTGTGGGAAGTCATAGAATGGAGAAGTGTGAAGTCATAGGGTTGAGATGAGTGAAGTCACAGATTCGAGGTCTGTGAAGTCATAGAATGGAGGTGTGTGAAGTCAGAATGGAGGTGTGTGAAATCATAGAATGGAGATGTGTGAACTCATAAAATGGAGGTGTGTGACGTCAAATTGGAAGTGTGTGAAGTCATAGAATGGAGGTGTGTGAAGTCACAGAATGGAACTGTGTGAAGTCAGAATGGCGGTGTGTGAAGGCATAGAATGGAGGTGTGTGATGTCAGAATGGAGGTGTGTGAAATCATAGTATCATGGTTTGTGAAGTCACAATGGAGGTGTGTGAAGTCATGGAATGGAGGTGCGTGAAGTCACAGAATGGAGGTGTGTGAAGTCATAGAATGGAGGTGTGTGAAGTCATAGAATGTAGGTGTGTGAAGTCACAGAATGGAGGTGTGTGAAGTCAGAGAATGGAGGTGTGTGAACTCACAATGGAGGTGCGTGAAGTCACAGAATAGAGGTGAGTGAAGTCACAGAATGGAGGTGTGAGAATTCATAGAATTAAAGTGTGTGAAGTCATAGAATGGAGGTGTGTGAAGTCAAAATGGAGGTGTGTGAAGTCACAGAATGGAGGTGTGTGAAGTCATAGAATGGAGGTGTGTGAAGTCATAGAATGGAGGTGTGTGAAGTCAGAAAGGAGGTGTGTGAAGTCACAGAATTGAGGTGTGTGAACACAGAATGGAGGTTTGTGAAGTCACATAATGGATGTGTGTGAAGTCATAGAATGGAGGTGTGTGAAGTCATAGAATGTAGGTGTGTGAAGTCATAGAATGGAGGTGTGTGAAGTCACAGAATGGATGTGTGTGAAGTCATATAATGAAGGTGTGTGAAGTCATAGAATGGAGGTGTGTGAAGTCACAGAAAGGAGGTGTGTGAAGTCAGAATGTAGGTGTGAAGTCGCTGAATGGAGGTGGGTGAAGTCATAGAAAGTAGGTGTGGGAAGTCATAGAATGGAGAAGTGTGAAGTCTTAGGGTTGAGATGAGTGAAGTCACAGATTCGAGGTCTGTGAAGTCATAGAATGGAGGTGTGTGAAGTCAGAATGGAGGTGTGTGTAATCATAGAATGGAGATGTGTGAACTCATAAAATGGAGGTGTGTGACGTCACAATGGAAGTGTGTGAAGTCATAGAATGGAGGTGTGTGAAGTCACAGAATGGAGCTGTGTGAAGTCAGAATGGCGGTGTGTGAAGGCATAGAATGGAGGTGTGTGAAGTCAGAATGGAGGTGTGTGAAATCATATTATCATGGTTTGTGAAGTCACAATGGAGGTGTGTGAAGTCATAGAATGGAGTTGTGTGAAGTCAAAATGAAGGTGTGTGAACTCATAGAATGGAGGTGTGTGAAGTCATAGAATGGAGGTGTGTGAAGTCACAGAATGGATGGTATGAACTCATAGAATGGAGGTGTGTGAAGTCACAGAATGGAGGTGTGTGAAGTCACAGAATGGAGGTTTGTGAACTCATATAATGGAGTTATATGAAGTCATAGAACGGATGTTTCTGAAGTAAGAATGAAGGCGTGTGAAGTCATAGAATGGGTGTGTGTGAAGTCAAAATGAAGGTTTGTGAACTCATAGAATGGAGGTGTGTGAAGTCATGGAATGGAGATGTGTGAAGTCAAATTATTGAGGTGTGTGAAGTCAAACAATAGAGGTGTGTGAAGTCACAGAAAGGAGGTGTGTGAAGTCACAGAATGGAAGTGTGTGAAGTCAAAACGGAGGTGTGTCAAGTCACAGAATCGAGTTGTGTGAAGTCACAGAATGGAGGTGTGTGAAGTCAAAAAATGGTGTGTGAAGTCACAAATGGAGGTGTGTGAAGTCACAGAATGGATGTGTGTGAAGTCATGCAATGGATATGTGTGAAGTCAGAATAGAGGTGTGCGAAGTCATAGAATGGAGGTGTGTGAAGTCAGAGTAGAGGTGTGTGAAGCCATAGAATGGAGGTGTGTGAAGTCAGAATAGAGGCGAGTGAACTCATAGAATGGAGGTGTGTGGAGTCACAATGGAGGTGTGTGAAGTCATAGAATGGTGGTGTGTGAAGTCACAGAATGGAGGTGTGGAAGTCATAGAATGGAGCTGTGTGAAGTCAGAATGGAGGTGTGAGAAGTCACAGAATGGAGGTGTGTGAATTAAGAATGGAGGTGAGTCAAGTCATAGAATGGAGGTGTGTGAAGTCGTACAATGGAGGTTGTGAAATCATACAATGGAGGTGTGTAAAATCATAGAATGGAGGTGTGTGAAGTCACAGAATGGAGGTGTGTCAAGTCATACAATGGAGGTGTGTGAATTCAGAATGGAGGTGTGTGAAGTCATAGAATGGAGGTGTGTGAACTCAGAATGGAGGTGTGTGAAGTCATAGATGGAGGTGTGTGAAGTCATAGTATGGAGGTGTGGGAAATCATAGAATGGAGTTTTGTGAAGTCACAGAATGGAGCTGTGTGAAGTCAGAATGGAGGTGTGTGAAGTCATAGAATGGAGGTGTGTGAAGTCATAGAATGGAGGTGTGTGAACTCAGAATGGAGGTGTGTGAAGACATAGATGGAGGTGTGTGAACTCAGAATGGAGGTAGGTGAAGTCACAGAATGGAGGTGTGTGAAGTCATAGAATGGAGGTGTGTGAAGTCACAGAATGGAGGTGTGTGACTTCATAGAATGGTGGTGTGTGAAGTCATAGAATGGAGGTGTGTGAAGTCATAGAATGGAGGTGTGTGAAGTCACAGAATGGAGGTGTGTGAAGTCACAGAATGGAGGTGTGTGAATTCATAGAATTGAAGTGTGTGAAGTCATAGAATGGAGGTGTGTGAAGTCAGAATGGAGGTGTGTGAAGTCACAGAATGGAGGTGTGTGAACTCAGAATGGAGGTGTGTGAAGTCACAGAATGGAGGTTTGTGAAGTCATATAATGGAGGTGTTTGAAGTCATAGAATGGATGTTTCTGAGGTAAGAATGAAGGAGAGTGAAGTCAGAGAATGGAGGTGTGTGAAGTCAAAATGAAGGTTTGTGAACTCATAGAATGGACGTGTGTGAACTGATAGAATGGAGGTGTGTGAAGTCATCGATTGGAGGTGTGTGAAGTCAGAATGGAGGTGTGAGAAGTAACAGAATGGAGGTGTGTGAATTCAGAATGGAAGTGAGTGAAGTCATAGAATGGAGGTGTGTGAAGTCAGAATGGAGGTATGAGAAGTCACAGAAGGGAGATGTGCGAATTCAGAATGGAGGTTGTGAAGTCATATAATGGAGGTGTGTGAAGTCATAGAATGGAGGTGTGTGAAGTCATACAATGGAGGTGTGTGAAATCATAGAATGGAGGTGTTTGAATTCACAGAATGGAGGTGTGTGAAGTCAGACTGGAGGTGTGTGAAGTCATAGAATTGAGGTGTGAAATCAGAATTTAGGTGTGTGAACTCATAGAATGCAGGTGTGTGAAATCACAATGGAGGTGTGTGAAGTCATAGAATGGAGGTGTGTGAAGTCACAGAATGGAGGTGTGTGAAGGCATAGAATGGAGCTGGGTGAAGTCATAGAATGGAGGTGTGTGAAATCATAGAATGGAGGAGTGGGAAGTTAGAATGGAGGTGTGTGAAGTCATAGAATGGAGGTGTGTGAAGTCAGAATGGAGGTGGGTGAAGTCATAGGATGGAGATGTGTTAACTCATAGAATGGAGGTGTGTGACGTCACAATGGAAGTGTGTGAAGTCATAGAATGGAGGTGTGTGAAGTCATACAATGAAGGTGTGTGAAGTCAGAATGGAGGTGTGTGAAGTCACAGAATGGAGGTGTGTGAACTCAGAATGGAGTTGTGTGAAGTCATAGATGGAGGTGTGTGAAGTCATAGTATGGAGGTGTGTGAAATCATAGAATGGATTTTTTTTGAGTCACAGAGTGCAGCTGTGTGAAGCCAGAATGGAGGAGTGTGAAGTCATAGAATGGAGGTGTGTGAAGTCAGAATGGAGGTGTGTGAACTCATAGAATGGAGGTGAGTAAAGTCACAATGGAGGTGTGTGAAATCATAGAATGGAGGTGTGTGAAGTCACAAAATGGAGGTGTGTGAAGTCATAGAATGGAGGTGTGTGAAGTCATAGAATGGATGTTTTTGAAGTAAGAATGAAGGTGTGTGAAGTCATAGAATGGAGGTGTGTGACGTCACAGAATGGAGTTGTGTGAATTCATAGAATGGAGCATTGTGAAGTCAGAATGGAGGTGTGTAAAGTCACAGGATGGAGGTGTGTCAATTCAGAATGGAGGTGTGTGAAGTCAGAATGGAGGTGTGAAATCGCAGAATGGAGGTGGGTGAAGTCATAGAAAGGAGGTGTGGGAAGTCATAGAATGGAGGAGTGTGAAGTCGTAGAGTGGAGGTGAGTGAAGTCAAAGATACGAGGTCTGTGAAGTCATAGAATGGAGGTGTGTGAATTAAGAATGGAGGTGTGTGAAGTCATAGAATGGAGATAAGTGAACTCATAGAATGGAGTGTGTGACGTCACAATGGAAGTGTGTGAAGTCATAGAATGGAGGTGTGTGAAGTCACAGAATGGAGGTGTGTGAAGTCATACAATGGAGGTGTGTGAAGTCCGAATGGAGTTCTGTGAAGTCACAGAATGGAGGTGTGTGAACTCAGAATGGAGGTGTGTGAAGTCATAGAAGGAGGTGTGTGAAGTCATAGATGTAGGTGTGTGAAGTCATAGTATGGAGGTGTGTGAAATCATAGAATGGAGTTTTGTGAAGTCACAGAATGGAGCTGTGTGAAGTCAGAATGGAGGTGTGTGAAGTCATAGAATAGAAGTGTGTGAAGTCAAAATGGAGGTGTTTGAAGTCATAGAATGGATGTGTGTGAAGTCACAGAATTGAGGTGTGTGAAGTCATAGAATGGAGGTGTGTGAATTCATAGAATGGAGGTGTGTGAAATCACAGAACAGAGGTGTGTGAAGTCACAGAATGGAGGTGTTTGAACTCACAATAGAGGTGTCTGAAATCACAGAATGGAGGTGTGTGAAGTCATAGAATGGAAGTGTGTGAAGTCATAGAATGGAGGTGTGTGAAGTCATAGAATGGATGTGTGTGAAGTCACAGAATTGAGGTGTGTGAAATCATAGAATGGAGGTGTGTGAATTCATAGAATGGAGGTGTGTGAAATCACAGAATGGAGGTGTGTGAAGTCAGAGAATGGAGGTGTTTGAACTCACAATAGAGGTGTCTGAAGTCACAGAATGTAGGTGTGTGAAGTCATAGAATGGAAGTGTTTGAAGTCATAGAATGGAGATGTGTGAAGTCAGAATGGACGTGTGAAGTCACAGAATTGAGGTGTGTGAAGTCACAGAATGGAGGTTTGTGAAGACATAAAATGGAGGTGTGTGAAGTCATAGAATGGATGTTTCTAAAGTAAGACTGAATGTGTGTGAAGTCATAGAATGGAGGTGTGTGAAGTCAAAATTAAGGTGTGTGAACTCATAGAATGGAGGTGTGTGAACTCATAGATTGGAGGTGTGAAGTCATGGAATGGAGGTGTGTGAAGTCAAAGAATGGAGGTGTATGAAGTCAAACAATAGAGGTGTGTGAAGTCACAGAATGGAGGTGTGTGAACTCAGAATGGAGGTGTGTGAAGTCACAGAATGGAGGTTTGTGAAGTCATATAATGGAGGTGTGTGAAGTCATAGAATGGATGTTTCTGAAGTAAGAATGAAGGTGTGTGAAGTCATAGAATGGAGTTGTGTGAAGTCAAAATGAAGGTGTGTGAACTCAGAATGTAGGTGTGTGAATTCACAGAACGGAGGTTTGTGAAGTCATGGAATGGATGTGTGTGAGGTCAGAATGGAGGTGTGAGAACTCACAGAATGGAGGTGTGTGAATTCAGAATGGAGGTGAGTGAAGTCATAGAATGGAGGTGTGTGAAGTCAGAATGGAGGTGTGAGAAGTCAAAGAATGGATGTTTGTGAAGTAAGAATGAAGGTGTGTGAAGTCATAGAATAGTGGTGTGTGAAGTCAAAGAATGGAGGTGTGTGAAGTCATAGAATGGAGGTGTGTGAAGTCACAGAATGGAGGTGTGTGAAGTCAGAATGGAGGTGTGAAGTCGCTGAATGGAGTTGGGTGAAGTCATAGAAAGGAGGTGTGGGAAGTCATAGAATAGAGGAGTGTGAAGTCATAGAGTGGAGGTGAGTGAAGTCACATTCGAGGTCTATGAAGTGATAGAATGGAGGTGTCTGAAGTCAGAATGGAGGTGTGTGAAGTCATAGAATGGAGATGTGTTAACTCATAGAATGGAGGTGTGTGACATCACAATGGAAGTGTGTGAAGTCATAGAATGGAGGTGTGTGAAGTCACAGAATGGAGGTGTGTGAAGTCATACAATGGAGGTGTGTGAAGTCAGAATGGAGGTGTGTGAAGTCATAGATGGACGTGTGTGAAGTCATAGTATGGAGGTGTGTGAAATCATAGAATGGAGGTTTGTGAAGTCTCAGAATGAAGCTGTGTGAAGTCAGAATGGCAGTGAGTGAAGGTATAGAATGGAGGTGTGTGAACTCAAAATGGAAGTGTGTGAAATCATAGAATCGTGGTGTGTGAGGTCACAATGGAGGTTTGTGAAGTCATAGAATGGAGGTGTGTGAAATCACAGAATGTAGGTGTGTGAAGTCATAGAATGGATGTGTGTGAAGTCATAGAATGGAGGTGTGTGAAGTCACAGAATGAAGGTGTGTCAAGTCACAGAATGGAGGGGTGTGAACTCAGAATGGAGGTAGGTGAAGTCAAAGAATGGAGATGTGTGAAGTCATAGAATGTAGGTGTGTGAAGTCACAGAATGGAGGTGTGTGAATTCATAGAATGGAGGTGTGTGAAGTCATAGAATGGTGGTGTTTGAACTCATAGAATGGAGGTGTGTGAAGTCACAGAATGGAGGTGTGTGAAGTCACAGAATGGAGGTGTGTGAAGTCATAGAATTGAAGTTTGTGAAGTCATAGAATGGAGGTGTGTGAAGTAAAAATGGAGGTGTGTGAAGTCACAGAATGGAGGTGTGTGAACTCAGATTGGAGGTGTGTGAAGTCACAGAAGGGAGGTATATGAAGTCATATAATGGAGGTGTGTGAAGTCATAAAATGGATGCTTGTGAAGTAAGAATGAAGGTGTGTGAAGTCATAGAATGGAGGTGTGTGAAGTCAAAATGAAGGTGTGTGAACTCATAGAATGGAGGTGTGTGAACTCATAGAATGGAGGTGTGTGAAGTCATGGAATGGAGGTGTGTGAAACAGAATGGAGGTGTGAGAAGTCACAGAATGGAGGTGTGTGAATTCAGAATGGAGGTGAGTAAAGTCATAGAATGGAGGTGTGTGAAGTCAGAATGGAGGTGTGAGAAGTCATAGAATGGAGGTATGTGAATTCAGAATGGAGGTGAGTGAAGTCATAGAATGGAGGTGTGTGAAGTCATAGAATGGAGGTGTGTGAAATCATACAATGGAGGTGTCTGAAATCATAGAATGGAGGTGTTTGAAGTCACAGAATGGTGGTGTGTGAAGTCAGAATGGAGGTGTGTGAAGTCATAGAATTGAGGTGTTTGCAATCAGAATGGAGGTGTATGAACTCATAGAATGGAGGTGTGTGAAATCACAATGGAGGTGTGTGAAGTCATAGAATGGAGGTGTTTGAAGTTACAGAATGCAGGTGTGTGCAGTCATAGAATGGAGGTGTGTGAAGTCATAGAATGGAGGTGTGTGAAGTCAGAATGGAGGTGTGTGAAGTCACAGAATTGAGGTGTGTGAACACAGAATGGAGGATTGTGAAGTCACATAATGGATGTGTGTGAAGTCATAGAATGGAGGTGTGTGAAGTCATAGAATGTAGGTGTGTGAAGTCATAGAATGGAGGTGTGTGAAGTCACAGAATGGATGTGTGTGAAGTCATAGAATGAAGGTGTGTGAAGTCATAGAATGGAGGTGTGTGAAGTCACAGAAAGGAGGTGTGTGAAGTCAGAATGGAGGTGTGAAGTCGCTGAATGGAGGTGGGTGAAGTCATAGAAAGGAGGTGTGGGAAGTCATAGAATGGAGAAGTGTGAAGTCATAGGGTTGAGATGAGTGAAGTCACAGATTCGAGGTCTGTGAAGTCATAGAATGGAGGTGTGTGAAGTCAGAATGGAGGTGTGTGAAATCATAGAATGGAGATGTGTGAACTCATAAAATGGAGGTGTGTGACGTCAAATTGGAAGTGTGTGAAGTCATAGAATGGAGGTGTGTGAAGTCACAGAATGGAGCTGTGTGAAGTCAGAATGGCGGTGTGTGAAGGCATAGAATGGAGGTGTGTGATGTCAGAATGGAGTTGTGTGAAATCATAGTATCATGGTTTGTGAAGTCACAATGGAGGTGTGTGAAGTCATGGAATGGAGGTGCGTGAAGTCACAGAATGGAGGTGTGTGAAGTCATAGAATGGAGGTGTGTGAAGTCATAGATTGTAGGTGTGTGAAGTCACAGAATGGAGGTGTGTGAAGTCAGAGAATGGAGGTGTGTGAACTCACAATGGAGGTGCGTGAAGTCACAGAATAGAGGTGAGTGAAGTCACAGAATGGAGGTGTGAGAATTCATAGAATTAAAGTGTGTGAAGTCATAGAATGGAGGTGTGTGAAGTCAAAATGGAGGTGTGTGAAGTCACAGAATGGAGGTGTGTGAAGTCATAGAATGGAGGTGTTTGAAGTCATAGAATGGAGGTGTGTGAAGTCAGAAAGGAGGTGTGTGAAGTCACAGAATTGAGGTGTGTGAACACAGAATGGAGGTTTGTGAAGTCACATAATGGATGTGTGTGAAGTCATAGAATGGAGGTGTGTGAAGTCATAGAATGTAGGTGTGTGAAGTCATAGAATGGAGGTGTGTGAAGTCACAGAATGGATGTGTGTGAAGTCATATAATGAAGGTGTGTGAAGTCATAGAATGGAGGTGTGTGAAGTCACAGAAAGGAGGTGTGTGAAGTCAGAATGTAGGTGTGAAGTCGCTGAATGGAGGTGGGTGAAGTCATAGAAAGGAGGTGTGGGAAGTCATAGAATGGAGAAGTGTGAAGTCTTAGGGTTGAGATGAGTGAAGTCACAGATTCGAGGTCTGTGAAGTCATAGAATGGAGGTGTGTGAAGTCAGAATGGAGGTGTGTGTAATCATAGAATGGAGATGTGTGAACTCATAAAATGGAGGTGTGTGACGTCACAATGGAAGTGTGTGAAGTCATAGAATGGAGGTGTGTGAAGTCACAGAATGGAGCTGTGTGAAGTCAGAATGGCGGTGTGTGAAGGCATAGAATGGAGGTGTGTGAAGTCAGAATGGAGGTGTGTGAAATCATATTATCATGGTTTGTGAAGTCACAATGGAGGTGTGTGAAGTCATAGAATGGAGTTGTGTGAAGTCAAAATGAAGGTGTGTGAACTCATAGAATGGAGGTGTGTGAAGTCATAGAATGGAGGTGTGTGAAGTCACAGAATGGATGGTATGAACTCATAGAATGGAGGTGTGTGAAGTCACAGAATGGAGGTGTGTGAAGTCACAGAATGGAGGTTTGTGAACTCATATAATGGAGTTATATGAAGTCATAGAACGGATGTTTCTGAAGTAAGAATGAAGGCGTGTGAAGTCATAGAATGGGTGTGTGTGAAGTCAAAATGAAGGTTTGTGAACTCATAGAATGGAGGTGTGTGAAGTCGTGGAATGGAGATGTGTGAAGTCAAATTATTGAGGTGTGTGAAGTCAAACAATAGAGGTGTGTGAAGTCACAGAAAGGAGGTGTGTGAAGTCACAGAATGGAAGTGTGTGAAGTCAAAACGGAGGTGTGTCAAGTCACAGAATCGAGTTGTGTGAAGTCACAGAATGGAGGTGTGTGAAGTCAAAAAATGGTGTGTGAAGTCACAAATGGAGGTGTGTGAAGTCACAGAATGGATGTGTGTGAAGTCATGCAATGGATATGTGTGAAGTCAGAATAGAGGTGTGCGAAGTCATAGAATGGAGGTGTGTGAAGTCAGAGTAGAGGTGTGTGAAGCCATAGAATGGAGGTGTGTGAAGTCAGAATAGAGGCGAGTGAACTCATAGAATGGAGGTGTGTGGAGTCACAATGGAGGTGTGTGAAGTCATAGAATGGTGGTGTGTGAAGTCACAGAATGGAGGTGTGGAAGTCATAGAATGGAGCTGTGTGAAGTCAGAATGGAGGTGTGAGAAGTCACAGAATGGAGGTGTGTGAATTAAGAATGGAGGTGAGTCAAGTCATAGAATGGAGGTGTGTGAAGTCGTACAATGGAGGTTGTGAAATCATACAATGGAGGTGTGTAAAATCATAGAATGGAGGTGTGTGAAGTCACAGAATGGAGGTGTGTCAAGTCATACAATGGAGGTGTGTGAATTCAGAATGGAGGTGTGTGAAGTCATAGAATGGAGGTGTGTGAACTCAGAATGGAGGTGTGTGAAGTCATAGATGGAGGTGTGTGAAGTCATAGTATGGAGGTGTGGGAAATCATAGAATGGAGTTTTGTGAAGTCACAGAATGGAGCTGTGTGAAGTCAGAATGGAGGTGTGTGAAGTCATAGAATGGAGGTGTGTGAAGTCATAGAATGGAGGTGTGTGAACTCAGAATGGAGGTGTGTGAAGACATAGATGGAGGTGTGTGAACTCAGAATGGAGGTAGGTGAAGTCACAGAATGGAGGTGTGTGAAGTCATAGAATGGAGGTGTGTGAAGTCACAGAATGGAGGTGTGTGACTTCATAGAATGGTGGTGTGTGAAGTCATAGAATGGAGGTGTGTGAAGTCATAGAATGGAGGTGTGTGAAGTCACAGAATGGAGGTGTGTGAAGTCACAGAATGGAGGTGTGTGAATTCATAGAATTGAAGTGTGTGAAGTCATAGAATGGAGGTGTGTGAAGTCAGAATGGAGGTGTGTGAAGTCACAGAATGGAGGTGTGTGAACTCAGAATGGAGGTGTGTGAAGTCACAGAATGGAGGTTTGTGAAGTCATATAATGGAGGTGTTTGAAGTCATAGAATGGATGTTTCTGAGGTAAGAATGAAGGAGAGTGAAGTCAGAGAATGGAGGTGTGTGAAGTCAAAATGAAGGTTTGTGAACTCATAGAATGGACGTGTGTGAACTGATAGAATGGAGGTGTGTGAAGTCATCGATTGGAGGTGTGTGAAGTCAGAATGGAGGTGTGAGAAGTAACAGAATGGAGGTGTGTGAATTCAGAATGGAAGTGAGTGAAGTCATAGAATGGAGGTGTGTGAAGTCAGAATGGAGGTATGAGAAGTCACAGAAGGGAGATGTGCGAATTCAGAATGGAGGTTGTGAAGTCATATAATGGAGGTGTGTGAAGTCATAGAATGGAGGTGTGTGAAGTCATACAATGGAGGTGTGTGAAATCATAGAATGGAGGTGTTTGAATTCACAGAATGGAGGTGTGTGAAGTCAGAGTGGAGGTGTGTGAAGTCATAGAATTGAGGTGTGAAATCAGAATTTAGGTGTGTGAACTCATAGAATGCAGGTGTGTGAAATCACAATGGAGGTGTGTGAAGTCATAGAATGGAGGTGTGTGAAGTCACAGAATGGAGGTGTGTGAAGGCATAGAATGGAGCTGGGTGAAGTCATAGAATGGAGGTGTGTGAAATCATAGAATGGAGGAGTGGGAAGTTAGAATGGAGGTGTGTGAAGTCATAGAATGGAGGTGTGTGAAGTCAGAATGGAGGTGGGTGAAGTCATAGAATGGAGATGTGTTAACTCATAGAATGGAGGTGTGTGACGTCACAATGGAAGTGTGTGAAGTCATAGAATGGAGGTGTGTGAAGTCATACAATTAAGGTGTGTGAAGTCAGAATGGAGGTGTGTGAAGTCACAGAATGGAGGTGTGTGAACTCAGAATGGAGTTGTGTGAAGTCATAGATGGAGGTGTGTGAAGTCATAGTATGGAGGTGTGTGAAATCATAGAATGGATTTTTTTTTGAGTCACAGAGTGCAGCTGTGTGAAGCCAGAATGGAGGAGTGTGAAGTCATAGAATGGAGGTGTGTGAAGTCAGAATGGAGGTGTGTGAACTCATAGAATGGAGGTGAGTAAAGTCACAATGGAGGTGTGTGAAATCATAGAATGGAGGTGTGTGAAGTCACAAAATGGAGGTGTGTGAAGTCATAGAATGGAGGTGTGTGAAGTCATAGAATGGATGTTTTTGAAGTAAGAATGAAGGTGTGTGAAGTCATAGAATGGAGGTGTGTGACGTCACAGAATGGAGTTGTGTGAATTCATAGAATGGAGCATTGTGAAGTCAGAATGGAGGTGTGTAAAGTCACAGGATGGAGGTGTGTCAATTCAGAATGGAGGTGTGTGAAGTCAGAATGGAGGTGTGAAATCGCAGAATGGAGGTGGGTGAAGTCATAGAAAGGAGGTGTGGGAAGTCATAGAATGGAGGAGTGTGAAGTCGTAGAGTGGAGGTGAGTGAAGTCAAAGATACGAGGTCTGTGAAGTCATAGAATGGAGGTGTGTGAATTAAGAATGGAGGTGTGTGAAGTCATAGAATGGAGATAAGTGAACTCATAGAATGGAGTGTGTGACGTCACAATGGAAGTGTGTGAAGTCATAGAATGGAGGTGTGTGAAGTCACAGAATGGAGGTGTGTGAAGTCATACAATGGAGGTGTGTGAAGTCCGAATGGAGTTCTGTGAAGTCACAGAATGGAGGTGTGTGAACTCAGAATGGAGGTGTGTGAAGTCATAGAAGGAGGTGTGTGAAGTCATAGATGTAGGTGTGTGAAGTCATAGTATGGAGGTGTGTGAAATCATAGAATGGAGTTTTGTGAAGTCACAGAATGGAGCTGTGTGAAGTCAGAATGGAGGTGTGTGAAGTCATAGAATAGAAGTGTGTGAAGTCAAAATGGAGGTGTTTGAAGTCATAGAATGGATGTGTGTGAAGTCACAGAATTGAGGTGTGTGAAGTCATAGAATGGAGGTGTGTGAATTCATAGAATGGAGGTGTGTGAAATCACAGAACAGAGGTGTGTGAAGTCACAGAATGGAGGTGTTTGAACTCACAATAGAGGTGTCTGAAATCACAGAATGGAGGTGTGTGAAGTCATAGAATGGAAGTGTGTGAAGTCATAGAATGGAGGTGTGTGAAGTCATAGAATGGATGTGTGTGAAGTCACAGAATTGAGGTGTGTGAAATCATAGAATGGAGGTGTGTGAATTCATAGAATGGATGTGTGTGAAATCACAGAATGGAGGTGTGTGAAGTCAGAGAATGGAGGTGTTTGAACTCACAATAGAGGTGTCTGAAGTCACAGAATGTAGGTGTGTGAAGTCATAGAATGGAAGTGTTTGAAGTCATAGAATGGAGATGTGTGAAGTCAGAATGGACATGTGAAGTCACAGAATTGAGGTGTGTGAAGTCACAGAATGGAGGTTTGTGAAGACATAAAATGGAGGTGTGTGAAGTCATAGAATGGATGTTTCTAAAGTAAGACTGAATGTGTGTGAAGTCATAGAATGGAGGTGTGTGAAGTCAAAATTAAGGTGTGTGAACTCATAGAATGGAGGTGTGTGAACTCATAGATTGGAGGTGTGAAGTCATGGAATGGAGGTGTGTGAAGTCAAAGAATGGAGGTGTATGAAGTCAAACAATAGAGGTGTGTGAAGTCACAGAATGGAGGTGTGTGAACTCAGAATGGAGGTGTGTGAAGTCACAGAATGGAGGTTTGTGAAGTCATATAATGGAGGTGTGTGAAGTCATAGAATGGATGTTTCTGAAGTAAGAATGAAGGTGTGTGAAGTCATAGAATGGAGTTGTGTGAAGTCAAAATGAAGGTGTGTGAACTCAGAATGTAGGTGTGTGAATTCACAGAACGGAGGTTTGTGAAGTCATGGAATGGATGTGTGTGAGGTCAGAATGGAGGTGTGAGAACTCACAGAATGGAGGTGTGTGAATTCAGAATGGAGGTGAGTGAAGTCATAGAATGGAGGTGTGTGAAGTCAGAATGGAGGTGTGAGAAGTCACAGAATGGAGGTGTGTGATTTCATAATGGATGTGAGTGAAGTCACAGAATGGAGGTGTGTGAAGTCATAGAATGGAAGTGTGTGAAATCATACAGTGGAGGTGTCTGAAATCATAGAATGGAGGTGTTTGAAGTCACAGAATGGAGGTGTGTGAAGTCAGAATTGAGGTGTGTGAAGTCATAGAAATGAGGTGTCTGAAGTCACAGAATGCAGGCGTGTGAAGTCATAGAATGGAGCTGGGGGAATTCATAGATGGAGGTGTGTGAAATCATAGAATGGAGGTGTGTGAAGTCAGAATGGAAGTGTGTGAAGTCACAGAATTGAGGTATGTGAAGACACAGAACAGAGGTGTGTGAAGGCATAGAATGGAGCTGGGTGAAGTCATAGAATGGAGGTGTGTGAAATCATAGAATGGAGGAGTGGGAAGTTAGAATGGAGGTGTGTGAAGTCATAGAATGGAGGTGTGTGAAGTCAGAATGGAGGTGGGTGAAGTCATAGAATGGAGATGTGTTAACTCATAGAATGGAGGTGTGTGACGTCACAATGGAAGTGTGTGAAGTCATAGAATGGAGGTGTGTGAAGTCATACAAGGAAGGTGTGTGAAGTCAGAATGGAGGTGTGTGAAGTCACAGAATGGAGGTGTGTGAACTCAGAATGGAGTTGTGTGAAGTCATAGATGGAGGTGTGTGAAGTCATAGTATGGAGGTGTGTGAAATCATAGAATGGATTTTTTTTTGAGTCACAGAGTGCAGCTGTGTGAAGCCAGAATGGAGGAGTGTGAAGTCATAGAATGGAGGTGTGTGAAGTCAGAATGGAGGTGTGTGAACTCATAGAATGGAGGTGAGTAAAGTCACAATGGAGGTGTGTGAAATCATAGAATGGGGGTGTGTGAAGTCACAAAATGGAGGTGTGTGAAGTCATAGAATGGAGGTGTGTGAAGTCATAGAATGGATGTTTTTGAAGTAAGAATGAAGGTGTGTGAAGTCATAGAATGGAGGTGTGTGACGTCACAGAATGGAGTTGTGTGAATTCATAGAATGGAGCATTGTGAAGTCAGAATGGAGGTGTGTAAAGTCACAGGATGGAGGTGTGTCAATTCAGAATGGAGGTGTGTGAAGTCACAGAATGGAGGTGTGTGAAGTCAGAATGGAGGTGGGAAATCGCAGAATGGAGGTGGGTGAAGTCATAGAAAGGAGGTGTGGGAAGTCATAGAATGGAGGAGTGTGAAGTCGTAGAGTGGAGGTGAGTGAAGTCAAAGATACGAGGTCTGTGAAGTCATAGATTGGAGGTGTGTGAATTAAGAATGGAGGTGTGTGAAGTCATAGAACGTTGATAAGTGAACTCACAGAATGGAGTGTGTGACGTCACAATGGAAGTGTGTGAAGTCATAGAATGGAGGTGTGTGAAGTCACAGAATGGTGGTGTGTGAAGTCATACAATGGAGGTGTGTGAAGTCCGAATGGAGTTCTGTGAAGTCACAGAATGGAGGTGTGTGAACTCAGAATGGAGGTGTGTGAAGTCATAGAAGGAGGTGTGTGAAGTCATAGATGTAGGTGTGTGAAGTCATAGTATGGAGGTGTGTGAAATCATAGAATGGAGTTTTGTGAAGTCACAGAATGGAGCTGTGTGAAGTCAGAATGGAGGTGTGTGAAGTCATAGAATAGAAGTGTGTGAAGTCAAAATGGAGGTGTTTGAAGTCATAGAATGGATGTGTGTGAAGTCACAGAATTGAGGTGTGTGAAGTCATAGAATGGAGGTGTGTGAATTCATAGAATGGAGGTGTGTGAAATCACAGAACGGAGGTGTGTGAAGTCACAGAATGGAGGTGTTTGAACTCACAATAGAGGTGTCTGAAATCACAGAATGGAGGTGTGTGAAGTCATAGAATGGAAGTGTGTGAAGTCATAGAATGGAGGTGTGTGAAGTCATAGAATGGATGTGTGTGAAGTCACAGAATTGAGGTGTGTGAAATCATAGAATGGAGGTGTGTGAATTCATAGAATGGAGGTGTGTGAAATCACAGAATGGAGGTGTGTGAAGTCAGAGAATGGAGGTGTTTGAACTCACAATAGAGGTGTCTGAAGTCACAGAATGTAGGTGTGTGAAGTCATAGAATGGAAGTGTTTGAAGTCATAGAATGGAGGTGTGTGAAGTCAGAATGGACGTGTGAAGTCACAGAATTGAGGTGTGTGAAGTCACAGAATGGAGGTTTGTGAAGACATACAATGGAGGTGTGTGAAGTCATAGAATGGATGTTTCTAAAGTAAGACTGAATGTGTGTGAAGTCATAGAATGGAGGTGTGTGAAGTCAAAATTAAGGTGTGTGAACTCATAGAATGGAGGTGTGTGAACTCATAGATTGGAGGTGTGAAGTCATGGAATGGAGGTGTGTGAAGTCAAAGAATGGAGGTGTATGAAGTCAAACAATAGAGGTGTGTGAAGTCACAGAATGGAGGTGTGTGAACTCAGAATGGAGGTGTGTGCAGTCACAGAATGGAGGTTTGTGAAGTCATATAATGGAGGTGTGTGAAGTCATAGAATGGATGTTTCTGAAGTAAGAATGAAGGTGTGTGAACTCATAGAATGTAGGTGTGTGAATTCACAGAACGGAGGTTTGTGAAGTCATGGAATGGATGTGTGTGAGGTCAGAATGGAGGTGTGAGAACTCACAGAATGGAGGTGTGTGAATTCAGAATGGAGGTGAGTGAAGTCATAGAATGGAGGTGTGTGAAGTCAGAATGGAGGTGTGAGAAGTCACAGAATGGAGGTGTGTGAATTCATAATGGATGTGAGTGAAGTCACAGAATGGAGGTGTGTGAAGTCATAGAATGGAAGTGTGTGAAATCATACAATGGAGGTGTCTGAAATCATAGAATGGAGGTGTTTGAAGTCACAGAATGGAGGTGTGTGAAGTCAGAATTGAGGTGTGTGAAGTCATAGAAATGAGGTGTCTGAAGTCACAGAATGCAGGCGTGTGAAGTCATAGAATGGAGCTGGGTGAATTCATAGATGGAGGTGTGTGAAATCATAGAATGGAGGCGTGTGAAGTCAGAATGGAAGTGTGTGAAGTCACAGAATTGAGGTATGTGAAGACACAGTACAGAGGTGTGTGAAGTCAGAATGGAGGTGTGTGAAGTCACAGAATGGAGGTGTGTGAAGTCATAGAATGGAGTTGTGTGAAGTCACAGAATGGAGCTGTGTGAAGTCAGAATGGAGGTGTGTGAAGTCATAGAATAGAAGTGTGTGAAGTCAAAATGGAGGTGTTTGAAGTCATAGAATGGATGTGTGTGAAGTCACAGAATTGAGGTGTGTGAAGTCATAGAATGGAGGTGTGTGAATTCATAGAATGGAGGTGTGTGAAATCACAGAACGGAGGTGTGTGAAGTCACAGAATGGAGGTGTTTGAACTCACAATAGAGGTGTCTGAAATCACAGAATGGAGGTGTGTGAAGTCATAGAATGGAAGTGTGTGAAGTCATAGAATGGAGGTGTGTGAAGTCATAGAATGGATGTGTGTGAAGTCACAGAATTGAGGTGTGTGAAATCATAGAATGGAGGTGTGTGAATTCATAGAATGGAGGTGTGTGAAATCACAGAATGGAGGTGTGTGAAGTCAGAGAATGGAGGTGTTTGAACTCACAATAGAGGTGTCTGAAGTCACAGAATGTAGGTGTGTGAAGTCATAGAATGGAAGTGTTTGAAGTCATAGAATGGAGGTGTGTGAAGTCAGAATGGACGTGTGAAGTCACAGAATTGAGGTGTGTGAAGTCACAGAATGGAGGTTTGTGAAGACATACAATGGAGGTGTGTGAAGTCATAGAATGGATGTTTCTAAAGTAAGACTGAATGTGTGTGAAGTCATAGAATGGAGGTGTGTGAAGTCAAAATTAAGGTGTGTGAACTCATAGAATGGAGGTGTGTGAACTCATAGATTAGAGGTGTGAAGTCATGGAATGGAGGTGTGTGAAGTCAAAGAATGGAGGTGTATGAAGTCAAACAATAGAGGTGTGTGAAGTCACAGAATGGAGGTGTGTGAACTCAGAATGGAGGTGTGTGCAGTCACAGAATGGAGGTTTGTGAAGTCATATAATGGAGGTGTGTGAAGTCATAGAATGGATGTTTCTGAAGTAAGAATGAAGGTGTGTGAACTCATAGAATGTAGGTGTGTGAATTCACAGAACGGAGGTTTGTGAAGTCATGGAATGGATGTGTGTGAGGTCAGAATGGAGGTGTGAGAACTCACAGAATGGAGGTGTGTGAATTCAGAATGGAGGTGAGTGAAGTCATAGAATGGAGGTGTGTGAAGTCAGAATGGAGGTGTGAGAAGTCACAGAATGGAGGTGTGTGAATTCATAATGGATGTGAGTGAAGTCACAGAATGGAGGTGTGTGAAGTCATAGAATGGAAGTGTGTGAAATCATACAATGGAGGTGTCTGAAATCATAGAATGGAGGTGTTTGAAGTCACAGAATGGAGGTGTGTGAAGTCAGAATTGAGGTGTGTGAAGTCATAGAAATGAGGTGTCTGAAGTCACAGAATGCAGGCGTGTGAAGTCATAGAATGGAGCTGGGTGAATTCATAGATGGAGGTGTGTGAAATCATAGAATGGAGGCGTGTGAAGTCAGAATGGAAGTGTGTGAAGTCACAGAATTGAGGTATGTGAAGACACAGTACAGAGGTGTGTGAAGTCAGAATGGAGGTGTGTGAAGTCACAGAATGGAGGTGTGTGAAGTCATAGAATGGAGTTGTGTGAAGTCATAGAATTTAGGTGTTTGAAGTCATAGAATGGAGGTGTGTGAAGTCACAGAATGGAGTTGTGTGAAGTCATAGAATGGAGTTGTGTGAAGTCATAGAATTTAGGTGTGTGAACTCATAGAATGGAGGTGTGTGAAGTCACAGAATGGAGGTTTGTGACGTCAGAATGGAGGTGTGTGAAGTCATAGAATGGAGGTGTGTGAAGTCAGAATGGAGGTGTGTGAAATCATAGAATGGAGATGTGTGAACTCATAAAATGGAGGTGTGTGCGTCACAATGGAAGTGTGTGAAGTCATAGAAGGGAGGTGTGTGAAGTCACAGAATGGAGGTGTGTGAAGTCATGCAATGAAGGTGTGTGAAGTCAGAATGGAGGTGTTTGAAGTCACAGAATGGAGGTGTGTGAACTCAGAATGGAGGTGTGTGAAGTCATAGATGGAGGTGTGTGAAGTCATAATATGGACTTGTGTGAAATCAGAGAATGGAGGTGTTTGAAGTCACAGAATGGAGCTGAGTGAAGTCAGAATGGAGGTGTGTGAACTCATAGAATGGAGGTGTGTGAAGTCAAAATGGAGGTGTGTGAAATCATATAATGCAGGTGTGTGAAGTCACAAAATGGAGGTGTGTGAAGTCATAGAATGGAGGTGTGTGAAGTCATAGAATTGATGTTTTTGAAGTAAGAATGAAGGTGTGTGAAGTCATAGAATGGAGGTGTGTAACATCAGAGAATGGAGTTGTGTGAACTCATAGAATGGAGCTGTGTGAAGTCAGAATGGACGTGTGTGAAGTAACAGAATGGAGGTGTGCCAACTCAGAATGGAGGTGTGTGAAGTCACAGAATGGAGGTGTGTGTAGTTGGAGAATGCAGGTGTGTGAAGTCATAGAATGGAGGTGTGTGAAGTCATAGAATGGATGTTTGTGAAGAATGAAGGTGTGTGAAGTCATAGAATAGAGGTGTGTGAAGTCAAAGAATTGAGGTGTGTGAAGTCACAGAATGGAGGTGTGTGAAGTCACACAATGGAGGTGTGTGAAGTCTCGAATGGAGTTGTGCGGTCATAGAAGGGAGTTGGTGAAGTCATACAGTGGAGGTGACTGAAGACACAGATTCGAGGTCTGTGAAGTCATAGATTGGAGGTGTGTAAAGTCAGAATGGAGGTGTGTGAAGTCATAGAATGGAGATTTGTGATTTCATAGAATGTAGGTGTGTGACGTCACAATTGAAGTGTGTGAAGTCATAGAATGGAGGTGTGTGAAGTCACAGAATGGAGGTGTGTGAAGTCATACAATGGAGGTGAGTGAAGTCAGAATGGAGGTGTGTGAAGTCACAGAATGGAGGTGTGTGAACTCAGAATGGAGGTGTGTGAAGTCATAGATGGAGGTGTGTGAAGTCATAGTATGGAGGTGTGTGAAATCATAGAATGGAGTTTTGTGAAGTCACACAATGGAGCTGTGTGAAGTCATAATGGAGGTGTATGAAGTCAGAATGGAGGTATGTGAAATCATAGAATCAAGGTGTGTGAAGTCACAGAATGGAGGTGTGTGAAGTCATAGAATGGAGTTGCGTGAAGTCACAAAATGGAGGTGTGTGAAGTCACAGAATTTAGGTGTGTGAAGTCAGAAAATGGAGGTGTGTGAAGGCATCGAATGGAGGTGTGTGAAGTCACAGAATGGAGGTGTGTGAAGTCAGAATGGAGGTGTGTAAAGTCACAGAATTGAGGTGTGTGAAGTCACAGAAAAGAAGAGTGTGAAGCCAGAATGCAGGTGTGAAGTCACAGAAGGGAGGTGTGTGAAGTCACAGAATGGATGTTTGTGAAGAAAGAATGAAAGTGTTTGAAGTCATAGAATGGAGGTGTGTGACGTCACAGAATGGAGGTGTGTGAAGTTATAGAATGGAGGTGTGTGAAGTCATAGAATTGAGGTGTGTGAAGTCATACAATGAAGGTGTGTGAAGTCAGAATGGAGGTGTGTGAAGTCACAGAATGGAGGTGTGTGAACTCAGAATGGAGGTGTGTGAAGTCATAGATGGAGGTGTGTGAAGACATAGTATGGAGGTGGGTGGAATCATAGAATGGAGTTTTGTGAAGTCACAGAATGGAGCTGTGTGAAGTCAGAATGGAGGTGTGTGACGTCAAATTGAAGTGTGTGAAGTCATAGAATAGAGGTGTGTGAAGTCACAGAATGGAGGTGTGTGAAGTCATACAATGGAGGTGAGTGAAGTCAGAATGGAGGTGTGTGAAGTCACAGAATGGAGGTGTGTGAACTCAGAATGGAGGTGTGTGAAGTCATAGAATGGAGGTGTGTGAATTCATAGAATGGAGGTGTGTGAAGTCACAGAATGAAGGTGTGTGAATCACAGAATGGAGGTATGTGAACTCACAATGGAGGTGGGTGAAGTCACAGAATGGAGGTGTGTGAAGTCGTAGAATGGAGGTGTGTGAAGTCACAGAATGGAGGTGTGTGAATTCATAGAATGGAGGTGTGTGAAGTCATCGAATGGAGGTGTGTGAAGTCATAGAATGGAGGTGTGTGAATTCATAGAATGGAGGTGTGTGAAGTCACAGAATGGAGGTTTGTGTACTCAAAATGGAGGTGTTTGAAGTCAAAGAATGGAGGTGTGTGAAGTCATAGAATGAAAGTGTGTGAAGTCATAGAATGGAGGTGTGTGAACACAGAATGCAGGTTTGTGAAGTCACAGAATGGAGGTTTGTGAAGTCATACAATGGAGGTGTGTGAAGTCATAGAATGGATGTTTCTAAAGTAAGAATGAAGGTGTGTGAAGTCATAGAATGGAGGTGTGTGAAGTCAAATTGGAGGTGTGTGAACTCATAGAATGGAGGTGTGTGAACTCATAGAATGGAGGTGTGTGAAGTCATGGAATGGAGGTGTGTGAAGTCCAAGAATGGAGGTGTGTGAAGTCAACGAATGGAGGTGTGTGAAGTCACAGAATGGAGGTTGCCGGGGCAAACCGGCGGCAAACCAGGGTTCGCAGATTGGGGTTCCTGAAATCGGGGGCAAGGACTAGCAAGAAAGAGAAGAGAGACAGACACAGCGGGTCCTGGATGTCCGCAGTCCAGGTAAAGACTGCCGAGACTGCCAGTTTATTTTCCACTCCCCCTTCTTCCCACCTCCTGACCCAGGGAACCTCCAGGTGTTACATTCATATGGTAATTCTCAGGTCATTTGCATATAATAGGGCCAGAAAGCAATAAGACAATAAAGCCATCGTCTGATGCAAGCCAAGGTACAGTTTGATTCCACTCTGGCTCACAACAGGAGGTGTGTGAAGACACAGAATTGAAGTGTGTGAAGTCAAAATGGAGGTGTGTGAAGTCACAGAATGGAGGTCTGTGAAGACACAGAATAGAGGTGTGTGAAGTCAGAATGGAGGTGTGTGAAGTCAGAATGGAGGTGTGTGAAATCATAGAATGGAGGTGTGTGAAGACACAACGCAGGTGTGTGAACTCATGGAATGAAGGTGTGTGAAGTAAAATTGCAGGTGTGTGAAGTCATAGAATGGAGGTGTGTGAAGTCATAGAATGGAGGTGTGTGAAGTCACAGAATGGAGGTGTGTGAAGTCATAGAATGGAGGTGTGTGAAGTCACAGAATGGAGGTGTGTGAAGTCATAGAATGGAGGTGTGTGAAATCATAGAATGGAGGTGTGTGAAGTCATAGAATGGAGGACTGTGAACTCAGAATGGAGGTTTGTGAAGTCATAGAATGGAGGTGTGTGAAGTCACAGAATGGAGGTGTGTGAAGTCAGAATGGAGGTGTGTGAAGTCAGAATGGAGGTGTGTGAAGTCATAGAATGGAAGTGTGTGAAGTCATAGAATGGAGGTCTGTGAACTCAGAATGGGGGTTTGTGAAGTCATAGAATGGAGGTGTGTGAACTCAGAATGGAGGTGTGTGAAGTCACAGAATGGAGGTGTGTGAAGTCATAGAATGGACGTGTGTGAAATCACAGAATGGAGGTGTGTGAATTCATAGAATGGATGTGTGTGAAGTCATAGGATCGAGGTGTGTGAAGTCACAGAATGGAGGTGTGTGAAGTCACAGAATAGAGGTGTGTGAATTCACAGAATGGAGGTGTGTGAACTCAGAATGTAGGTGTGTGAAGCCACAGAATGGAGGTGTGTGAAGTCCTAGAATGGAAGTGTGTGAAGTCATAGAATGGAGGTGTGTGAAGGAAGAATGGAGGTGTGTGAAGTCACAGAATGGAGGTGTGTGAACTCAGAATGGAGGTGTGTGAAGTCACAGAATGGAGGTTTGTGAAGTCATAGAATGGAGGTGTGTGAAGTCAGAGAATGGATGTTACTGAAGTAAGAATGAAGGTGTGTGAAGTCATAGAATAGAGGTGTGTGAAGTCAAAGAATGGAGGTGTGTGAAGTCACAGAATGGAGGTGTGTGAAGTCACACAATGGAGGTGTGTGAAGTCTCGAATGGAGTCGTGCGGTCATAGAAGGGAGGTGGTGAAGTCATAGAAAGAGGTGTGTGATGTCGTAGAATGGAGGAGTGTGAAGACATACAGTGGAGGTGACTGAACACACAGATTTGAGGTCTGTGAAGTCATAGATTGGAGGTGTGTAAAGTCAGAATGGAGGTGTGTGAAGTCATAGAATGGAGATTTGTGAATTCATAGAATGGAGGTGTGTGACGTCACAATTGAAGTGTGTGAAGTCATAGAATGGAGGTGTGTGAAGTCACAGAATGGAGGTGTGTGAAGTCATACAATGGAGGTGAGTGAAGTCAGAATGGAGGTGTGTGAAGTCACAGAATGGAGGTGTGTGAACTCAGAATGGAGGTGTGTGAAGTCATAGATGGAGGTGTGTGAAGTCATAGTATGGAGGTGTGTGAAATCATAGAATGGAGTTTTGTGAAGTCACACAATGGAGCTGTGTGAAGTCATAATGGAGGTGTGTGAAGTCATAGAATGGAGGTGTGTGAAGTCAGAATGGAGGTATGTGAAATCATAGAATCAAGGTGTGTGAAGTCACAGAATGGAGGTGTGTGAAGTCATAGAATGGAGGTGCGTGAAGTCACAAAATGGAGGTGTGTGAAGTCATAGAATTTAGGTGTGTGAAGTACCAAAATGGAGGTGTGTGAAGGCATCGAATGGAGGTGTGTGAAGTCACAGAATGGAGGTGTGTGAAGTCAGAATGGAGGTGTGTGAAGTCACAGAATTGAGGTGTGTGAAGTCACAGAAAAGAAGTGTGTGAAGCCAGAATGCAGGTGTGAAGTCACAGATGGGAGGTGTGTGAAGTCACAGAATGGATGTTTGTGAAGAAAGAATGAAAGTGTTTGAAGTCATAGAATGGAGGTGTGTGACGTCACAGAATGGAGGTGTGTGAAGTTATAGAATGGAGGTGTGTGAAGTCATATTATTGAGGTGTGTGAAGTCATACAATGAAGGTGTGTGAAGTTAGAATGGAGGTGTGTGAAGTCACAGAATGGAGGTGTGTGAACTCAGAATGGAGGTGTGTGAAGTCATAGATGGAGGTGTGTGAAGACATAGTATGGAGGTTTGTGGAATCATAGAATGGAGTTTTGTGAAGTCACAGAATGGAGCTGTGTGAAGTCATAATGGAGGTGTGTGACGTCAAATTGAAGTGTGTGAAGTCATAGAATAGAGGTGTGTGAAGTCACAGAATGGAGGTGTGTGAAGTCATACAATGGAGGTGAGTGAAGTCAGAATGGAGGTGTGTGAAGTCACAGAATGGAAGTATGTGAACTCAGAATGGAGGTGTGTGAAGTCATAGATGGAGGTGTGTGAAGTCATAGTATGGAGGTGTGTGAAACCCTAGAATGGAGTTTTGTTAAGACACACAATGGAGCTGTGTGAAGTCAGAATGGAGGTGTGTGAAGTCATAGAATGGAGGTGTGTGAAGTCAGAATGGAGGTATGTGAAATCATAGAATCAAGGTGTGTGAAGTCACAGAATGGAGGTGTGTGAAGTCATAGAATGTAGGTGCGTGAAGTCACAGAATGGAGGTGTGTGAAGTCATAGAATGGAGGTGTGTGAATTCATAGAATAGAGGTGTGTGAAGTCACAGAATGGAGGTGTGTGAATTCATAGAATGGAGGTGTGTGAAGTCATCAAATGAAGGTGTGTGAAGTCATAGAATTGAGGTGTGTGAATTCATAGAATGGAGGTGTGTGAAGTCACAGAATGGAGGTTTGTGTACTCAAAATGGAGGTGTTTGAACTCAAAGAATGTAGGTGTGTGGAGTCATAGAATGGAAGTGTGTGAAGTCATAGAATGGAGGTGTGTGAACCCAGAATGCAGGTTTGTGAAGTCACAGAATGGAGGTTTGTGAAGTCATACAATGTAGGTGTGTGAAGTCATAGAATGGATGTTTCTAAAGTAAGAATGAAGGTGTGTGAAGTCATAGAATGGAGGTGTGTGAAGTCAAAATGGAGGTGTGTGAACTCATAGAATGGAGGTGTGTGAACTCATAGAATGGAGGTGTGTGAAGTCATGGAATGGAGGTGTGTGAAGTCCAAGAATGGAGGTGTGTGAAGTCAAAGAATGGAGGTGTGTGAAGTCACAGAATGGAGGTTGCCGGGGCAAACCGGCAGCAAACCAGGGTTCGCAGATTAGGGTTCCTGAAATCGGGGGCAAGGACTAGCAAGAAATAGAAGAGAGACAGACACAGCGGGTCCTGGATGTCCGCAGTCCAGGTAAAGACTGCCGAGACTGCCGGTTTATTTTCCACTCCCCCTTCTTCCCTCCTCCTGACCCAGGGAACCTCCAGGTGTTACATTCATATGGTAATTCTCAGGTCATTTGCATATAATAGGGCCAGAAAGCAATAAGACAATAAAGCCCACGTCTGATGCAAGCCAAGGTACAGTTTGATTCCACTCTGGCTCACAACAGGAGGTGTGTGAAGTCACAGAATTGAAGTGTGTGAAGTCAAAATGGAGGTGTGTGAAGTCACAGAATGGAGGTCTGTGAAGACACAGAATAGAGGTGTGTGAAGTCAGAATGGAGGTGTGTGAAGTCAGAAAGGAGTTGTGTGAAATCATAGAATGGAGGTGTGTGAAGCCACAACGCAGGTGTGTGAACTCATGGAATGAAGGTGTGTGAAGTAAAATTGCAGGTGTGTGAAGTCATAGAATGGAGGTGTGTGAAGTCATAGAATGGAGGTGTGTGAAGTCACAGAATGGAGGTGTGTGAAGTCATAGAATGGAGGTGTGTGAAGTCACAGAATGGAGGTGTGTGAAGTCATAGAATGGAGGTGTGTGAAGTCATAGAATGGAGGTGTGCGAAGTCATAGAATGGAGGACTGTGAACTCAGAATGGAGGTTTGTGAAGTCATAGAATGGAGGTGTGTGAAGTCACAGAATGGAGGTGTGTGAAGTCACAGAATGGAGGTGTGTGAAGTCATAAAATGGAGGTGTGTGAATTCATAGAATGGAGGTGTGTGAAGTCACAATGGAGTTGTGTGAAGTCATAGAATGGTTGTTTTTGATGTCAACGAATGGAGGTGTGTGAAGTCATAGAATGGAGGTGTGTGAAGTCAGATTGGAGGTGTGGGTAATCACAGAAAGAAGGGAGGTGCGTCAACTCAGAAATGAGGTGTGTGAAGTCATAGAATGGAGGTGTGTGAAGTCATAGAATGGAGGTGTGTGAAATCATAGAATGGAGGTCTGTGAACTCAGAATTGGGGTTTGTGAAGTCATAGAATGGAGGTGTGTGAAGTCAGAATGGAGGTGTGTGAAGTCACAGAATGGAGGTGTGTGAAGTCATAGAATGGAGGTGTGTGAAATCACAGAATGGAGGTGTGTGAATTCATAGAATGGAGGTGTGTGAAGTCATAGGATCGAGGTGTGTGAAGTCACAGAATGGAGGTGTGTGAAGTCACAGAATGGAGGTGTGTGAAGTCACAGAATGGAGGTGTGTGAACTCAGAATGGAGGTGTGTGAAGCCACAGAATGGAGGTGTGTGAAGTCCTAGAATGGAAGTGTGTGACGTCATAGAATGGAGGTGTGTGAAGGAAGAATGGAGGTGTGTGAAGTCACAGAATGGAGGTGTGTGAACTCAGAATGGAGGTGTGTGAAGTCACAGAATGGAAGTTTGTGCAGTCACAGAATCGAGGTGTGTGAAGTCAGAGAATGCATGTTTCTAAAGTAAGAATGAAGGTGTGTGAAGTCATAGAATGGAGGTGTGTGAAGTCAAATTGGAGGTGTGTGAACTCACAGTATGGAGGTGTGTGAACTCATAGAATGGAGGTGTGTGAAGTCATGGAATGGAGGTGTGTGAAGTCAAAGAATGGAGGTGTGTGAAGTGAAACAATAGAGGTGTGTGAAGTCATAGAATGGAGGTGTGTGAAGTCACAGAATGGAAGTGTGTGAAGTCAAAACGGAGGTGTGTGAAGTCACAGAATGGAGGTGTGTGAAGTCACAGAATGGAGGTGTGTGAAGTCATAGAATGGAGGTGTGTGAAGTCACAGAATGGAGGTGTGAGAAGTCAGAATGAAGGTGTGTGAAGTCACAGAAGGGAGGTGTGTGAAGTCACAGAATGGATGTCTTTGAAGTAAGAATGAAGGTGTTTGAAGTCATAGAGTGGAGGTGTGTGAAGTCACAGAATGGAGGTGTGTGATGTCATAGAATGGAGGTGTGTGAAGTCATAGAATTGAGGTGTGTGAAGTCATAGAATGGAGGTGTGTGAAGTCATAAAATGGAGGTGTGTGAACTCATAGAATGGAAGTGTGTGAAGTCAAAATGGAGTTGTGTGAAGTCATAGAATGGTGTGTTTTGATGTCAACGAATGGAGGTGTGTGAAGTCATAGAATGGAGGTGTGAAGTCAGATTGGAGGTGTGTGAACTCAGAATGTAGGTGTGTGAAGCCACAGAATGGAGGTGTGTGAAGTCATAGAATGAAAGTGTGTGACATCATAGAATGGAGGTGTGTGAAGTCACAGAATTAAGGTGTGTGAAGTCAGAATGGAGGTGTGTGATGTCAGAATGGAGGTGAGTGAAGTCACAGAATGGAGGTCTGTGAAGTCATAGAATGGAGGTCTATGAACTCAGAATGGAGGTTTGTGAAGTCATAGAATGGAGGTTCTTGAATTCACAGAATGGAGGTGTGTGAAGTCACAGAACGGAGGTGTGTGAAGTCATAGAATGGAGGTTTGTGAAATCACAGAATGGAGGTGTGTTAATTCATTGAATGGAGGTGTGTGAAGTCATAGGATAGAGGTGTGTGAAGTCACAGAATGGAGGTGTGTGAAGTCACAGAATGGAGGTGTGTGAGATCACAGAATGGAGGTGTGTGAACTCAGAATGTAGGTGTGTGAAGCCACAGAATGGAGGTGTGTGAAGTCATAGAATGGAAGTGTGTGAAGTCATAGAAAGGAGGTGTGTGAACTCAGAATGGAGGTGTGTGAAGTCACAAAAAGGAGGTTTGTGAAGTCATAGAATGGAGGAGTGTGAAGTCAGAGAATGGATGTTTCTGAAGTAAGAATGAAGGTTTGTGAAGTCATAGAATGGAGATGTGTGAAGTCAAATTGGAGGTGTGTGAACTCATAGAATGGGGGTGTGTGAACTCATAGAATGGAGGTTTGTGAAGTCATGGAATGGCGGTGTGTGAAGTCAAAGAATGGAGGTGTGTGAAGTGAAACAATAGATGTGTGTGAAGTGACAGAATGGAGGTGTGTGAAGTCACAGATTGGAAGTGTGTGAAGTCAAAACGGAGGTGTGTGAAATCACAGAATGGAGGTGTGTGAAGTCAGAGAATGGAGGTGTGTGAAGTAAAAAAGGTGGTGTGTGAAGTCAGAATGGAGGTTTGTGAAGTCAGAATGGAGGGGTGTGAAGTCAGAATGGAGGTGTGTGAAGTCACAGAATGGAGGTGTGTGAAGTCAAATAATGGAGGTGTGTGAAATCATATAATGAAAGTGTGTGAAGTCAGAATGGAGGTGTGTCACGTCACAGAATTGAGGTCTGTGAAGTCAGAGAATGGAGGTGTGTGAAGTCATAGAATGGAGGTGTGTGAAGTCATAGAATGGAGGTGTGTGAAGTCACAGAATGGAGGTGTGTGAAGTCAGAATGGAGGTGTGTGAAGTCATAGACTGAGGTGGGTGAAGTCATAGAAACGAGGTGTGGGAAGTCATAGAATGGAGGAGTGTGAAGTCATAGAGTGGAGGTGAGTGAAGTCACAGATTCGAGGTCTGTGATGTCATAGAATGGAGGTGTGTGAAGTCATAGAATGGAGGTGTGTGAAGTCACAGAATGGAGGTGTGTGAAGTCATAAAATGGAGGTGTGTAAAGTCACAGAATGGAGGTGTGTGAAGTCATAGAATGGAGGTGTGTGAAGTCATAGAATGGAGGTGTGCGAAGTCATAGAATGGAGGACTGTGAACTCAGAATGGAGGTTTGTGAAGTCATAGAATGGAGGTGTGTGAAGTCACAGAATGGAGGTGTGTGAAGTCATAGAATGGAGGTGTGTGAAGTCATAAAATGGAGGTGTGTGAATTCATAGAATGGAGGTGTGTGAAGTCACAATGGAGTTGTGTGAAGTCATAGAATGGTTGTTTTTGATGTCAACGAATGGAGGTGTGTGAAGTCAGATTGGAGGTGTGGGTAATCACAGAAAGAAGGGAGGTGCGTCAACTCAGAAATGAGGTGTGTGAAGTCATAGAATGGAGGTGTGTGAAGTCATAGAATGGAGGTGTGTGAAATCATAGAATGGAGGTGTGTGAAGTCAAAGAATTGAGGTGTGTGAAGTCAGAATGGAGGTGTGTGAAGTCAGAATGGAGGTGTGTGAAGTCATAGAATGAAAGTGTGTGAAGTCATAGAATGGAGGTCTGTGAACTCAGAATGGGGGTTTGTGAAGTCATAGAATGGAGGTGTGTGAACTCAGAATGGAGGTGTGTGAAGTCACAGAATGGAGGTGTGTGAAGTCATAGAATGGAGGTGTGTGAAATCACAGAATGGAGGTGTGTGAATTCATAGAATGGAGGTGTGTGAAGTCATAGGATCGAGGTGTGTGAAGTCACAGAATGGAGGTGTGTGAAGTCACAGAATGGAGGTGTGTGAAGTCACAGAATGGAGGTGTGTGTACTCAGAATGGAGGTGTGTGAAGCCAAAGAATGGAGGTGTGTGAAGTCCTAGAATGGAAGTGTGTGAAGTCATAGAATGGAGGTGTGTGAAGGAAGAATGGAGGTGTGTGAAGTCACAGAATGGAGGTGTGTGAACTCAGAATGGAGGTGTGTGAAGTCACAGAATGGAGGTTTGTGCAGTCATAGAATGGAGGTGTGTGAAGTCAGAGAATGGATGTTTCTAAAGTAAGAATGAAGGTGTGTGAAGTCATAGAATGGAGTTGTGTGAAGTCAAATTGGAGGTGTGTGAACTCACAGAATGGAGGTGTGTGAACTCATAGAATGGAGGTGTGTGAAGTCATGGAATGGAGGTGTGTGAAGTCAAAGAATGGAGGTGTGTGAAGTGAAACAATAGAGGTGTGTGAAGTCACAGAATGGAGGTGTGTGAAGTCACAGAATGGAAGTGTGTGAAGTCAAAACGGAGGTGTGTGAAGTCACAGAATGGAGGTGTGTGAAGTCACAGAATTGAGGTGTGTGAAGTTAAAAAGGTGGTGTGTGAAGTCACAGAAGGGAGGTGTGTGAAGTCACAGAATGGATGTCTGTGAAGTAAGAATGAAGGTGTTTGAAGTCATAGAGTGGAGGTGTGTGAAGTCACAGAATGGAGGTGTGTGATGTCATAGAATGGAGGTGTGTGAAGTCATAGAATTGAGGTGTGTGAAGTCATAGAATGGAGGTGTGTGAAGTCATAGAATGGAGGTGTGTGAAGTCAGATTGGAGGTGTGTGAACTCAGAATGTAGGTGTGTGAAGCCACAGAATGGAGGTGTGTGAAGTCATAGAATGAAAGTGTGTGACATCATAGAATGGAGGTGTGTGAAGTCACAGAATTAAGGTGTGTGAAGTCGGAATGGAGGTGTGTGAAGTCAGAATGGAGGTGAGTGAAGTCATAGAATGGAGGTCTGTGAAGTCATAGAATGGAGGTCTATGAACTCAGAATGGAGGTTTGTGAAGTCATAGAATGGAGCATTTGAAGTCACAGAATGGAGGTGTGTGAAGTCACGGAATGGAGGTGTGTGAAGTCATAGAATGGAGTTTTGTGAAATCACAGAATGGAGGTGTGTTAATTCATTGAATGGAGGTGTGTGAAGTCATAGGATAGAGGTGTGTGAAGTCACAGAATGGAGGTGTGTGAAGTCACAGAATGGAGGTGTGTGAGATCACAGAATGGAGGTGTGTGAACTCAGAATGTAGGTGTGTGAAGCCACAGAATGGAGGTGTGTGAAGTCATAGAATGGAAGTGTGTGAAGTCATAGAAAGGAGGTGTGTGAACTCAGAATGGAGGTGTGTGAAGTCACAGAACGGAGGTTTGTGAAGTCATAGAATGGAGGTGTGTGAAGTCACAGAATGTATGTCTGTGAAGTAAGAATGAAGGTGTTTGAAGTCATAGAGTGGAGGTGTGTGAAGTCACAGAATGGAGGTGTGTGATGTCATAGAATGGAGGTGTGTGAAGTCATAGAATTGAGGTGTGTGAAGTCATAGAATGGAGGTGTGTGAAGTCACAGAATGGAGGTGTGAGAAGTCAGAATGAAGGTGTGTGAAGTCACAGAAGGGAGGTGTGTGAAGTCACAGAATGGATGTCTGTGAAGTAAGAATGAAGGTGTTTGAAGTCATAGAGTGGAGGTGTGTGAAGTCATAGAATTGAGGTGTGTGATGTCATAGAATGGAGGTGTGTGAAGTCAAAATGGAGTTGTGTGAAGTCATAGAATGGTGTGTTTTGATGTCAACGAATGGAGGTGTGTGAAGTCATAGAATGGAGGTGTGTGATGTCAGATTGGAGGTGTGTGAAATCACAGAGTGGAAGTGCGTGAAGTCACAGAATGGAGGTGTGTGAACTCAGAATATAGGTGTGTGAAGCCACAGAATGGAGGTGTGTGAAGTCATAGAATGAAAGTGTGTGAAATCATAGAATGGAGGTGTGTGAAGTCACAGAATTAAGGTGGGTGAAGTCAGAATGGAGGTGTGTGAAGTCAGAATGGAGGTGAGTGAAGTCATAGAATGGAGGTCTGTGAAGTCATAGAATGGAGGTCTGTGAACTCAGAATGGAGGTTTGTGAAGTCATAGAATGGAGGTTTTTGAAGTCACAGAATGGAGGTGTGTGAAGTCACAGAATGGAGGTGTGTGAAGTTATACAATGGAGGTTTCTGAAATCACAGAATGGAGGTGTGTTAATTCATTGAATGGAGGTGTGTGAAGTCATAGGATAGAGGTGTGTGAAGTCACACAATGGAGGTGTGTAAAGTCACAGAATGGAGGTGTGTGAGATCACAGAATGGAGGTGTGTGAACTCAGAATGTAGGTGTGTGAAGCCACAGAATGGAGGTGTGTGAAGTCATAGAATGGAAGTGTGTGAAGTCATAGAAAGGAGGTGTGTGAACTCAGAATGAAGGTGTGTGAAGTCACAAAATGGAGGTTTGTGAAGTCATAGAATGGAGGAGTGTGAAGTCAGAGAATGGATGTTTCTGAAGTAAGAATGAAGGTTTGTGAAGTCATAGAATGGAGATGTGTGAAGTCAAATTGGAGGTGTGTGAACTCATAGAATGGGGGTGTGTGAACTCATAGAATGGAGGTTTGTGAAGTCATGGAATGGCGGTGTGTGAAGTGACAGAATGGAGGTGTGTGAAGTCACAGATTGGAAGTGTGTGAAGTCAAAACGGAGGTGTGTGAAGTCACAGAATGGAGGTGTGTGAAGTCACAGAATGGAGGTGTGTGAAGTCAAAAAGGTGGTGTGTGAAGTCAAAATGGAGGTGTGTGAAGTCAGAATGGAGGGGTGTGAAGTCAGAATGGAGGTGTGTGAAGTCACAGAATGGAGGTGTGTGAAGTCAAAGAATGGAGGTGTGTGAAATAATATAATGAAGGTGTGTGAAGTCAGAATGGAGGTGTGTCACGTCACAGAATTGAGGTCTGTGAAGTCAGAGAATGGAGGTGTGTGAAGTCAGAATGAAGGTGTTTGAAGTCATAGAATGGAGGTGTGTGAAGTCACAGAATGGAGGTGTGTGAAGTCATAGAATGGAGGTGTGTGAAGTCATAGAATGGAGGTGTGTGAAGTCAGAATGGAGGTGTGTGAAGTCATAGACTGAGGTGGGTGAAGTCATAGAAAGTAGGTGTGGGAAGTCATAGAATGCAGGAGTGTGAAGTCATAGAGTGGAGGTGAGTGAAGTCACAGATTCGAGGTCTGTGATGTCATAGAATGGAGGTGTGTGAAGTCAGAATGGAGGTGTGTGAAATCATAGAATGGAGATGTGTGAACTCATAGAATGGAGTTGTATGACGTCACAATGGAAGAGTGTGAAGTCATAGAATGGAGGTGTGAGAAGTCACAGAATGGATGTGTGTGAAGTCATAAAATGAAGGTGTGTGAAGTCAGAATGGAGGTGTGTGAAGTCACAGAGTGGAGGTGTGTGAACTCAGTATGGAGGTGTGTAAAGTCATAGATGGAGGTGTGTGAAGTCATAGTATGGAGGTGTGTGAAATCACAGAATGGAGTTTTGTGAAGTCACAGACTGGAGCTGTGTGAAGTCAGAATGGAGGTGTGTGAAGTCATAGAATGGAGGTGTGTGAAGTCAGAATGGAGGTGTGTGAAGTCACAATGGAGGTGTGTGAAGTCATAGAATTTAGGTGTGTGAAGTCACAAAATGGAGGTGTGTGAAGTCATAGAATGGAGGTGAGTGAAGTCATAGAATGGAGGTGTGTGAAGTCAGAATGGAGGTGTGTGAAGTCTCAGAATTGAGGTGTGTGAAGTCACAGAATGGAGGTGTGTGAAGTCAGAATGAAGGTTTGTGAAATCACAGAATGGAGGTGTGTGAAGTCACAGAATGTATGTTTGTGAAGTAAGAATGAAGGTGTTTGAAGTCATAGAGTGGAGGTGTGTGAAGTCACAGAATGGAGGTGTGTGAAGTCATAGAATGGAGGTGTGTGAAGTCATAGAATTGAGGTGTGTGAAGTCATAGAATGGAGGTGTGTGAAGTCACAGAGTGGAGGTGTGTGAACTCAGTATGGAGGTGTGTAAAGTCATAGATGGAGGTGTGTGAAATCATAGTATGGAGGTGTGTGAAATCACAGAATGGAGTTTTGTGAAGTCAGAGACTGGAGCTGTGTGAAGTCAGAATGGAGGTGTGTGAAGTCATAGAATGGAGGTGTGTGAAGTCAGAATGGAGGTGTGTGAAGTCACAATGGAGGTGTGTGAAGTCATAGAATTTAGGTGTGTGAAGTCACAAAATGGAGGTGTGTGAAGTCATAGAATGGAGGTGAGTGAAGTCATAGAATGGAGGTGTGTGAAGTCAGAATGGAGGAGTGTGAAGTCTCAGAATTGAGGTGTGTGAAGTCACAGAATGGAGGTGTGTGAAGTCAGAATGAAGGTTTGTGAAATCACAGAATGGAGGTGTGTGAAGTCACAGAATGTATGTTTGTGAAGTAAGAATGAAGGTGTTTGAAGTCATAGAGTGGAGGTGTGTGAAGTCACAGAATGGAGGTGTGTGAAGTCATAGAATGGAGGTGTGTGAAGTCATAGAATTGAGGTGTGTGAAGTCATAGAATGGAGGTGTGTGAAGTCACAGAATGGAGGTTTGTGAAGTCACAGAATGGAGGTTTGTGAAGTCATAGAATGGAGGTGTGTGAAGTCACAATGGAGGTGTGTGAAGTCAGAATGGAGGTGAGTGAAGTCATAGAATGGAGGTGTGTTAAGTCATACAATGGAGGTCTGTGAACTCAGAATGGAGGTTTGTGATGTCATAGAATGGAGGTGTGAAATCACACAATGGAGGTGTGTGAAGTCATAGAATGGAGGTGTGTGAAGTCATAATGGAGTTGTGTGAATTCATAGAATGGTTGTTTTTGATGTCAACGAATGGAGGTGTGTGAAGTCATAGAATTGAGGTGTGTGAAGTCAGATTGGAGGTGTGTGAATTCATAGAATGGAGGTGTGTCAACTCAGAATGGGGGTTTGTGAAGTCATAGAATGGAGGTGTGTGAACTCAGAATGGAAGTGTGTGAAGTCACAGAATGGAGGTGTGTGAAGTCATAGAATGGAGGTGTGTGAAATCACAGAATGGAGGTGTGTGAATTCATAGAATGGAGGTGTGTGAAGTCATAGGATCGAGGTGTGTGAAGTCACAGAATTGAGGTGTGTGATGTCACAGAATGGAGGTGTGTGAAGTCACATAATGGAGGTGTGTGAAGTCACAGAATGGAGGTGTGTGAACTCAGAATGTAGGTGTGTGAAGCCACAGAATGGAGGTGTGTGAAGTCATAGAATGGAACTGTGTGAAGTCATAGAATGGAGGTGTGTCAAGGAAGAACGGAGGTGTGTGAAGTCACAGAATGGAGGTGTGTGAACTCAGAATGGAGGTGTGTGAAGTCACAGAATGGAGGTTTGTGAAGTCATAGAATGGAGTTGTGTGAAGTCAGAGAATGGATGTTTCTTAAGTAAGAATGAAGGTGTGTGAAGTCATAGAATGGAGGTGTGTGAAGTCAAATTGTATGTTTGAACTCATAGAATGGAGGTGTGTGAACTCATAGAATGGAGGTGTGTGAAGTCATGGAATGGAGGTGTGTGAAGTCAAAGATTGTAGGTGTGTGAAGTGAAACAATAGAGGTGTGTGAAGTCACAGAATGGAGTGTGTTAAATCACAGAATGGAAGTGTGTGAAATCAAAACGGAGGTGTGTGAAGTCACAGAATGGAGGTGTGTGAAGTCACAGAATGGAGGTGTGTGAAGTCAAAAAGGTGGTGTGTGAAGTCACAGAATGGAGGTGTGTGAAGTCAGAATGGAGGTGTGTGAAGTCACATAATTGAGGTGTGTGAAGTCACAGAATGGAAGTGTGTGAAGTCAGAATGAAGGTGTGTGAAGTCAGAGAATGGAGGTGTGTGAAGTCACAGAATGGATGTTTGTGAAGTAAGAATGAAGGTGTTTGAAGTCATAGCGTGGAGGTGTGTGAAGTCACAGAATGGAGGTGTGTGAAGTCAGATTGGAGGTGTGTGAAATCACAGAATGGAGGTGTGTGAAATCATAGAATGGAGGTGTGTGAAGTCATAAAATGGAGTTGTGTGAAGTCACAGAATGGTGCTTTTTAATGTCAACGAATGGAGGTGTGTGAAGTCATAGAATGGAGGTGTGTGAAGTCAGATTGGAGGTGTGTGAAATCACAGAATGGAGGTGTGTGAAGTCACAGAATGGAGGTGTGTAAACTGAGAATGTAGGTGTGTGAAGCCACAGAATGGAAGTGTGTGAAGTCATAGAATGGAATTGTGTGAAATCATAGAATGGAGGTGTGTGAAGTCACAGAATTGAGGTGTGTGAAGTCAGAATGGAGGTGTGTGAAGTCAGAATGGAGGTGAGTGAAGTCATAGAATGGAGGTGAGTGAAGTCATAGAATGGAGGTCTGTAAACTCAGAATGGAGGTTTGTGAAGTCATAGAGTGGAGGTGTGTGAACTGAGAATGGAGGTGTGTGAAGTCACAGAATGGAGTGTGTGAAGTCACAGAATGGAGGTGTGTGAAGTCAAAAAGGTGGTGTGTGAAGTCATAGAATGGAGGTGTGTGAAGTCAGAATGGAGGTGTGTGAAGTAACAGAATTGAGGTGTGTGAAGTCACGGAATGGAGGTGTGTGAAGTCAGAATGAAGGTGTGTGAAGTCAGAGAATGGAGGTGTGTGAACTGAGAATGGAGGTGTGTGAAGTCACAGAATGGAGTTGTGTGAAGTCATAGAATGGAGGTTTGTGAACTCACAAAATGGAAGTGTGTGAATTCATAGAATGGAGGTGTGTAAAGTCATAGGATCGAGGTGTGTGAAGTCACAGAATGGAGGTGTGTGAAGTCACAGAATGGAGGTGTGTGAAGTCAGAATGGAGGTGTGTGAAGTAACAGAATTGAGGTGTGTGAAGTCACGGAATGGAGGTGTGTGAAGTCAGAATGAAGGTGTGTGAAGTCAGAGAATGGAGGTGTGTGAACTGAGAATGGAGGTGTGTGAAGTCACAGAATGGAGGTGTGTGAAGTCATAGAATGGAGGTTTGTGAACTCACAAAATGGAAGTGTGTGAATTCATAGAATGGAGGTGTGTGAAGTCATAGGATCAAGGTGTGTGAAGTCACAGAATGGAGGTGTGTGAAGTCACAGAATGGAGGTGTGTGAAGTCACAGAATGGAGGTGTGTGAACTCAGAATGTATGTGTGTGAAGCCAAAGAATTGAGGTGTGTGAAGTCATAGAATGGAAGTATGTGAAGTCATAGAATGGAGGTTTGTGAACTAAGAATGGAGGTGTGTGAAGTCACAGAATGGAGGTTTGTGAAGTCATGGAATGGCGGTGTGTGAAGTCAAAGAATGAAGGTGTTTGAAGTCATAGAATGGAGATGTGTGAAGTCAAATTGGAGGTGTGTGAACTCATAGAATGGAGGTGTGTGAACTCAAAGAATGGAGGTTTGTGAAGTCATGGAATGGCGTTGTGTGAAGTCAAAGAATGGAGGTGTGTGAAGTGAAACAATAGAGGTGTGTGAAGTCACAGAACGGAGGTGTGTGAAGTCACCGATTGGAAGTGTGTGAAGGCAAAACGGAGGTGTGTGAAGGCACAGAATGGAGGTGTGTGAAGTCATAAAAGTTAGGTGTGTGAAGTCAAAGAATGGAGGTGTGTGAAGTCATAGAAGTTAGGTGTGTGAAGTCACAGAATGGAGGTGTGTGAAGTCAGAATGGAGGTGTGAAGTCATAGAATGGGGTTGGGTGAAGTCATAGAAACGAGGTGTGGGAAGTCATAGAATGGAGGACTGTGAAGTCATAGAGTGGAGGTGAGTGAAGTCACAGATTCGAGGTCTGTGAAGTCATAGAATGGAGGTGTGTGAAGTCAGAATGCAGGTGTGTGAATTCATAGAATGGAGATGTGTGAACTCATAGAATGGAGGTGTGTGACGTCATAATGGAAGTGTGTGAAGTCACAGAATGGAGGTGTGTGAAGTCATACAATGGAGGTATATGAAGTCAGAATGGAGGTGTGTGAAGTCACAGAATGGAGGTGTGTGGACTCAGAAAGGAGGTGTGTGAAGTCATAGATGGAGGTGTGTGAAGTCATAGTATGGAGGTGTGTCAAATCATAGATTGGAGTTTTGTGAAGTCACCGAATGGAGCTGTGTGAACTAAGGAGAGAGGTGTGTGAAGTCATAGAATGGAGGTGTGTGAAGTCAGAATGGAGGTGTGTGAAATCATAGAATTGAGGTGTGTGAAGTCAGAATTGAGTTGTGTGAAGTCATAGAATGGAGGTGTGTGAACTCACAGAATGAAGGTGTGTGAAGTCACAGAATGGAAGTGTGTGAACTCAGAATGGAGGTGGGTGAAGTCACAGAATGGAGGTGTGTGAAGTCATAGAATTAAGGTGTGTGAAGGCACAATGGAGGTGTGTGAACTCATAGAATGGAGGTGTGTGAAATCACAGTGGAGGTGTGTGAAGTCATAGAATGGAGGTGTCTGAAGTCACAGAATGGAGGTGTGTGAAGTCACAGAATGGAGCTGTGTGAAGTCAGAATGGAGGTGTGTGAAGTCAGAATGGAGGTGTGTGAAGTCACAGAATGGAGGTGTGTGAAGTCATAGAATGGAGGTGTGTGAAAACATAGAATGGAGGTGTGTGAAGTCAGAATTGAGGTGTGTGAAGTCAAAGAATTGAGGTGTGTGATTTCACAGAACAGAGGTGTGTGAAGTCAGAATGCAGGAGTGAAGTCACAGAAGGGAGGTGTGTGAAGTCACAGAATGGATGTTTGAGAAGTAAGAATGAAGGTGTTTGAAATCATAGAATGGAGGTGTGTGACGTCACAGAATGGAGGTGTGTGAAGTTATAGAATGGAGGTGTGTGAAGTCATAAAATGGAGGTGTGTGAACTCATAGAATGGAGGTGTGTGAAGTCAAAATGGAGTTGTGTGAAGTCATAGAATGGTGTTTTTTGATGTCAACGAATGGAGGTGTGTGAAGTCAGAATGGAGGTGTGTCACGTCACAGAATTGAGGTCTGTGAAGTCAGAGAATGGAGGTGTGAAGTCAGAATGAAGGTGTTTGAAGTCATAGAATGGAGGTGTGTGAAGTCACAGAATGGAGGTGTGTGAAGTCATAGAATGGAGGTGTGTGAAGTCACAGAATGGAGGTGTGTGAAGTCAGAATGGAGGTGTGTGAAGTCATAGACTGAGGTGGGTGAAGTAATAGAAAGGGGGCGTGGGAAGTCATAGAATGGAGGAGTGTGAAGTCATAGATTGGAGGTGAGTGAAGTCACAGATTCGAGGTCTGTGATGTCATAGAATGGAGGTGTGTGAAGTCAGAATGGAGGTGTGTGAAATCATAGAATGGAGATGTGTGAACTCATAGAATGGAGTCGTATGACGTCACAATGGAAGAGTGTGAAGTCATAGAATGGAGGTGTGAGAAGTCACAGAATGGAGGTGTGTGAAGTCATAAAATGAAGGTGTGTAAAGTCACAATGGAGGTGTGTGAAGTCACAGAATGGAGGTGTGTGAACTCAGAATGGAGGTGTGTAAAGTCATAGATGGAGGTGTGTGAAGTCATAGTATGGAGGTGTGTGAAATCACAGAATGGAGTTTTGTGAAGTCACAGAATGGAGAGAATGGAGCTGTGTGAAGTAAGAATGGAGGTGTGTGAAGTCATCGAATGGAGGTGTGTGAAGTCAGAATGGAGGAGTGTGAACTCATAGAATTGAGGTGTGTGAAGTCACAATGGAGGTGTGTGAAGTCATAGAATTTAGGTGTGTGAAGTCACAAAATGGAGGTGTGTGAAGTCATAGAATGGAGGTGAGTGAAGTCATAGAATGGAGGTGTGTGAAGTCAGAATGGAGGTGTGTGAAGTCACAGAATTGAGGTGTGTGAAGTCACAGAATGGAGGTGTTTGAAGTCAGAATGAAGGTTTGTGAAATCACAGAATGGAGGTGTTTGAAGTCACAGAATGGATGTTTGTGAAGTAAGAATGAAGGTGTTTGAAGTCATAGAGTGGAGGTGTGTGAAGTCACTGAATGGAGGTGTCGAAGTCAGAATGGAGGTGTGTGAAGTCATAGACTGAGGTGGGTGAAGTCATAGAAAGGAGGTGTGGGAAGTCATAGAATGGAGGAGTGTGAAGTCATAGAGTGGAGGTGAGTGAAGTCACAGATTCGAGGTCTGTGATGTCATAGAATGGAGGTGTGTGAAGTCAGAATGTAGGTGTGTGAAATCATAGAATGGAGATGTGTGAACTCATAGATTGGAATTGTATGACGTCACAATGGAATAGTGTGAAGTCATAGAATGGAGGTGTGAGAAGTCACAGAATGGAGGTGTGTGAAGTCATAAAATGAAGGTGTGTGAAGTCAGAATGGAGGTGTGTGAAGTCACAGAATGGTGGTGTGTGAACTCAGAATGGAGGTGTGTAAAGTCATAGATGGAGGTGTGTGAAGTCATAGTATGGAGGTGTGTGAAATCACAGAATGGAGTTTTGCTAAGTCACAGAATGGAGCTGTGTGAAGTCAGAACGGAGGTGTGTGAAGTCATAGAATGGAGGTGTGTGAAGTCAGAATGGAGGTGTGTGAACTCATAGAATGGAGGTGTGTGAAGTCACAATGGAGGTGTGTGAAGTCATAGAATTTAGGTGTGTGAAGTCACAAAATGGAGGTGTGTGAAGTCATAGAATGGAGGTGAGTGAAGTCATAGAATGGAGGTGTGTGAAGTCAGAATGGAGGTGTGTGAAGTCACAGAATTGAGGTGTGTGAAGTCACAGAATGGAGGTGTTTGAAGTCAGAATGAAGGTTTGTGAAATCACAGAATGGAGGTGTGTGAAGTCACAGAATGGATGTTTGTGAAGTAAGAATGAAGGTGTTTGAAGTCATAGAGTGGAGGTGTGTGAAGTCACAGAATGGAGGTGTGTGAAGTCATAGAATGGAGGTGTGTGAAGTCATAGAATTGAGGTGTGTGAAGTCATAGAATGGAGGTGTGTGAAGTCACAGAATGGAGGTGTGTGAAGTCACAGAATGGAGGTTTGTGAAGTCATAGAATGGAGGTGTGTGAAGTCACAATGGAGGTGTGTGAAGTCAGAATGTAGGTGAGTGAAGTTATAGAATGGAGGTGTGTTAAGTCGTACAATGGAGGTCTGTGAACTCAGAATGGAGGTTTGTGATGTCGTAGAATGGAGGTGTGTGAAATCACAGAATGGAGGTGTGTGAAGTCATAGAATGGAGGCGTGTGAAGTCATAAAATGGAGGTGTGTGAATTCATAGAATGGAGGTGTGTGAAGTCACATTGGAGTTGTGTGGATTCATAGAATGGTTGGTTTTGATGTCAACGAATGGAGGTGTGTGAAGTCAGATTGGAGGTGTGTGAATTCATAGAATGGAGGTGTGTCAACTCAGAAATGAGGTGTGTGAAGTTATAGAATGGAGGTGTGTGAAGTCATAGAATGGAAGTGTGTGAAATCATAGAATAGAGGTGTGTGATGTCAAAGAATTGAGGTGTGTGAAGTCAGAATGGAGGTGTGTGAAGTCACAATGGAGGTGTGTGAAGTCAAAGAATGGAAGTGTGTGAAGTCATAGAATGGAGGTCTGTGAACTCAGAATGGGGTTTGTGAAGTCATAGAATGGAGGTGTGTGAACTCAGAATGGAGGTGTGTGAAGTCACAGAATGGAGGTGTGTGAAGTCATAGAATGGAGGTGTGTGAAATCACAGAATGGAGGTGTGTGAATTCATAGAATGGAGTTGTGTGAAGTCATAGGATCGAGGTGTGTGAAGTCACATAATGGAGGTGTGTGAAGTCACAGAATGGAGGTGTGTGACGTCACAGAATGGAGGTGTGTGAAGTCACAGAATGGAGGTGTGTGAACTCAGAATGGAGGTGTGTGAAGCCACAGAATGGAGGTGTGTGAAGTCATAGAATGGAAGTGTGTGAAGTCATAGAATGGAGGTGTGTTAAGGAAGAATGGAGGTGTGTGAAGTCACAGAATGGAGGTGTGTGAATTCAGAATGGAGGTGTGTGAAGTCACAGAATGGAGGTTTGTGAAGTCATAGAATGGAGGTGTGTGAAAACAGAGAATGGATGTTTCTTAAGTAAGAATGAAGGTGTGTGAAGTCATAGAATGGAGGTGTGTGAAGTCAAATTGGATGTGTGTGAACTCATAGAATGGAGGTGTGTGAACTCATAGAATGGAGGTGTGTGAATTCATGGAATGGAGGTGTGTGAAGTCAAAGATTGGAGGTGTGTGAAGTGAAACAATAGAGGTGTGTGAAGTCACAGAATGGAGTGTGTGAAGTCACAGAATGGAAGTGTGTGAAGTCAAAACGGAGGTGTGTGAAGTCACAGAATGGAGGTGTGTGAAGTCACAGAATGGAGGTGTGTGAAGTCAAAAAGGTGGTGTGTGAAGTCACAGAATGGAGGTGTGTGAAGTCAGAATGGAGGTGTGTGAAGTAACAGAAGTGAAGTGTGTGAAGTCACAGAATGGAGGTGTGTGAAGTCAGAATGGAGGTGTGTGAAGTCAGAGAATGGAGGTGTGTGAAGTCACAGAATGGATGTTTGTGAAGTAAGAATGAAGGTGTTTGAAGTCATAGCGTGGAGGTGTGTGAAGTCACAGAATGGAGGTGTGTGAAGTCAGATTGGAGGTGTGTGAAATCACAGAATGGAGGTGTGTGAAGTCATAGAATGGAGGTGTGTGAAGTCATAAAATGGAGGTGTGTGAACTCATAGAATGGAGGTGTGTGAAGTCAAAATGGAGTTGTGTGAAGTCACAGAATGGTGCTTTTTGATGTCAACGAATGGAGGTGTGTGAAGTCATAGAATGGAGGTGTGTGAAGTCAGATTGGAGGTGTGTGAAATCACAGAATGGAGGTGTGTGAAGTCACAGAATGGAGGTGTGTAAACTCAGAATGTAGGTGTGTGAAGCCACAGAATGGAGGTGTGAAGTCATAGAATGGAATTGTGTGAAATCATAGAATGGAGGTGTGTGAAGTCACAGAATTGAGGTGTGTGAAGTCAGAATGGATGTAAGTGAAGTCATAGAATGGAGGTGTGTGAAGTCATAGAATGGAGGTCTGTGAACTCAGAATGGAGGTTTGTGAAGTCATAGAATGGAGATGTGTGAACTGAGAATGGAGGTGTGTGAAGTCACAGAATGGAGGTGTGTGAAGTCATAGATTGGAGGTTTGTGAACTCACAAAATGGAAGTGTGTTAATTCATAGAATGGAGGTGTGTGAAGTCATAGGATCGAGGTGTGTGAAGTCACAGAATGGAGGTGTGTGAAGTCACAGAATGGAGGTGTGTGAAGTCACAGAATGGAAGTATGTGAAGTCATAGAAAGGAGGTGTGTGAACTCAGAATGGAGGTGTGTGAAGTCACAGAATGGAGGTTTGTGAAGTCATGGAATGGCGGTGTGTGAAGTCAAAGAATGTAGGTGTGTGAAGTCATAGAATGGAGATGTGTGAAGTCAAATTGGTGGTGTGTGAACTCATAGAATGGAGGTGTGTGAACTCATAGAATGGAGGTTTGTGAAGTCATGGAATGGCGGTGTGTGAAGTCAAAGAATGGAGGTGTGTGAAGTGAAACAATAGAGGTGTGTGAAGTCACAGAATGGAGGTGTGTGAAGTCACAGAATGGAGGTGTGTGAAGTCATAGAAGTTAGGTGTGTGAAGTCAAAGAATGGAGGTGTGTGAAGTCATAGAAGTTACGTGTGTGAAGTCACAGAATGGAGGTGTGTGTAGTCAGAATGGAGGTGTGAAGTCATAGAATGGGGTTGGGTGAAGTCATAGAAAGGAGGTGTGGGAAGTCATAGAATGGAGGACTGTGAAGTCATAGAGTGGAGGTGAGTGAAGTCACAGATTCGAGGTCTGTGAAGTCATAGAATGGAGGTGTGTGAAGTCAGAATGCAGGTGTGTGAAGTCATAGAATGGAGATGTGTGAACTCATAGAATGGAGGTGTGTGACGTCATAATGGAAGTGTGTGAAGTCACAGAATGGAGGTGTGTGAAGTCATACAATGGAGGTGTATGAAGTCAGAATGGAGGTGTGTGAAGTCACAGAATGGAGGTGTGTGAACTCAGAAAGGAGGTGTGTGAAGTCATAGATGGAGGTGTGTGAAGTCATAGTATGGAGGTGTGTCAAATCATAGAATGGAGTTTTATGAAGTCACCGAATGGAGCTGTGTGAACTAAGAAGAGAGGTGTGTGAAGTCATAGAATGGAGGTGTGTGAAGTCAGAATGGAGGTGTGTGAAATCATAGAATTGAGGTGTGTGAAATCACAATTGAGTTGTGTGAAGTCATAGAATGGAGGTGTGTGAAGTCACAGAATGGAGGTGTATGAAGTCACAGAATGGAGGTGTGTGAAGTCATAGAATGGAGGTGTGTGAAGTCACAGAATGAAGGTGTGTGAAGTCACAGAATGGAAGTGTGTGAACTCAGAATGGAGGTGGGTGAAGTCACAGAATGGAGGTGTGTGAAGTCATAGAATTAAGGTGTGTGAAGTCACAATGGAGGTGTGTGAACTCATAGAATGGAGGTGTGTGAAATCACAGTGAAGGTTTGTGAAGTCATAGAATGGAGGTGTCTGAAGTCACAGAATGGAGGTGTGTGAAGTCACAGAATGGAGGTGTGTGAAGTCATAGAATGGAGATGTGTGAAAACATAGAATGGAGGTGTGTGAAGTCAGAATTGAGGTGTGTGAAGTCACAGAATTGAGGTGTGTGAAGTCAGAATGCAGGAGTGAAGTCACAGAAGGGAGGTGTGTGAAGTCACAGAATGGATGTTTGTGAAGTAAGAATGAAGGTGTTTGAAATCATAGACTGGAGGTGTGTGACGTCACAGAATGGAGGTGTGTGAAGTTATAAAATGGAGGTTTGTGAAGTCATAGAATTGAGGTGTGTGAAGTCACACAATGAAGGTGTGTAAAGTCAGAATGGAGGTGTGTGAAGTCACAGAATGGAGGTGTGTGAACTCAGAATGGAGGTGTGTGAAGTCATAGATGGAGGTGTGTGAAGACATAGTATGGAGGTGTGTGGAACCATAGAATGGAGTTTTGTGAAGTCACAGAATGGAGCTGTGTGAAGTCAGAATGGAGTTGTGTGAACTCATACAATGGAGGTGTGTGAAGTCACAATGGAGGTGTGTGAAATCTTAGAATGGAGGTTTGTAAAGTCAAAAAATGGAGGTGTGTGAAGTCATAGAATGGAGGTGTGTGAAGTGATAGAATGGATTTTTGTGAAATAAGAATGAAGGTGTGTGAAGTCATAGAATGGAGGTGTGTGACGTCACAGAATGGAGTTGTGTGAAGTCATAGAATGGAGCTGTGTGAAGTCAGAATGGAGGTGTGTGAAGTCACAGAATTGAGGTGTGTGAACACAGAATGCAGGTGTGTGAATCACAGAATGGAGGTGTGTGAAATCATAGAATGGAGGTGTGTGAAGTCATAGAATGGATGTTTGTGAAGTAAGAATGAAGGTGTGTGAAGTCAAAGAATGGAGGTGTGTGAAGTCACACAATGGAGGTGTGTGAAGTCACACAATGGAGGTGTGTGAAGTCTCGAATGGAGGTGTGCGGTCATAGAAGGGAGTTGGGTGAAGTCATAGAAAGGAGGTTTGGGAAGTTATAGAATGGAGGAGTGTGAAGTCATACAGTGGAGGTGACTGAAGACACAGATTCGAGGTCTGTGAAGTCATAGAATGGAGGTGTGTAAAGTCAGAATGGAGGTGTGTGAAGTCATAGAATGGAGATTTGTGAATTCATAGAATGGAGGTGTGTGACGTCACAATTGAAGTGTGTGAAGTCATAGAATGTAGGTGTGTGAAGTCACAGAATGGAGGTGTGTGAAGTCATGCAATGGAGGTGAGTGAAGTCAGAATGGAGGTGTGTGAAGTCACAGAATGGAGGTGTGTGAACACAGAATGGAGGTGTGTGAAGTCATAGATGGAGGTGTGTGAAGTCATAGTATGGAGGTGTGTGAAATCATAGAATGGAGTTTTGTGAAGTCACACAATGGAGCTGTGTGAAGTCAGAATGGAGGTGTGTGAAGTCATAGAATGGAGGTGTGTGAAGTCAGAATGGAGGTATGTGAAATCATAGAATCAAGGTGTGTGAAGTCACAATGGAGGTGTGTGAAGTCATAGAATGGAGTTGTGTTAAATCATAGAATGGAGTTTTGTGAAGTCACACAATGGAGCTGTGTGAAGTCAGAATGGAGGTGTGTGAAGTCACAGAATGAAGGTGTGTGAATCACAGAATGGAGGTATGTGACCTCAGAATGGAGGTGGGTGAAGTCACAGAATGGAGGTGTGTGAAGTCATAGAGTGGAGGTGTGTGAAGTCACAGAATGGAGGTGTGTGAATTCATAGAATGGAGGTTTGTGAAGTCACAGAATGGAGGTTTGTGTACTCAAAATGGAGGTGTTTGAAGTCAAAGAATGGAGGTGTGTGAAGTCATAGAATGGAATTGTGTGAAGTCATAGAATGGAGGTGTGTGAAGTCAGAATGGACATGTGTGAAGTCACAGAATTGAGGTGTGTGAACCCAGAATGGAGGTGTGTGAAGTCACAGAATGGAGGTTTGTGAAGTCATACAATGGAGGTGTGTGAAGTCATAGAATGGATGTTTCTAAAGTAAGAATGAAGGTGTGTGAAGTCATAGAATGGAGGTGTGTGAAGTCAAAATGGAGGTGTGTGAACTCGTAGAATGGAGGTGTGGGAACTCATAGAATTGAGGTGTGTGAAGTCATGGAATGGAGGTGTGTGAAGTCCAAGAATGGAGGTGTGTGAAGTCAAAGAATGAAGGTGTGTGAACTCACAGAATGGAGGTTGCCGGGGCCTACCGGCGGCAAACCAGGGTTCGCAGATTGGGGTTCCTGAAATCGGGGGCAAGGACTAGCAAGAAAGAGAAGAGAGACAGAAACAGCGGGTCCGGGATGTCCGCAGTCCAGGTAAAGACTGCCGAGACTGCCGGTTTATTTTCCACTCCCCCTTCTTCCCACCTCCTGACCCAGGAACCTCCAGGTGTTACATTCATATGGTAATTCTCAGGTCATTTACATAGAATAGGGCCAGAAAGCAATAAGACAATAAAGCCATCCTCTGATGCAAGCCAAGGTACAGATTGATTCCACTGTGGCTCACAACAGGAGGTGTGTGAAGTCACAGAATTAAACTGTGTGAAGTCAAAATGGAGGTGTGTGAAGTCACAGAATGGAGGTCTGTGAAGACACAGAATAGAGGTGTGTGAAGTCAGAATGGAGGTGTGTGAAGTCAGAATGGAGGTGTGTGAAATCATAGAATGGAGGTGTGTGAAGCCACAACGCAGGTGTGTGAACTCATGGAATGAAGGTGTGTGAAGTAAAATTGCAGGTGTGTGAAGTCATAGAATGGAGGTGTGTGAAGTCATAGAATGGAGGTGTGTGAAGTCACAGAATGGAGGTGTTTGAAGTCATAGAATGGAGGTGTGTGAAGTCACAGAATGGAGGTGTGTGAAGTCATAGAATGGAGGTGTGTGACGTCATAGAATGGAGGTTTGCGAAGTCATAGAATGGAGGACTGTGAACTCAGAATGGAGGTTTGTGAAGTCATAGAATGGAGGTGTGTTAAGTCACAGAATGGAGGTGTGTGAAGTCATAGAATGGAGGTGTGTGAAGGGAAACAATAGAGGTGTGTGAAGTCACAGAATGGAGGTGTGTGAAGTCACAGAATGGAGGTGTGTGAAGTCATGGAATGGAGGTGTGTGAAGTCAAAGATTGGAGGTGTGTGAAGTGAAACAATAGAGGTGTGTGAAGTCACAGAATGGAGTGTGTGAAGTCACAGAATGGAAGTGTGTGAAGTCAAAACGGAGGTGTGTGAAGTCACAGAATGGAGGTGTGTGAAGTCACAGAATGGAGGTGTGTGAAGTCAAAAAGGTGGTGTGTGAAGTCACAGAATGGAGGTGTGTGAAGTCAGAATGGAGGTGTGTGAAGTAACAGAATTGAAGTGTGTGAAGTCACAGAATGGAGGTGTGTGAAGTCAGAATGAAGGTGTGTGAAGTCAGAGAATGGAGGTGTGTGAAGTCACAGAATGGATGTTTGTGAAGTAAGAATGAAGGTGTTTGAAGTCATAGCGTGGAGGTGAGTGAAGTCACAGAATGGAGGTGTGTGAAGTCAGATTGGAGGTGTGTGAAATCACAGAATGGAGGTGTGTGAAGTCATAGAATGGAGGTGTGTGAAGTCATAAAATGGAGGTGTGTGAACTCATAGAATGGAGGTTTGTGAAGTCAAAATGGAGTTGTGTGAAGTCACAGAATGGTGCTTTTTGATGTCTACGAATGGAGGTGTGTGAATTCATAGAATGGAGGTGTGTGAAGTCAGATTGGAGGTGTGTGAAATCACAGAATGGAGGTGTGTGAAGTCACAGAATGGAGGTGTGTAAACTCAGAATGTAGGTGTGTGAAGCCACAGAATGGAGGTGTGTGAAGTCATAAAATGGAATTGTGTGAAATCATAGAATGGAGGTGTGTGAAGTGACAGAATTGAGGTGTGTGAAGTCAGAATGGAGGTAAGTGAAGTCATAGAATGGAGGTGTGTGAAGTCATAGAATGGAGGTCTGTGAACTCAGAATGGAGGTTTGTGAAGTCATAGAATGGAGGTGTGTGAACTGAGAATGGAGGTGTGTGAAGTCACAGAATGGAGGTGTGTGAAGTCATAGAATGGAGGTTTGTGAACTCACAAAATGGAAGTGTGTTAATTCATAGAATGGAAGTGTGTGAAGTCATAGGATCGAGGTGTGTGAAGTCACAGAATGGAGGTGTGTGAAGTCACAAAATGGAGGTGTGTGAAGTCACAGAATGGAAGTATGTGAAGTCATAGAAAGGAGGTGTGTGAACTCAGAATGGAGGTGTGTGAAGTCACAGAATGGAGGTTTGTGAAGTCATGGAATGGCGGTGTGTGAAGTCAAAGAATGTAGGTGTGTGAAGTCATAGAATGGAGATGTGTGAAGTCAAATTGGAGGTGTGTGAACTCATAGAATGGAGGTGTGTGAACTCATAGAATGGAGGTTTGTGAAGTCATGGAATGGCGGTATGTGAAGTCAAAGAATGGAGGTGTGTGAAGTGAAACAATAGAGGTGTGTGAAGTCACAGAATGGAGGTGTGTGAAGTCACAGATTGGAAGTGTGTGAAGGCAAAATTGAGGTGTGTGAAGTCACAGAATGGAGGTGTGTGAAGTCATAGAAGTTAGGTGTGTGAAGTCAAAGAATGGAGGTGTGTGAAGTCATAGAACTTAGGTGTGTGAAGTCACAGAATGGAGGTGTGTGAAGTCAGAATGGAGGTGTGAAGTCATAGAATGGGGTTGGGTGAAGTCATAGAAACGAGGTGTGGGAAGTCATAGAATGGAGGACTGTGAAGTCATAGAGTGGAGGTGAGTGAAGTCACAGATTCGAGGTCTGTGAAGTCATAGAATGGAGGTGTGTGAAGTAAGAATGCAGGTGTGTGAAGTCATAGAATGGAGATGTGTGAACTCATAGAATGGAGGTGTGTGACGTCATAATGGAAGTGTGTGAAGTCACAGAATGGAGGTGTGTGAAGTCATACAATGGAGGTGCATGAAGTCAGAATGGAGGTGTGTGAAGTCACAGAATGGAGGTGTGTGAACTCAGAAAGGAGGTGTGTGAAGTCATAGATGGAGGTGTGTGAAGTCATAGTATGGAGGTGTGTCAAATCATAGAATGGAGTTTTGTGAAGTCACCGAATGGAGCTGTGTGAACTAAGAAGAGAGGTGTGTGAAGTCATAGAATGGAGGTGTGTGAAGTCAGAATGGAGGTGTGTGAAATCATAGAATTGAGGTGTGTGAAGTCACAATTGAGTTGTGTGAAGTAATAGAATGGAGGTGTGTGAAGTCACAGAATGGAGGTGCATGAAGTCACAGAATGGAGGTGTGTGAAGTCCTAGAATGGAGGTGTGGGAAGTCACAGAATGAAGGTGTGTGAAGTCACAGAATGTAAGTGTGTGAACTCAGAATGGAGGTGGGTGAAGTCACAGAATGGAGGTGTGTGAAGTCATAGATTTAAGGTGTGTGAAGTCACAATGGAGGTGTGTGAACTCATACAATGGAGGTGTGTGAAATCACAGTGGAGGTGTGTGAAGTCATAGAATGGAGGTGTCTGAAGTCACAGAATGGAGGTGTGTGAAGTCACAGAATGGAGGTGTGTGAAGTCATAGAATGGAGGTGTGTGAAAACATAGAATGGAGGTGTGTGAAGTCAGAATTGAGGTGTGTGAAGTCACAGAATTGAGGTGTGTGAATTCACAGAATAGAGGTGTGTGAAGTCAGAATGCAGGAGTGAAGTCACAGAAGGGAGGTGTGTGAAGTCACAGAATGGATGTTTGTGAAGTAAGAATGAAGGTGTTTGAAATCATAGAATGGAGGTGTGTGACGTCACAGAATGGAGGTGTGTGAAGTTATAGAATGGAGGTTTGTGAAGTCATAGAATTGAGGTGTGTGAAGTCACACAATGAAGTTGTGTGAAGTCAGAATGGAGGTGTGTGAAGTCACAGAATGGAGGTGTGTGAACTCAGAATGGAGGTGTGTGAAGTCATAGATGGAGGTGTGTGAAGACATAGTATGGAGGTGTTTGGAACCATAGAATGGAGTTTTGTGAAGTCACAGAATGGAGCTGTGTGAAGTCAGAATGGAGTTGTGTGAACTCATACAATGGAGGTGTGTGAAGTCACAATGGAGGTGTGTGAAATCTTAGAATGGAGGTGTGTGAAGTCAAAAAATGGAGGTGTGTGAAGTCATAGAATGGAGGTGTGTGAAGTGATAGAATGGATTTTTGTGAAATAAGAATGAAGGTGTGTGAAGTCATAGAATGGAGGTGTGTGACGTCACAGAATGGAGTTGTGTGAAGTCATAGAATGGAGCTGTGTGAAGTCAGAATGGAGGTGTGTGAAGTCACAGAATGGAGGTGTGTCAACTAAGAATGGAGGTGTGTGAAGTCACAGAATGGATGTGTGTGAAGTCATAGAATGGAGTTGTGTGAAGTCATAGAATGGAGGTGTGTGAAGTCAGAATGGAGGTGTGTGAAGTCACAGAATTGAGGTGTGTGAACACAGAATGCAGGTGTGTGAATCACAGAATGGAGGTGTGTGAAATCATAGAATGGAGGTGTGTGAAGTCATAGAATGGATGTTTGTGAAGTAAGAATGAAGGTGTGTGAAGTCATAGAATAGAGGTGTGTGAAGTCAAAGAATGGAGGTGTGTGAAGTCACACAATGGAGGTGTGTGAAGTCACACAATGGAGGTGTGTGAAGTCTCGAATGGAGGTGTGCGGTCATAGAAGGGAGTTGGGTGAAGTCATAGAAAGGAGGTGTGGGAAGTTATAGAATGGAGGAGTGTGAAGTCATACAGTGGAGGTGACTGAAGACACAGATTCGAGGTCTGTGAAGTCATAGAATGGAGGTGTGTAAAGTCAGAATGGAGGTGTGTGAAGTCATAGAATGGAGATTTGTGAATTCATAGAATGGAGGTGTGTGACGTCACAATTGAAGTGTGTGAAGTCATAGAATGTAGGTGTGTGAAGTCACAGAATGGAGGTGTGTGAAGTCATGCAATGGAGGTGAGTGAAGTCAGAATGGAGGTGTGTGAAGTCACAGAATGGAGGTGTGTGAACACAGAATGGAGGTGTGTGAAGTCATAGATGGAGGTGTGTGAAGTCATAGTATGGAGGTGTGTGAAATCATAGAATGGAGTTTTGTGAAGTCACACAATGGAGCTGTGTGAAGTCAGAATGGAGGTGTGTGAAGTCATAGAATGGAGGTGTGTGAAGTCAGAATGGAGGTATGTGAAATCATAGAATCAAGGTGTGTGAAGTCACAATGGAGGTGTGTGAAGTCATAGAATGGAGTTGTGTTAAATCATAGAATGGAGTTTTGTGAAGTCACACAATGGAGCTGTGTGAAGTCAGAATGGAGGTGTGTGAAGTCACAGAATGAAGGTGTGTGAATCACAGAATGGAGGTATGTGACCTCAGAATGGAGGTGGGTGAAGTCACAGAATGGAGGTGTGTGAAGTCATAGAGTGGAGGTGTGTGAAGTCACAGAATGGAGGTGTGTGAATTCATAGAATGGAGGTTTGTGAAGTCACAGAATGGAGGTTTGTGTACTCAAAATGGAAGTGTTTGAAGTCAAAGAATGGAGGTGTGTGAAGTCATAGAATGGAAGTGTGTGAAGTCATAGAATGGAGGTGTGTGAAGTCAGAATGGACATGTGTGAAGTCACAGAATTGAGGTGTGTGAACCCAGAATGGAGGTGTGTGAAGTCACAGAATGGAGGTTTGTGAAGTCATACAATGGAGGTGTGTGAAGTCATAGAATGGATGTTTCTAAAGTAAGAATGAAGGTGTGTGAAGTCATAGAATGGAGGTGTGTGAAGTCAAAATGGAGGTGTGTGAACTCGTAGAATGGAGGTGTGGGAACTCATAGAATTGAGGTGTGTGAAGTCATGGAATGGAGGTGTGTGAAGTCCAAGAATGGAGGTGTGTGAAGTCAAAGAATGAAGGTGTGTGAACTCACAGAATGGAGGTTGCCGGGGCCAACCGGCGGCAAACCAGGGTTCGCAGATTGGGGTTCCTGAAATCGGGGGCAAGGACTAGCAAGAAAGAGAAGAGAGACAGAAACAGCGGGTCCGGGATGTCCGCAGTCCAGGTAAAGACTGCCGAGACTGCCGGTTTATTTTCCACTCCCCCTTCTTCCCACCTCCTGACCCAGGAACCTCCAGGTGTTACATTCATATGGTAATTCTCAGGTCATTTACATAGAATAGGGCCAGAAAGCAATAAGACAATAAAGCCATCGTCTGATGCAAGCCAAGGTACAGATTGATTCCACTGTGGCTCACAACAGGAGGTGTGTGAAGTCACAGAATTAAACTGTGTGAAGTCAAAATGGAGGTGTGTGAAGTCACAGAATGGAGGTCTGTGAAGACACAGAATAGAGGTGTGTGAAGTCAGAATGGAGGTGTGTGAAGTCAGAATGGAGGTGTGTGAAATCATAGAATGGAGGTGTGTGAAGCCACAACGCAGGTGTGTGAACTCATGGAATGAAGGTGTGTGAAGTAAAATTGCAGGTGTGTGAAGTCATAGAATGGAGGTGTGTGAAGTCATAGAATGGAGGTGTGTGAAGTCACAGAATGGAGGTGTTTGAAGTCATAGAATGGAGGTGTGTGAAGTCACAGAATGGAGGTGTGTGAAGTCATAGAATGGAGGTGTGTGAAGTCATAGAATGGAGGTTTGCGAAGTCATAGAATGGAGGACTGTGAACTCAGAATGGAGGTTTGTGAAGTCATAGAATGGAGGTGTGTTAAGTCACAGAATGGAGGTGTGTGAAGTCATAGAATGGAGGTGTGTGAAGTCAGATTGGAGGTGTGTGAAATCACAGAATGGAGGTGTGTGAAGTCACAGAATGGAGGTGTGTAAACTCAGAATGTAGGTGTGTGAAGCCACAGAATGGAGGTGTGAAGTCACAGAATGGAATTGTGTGAAATCATAGAATGGAGGTGTGTGAAGTCACAGAATTGAGGTGTGTGAAGTCAGAATGGATGTAAGTGAAGTCATAGAATGGAGGTGTGTGAAGTCATAGAATGGAGGTCTGTGAACTCAGAATGGAGGTTTGTGAAGTCATAGAATGGAGGTGTGTGAACTGAGAATGGAGGTGTGTGAAGTCACAGAATGGAGGTGTGTGAAGTCATAGATTGGAGGTTTGTGAACTCACAAAATGGAAGTGTGTTAATTCATAGAATGGAGGTGTGTGAAGTCATAGGATCGAGGTGTGTGAAGTCACAGAATGGAGGTGTGTGAAGTCACAGAATGGAGGTGTGTGAAGTCACAGAATGGAAGTTTGTGAAGTCATAGAAAGGAGGTGTGTGAACTCAGAATGGAGGTGTGTGAAGTCACAGAATGGAGGTTTGTGAAGTCATGGAATGGCGGTGTGTGAAGTCAAAGAATGTAGGTGTGTGAAGTCATAGAATGGAGATGTGTGAAGTCAAATTGGTGGTGTGTGAACTCATAGAATGGAGGTGTGTGAACTCATAGAATGGAGGTTTGTGAAGTCATGGAATGGCGGTGTGTGAAGTCAGAATGGAGTTGTGTGAACTCATACAATGGAGGTGTGTGTAGTCACAATGGAGGTGTGTGAAATCTTAGAATGGAGGTGTGTGAACTCATAGAATGGAGGTGTGTGAACTCATAGAATGGAGGTTTGTGAAGTCATGGAATGGCGGTATGTGAAGTCAAAGAATGGAGGTGTGTGAAGTGAAACAAGAGAGGTGTGTGAAGTCACAGAATGGAGGTGTGTGAAGTCACAGATTGGAAGTGTGTGAAGGCAAAATGGAGGTGTGTGAAGTCACAGAATGGAGGTGTGTGAAGTCATAGAAGTTAGGTGTGTGAAGTCAAAGAATGGAGGTGTGTGAAGTCATAGAAGTTAGGTGTGTGAAGTCACAGAATGGAGGTGTGTGAAGTCAGAATGGAGGTGTGAAGTCATAGAATGGGGTTGGGTGAAGTCATAGAAAGGAGGTGTGGGAAGTCATAGAATGGAGGACTGTGAAGTCATAGAGTGGAGGTGAGTGAAGTCACAGATTCGAGGTCTGTGAAGTCATAGAATGGAGGTGTGTGAAGTCAGAATGCAGGTGTGTGAAGTCATAGAATGGAGATGTGTGAACTCATAGAATGGAGGTGTGTGACGTCATAATGGAAGTGTGTGAAGTCACAGAATGGAGGTGTGTGAAGTCATACAATGGAGGTGCATGAAGTCAGAATGGAGGTGTGTGAAGTCACAGAATGGAGGTGTGTGAACTCAGAAAGGAGGTGTGTGAAGTCATAGATGGAGGTGTGTGAAGTCATAGTATGGAGGTGTGTCAAATCATAGAATGGAGTTTTGTGAAGTCACCGAATGGAGCTGTGTGAACTAAGAAGAGAGGTGTGTGAAGTCATAGAATGGAGGTGTGTGAAGTCAGAATGGAGGTGTGTGAAATCATAGAATTGAGGTGTGTGAAGTCACAATTGAGTTGTGTGAAGTAATAGAATGGAGGTGTGTGAAGTCACAGAATGGAGGTGCATGAAGTCACAGAATGGAGGTGTGTGAAGTCCTAGAATGGAGGTGTGGGAAGTCACAGAATGAAGGTGTGTGAAGTCACAGAATGTAAGTGTGTGAACTCAGAATGGAGGTGGGTGAAGTCACAGAATGGAGGTGTGTGAAGTCATAGATTTAAGGTGTGTGAAGTCACAATGGAGGTGTGTGAACTCATACAATGGAGGTGTGTGAAATCACAGTGGAGGTGTGTGAAGTCATAGAATGGAGGTGTCTGAAGTCACAGAATGGAGGTGTGTGAAGTCACAGAATGGAGGTGTGTGAAGTCATAGAATGGAGGTGTGTGAAAACATAGAATGGAGGTGTGTGAAGTCAGAATTGAGGTGTGTGAAGTCACAGAATTGAGGTGTGTGAATTCACAGAATAGAGGTGTGTGAAGTCAGAATGCAGGAGTGAAGTCACAGAAGGGAGGTGTGTGAAGTCACAGAATGGATGTTTGTGAAGTAAGAATGAAGGTGTTTGAAATCATAGAATGGAGGTGTGTGACGTCACAGAATGGAGGTGTGTGAAGTTATAGAATGGAGGTTTGTGAAGTCATAGAATTGAGGTGTGTGAAGTCACACAATGAAGTTGTGTGAAGTCAGAATGGAGGTGTGTGAAGTCACAGAATGGAGGTGTGTGAACTCAGAATGGAGGTGTGTGAAGTCATAGATGGAGGTGTGTGAAGACATAGTATGGAGGTGTTTGGAACCATAGAATGGAGTTTTGTGAAGTCACAGAATGGAGCTGTGTGAAGTCAGAATGGAGTTGTGTGAACTCATACAATGGAGGTGTGTGAAGTCACAATGGAGGTGTGTGAAATCTTAGAATGGAGGTGTGTGAAGTCAAAAAATGGAGGTGTGTGAAGTCATAGAATGGAGGTGTGTGAAGTGATAGAATGGATTTTTGTGAAATAAGAATGAAGGTGTGTGAAGTCATAGAATGGAGGTGTGTGACGTCACAGAATGGAGTTGTGTGAAGTCATAGAATGGAGCTGTGTGAAGTCAGAATGGAGGTGTGTGAAGTCACAGAATGGAGGTGTGTCAACTAAGAATGGAGGTGTGTGAAGTCACAGAATGGATGTGTGTGAAGTCATAGAATGGAGTTGTGTGAAGTCATAGAATGGAGGTGTGTGAAGTCAGAATGGAGGTGTGTGAAGTCACAGAATTGAGGTGTGTGAACACAGAATGCAGGTGTGTGAATCACAGAATGGAGGTGTGTGAAATCCTAGAATGGAGGTGTGTGAAGTCATAGAATGGATGTTTGTGAAGTAAGAATGAAGGTGTGTGAAGTCATAGAATAGAGGTGTGTGAAGTCAAAGAATGGAGGTGTGTGAAGTCACACAATGGAAGTGTGTGAAGTCACACAATGGAGGTGTGTGAAGTCTCGAATGGAGGTGTGCGGTCATAGAAGGGAGTTGGGTGAAGTCATAGAAAGGAGGTGTGGGAAGTTATAGAATGGAGGAGTGTGAAGTCATACAGTGGAGGTGACTGAAGACACAGATTCGAGGTCTGTGAAGTCATAGAATGGAGGTGTGTAAAGTCAGAATGGAGGTGTGTGAAGTCATAGAATGGAGATTTGTGAATTCATAGAATGGAGGTGTGTGACGTCACAATTGAAGTGTGTGAAGTCATAGAATGTAGGTGTGTGAAGTCACAGAATGGAGGTGTGTGAAGTCATGCAATGGAGGTGAGTGAAGTCAGAATGGAGGTGTGTGAAGTCACAGAATGGAGGTGTGTGAACACAGAATGGAGGTGTGTGAAGTCATAGATGGAGGTGTGTGAAGTCATAGTATGGAGGTGTGTGAAATCATAGAATGGAGTTTTGTGAAGTCACACAATGGAGCTGTGTGAAGTCAGAATGGAGGTGTGTGAAGTCATAGAATGGAGGTGTGTGAAGTCAGAATGGAGGTATGTGAAATCATAGAATCAAGGTGTGTGAAGTCACAATGGAGGTGTGTGAAGTCATAGAATGGAGTTGTGTTAAATCATAGAATGGAGTTTTGTGAAGTCACACAATGGAGCTGTGTGAAGTCAGAATGGAGGTGTGTGAAGTCACAGAATGAAGGTGTGTGAATCACAGAATGGAGGTATGTGACCTCAGAATGGAGGTGGGTGAAGTCACAGAATGGAGGTGTGTGAAGTCATAGAGTGGAGGTGTGTGAAGTCACAGAATGGAGGTGTGTGAATTCATAGAATGGAGGTTTGTGAAGTCACAGAATGGAGGTTTGTGTACTCAAAATGGAAGTGTTTGAAGTCAAAGAATGGAGGTGTGTGAAGTCATAGAATGGAAGTGTGTGAAGTCATAGAATGGAGGTGTGTGAAGTCAGAATGGACATGTGTGAAGTCACAGAATTGAGGTGTGTGAACCCAGAATGGAGGTGTGTGAAGTCACAGAATGGAGGTTTGTGAAGTCATACAATGGAGGTGTGTGAAGTCATAGAATGGATGTTTCTAAAGTAAGAATGAAGGTGTGTGAAGTCATAGAATGGAGGTGTGTGAAGTCAAAATGGAGGTGTGTGAACTCGTAGAATGGAGGTGTGGGAACTCATAGAATTGAGGTGTGTGAAGTCATGGAATGGAGGTGTGTGAAGTCCAAGAATGGAGGTGTGTGAAGTCAAAGAATGAAGGTGTGTGAACTCACAGAATGGAGGTTGCCGGGGCCAACCGGCGGCAAACCAGGGTTCGCAGATTGGGGTTCCTGAAATCGGGGGCAAGGACTAGCAAGAAAGAGAAGAGAGACAGAAACAGCGGGTCCGGGATGTCCGCAGTCCAGGTAAAGACTGCCGAGACTGCCGGTTTATTTTCCACTCCCCCTTCTTCCCACCTCCTGACCCAGGAACCTCCAGGTGTTACATTCATATGGTAATTCTCAGGTCATTTACATAGAATAGGGCCAGAAAGCAATAAGACAATAAAGCCATCGTCTGATGCAAGCCAAGGTACAGATTGATTCCACTGTGGCTCACAACAGGAGGTGTGTGAAGTCACAGAATTAAACTGTGTGAAGTCAAAATGGAGGTGTGTGAAGTCACAGAATGGAGGTCTGTGAAGACACAGAATAGAGGTGTGTGAAGTCAGAATGGAGGTGTGTGAAGTCAGAATGGAGGTGTGTGAAATCATAGAATGGAGGTGTGTGAAGCCACAACGCAGGTGTGTGAACTCATGGAATGAAGGTGTGTGAAGTAAAATTGCAGGTGTGTGAAGTCATAGAATGGAGGTGTGTGAAGTCATAGAATGGAGGTGTGTGAAGTCACAGAATGGAGGTGTTTGAAGTCATAGAATGGAGGTGTGTGAAGTCACAGAATGGAGGTGTGTGAAGTCATAGAATGGAGGTGTGTGAAGTCATAGAATGGAGGTTTGCGAAGTCATAGAATGGAGGACTGTGAACTCAGAATGGAGGTTTGTGAAGTCATAGAATGGAGGTGTGTTAAGTCACAGAATGGAGGTGTGTGAAGTCATAGAATGGAGGTGTGTGAAGGGAAACAATAGAGGTGTGTGAAGTCACAGAATGGAGGTGTGTGAAGTCACAGAATGGAGGTGTGTGAAGTCATGGAATGGAGGTGTGTGAAGTCAAAGATTGGAGGTGTGCGAAGTGAAACAATAGAGGTGTGTGAAGTCACAGAATGGAGTGTGTGAAGTCACAGAATGGAAGTGTGTGAAGTCAAAACGGAGGTGTGTGAAGTCACAGAATGGAGGTGTGTGAAGTCACAGAATGGAGGTGTGTGAAGTCAAAAAGGTGGTGTGTGAAGTCACAGAATGGAGGTGTGTGAAGTCAGAATGGAGGTGTGTGAAGTAACAGAATTGAAGTGTGTGAAGTCACAGAATGGAGGTGTGTGAAGTCAGAATGAAGGTGTGTGAAGTCAGAGAATGGAGGTGTGTGAAGTCACAGAATGGATGTTTGTGAAGTAAGAATGAAGGTGTTTGAAGTCATAGCGTGGAGGTGTGTGAAGTCACAGAATGGAGGTGTGTGAAGTCAGATTGGAGGTGTGTGAAATCACAGAATGGAGGTGTGTGAAGTCATAGAATGGAGGTGTGTGAAGTCATAAAATGGAGGTGTGTGAACTCATAGAATGGAGGTTTGTGAAGACAAAATGGAGTTGTGTGAAGTCACAGAATGGTGCTTTTTGATGTCAACGAATGGAGGTGTGTGAAGTCATAGAATGGAGGTGTGTGAAGTCAGATTGGAGGTGTGTGAAATCACAGAATGGAGGTGTGTGAAGTCACAGAATGGAAGTGTGTAAACTCAGAATGTAGGTGTGTGAAGCCACAGAATGGAGGTGTGTGAATTCATAAAATGGAATTGTGTGAAATCATAGAATGGAGGTGTGTGAAGTCACAGAATTGAGGTGTGTGAAGTCAGAATGGAGGTAAGTGAAGTCATAGAATGGAGGTGTGTGAAGTCATAGAATGGAGGTCTGTGAACTCAGAATGGAGGTTTGTGAAGTCATAGAATGGAGGTGTGTGAACTGAGAATGGAGGTGTGTGAAGTCACAGAATGGAGGTGTGTGAAGTCATAGAATGGAGGTTTGTGAACTCACAAAGTGGAAGTGTGTTAATTCATAGAATGGAAGTGTGTGAAGTCATAGGATCGAGGTGTGTGAAGTCACAGAATGGAGGTGTGTGAAGTCACAGAATGGAGGTGTGTGAAGTCACAGAATGGAAGTATGTGAAGTCATAGAAAGGAGGTGTGTGAACTCAGAATGGAGGTGTGTGAAGTCACAGAATGGAGGTTTGTGAAGTCATGGAACGGCGGTGTGTGAAGTCAAAGAATGTAGGTGTGTGAAGTCATAGAATGGAGATGTGTGAAGTCAAATTGGAGGTGTGTGAACTCATAGAATGGAGGTGTGTGAACTCATAGAATGGAGGTTTGTGAAGTCATGGAATGGCGGTATGTGAAGTCAAAGAATGGAGGTGTGTGAAGTGAAACAATAGAGGTGTGTGAAGTCACAGAATGGAGGTGTGTGAAGTCACAGATTGGAAGTGTGTGAAGGCAAAATTGAGGTGTGTGAAGTCACAGAATGGAGGTGTGTGAAGTTATAGAAGTTAGGTGTGTGAAGTCAAAGAATGGAGGTGTGTGAAGTCATAGAAGTTAGGTGTGTGAAGTCACAGAATGGAGGTGTGTGAAGTCAGAATGGAGGTGTGAAGTCATAGAATGGGGTTGGGTGAAGTCATAGAAAGGAGGTGTGGGAAGTCATAGAATGGAGGACTGTGAAGTCATAGAGTGGAGGTGAGTGAAGTCACAGATTCGAGGTCTGAGAAGTCATAGAATGGAGGTGTGTGAAGTCAGAATGCAGGTGTGTGAAGTCATAGAATGGAGATGTGTGAACTCATAGAATGGAGGTGTGTGACGTCATAATGGAAGTGTATGAAGTCACAGAATGGAGGTGTGTGAAGTCATACAATGGAGGTGTATGAAGTCAGAATGGAGGTGTGTGAAGTCACAGAATGGAGGTGTGTGAACTCAGAAAGGAGGTGTGTGAAGTCATAGATGGAGGTGTGTGAAGGGAAACAATAGAGGTGTGTGAAGTCACAGAATGGAGGTGTGTGAAGTCACAGAATGGAAGTGTGTGAAGTCAAATGGAGGTGTGTGAAGTCACAGAATGGAGGTGTGTGAAGTCAAAAAGGTGGTGTGTGAAGTCAAAGAATGGAGGTGTGTGAAGTCATAGAATGGAGGTGTGTGAAATCATAGAATGGAGATGTGTGAAGTCAGAATGGAGGTGTGTGAAGTCACAGAATTGAGGTGTGTGAAGTCACAGAATGGAGGTGTGTGAAGTCAGAATGAAGGTGTGTGAAGTCACAGAAGGGAGGTGTGTGAAGTCACAGAATGGATGTTTGTGAAGTAAGAATGAAGGTGTTTGAAGTCATAGAGTGGGTGTGTGTGAAGTCACAGAATGGAGGTGTGTGAAGTCATAGAATGGAGATGTGTGAAGTCATAGAATTGAGTTGTGTGAAGTCATAGAATGGAGGTGTGTGAAGTCATAAAATGGAGGTGTGTGAACTCATAGAATGGAGGTGTGTGAAGTCAAAATGGAGTTGTGTGAAGTCATAGAATGTTGGTTTTTGATGTCAACGAATGGAGGTGTGTGAAGTCATAGAATGGAGGTTTGTGAAGTCAGATTGGAGGTGTGTGAAATCACAGAATGGAGGTGTGTCAACTCAGAAATGAGGTGTGTGAAGTCATAGAATGGAGGTGTGTGAAGTCATAGAATGGAACTGTGTGAAATCATAGAATGGAGGTGTGTGAAGTCACAGAATTGAGGTGTTTGATGTCAGAATGGAGGTGACTGAAGTCATAGAATGGAGGTCTGTGAAGTCATAGAATGGAGGTCTGTGCACTCAGAATGGAGGTTTGTGAAGTCATAGAATGGAGGTGTGTGAACTCAGTATGGAGGTGTGTGAAGTCACAGAATGGAGGTGTGTGAAGTCATAGAATGGAGGTTTGTGAAATCACAGAATGGAGGTGTGTTAATTCATAGAATGTAGGTGTGTGAAGTCATAGGATCGAGGTGTGTGAAGTCACATAATGGAGGTGTGTGAAGTCACAGAATGGAGGTGTGTGAAGTCAGAATGTAGGTGTGTGAAGTCACAGAACGGAGGTTTGTGAAGTCATAGAATGGAGGTGTGTGAAGTCAGAGAATGGATGTTTCTGAAGTAAGAATGAAGATGTGTGAAGTCATAGAATGGAGGTGTGCGAAGTCAAATTGGAGGTGTGTGAACTCATAGAATGGAGGTGTGTGAACTCATAGAATGGAGGTTTCTGAAGTCATGGAATGGCAATGTGTGAAGTCAAAGAATGGAGGTGTGTGAACTGAAACAATAGATGTGTGTGAAGTCACAGAATGGAGGTGTGTGAAGTCACAGATTGGAAGTGTGTGAAGTCAAAACGGAGGTGTGTGAAGTCACAGAATCTAGGTGTGTGAAGTCACAGAATGGATGTGTGTGAAGTCAGAAAGGTGGTGTGTGAAGTCACAGAATGGAGGTGTGTGAATTTATAGAATGGAGCTCTGTGAAGTCAGAATTGAAGTGTGTGAAGTCAGAATGGAGGGGTGTGAAGTCAGAATGGAGGTGTGTGAAGTCACAAAATGGAGGTGTGTGAAGTCATAGAATGGAGGTGTGTGAAATCATAGAATGCAGGTGTGTGAAGTCAGAATGGAGGTGTGTCAAGTCACAGAATTGAGGTGTGTGAATTCAGAGAATGGAGGTGTGTGAAGACAGAATGAATGTGTGTGAAGTCACAGAAAGGAGGTGTGTGAAGTCACAGAATGGATGTTTGTGAAGTCATAAAATGAAGGTGTGTGAAATCAGAATGGAGGTGTGTGAAGTCACAGAATGGAGGTGTGTGAAGTCAGAATTGAGGTGTGAAGTCATAGAATGGAGGTGTGTGAAGTCAGAATGGAGGTGTGTGAAGTCACAAAATTGAGGTGTGTGAACACAGAATGCAGGTGTGTGAAATCATAGAATGGAGGTGTGTGAAGTCATAGAATGGATGTTTGTGAAGTAAGAATGAAGGTGTGTGAAATCATAGAATAGAGGTGTGTGAAGTCAAATAATGGAGGTGTGTGAAGTTACAGAATGAAGGTGTCTGAAGTCACACAATGGAGGTGTGTGAAGTCTCGAATGGAGGTGTGCGGTCATAGAAGGGAGGTGGGTGAAGTCATAGAAAGGAGATGTGGGAAGTTATAGAATGGAGGAATGTGAAGCCATACAGTGGAGATGACTGAAGACACAGATTCGAGGTCTGTGAAGTCATAGAATGGAGGTGTGTAAAGTCATAGAATGGAGGACTGTGAACTCAGAATGGAGGTTTGTGAAGTCATAGAATGGAGGTGTGTGAAGTCATAGAATGGAGGTGTGTGAAGTCACAGAATGGAGATGTGTGAAGTCAGAATGGAGGTGTGTCAAGTCACAGAATTGAGGTGTGCGAATTCAGAGAATGGAGGTGTGTGAAGACAGAATGAAGGTGTGTGAAGTCACAGAAAGGAATTGTGTGAAGTCACAGAATGGATCTTTGTGAAGTCATAAAATGAAGGTGTGTGAAGTCAGAATGGAGGTGTGTGAAGTCACAGAATCGAGGTGTGTGAACTCAGAATGGAGGTGTGTGAAGTCACAGAATGGATGTTTGTGAAGTCATAAAATGAAGGTATGTGAAGTCAGAATGGAGGTGTGTGAAGTTACAGAATGGAGGTGTGTGAACTCAGAATGGAGGTGTGTGAAGTCATAGATGGAGGTGTGTGAAGTCATAGTATGGAGGTGTGTGAAATCAGAGAATGGAGTTTTGTGAAGTCACATATTGGAGCTGTGTGAAGTCAGAACGGAGGTGTGTGAAGTCATAGAATGGAGGTGTGTGAAGTCATAATGGAGGTGTGTGAACACATAGAATGGAGGTGTGTGAAGTCACAGAATGGAGGTGTGTGAAGTCATAGAATGGAGGTGTGTGAAATCATAGAATGGAGGTGTGTGAACTCAGAATGGAGGTGTGTGAAGTCACAGAATGGATGTTTGTGAAGTCATAAAATGAAGGTGTGTGAAGTCAGAATGGAGGTGTGTGAAGTCACAGAATGGAGGTGTGTGAACTCAGAATGGAGGTGTGTGAAGTCACAGAATGGATGTTTGTGAAGTCATAAAATGAAGGTGTGTGAAGTCAGAATGGAGTTGTGTGAAGTCACAGAATGGAGGTGTGTGAACTCAGAATGGAGGTGTGTGAAGTCATAGATGGAGGTGTGTGAAGTCATAGTATGGAGGTGTGTGAAATCACAGAATGGAGTTTTGTGAAGTCACAGAATGGAGCTGTGTGAAGTCATAACAGAGGTTTGTGAAGTCATAGAATGGAGGTGTGTGAAGTCATAGAATTTAGGTGTGTGAAGTCACAAAATGGAGGTGTGTGAAGTCATAGAATGGAGGTGTGTGAAGTCACAGAATGGATGTGTGTGAAGTCAGAATGAAGGTGTGTGAAGTCACAGAATGGAGGTGTGTGAAGTCACAGAACGGATGTTTGTGAAGTAAGAATGAAGGTGTTTGAAGTCATAGAGTGGAGGTGTGTGAAGTCACAGAATTGAGGTGTGTGAAGTCATAGAATGGAGGTTTGTGAAGTCATGGAATGGAGGTGTGTGAAGTCAAAGAATGGAGGTGTGTGAAGTGAAACAATAGAGGTGTGTGAAGTCAGAGAGTGGAGGTGTGTGAAGTCACAGATTGGAAGTGTGTGAAGTCAAAACGGAGGTGTGTGAAGTCACAGAATGGAGGTGTGTGAAGTCACAGAATTGAGGTGTGTGAAGTCAAAAAGCTGGTGTGTGAAGTCACAGAATGGAGGTGTGTGAATTCATAGAATGGAGCTGTGTGAAGTCAGAATGGAGGTGTGTGAAGTCAGAATCGAGGGGTGTGAAGTCAGAATGGAAGTGTGTGAAGTCACAAAATGGAGGTGTGTGAAGTCATAGAATGGAGGTGTGTGAAATCATAGAATGGAGGTGTGTGAAGTCAGAATGGAGGTGTATCAAGTCACAGAATTGAGGTGTGTGAAGTCAGAGAATGGAGGTCTGTGAAGTCAGAATTAAGGTGTGTGAAGTCACAGAAAGGAGGTGTGTGAAGTCACAGAATGGATGTTTGTGAAGTAAGAATGAAGGTGTTTGAAGTCATAGATTGGAGGTGTGTGAAGTCACAGAATGGAGGTGTGTGAAGTCATAGAATGGAGGTGTGTGAAGTCATAGAATTGAGGTGTGTGAAGTCATGGAATGGAGGTGTGTGAAGTCACAGAATGGAGGTGTGTGAAGTCAGAATGGAGGTGTGTGAAGTCATATACTGAGGTGGGTGAAGTCATAGAAAGGAGGGGTGGGAAGTCATAGAATGGAGGAGTGTGAAGTCATAGAGTGGAGGTGAGTGAAGTCACAGATTCGAGGTCTGTGATGTCATAGAATGGAGATGTGTGAAGTCAGAATGGAGGTGTGTGAAGTCATAGAATGGAGATGTGTGAACTCATAGAATGGAGTTGTGTGACGTCACAATGGAAGTGTGTGAAGTCATAGAATGGAGGTGTGAGAAGTCACAGAATGGAGGTGTGTGAAGTCATAAAATGAAGGTGTGTGAAGTCAGAATGGAGGTGTGTGAAGTCACAGAATGGAGGTGTGTGAACTCAGAATGGAGGTGTGTGAAGTCATAGATGGAGGTGTGTGAAGCCATAGTATGGAGGTGTGTGAAATCAAGAATGGAGATTTGTGAAGTCACAGAATGGAGCTGTGTGAAGTCAGAACGGAGGTGTGTGAAGTCATAGAATGAAGGTGTGTGAAGTCAGAATGGAGGTTTGTGAACTCATAGAATGGAGGTGGGTGCAGTCACAAAATGGAGGTGTGTTAAGTCATAGAATGGAGGTGTGTGAAGTCATAGAATGGAGGTGTGTGAAGTGACAGTATGGAGGTGTGTGAACTCAAAATGGATGTGTGTAAGTCACAGAATGGAGGTATGTGAAGTCAGAGAATGGAAGTGTGTGAAGTCATAGAATGGAGGTGTGTGAAGTGAGAATGGATATGTGTGAAGTCACAGAATTGAGGTGTGTGAACCCAGAATGGAGGTGTGTCAAGTCACAGAATGGAGATTTGTGAAGTCATACAATGGGGGTGTGTGAAGTCATAGAATGGATGTTTCTAAAGTAAGAATTAAGGTGTGTGAAGTCATAGAATGGAGGTGTGTGAAGTCAAAATGGAGGTATGTGAACTCATAGTATGGAGGTGGGTGAACACATACAATGGAGGTGTGTGAAGTCATAGAATGGAGGTGTGTGAAGTCAAAATGTACTTGTGTGAAGTCATAGAATGGTGGTTTTTGATGTCAACGAATGGAGGTGTGTGAAGTCACAGAATGGAGGTGTGTGAAGTCATAGAATGGAGGTGTGTGAAGTCATAGAATGGAGGTGTGTGAAGTCATAGAATTGAGGTGTGTGAAGTCATAGAATGGAGGTGTGTGAAGTCAGAATGGTGGTGTGTGAAATCATAAAATGGAGATGTGTGAACTCATAGAACGGAGTTGTGTGACGTCACAATGGAAGTGTGTGAAGTCATAGAATGGAGGTGTCAGAAGTCACAGAATGGAGGTTTGTGAAGTCATAAAATGAAGGTGTGTGAAGTCAGAATGGAGGTGTGTGAAGTCACAGAATGGAGGTGTGTGAACTCAGAATGGAATTGTGTGAAGTCATAGATGGAGGTGTGTGAAGTCATAGTATGGAGGTGTGTGAAATCACAGAATGGAGTTTTGTGAAGTCACAGAATGGAGCTGTGTGAAGTCAGAACGGAGGGGTGTGAAGTCATAGAATGGAGGTGTGTGAAGTCAGAATGGAGGTGTGTGAAGTCAGAATGAAGGTGTGTGAAGTCACAGAATGGAGGTGTGTGAAGTCATAGAATGGAAGTGTGTGAAGTCATAGAAAGGAGGTGTGTGAACTCAGAATGGAGGTGTGTGAAGTCACAGAATGGAGGTTTGTGAAGTCATAGAATGGAGGTGTGTGAAGTCAGAGAATGGATGTTTCTGAAGTAAGAATGAAGGTGTGTGAAGTCATAGAATGGAGGTGTGTGAAGTCAAATTGGAGGTGTGTGAACTCATAGAATTGAGGTGTGTGAACTCATAGAATGGAGGTGTTTGAAGTCATGGAATGGATGTGTGTGAAGTCAAAGAATGAACGTGTGTGAAGTGAAACAATAGAGGTGTGTGAAGTCACAGAATGGAGGTGTGTGAAGTCACAGATTGGAAGTGTGTGAAGTCAAAACGGAGGTGTGTGAAGTCACAGAATGGAGGTGTGTGAAGTCACAGAATGGAGGTGTGTGAAGTCAAAAAGCTGGTGTGTGAAGTCACAGAATGGAGGTGTTTGAATTCATAGAATGGAGCTCTGTGAAGTCAGGATGGAGGTGAGTGAAGTCAGAATGGAGGGGTGTGAATTTAGAATGGAAGTGTGTGAAGTCACAGAATGGAGGTGTGTGAAGTCAGAATGGAGGTGTGTCAAGTCACAGAATTGAGGTGTGTGAAGTCAGAGAATGGAGGTGTGTGAAGTCAGAATGAAGGTGTTTGAAGTCACAAAAAGGAGTTGTGTGAAGTCACAGAATGGATGTTTGTGAAGTAAGAATGAAGGTGTTTGAAGTCAAAGAATGGAGGTGTGTGAAGTCACAGAATGGAGGTTTGTGAAGTCATAGAATGGAGGTGTGTGAAGTCATAGAATTGAGGTGTGTGAAGTCATCGAATGGAGGTGTGTGAAGTCACAGAATGGAGGTGTGTGAAGTCAGAATGGAGGTGTGTGAAGTCATAGACTGAGTTGGGTGAAGTCATAGAAAGGAGGTGTGGGAAGTCATAGAATGGCGGAGTGTGAAGTCATAGAGTGGAGGTGAGTGAAGTCACAGATTCGAGGTCTGTGATGTCATAGAATGGAGATGTGTGAAGTCAGAATTGAGGTGTGTGAAATCATAGAATGGAGATGTGTGAACTCATAGAATGGAGTTGTGTGACGTCACAATGGAAGTGTGTGAAGTCATAGAATGGAGGGATGAGTAGTCACAGAATGGAGATGTGTGAAGTCATAAAATAAAGGTGTGTGAAGTCAGAATGGAGGTGTGTGAAGTCACAGAATGGAGGTGTGTGAACTCAGAATGGAGGTGTGTGAAGTCATAGATGGAGGTGTGTGAAGTCATAGTATGGAGGTGTGTGAAATCACAGAATGGAGTTTTGTGAAGTCACAGAATGGAGCTGTGTGAAATCAGAACGGAGGTGTGTGAAGTCATAGAATGGAGGTGTGTGAAGTCATAGAATGGAGGTGTGTGAAGTCACAGAATGGAGGTGTGTGAACTCAAAATGGAGGTGTGTAAGTCACAGAATGGAAGTGTGTGAAGTCATAGAATGGAAGTGTGTGAAGTCATAGAATGGAGGTGTGTGAAGTGAGAATGGACATGTGTGAAGTCACAGAATTTAGGTGTGTGAACCCAGAATGGAGGTGTGTGAAGTCACAGAATAGAGGTTTGTGAAGTCATACAATGGGGGTGTGTGAAGTCATAGAATGGATGTTTCTAAAGTAAGAATTAAGGTGTGTGAAGTCATAGAATGGAGGTGTGTGAAGTCAAAATGGAGGTGTGTGAACTCATAGAATGGTGGTGTGTGAACTCATAGAACGGTGGTGTATGAAGTCATGGAATGGAGGTGTGTGAAGGTACAGAATGGTGGTGTGTGAAGTCATAGAATGGAGGTCTGTGAAGTCATAAAATGGAGGTGTGTGAACTCATAGAATGGAGGTGTGTGAAGTCACAATGGAGTTGTGTGAAGTCATAGAATGGTGGTTTTTGATGTCAACGAATGGAGGTGTGTGAAGTCATAGAAAGGAGGTGTGTGAAATCACAGAGTGGAGGTGTGTCAACTCAGAAATGAGGTGTGTGAAGTCATAGAATGGAGGTGTGTGAAGTCATAGAATGGAAGTGTGTGAAGACATAGAATGGAGGTTTGTGAACTCAGAATGGGGGTTTGTGAAGTCATAGAATGAAGGTGTGTGAACTCAGAATGGAGGTGTGTGAAGTCACAGAATGGAGGTGTGTGAAGTCACAGAATGGAGGTGTGTGAAATCTCAGAATGGAGGTGTGTGAATTCATAGACTGGAGGTGTGTGAAGTCATAGGATCGAGGTGTGTGAAGTCACAGAATGGAGGTGTTTGAAGTCACAGAATGGAGGTGTGTGAAGTCACAGAATGGAGGTGTGTGAACTCAGAATGGAGGTGTGTGAAGCCACAGAATGGAGGTGTGTGAAGTCATAGAATGGATGTGTGTGAAGTCATAGAATGGAGGTGTGTGAAGGCAGAATTGAGGTGTGTGAAGTCACAGAATGGAGGTGTGTGAACTCTGAATGGAGGTGTGTGAAGTCACAGAATGGAGGTTTGTGAAGTCATAGAATGGAGGTGTGTGAAGTCAGAGAATGGATGTTTCTGAAGTAAGAATGAAGGAGTGTGAAGTCATAGAATGGAGGTGTGTGAAGTAAAATTGGAGGTGTGTGAACTCATAGAATGGAGGTGTGTGAATGTTTATGAAATTTAACAATAAGGAGCACACAAATATCAACTCCTTAGGGACACAACAAAGGCAGTACTCAGAGGAAAATTTATAGCCCTGAGTGCCTACAACAGCAAGTTGGAAAAATGGCAAACCAACTAGTTAATGTCTCACCTTAACCTCCTGGAAAAAGAGCAACAAACCAACCCTAACCCATGAGGAGAAAGCAAATTATTAAAATCAAAGCAGAATTAAATTATTTGGAATAAAAAGAAATCTATAGAAAGCATCAACCAAACAAGGAGTTGGTTCTTTGAAAGAATTAACAAAATTGACAACCCCTTAGCAAATCTTACCAAAAAAAGAAGAGAGCATATCGAAATAATAAAATCGCAGATGAAAATGGAAATATCACGACAAAAATTACCAAGATCCAGAATATCATGAGGGAATACTTCTCAAACCTTTACCCCAACAAATTTGAGAATCTAGAAGAAATGGATGAATTCCTAGACAATATTAACATACCCACAGTGAACCCAGAAGAGCTAACCCAACTCAACAGGATTATTTCACGCTCTGAAATAGAAATGGAAATTAGAAAACTTCCACCTAAAAAGAGTCCAGGGCCAGATGGATTTACAGCTGAATTGTATAAGGTCTTCAAAGCAGAGCTCACACCAATACTCCTCAAGCTCTTCAACGAAATTGAAAATGAAGGTTCTTTACCAAACGCATTCTGTGAAGCCAGTGTATCCCTCATCCCCAAACCAGACAGAGATTCATCAAAGAAAGAGAACTATAGACCCATTTCTTTGATGAACATCGATGCAAAACTTCTCAACAAAATACTGGCCAACCGTCTACAACAACTCATCAAAAAAATTATACACTATGATCAAACTGGATTCATCACAGGGAGGCAAAGCTGGTTCAACATACACAAATCAATTAATATAATTCGACACATCAACAGGAGCAATGACAAAAATCACATGATTTTCTCAATAGATGCGGAAAAGGCATTTGACAAGATCCAAAACCCCTTTATGTTAAAAGATGTGGAGAAACTAGGAATCCATGGAACATTTCTCAATGTAATAAAGGCTGTGTATGAGAAACCCACTGCTAGAATTATACTTAATGGTGAAAACCTAAAGCCATTCCCTCTAAAATCAGGAACGAGACAAGGATGCCCACTCTCTCCACTCCTTTTTAACATAGTACTAGAATTCCTAGGCAGTGCAATAAGGCAAGAAGCAAGCATAAAGGGGATCCAAGTAGGGAAAGAGGAAATAAAACTATCCCTCTTTGCAGATGACATGATTCTGTATTTAAAGAGTCGTATAGACTCTACTCCCAAGTTCCTTGAGCTGATTCAAAGCTTTGGAAGGGTAGCACGCCATAAAATCAACCCTCACAAATCAACTGCCTTCCTTTACGCCAACAGTGAGAGGAACGAGGCAATAATCAGGAAAGAAAATCCTTTCACAATTGCCTCAAAGAAAATAAAGTACCTAGCAATTAGCTTAACTAAGAATGTAAAGGACTGTTTAGATGACAAGTTTAAATCCCTAAAAAAGGAAATTAAAGCAGAACTAAGGAAATGGAAATACCTCCCATACTCCTGGATTGGAAGAACCAACCTTGTGAAAATGACAATCTTGCCAAGGGCTATCTACCAATTCAGTGCAATACCCATCAACATCCCAATGTCATTCTTTAAAGAAATAGAAGAGGAAATTCAAAATTTCATACGGAATAATAAAAGACCCATATAGCAAAAACACTTCTTAGCAGAAAGAACAGCGCTGGAGGAATTTCAATTCCAAACTTTAGACTCTATTACAGAGCTATAATTCTCAAAACAGCTTGGTACTGGCACAAGAACAGGCCTGAGGTCCAATGGAATAGAACTGCGGACCAGGATATTAAACCACAGACCTATGGCCACCTAATCTTTGACAAGGGAGCCAAAAAAATAGAAAGGAAGAAAGATAGCCTCTTCAACAAGTTGTGCTGGCAGAACTGTTTTAGCACCTGCAGAAAACTAAAGGTGGGTCCTTCTTTGTCACCTTGCACTAGAATTAACTCCAAATGGATCAAAGACCTGGAGGTAAAAGCTGACACACAGAAAAGTTTACAGGAAAGAATAGGAGATACACTAGGCCTCCTTGGCACAGGGCGAATCTTTCTAAATAAGGACCAAGAGTCACAACAAATCAGAGAAAGACTGGATAAGTGGGACTGCATTAAACTGCAGAGCTTTTGTATGGCAACGGATATAGCTAGTAAACTAACCAGGAAGCCTACAGAGTGGGAGAAGATCTTCACCAACCAAACAACGGACAAAGGCCTCATATCTAAAATATATCAACAACTCAAAAAATTGAATCACTCCAAAACTAACCTCCAAAGTAACACCCATCCCATTAAAAATGGGCCAAAGAATTCAAGAGAGTCTTCTCTGAAGAAGAAACAGAAATGGCCTATAGACACATGAAGAAATGCTCCACATCTCTGGTCATAAAAGAAATGCCAATCAAAACAGCTCTAAGATTCAACCTCAGTCCAGTTAGAATGGCCAGGATCAGGAAAACGAATGACAACAGATGCTGGAGGGGATGTGGCCAGGAGGGAGCATTACTACACTGTTGGTGGGAGTGCAAACTCGTTCAACCACTGTGGAAAGCAGTGTGGCAGTGCCTCAAAAGGCTAAATATAGAACTCCCCTATAACCCAGCAATTCCACTACTTGGCATTTACCCAACAATCCAGAAGCAATGGCATACTAATCCCACTAGCACAACAATGTTCATTGCAGCATGATTCACCATAGCAAAGATATGGAACCAACCCAGATGTCCATCAGTTGATGAGTGGATCTACAAGTTGTGGTATTTGTACACAATGGAATTCTATGCTGCTGTCAGAAAGAATGACATCGCCCCATTTGTTAGGAAATGGAAAGACTTAGAACAAATCATATTAAGTGAAGTAAGCCAGACTCAAAGGAACTTAGGCTCAGTGGTTTCCCTCATTCATCATAATCAGTAGAAACCTTGGGCTCTACTAGCAGACATTTGCAATAGAGCAAAAGGCCATATATAAGGCCATATAATGTGAAGTTAATTGAAAGGACCCCCAGGATATTGAAACAAAAGCCACATAATAAATGATTGTTGTCCTTAATGTACTATGTTGTCTCTCGCCTCCTTTGCTGTCCCTCGGTTATCCGATATTGGTATGGTATCTCACTTTGTTATCTGATATATTGAATTTATTTCTATTTGTATATTTGAAATTTGAAAGGGAAGGGGGGAAAACCAAGACGGGTGGGGGGTGTGGGGTTGGAGGGAAATGGGTACCAAGACATGTGAAAGGGTATCAATGTATGTGAATTAATGCACCTTCTATCTGGCAAATATCATGTAACCCTTTTACTAATTACAATAAAAAGAATTAAAAAAAAGAAAGTTGTTGTGTGTGGGGAGGATGATGGGGTCAAATACATTTCTTCTTAGAAATATACCTCATCTGGTTGCAATGGATTTTCCTGGCCTTCTTCTTAGAGAAAGGCCTGTTATACTGGATTTGTGGCTGGGCAATGATCTAGCATGTACATCTTCGAGTAAGACATCCACAATTTCCATGCCTGAGACTCGAGTTTCCTGACCTTTGGCAACAGCACAGCAACATCTTTCTTCCTCCTGAGCCACAGGCCAAGTGAGCTGGCTTGAGCTGGTTGTTAGTTACAGTGGCTTGGTTACCAGGGTTCCATAATCTGTTCCATTGTGAGGGAGGCAGGGTCACCTTTCAGGGCCCAATGACCAAAGATCCTTGCTCACAAAAGACCTCACCAAAGACATACTGGAGGCTGAATCTCTCCTCCAGTCTCACAATATACATGTGGATGTAGTAAACAGCACACCTTATTTGTCCAATCCCAATGTCTTCCACTAGGCCCAACTACCAGTCAGGTCTCAGGCTCAAGGAGCCTTTCTTAGGTAAGATCCAAACTTAAGGGTCAATATTGCTCTCATCCTTTACAAAACATTTGCTTCACAGTGCCTTCTCTGCCTTCATTTTGCCCCTTGTCGAATATTTTTTTGTTTTTGCTAGTCTTGGGACTTGACCTCAGAGTGTGAACATTGTTCTTGGGCTTTCTTTAGGCTTTAGCTGTCCCACCGAGCCATAGCACCACTTGGAGCGTTTTCTATGTATGTGGTAATGAGGAATCAAACCTGAGGCTTTTTGCGTGGTAGCCAAGGACTCTACCACTAGGTCAAACACACAGGGCATCTTGCACATATTTTTGACGTCAATCTACTAGGATATTATTAGGTTTCTGTATCCTAATCAATTTTTTATGATGATTAGCTTTGCTGTCATGTGTAAAAAATGCAAGAGGGAAAAACACAGAAGAATGAGTGAAATTAAAAAAAAGCATTACACACATAGATAAGTGTTCATGCTTGGTAAGAGAAAGGATATTTTGGTATGATGATGATGACTTTATAATTACTATGTCAGGGTTGAGAGTTTGGCATAGTGGTAGAGTGCTTGCCTAGCATCCATGAAGATCTGGGTTTGATTGCTCAGTATCACATACATAGAAAATCTAGATGTGGCACTGTGGCTCAAGTGGCAGAGGGCTAGACTTGAGAAAACCCGAGGACAGTGCTCAGGCCCTGAATTCAAGCCCCAAGACTGGCAGAAAGATAAAAGAAAATAAAAATGCTTTTTACGAGCTAATTCACTCACAGCATTTGCTTCTGAAATCTTCGCTTCTGCATCTTGTGAAATACCCCTTTCCCTCAACGTAGACAAGAAAAACAGATCCATCCCATGATCCACTGTGAGGCCACTGGTTGGGCTAAGAGCTAGTCATGCAGCAACACATAAGTTTTATTCTAATACGTTCCAAATTTTGTACTCAAATATGGTACCTACTTACCAACTTAGGTCAGTTATCCTTATGCTATACCTTTTCTTCATTACTACAATATTCTTACTCTCCTATGTTAATCCTCTTGTACCTCCCCTGACCTCTCTCATTCTTTTTTTCTATCTCTGGACCTCTGCTCGTCTTTCAACCCTTACACTGCACGGATCTACACTTGATGGCTGTTGAGCAATATTGTATATGTAGGTGGTTAATTATTCCCTAGGCTCAGAGGGACTTAAAGACAATAGAGATTGGATTGAGGGGCTTATTGTTTTTGGTATAAATCGCTTATCAGTGGTTGTATTAGACTGGTCTGTAAGTGCACAAAAAGAAAGAGTGATAATACCAATCAAAACTTGTGAACATCTAGTGTCTGCCAGCTACAGAGGTCCAGGTTGGTTATATCTGAAAAACTATAATCGTATTTAGTAGTAATCTTGCTCCCATTTTCAAATGGGCAGAACAAGAAACTCAAGAAAAATGTCAAATCAAGAAACAACATCCCCCACCCAATGTAAACAGACAATGGAACAGTCCGTGGCAAACCTAGAGGAGAGTCTTCCAAGTGCTACACAAATGCAATTGATAAACATCCTTAATGGAAAATGTGAAAATATAAAGAAAGAGATAATGGAGGAAGCCATAGCTGAACAAGAGGAAAGCAAACACAAGGTGATATGTGAAAAAGAAGAAGCCATAAAGGAGGCGATAATAAAGATTTTTCAAAGAAAGATGGATGAATTCATAGAATCCAAAAATAAAAACATGACCAAACTCCAGCTAATGTCCAAAGAAAATAAAGCTACTGAGCTAACCACTCAAAAGGAAATCAAGGAGATAAAGAAATCCATACATGATCTAAAACAAGAGATACAATGCATCAAAAGTGAGCGATAAGAAGCAAGGGAGATGAAAAATAAAGTAGATAGCTTTGATAGCAGGTTAGACAATGCAGAGGAGAGAATTCCCGGGGCTGAAGATAATTTAGGTATTATAGAGAAAGAACAGAAAATGAGTCAATCCAAATCTAGGAAATATGAGAGAGCGCTTCAGGAGGTCCAAGATACAATCATGAACCCTAATTTAAGGCTAGTTGGTATTGAGGAGGGCGTGGAGAAAGAGGTCAATGGTACTGGAAATATACTTCAGGGAATCATCTCAGAGAATTTCCCAAATATCCAGAAGGGCAGGCCCATCCAGATACGAGAAGCTTTTAGAACCCCAAACAGACCTGACCAGAAAAGAACATCCCACCGCCACAATGTGATCCGAACTGGATCAATAGAAACGAAAGGAAAGATCCTAAAGGCAGCCAGGGAAAAGGGATCAGTAACCTATAAAGGCAAACCAATCAGAATAACCCCAGATTTCTCAGCAGAGACCATGCAAGCACGAATTGACCGGAAGCATATATGTCATGCCCTTAAATCAAATAACTACCAAGCAAGAATACTGTAGCCAGCTAAGCTCTCATTCAAACTGAGGGAACAACAAAACGTTCCATTCCAGGGAAAAGCTGCAACAATATGTCGAAACAAAACCGACACTACAGTGAATTCTCAACGATGCTCTATACATAGAAAACCAAAATAAATGCATTATAGGGAAAGAAATGGCACCTAAACAGCATACCATCTAAGGGCCACAAGAACTGTCAAGACACAGGCCCTACTAAAAGCTTTTAAAAATGGTAGGAACTAATAAATATCTCTCAATCCTAACTCTCAATATCAATGGACTTAGCTCTCCAATTAAATGGCATAGGCTGTCTAGTTGGATCAAAAAGCAAGAGCCTTCGTTCTGCTATCTTCAAGAGACACATCTTACCCAAAAACAATCAGCTTTTGAAAGTGAGAGGTTGGAATAAATTCTATCAAGCTAACTGCCCCCATAAACAGGCTGGAGTTGCCATCCTCATATCAGACAATAGACTTCAAACTAAAATTAGTAAGAAAAGACAAAGAAGGTAACTACATACTACTAAATGGATCTTTCCTCCAGGAAGACATAACGATCCTAAATATTTACACACCCAATCCCGGAACTCCAAACTTCATGAAGCAAACTTTACTTACACTGAAACCATACATAGATCGAAATACAGTGATTGTTGGTGAGTTTAACACACCACTCTCACCTATGGACAGATCAACAAGGCAAAACTCTACAGAGAAACCTTAGAACTAAACAACTATATAGACCAACTAGATTTAACAGACATCTGCTGAATATTCCACCCAGTAACAACACAATATACGTTTTTCTCAGCAGCACATGGAACGTATTCCAAAATAGACCACATCTTAGGCCATAAAGCAAACCTGGAGGGATTCAGAAACACTGAAATTATTCCATGCACACTCTCAGACAATAAAGGCATCAAATTGGAGCTGAACACACATCTCCACCAACGAAAACCCTGTAACTCATAGAGACTGAACAACACATTGTTGAATCAAAAACAATGGGTAATCGAGGAGATCAGAACAGATATCCAACTGTTTATGAAATTTAACAATAAGGAGCACACAAATATCAACTCCTTAGGGATAGAACAAAGGCAGTACTCACAGGAAAATTTATAGCGCTGAGTGCCTACAACAGCAAGTTGGAAAAATGGCAAACCAACTAGTTAATGTCTCACCTTAACCTCCTGGAAAAAGAGCAAAAACCAACCCTAAACCCATTAGGAGAAAGCAAATTATTAAAATCAAAGCAGATTTAAATGATTTGGAATAAAAAAACTATAGAAAGCATCAACAAAACACGGAGTTGGTTCTTTGAAAGAATTAACAAAATTGACAACCCCTTAGCAAATCTTACCAAAAAAAGAAGAGAGCATATCGAAATAAACAAAATCGCAGATGAAAATGGTAATATCACGACAGAAATTACCAAGATCCAGAATATCATGAGGGAATACTTCTCAAACCTTTACGCCAACAAATTTGAGAATCTAGAAGAAATGGATGAATGCCTAGACAATATTAACATACCCACACTGAACCAAGAAGAGCTAACCCAACTCAACAGGCCTATTTCAAGTTCTGAAATAGAAATGGAAATTAGACAACTTCCACTTAAAAAGAGCCCAGGGCCAGATGGATTCACAGCTGAATTCTATAAGGTCTTCAAAGCAGAGCTCACACGAATATACTCCTCAAGCTCTTCAACGAAATTGAAAATGAAGGTTCTTTACCAAACTCATTCTGTGAAGCCAGCATATCCCTCATCCCCAAACCAGACAGAGCTTCATCAAAGAAAGAGATATATAGACCCATTTCTTTGATGAATATCGATGCAAAACTTCTCAACAAAATACTGGCCAACCTTCTACAACAACTCATCAAAAAAATTATACACTATGATCAAACTGGATTCATCACAGGGAGGCAAAGCTGGTTCAACATACACAAATCAATTAATATAATTCAACACATCAACAGGAGCAGGGATAAAATCACATGATTGTCTCAATAGATGCGGAAAAGGCATTTGACAAGATCCAAAACCCCTTTATGTTAAAAGATGTGGAGAAACTAGGAATCCATGGAACATTTCTCAATGTAATAAAGGCTGTGTATGAGAAACCCACTGCTAGTATTATACTTAATGGTGAAAATCTAAAGCCATTCCCTCTAAAATCAGGAACGAGACAAAGATGCCCACTCTCTCCACTCCTTTTTACCATAGTACTAGAATTCCTAGGCAGTGCAATAAGGCAAGAAGCAAGCATAAAGGGGATCCACGTAGGGAAAGATGAAATAAAACTATCCCTCTTTGCAGATGACATGATTCTGTATTTAAAGAATCCTATAGACTCTACTCCCAAGCTTCTTGAGCTGATTCAAAGCTTTGAAAGGGTAGCAGGCCATAAAATCAACCCTCACAAATCAACTGCCTTACTTTATGCCAACACTGAGAGGAACGAGGCAATAATCAGGAAAGAAAATCCTTTCACAATAGCCTCAAAGAAAATAAAGTACCTAGCAATTAGCTTAACTAAGAATGTAAAGGACCGTTTAGATGAAAACTTTAAAACCATAAAAAAGGAAATTAAAGCAGAACTAAGGAAATGGAAAAACCTCCCATGCTCCTGGATTGGAAGAATCAACATTGTGAAAATGACAATCTTGCCAAGGGCTATCTACAAATTCAATGTACTACCAATCAACATCCCAATGTCATTCTTTAAAGAAATAGAAGAGGCAATTCAAAATTTCATATGGAATAATAAAAGACCCCGAATAGCAAAAACACTTCTTAGCAGAAAGAACAGCGCTGGAGGAATTTCAATTCCAAACTTAAGACTCTATTACAGAGCTATAATTCTCAAAACAGCTTGGTACTGGCACAAGAACAGGCCTGAAGTCCAATGGAGTAGAACTGCCGACCCAGATATTAAACCACAGACCTATGGCCACCTAATCTTTGATCAGGGAGCCAAAAAAATAGAATGGAAGAAAGATAGCTTCTTCAACAAGTTGTGCTGGCAGAACTGGTTAAACACCTGCAGAAAACTAAAGTTGGATCCTTCTTTGTCACCTTGCACTAGAATTGACTCCAAATGGATCAAAGACCTGGAGGTAAAAGCTGACACACTGACAAGTTTACAGGAAGGAAAAGGAGATACATTAGGCCTCCTTGGTACAGGTCGAAACTTTCTTAATAAGGACCAAGAATCACAACAAATCAGAGAAAGGCTGGATAAGTGGGACTGCCTTAAACTGCAGAGCTTTTGTATGGCAACGGATATAGCTAGTAAACTAATCAGGAAGCCTAGAGAGTGGGAGAAGATCTTCACCAACCAAACAACGGACAAAGGCCTCATATCTAAAATATATCAACAACTCAAAAAATTGAATCACTCCAAAACTAACCTCCAAAGTAACACCCATCCCATTAAAAATGGGCCAAAGACTTAAAGAGAGTCTTCTCTGAAGAAGAAACAAAAATGGCCTATAGACACATGAAGAAATGCTCCACGTCTCTGGTCATAAAAGAAATGCAAATCAAAACAACTCTAAGATTCCACCTCACTCCAGTTAGAATGGCCAGAATCAGGAAAACGAATGACAACAGATGCTGGAGGGGATGTGGCCAAGAGGGATCACTACTACACTGCTGGTGGGAGTGAAAACTCATTTAACCACTATGGAAAGCAGTGTGGCAGTGCCTCAAAAGGCTAAACATAGAACTCCCCTATGACCCAGCAATTCCACTACTTGGCATTTACCCAACAATCCAGAAACAAGGGCATACTAAACCCACTAGCACAACAATGTTCATTGCAGCACTATTCACCATAGAAAAGATATGGAACCAACCCAGATGTCCCTCAGTTGATGAGTGTATCAACAAGTTGTGGTATTTGTACACAATGGAATTCTATGCTGCTGTCAGAAAGAATGACATCGCCCCATTTTTTAGGAAATGGAAAGACTTAGAACAAATCATATTAAGTGAAGTAAGCCAGACTCAAAGGAACTTATTCCCAGTGGTTGCCCTCATTCGTCATAATCAGTAGAAACCTTGGGCTCTACTAGCAGAGATTGTCAATAGAGCAAAAGGCCATATATAAGGCCATATAATGTGAAGCTAATTGAAAGGACCTCCAGGATATTGACACAAAAGCCATATAATGAGTGATTGTTGTCCTTAATGTACTATGTTGTCTCTCATCTCGTTTGCTATCCCTTGGTTATCCCATATTGGTATAGTATCTCGCTTTATCTTATACATTGAATTTATTTGTATTTGGATATTTGAAATTTGATAGGGAAGGGGGAAAACCAAGACGGGTGGGGGGTGTGGGGTTGGAGGGAAATGGGTACCAAGACATGTGAAAGGGTATCAATGTATGTGAATTAATGCACCTTCTATCTGGCAAATATCATCTAACCCATTTACTAATTACAATAAAAAAATGAAAAAAAAAAGAAAGTTGTAGTGTGTAGGGAGGATGATGGGGTCAAATACATTTCTTCTTAGAAATTTACCTCATCTGGTTGCAATGGATTTTCCTGGCCTTCTTCTTAGAGAAAGTTCTGTTATACTGGATTTGTGGCTTGGCAATCATCTAGCATGTACATCTTCGAGTAAGACATCCACAACTTCCATGCCTGAGACTCGAGTTTCCTGACCTTTGGCAACAGCACAGCAACATCTTTCTTCCTCCTGAGCCACAGGCCAAGTGAGCTGGCTTGAGCTGGTTGTTAGTTACAGTGGCTTGGTTACCAGGGTTTAATATTCTGTTCCATTGTGAGGGAGGCAGGGTCACCTTTCAGGGCCCAATGACCAAAGATCCTTGCTCACAAAAGACATCACCAAAGACATACTGGAGGCTGAATCTCTCCTCCAATCTCACAATATACATGTGGATGTAGTAAACAGCACACCTTATTTGTCCAATCCCAATGTCTTCCACTAGGCCCAACTACCAGTCTGGTCTCAGGCTCAAGGAGCCTTTCTTAGGTAAGATCCAGACTTAAGGGTCAATATTGCCCTCATGCTTTACAAAACATTTGCTTCACAGTGCCTTCTCTGCCTGCATTTTGCCCCTTGTCGAATTTTTTTTGTTTTTCCTAGTTTTGGGACTTGACCTCAGAGTGTGAACATGGTTCTTGGGCTTTCTTTAGGCTTTAGCTGTCCCACCGAGCCACAGCACCACTTGCAGCGTTTTCTATGTATGTGGTAATGAGGTATCAAACCTGAGTCTTTTTGCTTGTTAGCCAAGTACTCTACCACGAGGTCAAACACACAGGGCATCTTGCACATATTTTTGACGTCAATCTACTAGGATATTATTAGGTTTCTGTATCCTAATCAATTTTTTCCTGATGATTAGCTTTGCTGTCAAGTGTAAAATATGCAAGAGGGAAAAACACAGAAGAGTTAGTGAAATTAAAAAAAAAGCATTAGACACAGTTAAGTGTTCATTCTTTGTAGGAGAAAAGATATTTGGATATGATGATGATGTTGATGATGATGATGATGATGATGATGACTTTATAATTACTATGTCAGGGTTGAGAGTTTGGCATAGTGGTAGAGTGCTTGCCTAGCATCCATGAAGATCTGGGTTTGATTGCTCAGTATCACATAGATAGAAAATCTAGATGTAGCACTGTGGCTCAAGTGGCAGAGGGCTAGACTTGAAAAAACCCCAAGAAAGTGCTCAGGCCCTGAATTCAAGCCCCGAGACTGGCAGAAAGATAAAAGAAAATAAAAATGCTTTTTACGAGCTAATTCACTCACAGAAGTCGCTTCTGAAATCTTCGTTTCTGCATCTTGTGAAATACCCCTTTCCCTCAACGTAGACAAGAAAAACAGATCCATCCCATGGTTCACTGTGAGTCCACTGGTTGGGCTAAGAGCTAGTCGTGCAGCAACACATAAGTTTTATTCTAATACTTTCCAAACTTTGTACTCAAATATGGTACCTACTTACCAACTTAGGTCAGTTATCCTTATGCTATACTTTTTCTTCATGACTACAATATTCTTACACTCTTACGTTAGTCCTTTTGTACCTCCCCTGACCTCTCTCATACTTTTTTTCTATCTCTGGACCTCTGCTCGTCTTTCAACCCTTATACTGCACGGATCTACACTTGATGGCTGTTGAGCAATATTCTATATGTAGGTGGTTAATTATTCTGTAGGCTCAGAGGGACTTAAAGACAATAGAGATTGGATTGAGAGGCTTATTGTTTTGAGTATAAATCGCTTATCAGTGGTTGTATTAGACTGGTCTGTAAGTGCACAAAAAGAAAGAGTGATAATACCAATCAAAACTTGTGAACATCTAGTGTCTGCCAGCTACAGAGGTCTAGGTTGGTTATATCTGAAAAACTATAATCGTATTTAGTAGTAATCTTGCTCCCATTTTCAAATGGGCAGAACAAGAAACTCAAGAAAAATGTCAAATCAAGAAACAACATCCCCCACCCAATGTAAATAGACAATGGAACAGTCACTGGCAAACCTAGAGGAGAGTCTTCCAATTGCTACACAAATGCAATTGACAAACATCCTTAATGGAAAATATGAAAATATAAAGAAAGAGATAATGGAGGAAGCCATAGCTGAACAAGAGGAAAGCAAAAACAAGGTGATAAGTGAAAAAGAAGAAGCCATAAAGTAGGCCATAATAAAGGTTTTTCAAAGAAAGATGGATGAATTCATAGAATCCACAAATAAAAACGTCACCAAACTCCAGCAAATGTCCAAAGAAAATAAAGCTACTGAGCTAACCACTCAAAAGGAAATCAAGGAGATAAAGAAATCCATACATGATCTAAAACAAGAGACGCAAGGCATAAACAGTGAGCAATTAGAAGCAAGGGAGATGAAAAATAAAGTAGAGAGCTTTGATAGCAGGTTAGACAATGCAGAGGAGAGAATTTCCGGGGCTGAAGATAATTTAGGTATCATCAAGAACAGAAAATGAGTCAATCCAAATCGAGGAAATATGAGAGAGCGCTTCAGGAGGTCCAAGATACAATTAGGAAGACTAATTTAAGGCTAGTTGGTATTGAGGAGGGCGTGGAGAAAGAGGTCAATGGTATTGGAAATATACTACAGGGAATCATCTCAGAGAATTTCCCAAATATCCAGAAGGGCAGGCCCATCCAGTTACGAGAAGCTTTTAGAACCCCAGACAGACCTGACCAGAAAAGAACATCCCACCGCCACATTGTGATCCGAACTGGATCAATAGAAACGAAAGGAAAGATCCTAAAGGCTGCCAGGGAAAAGGGATCAGTAACCTGTAAAGGCAAACCAATCAGAATAACCCCAGATTTCTCGTCAGAGACCATGCAAACCCGAAGTCACTGGAAGCATATATGTCATGCCCTTAAATCAAATAACTACCAACCAAGAATACTGTAGCCAGCTAAGCTCTCATTCAAACTGAGGGAACAATAAAACATTCCATTCCAGGGAAAAGCTGCAACAATATGTCGAAACAAAACCAACACTACAGAGAATTCTCAACGATGCTCTATACATACAAAACCAAAATAAATGCATTATAGGGAAAGAAATGGCACCTAAACAGCATACCATCTAAGGACCACAAGAACTGTCAAGACACTGGCCCTACTAAAACTTTTAAAAATGGTAGGTGTTGGGGACCGTCTGTGGGGTCAATGACCTTGGACCTGACCTTGGACCTATGCAACTGTATACGCAAGGAAGTAACTCTTATCATGATGACTTTAAGCAATGTCAATCAGTTCTTATCATGATGACTTTAAGCAATGTCAATCAGTTCTTATCATGATGACTTTAAGCAATGTCAATCAGTTCTTATCATGATGACTTTAAGCAATGTTAATCCTTTCTCATTTATCCTATATGTGATTTGTTTACTATTTTGTATGAATGTAGCCTGTGGCAACTCCCTAGTTTTAAGAAGAGTATTTAAGGTCGGAACTTAAAATAAACGAGGGAGTCTCTTAGGCGGCAGTCTGGAGCTCACAGTCTTCTTGGACTGCTGACTTGGGCTGTAGTCCTCCCGAACTCCATCTGTTTGCCTCTCTTCTATTTTTTCCTAGTCCTTGCCCCTATTTCAGGAATCCCGATCCGCGAACCCTGGTTTGCTGCCGGCTGGCCCCGGCAACTGGCGCCCGAACAGGGTCCCTGAAATTCTGGGACGAAGGCGAAGGACCCCCCCCCTGTGGTGAGTAACACGTCGTAGGACTATTAGGAGAGTGTATAGTCAGGAGAAAAAATTATGGGTCAAGTTAATAGCTATATGTCATATTTACCGATCTTAACAGGCCTACTTGAAGCCCACGGAATGTGGTTGGAAAAAGGGGTGCTTCAGAGCTTCCTACAGTTTCTTGAGGAGGCATGCCCGAGGTCTATAGAGGAGGAATTCCAAAAAGCCTCGCAGCAGATAGGAAAAAGAATTAAAGATTATTATAATGTATATGGCCCCGAAAAGACCCCAGTAGAGGCTATTGATGTATGGAATTTAGTAAGTGAAGGCATAGATCCTCAACATGAGAATGCTGAACTTGAATTAAGGGAACTTTATGAATTAAAGGACCCTTCTGAAAAACCTGAGGCTGAGCCATATGCCGCAGCCCAAGAGAGTCTAAGTGAGATCTTGAAAATGGAACAACAACCAGTAGATATTGAGTATCAGAATTCAAATTTGAATATGAGGGAGGAAAGTTATGATGAGCTGATGGAGGACCGGATAGCTACGATAGAAAAGAGGTTAGAAGAAATCCTACATCTACTATCTAAAATGGGGAAAGAGCAGAGAGCCCCCCCAGAAGTAGGAAGGAGATATGACCCTCAGGCCACTATGTTTTCTGATTCTAAATCCTACCTCTCACACCCACCGCCTCAGGCTGCAGCCTTAAGGCCCCAATCGCTTTTTCAACCTTTCAAGCCTAAAAGCCCTAGCAACAAATCCCTTTTAAGAGGCACTACAACCAGGCACAGTGCATCACAATTAAACCTGGCTCAGGCTGCTAGAGAGAGGGAAGATATTTCAGAGCCTCGATGCTTCCCTAGTTTAGTTGATCAGGATGAACAAGTATACCATCAACCTGTTACTGTTAAACTATTGCAGGATTTAAAGAGTGCCTGCTCCCAATATGGGCCAACTGCCCCTTTTACTCAAGTAATATTAGAGGCCGCGTGTGCTGGTATTGTATGCCCAAATGACTGGAAGCGGCTTGCCAGAGCATGCCTTAGTGCGGGAGAGTACTTATTATGGGAGACAGAGTTCACTGCACAGTGTCGGGCTAAAATTGAAACAAATAGGTCTAAGAACCTGCCTTACACTTTTGATCAGTTGTTAGGAGAGGGAATCTATAAAAACACCGAAGATCAATTGGGTTATGCAAAGGAAGCCTATTTACAAATAAATGCTGCTGCGAAAGAGGCTTGGAAAAGGTTACGTAATTCCAATCGTACAAAAAATTTAGTAGAAGTTAAACAGGGACCGAATGAACCTTATCTAGAATTTTTGTCTCGATTAATGGAGACTGCAGACTGCCTTGTACAAGATGAGAATGCAAGGAAGATTATAGTTAGACACATAGCCTATGAAAGTACCAACGCCGCCTGTCAGGCGGCTATCAGACCCCATAGGAATAAGGGAGGAATCACGGACTTTATTTCACTATGTGCTGATATTGGACCCTCCCATGTACAAGGCCTTACTTTAGCCGCCGCTCCTCAAGGAAAGACTGCTACTGAATTTCTAAAATATAGAGGCCAGAGGCCAGAGGCCCGGGCTGCTAGACCCCCAGGGCGTTGCTTCTCTTGTGGACAAATAGGACATTGGATGACGCAATGCCCACGCCAGGCCAGGTTAAAGAGAGAAAAATTACCTGGCACATGTCCATGCTGTGGTAAAGGGAAGCACTGAGCTAAGGATTGCAGGTCAAGAACAGATCGCAATGGCCGCCCGTTTTCGGGAAACTGGAGAAGGGGCCAGCCTCTGGCCCCACAAAACCATGGGGCAGTCCCTCCCTCTTCTCGGCCACAAGTAAATCTTCTAACAACCCCCCAAAATCAGTCTCCAGCCTCTTCCGTGCCACCCCAGGCAGCGCAGGATTGGACCTCTGTTCCTCCACCTGCTCAGTATTGACCCCAGAGATGGGGACACAAGCTCTCCCCACGGGGGTCTTCGGTCCCCTTCCCCCGGGAGTGGCTGGATTGCTGTTAGGGCAAAGTAGCTCAGCCCTTAAAGGGATACAGATTACACCTGGCAAAATTGACCAGGATTTCACTGGAGAAATCAAAGTTATGGCCTCTGCCCCGAAACATGTAGTATCAATCCCAGCCGGTCAAAAATTAGCACAACTAATACTTGTGCCTTTATCTCATGGGGAGACTGCTAATTCTTCTGCCCCATGTGGACAGAGAGGATTTGGATCCTCTGATATCTATTGGGTACAAAGCATAAAACAAGAGAGGCCTGAGATGACAATATTTATACAAGAAAAGCCCTTTAAAGGAATATTAGACACAGGAGCGGATGTGTCTGTAATATCTAAAAATCATTGGCCAGCCCAATGGCCCCTGACAACCTCTATGACTTCCCTACAGGGGATTGGGCAAGCAACTGACCCACAGCAGAGCAGTGCGATCCTTGTTTGGAGAGATGAGGAAGGGCACTCCGGTCATTTTCAGCCATTTGTCTTGGATCATCTGCCAATTAATTTATGGGGTCGTGATATCATGGAAAAAATGGGAGTGTATATGTTTAGTCCTAGTGCTACGGTCACTAAGCAGTTACTTGATCAAGGCCTCCTCCACTTTAGGGGACTAGGCCGAGCAGCACAGGGGGAACTAGAGCCACTCCAACCCCAGTCTCACCCTACGAGGCAAGGATTAGGGTATTCTTTAACGGGGGCTGTTGTTTGTCCTGCCCCTCATGCTGATCCCATAAATTGGCTCTCGGAAGAACCGGTATGGGTCGAACAGTGGCCTCTTTCTCTAGAAAAGGTCATTGCAGTTCAGCAGCTGGTACAGGAACAGATAGACTTGGGACATGTGGCCCCTTCTAACTCTCCATGGAATTCTCCAATTTTTGTTATAAAGAAAAAGTCAGGTAAATGGAGGCTGTTACAGGATCTGAGAAAGATAAATGCAACTATGGAACTGATGGGAGCCTTACAGCCCGGCTTGCCTTCCCCCATGGCAATCCCAAAGGATACTTATAAGATTATTATAGATTTGAAGGATTGTTTCTATACTATACCCCTGGCGCCTCAAGACTGTAAGCGCTTTGCCTTCAGCGTCCCCTCTGTTAATTTTAAAGAACCCATGAAGCGATATCATTGGCTTGTGCTCCCACAGGGCATGGCAAATAGCCCAACTTTATGTCAAAGTTTTGTAGCTAGAGCCATTTCTTCCACCCGTGAAAAATTCTCTTCTGTTTATATTGTTCATTATATGGACGACATCTTGTTGGCTTGTTCTGACCCTACCGTCGTACGACAAGCCTTTGGACAACTAAAGCAAGATCTGAGCCGCTTTGGCCTTATAATACCAGCTGAAAAGGTTCAGGAACATCCCCCTTTTACGTATTTAGGCCATATATTAGGCCCACACTATTTTAAAAGCCAAAAAATACAATTAAAAACTTCACACTTAAGAACTCTTCATGATTTTCAGCAATTTTTAGGAGATATAAATTGGCTTCGGCCTTATTTAAAGCTGTCCACTGGAGAGTTAAAACCCCTCTTTGATCTCTTAAAAGGAGATACCAACCCTACATCCTTGCGCAATTTAAATCCCGACGCCGAGAGGGCCATCCAAATCGTAGAAAAGGCAATTTCCCAGCAACAAGTGAACTATTGTGACTACTCTAAACCATGGGGAGTTTACATTTTAGCTACTTCTCACTCCCCAACTGCTGTATTGTGGCAGGATGGCCCACTTTTATGGCTTTATCTACCATCAACACCCGGCAAAGTGCTGACCCCCTACTACAAATTGGTAGCTAATCTGATACATATGTGCCGAGTGGATTCCCGTAAATATTTAGGTCAGGAACCTCATTTTATCTGTGTCCCATATAATTCACAACAACAAGATTGGCTATTCGCCCATTGCGATTCTTGGGCCATTGCTTGGGCCAATTATACGGGAAAAATTTTGCATCACTACCCATCTAACAAACTCCTCCAATTTGCTGCGTGTCATACATTCCTATTTCCTTCCATAGTACGGGCCTCGCCTTTATCTTCTGCCGCTTTAGTATTTACAGACGGATCCTCTAATGGAACGGCTGCTTTGACCATTAATGGGAAAACTCAATCTTGGGTTACGGGTTTTTCCTCCGCCCAAGAGGTAGAGTTAGAGGCTGTTTTACAAGCACTCGTCCTGTTACAAGACGAGCCCTTTAACTTATACTCAGACAGCCAATATGTAATTCGTGCTCTTCAAGTCATAGAAACTGTTCCCTTTTTTGGAACTACTAACTCCAATATCCAGACCCAATTTCGCCAAGTACAAACTTTGCTTTGTTCTCGCTTTGTTCTCGCAACCACCCCTGTTTTTTTGGCTTCGTTCGAGCTCACACTAATCTTCCTGGCCCTTTAAGTGAGGGTAACGCAGTTACTGATTCTGCCACCAGAGTTTATTTAACTCAAGTTGAACTTGCTAAGCAGTCACATGCCATCCATCATCAAAAGAGCCGAGCCTTGCGCCGACAGTTTAAATTACCTAGAGAAGCGGCACGTCAAATAGTTAAAACTTGCTCCAACTGTGTGCCCTTCTCACCAGCTCCTCATTTAGGTATAAATCCACGAGGACTGCTTTCTAATCACATTTGGCAGATGGATGTCACACATATTCCATCATTTGGCCGATTAAAATATGTTCATGTTACTGTAGATACTTATTCAAATTTTATCCTAGCCACCCCCTTTGCTGGGGAAGCTACTAAACATTGTATTTCTCACTGCATTCGATGTTTTGCTGTGATGGGGATTCCCTCGCAAATAAAAACAGATAATGGCCCTGGCTATGCCAGCCAAGCATTTCAGTCCTTCTGCCATTATTATAATATCACTCATATTACAGGCATTCCTTACAATCCTCAAGGTCAAGGCATCGTGGAGAGAGCTAATGGATTATTAAAACATCAAATTGCTAAAATACAGAAAGGAGAATCGTATCCCGCTACCCCTGTGAATATACTTAATCATGCTTTATTTGTTTTAAATTTTTTGAATCTGGATTCAAATAATTTATCTGCTGCTCAGCGATTCTGGGAAAAAAGAGAGCAGCGTGCTTTTGCCTTAGTAAAATGGAAGGATCCCCTAACTGGTGCTTGGCACGGACCAGATCCTGTTCTAACCTGGGGTAGAGGGCATGTATGTGTTTTCTCACAGGAAGAAAATGATGCCCACTGGCTGCCCGAACGCTATGTTCGGATTGTGGAGAGTGACAGTGGTCATCCAAGCAGCGACCCACTGGACCTTCACCCCCAACCCTCCAGTAATGCATCCAGTAATGCGGAAAAGACCTGAATTCATGTTTTTGTGTTAAGTGTAAAAGTCTCTGTTTCTTTGTCTTGTTCATGTTACATATTTTTTCTTGTCCAGTTTTGTCTTTGAAATTGGTACCAGTTTTAAATATGGATCCTTATGTTTTTTCTAAAGTTTTGTTTTGAACCTGGTTCTCACCTGCAAGAGTAAAATTGGCAAAGCTCTCTTGACACAAACTTCCGGAAAATGAATGGCCAATATTAATTTTGTGCACTTTAAAATTTTTGAGTATGAATGTGTGTGAATGAGTGAGTGAACATGTTCAAGGTTTAATCAAGAAAATCATTTAAGTTTGAATTATTGCATTGTTTTAAAGAGGGGGGAGAATGGAATGTTAGATCAAAAAAAAATGAACTTGATGTTCGTATGACAGCTCTTAAGTCCCATTTAGAAGGTCGAATCAGTAGACTGGAGAGAGAACTCCGAGAGCATCAAGGGAGGCACTTGGAGTAGAGAAAAGAGCCTCAAGAACCTACTAGTAAGGTCCCAGAACAGCAGAGACAGATCACGTTGAAAACTACTGCAGCTTCTGAAGAATGAGGAATTGCCAGCACTTAAGATCCACCAACAGCCAATATCAAACCAACTGCTGTTGTTTCTACTCCAAGTAAAGTGACAAGTGAAGCTATGGTTGGGAACAAATCAACACCTATGGCCAGTAGCCGTCCAATGGTCACATCTGCAACAGTCACCAATCGAACAACTCCGCAGATCTAAGCCCCAGATGGATGAATTCCCCCCAGAGAGGAATCGCAGTCAAGGATGGGATATGAGGGGACGCTCTCTGACCAACCTAAGACAGGGCCTTCAGCTTGATCTGAAGAAGTTCCCCATGACGGGTAAGGCAGAGTCAGCGATCCACCCAACCTAAGACAAGCAAGTCGCATCTTTTAAAAGAAAGACGGGGGAGGTGTTGGGGACCGACTGTGGGGTCAATGACCTTGGACCTGACCTTGGACCTATGCAAATGTATACCCAAGGAAGTAACTCTTATCATGATGACTTTAAGCAATGTCAATCAGTTCTTATCATGATGACTTTAAGCAATGTCAATCAGTTCTTATCATGATGACTTTAAGCAATGTCAATCAGTTCTTATCATGATGACTTTAAGCAATGTTAATCCTTTCTCATTTATCCTATATGTGATTTGTTTACTATTTTGTATGAATGTAGCCTGTGGCAACTCCCTAGTTTTAAGAAGAGTATTTAAGGTCGGAACTTAAAATAAACGAGGGAGTCTCTTAGGCGGCAGTCTGGAGCTCACAGTCTTCTTGGACTGCTGACTTGGGCTGTAGTCCTCCCGAACTCCATCTGTTTGCCTCTCTTCTATTTTTTCCTAGTCCTTGCCCCTATTTCAGGAATCCCGATCCGCGAACCCTGGTTTGCTGCCGGCTGGCCCCGGCAGGTAGGAACTAATAAATATCTCTCAATCCTAACTCTCAATATCAATGGACTTAACTCTCCAATTAAACGGCATAGGCTGTCTTGTTGGATCAAAAAGCAACAGCCATCATTCTGCTGTCTTCAAGAGACACATCTTACACAAAAACAATCATCTTTTGACAGTGAGAGGTGGGAATAAATTCTATCAAGCTAACTGCCCCCATAAACAGGCTGGAGTTGCCATCCTCATATCAGACAATAGACTTCAAACTAAAATTAGAAAGAAAAGACAAAGAAGGTTACTACATACTACTAAACGGATCTTTCCTCCAGGAAGACATAACGATCCTAAATATTTACACACCCAATCCCGGAGCTCCAAACTTCATCAAGCAAACTTTACTTAAACTGAAACCATACATAGATTGAAATACAGTGATTGTTTGTGAGTTTAACACACCACTCTCACCTATGGACAGATCACCAAGGCAAAAACTCAACGGAGAAAACATAGAACTGAACAACTATAGAGACCGACTAGATGTAACAGACATCTGCAGAATATTCCATCCAGTAACAACACAATATACGTTTTTCTCAGCAGCACATGGAACATTTTCCAAAATAGACCACATCTTAGGCCATAAAGCAAACCTGGACAGATTCAGAAACACTGAAATTATTCCATGCACACTCTCAGACCATAAAGGCATCAAATTGGAGCTGAACACACATCTCCACCAACGAAAACCCTGTAATCCATGGAGACTGAACAACACATTGCTGAATCAAAAACAATGGGTAATCGAAGGGATCAGAACAGATATCCAACTGTTTATGAAATTTAACAATAAGGAGCACACAAATATCAACTCCTTAGGGACACAACAAAGGCAGTACTCAGAGGAAAATTTATAGCGCTGAGTGCCTACAAGAGCAAGTTGGAAAAATGGCAAACCAACTAGTTAATGTCTCACCTTAACCTCCTGGAAAAAGAGCAACAAACCAACCCTAAACCCATTAGGAGAAAGCAAATTATTAAAATCAAAGCAGAATTAAATGATTTGGAATAAAAAAAATCTATAGAAAGAATCAACAAAACAAGGAGTTGGTTCTTTGAAAGAATTAACAAAATTGACAAGTCTTTAGCAAATCTTACCAAAAAAAGGAGAGAGCATATCGAAATAAACAAAATCGCAGATGAAAATGGTAATATCACGACAGAAAATACCAAGATCCAGAATATCATGAGGGAATACTTCTCAAACCTTTACGCCAACAAATTTGAGAATCTAGAAGAAATGGATGAATGCCTAGACAATATTAACATACCCACACTGAACCAAGAAGAGCTAACCCAACTCAACAGACCTATTTCAAGCTCTGAAATAGAAATGGAAATTACACAACTTCCACTTAAAAAGAGCCCAGGGCCAGATGGATTCACAGCTGAATTCTATAAGGTCTTCAAAGCAGAGCTCACACCAATACTCCTCAAGCTGTTCAACGAAATTCAAAATGAAGGTTCTTTACCAAACTGATTCTGTGAAGCCTGCATATCCCTCATCCCCAAACCAGACAGAGATACATCAAAGAAAGAGATCTATAGACCCATTTCTTTGATGAACATCGATGCAAAACTTCTCAACAAAATACTGGCCAACCGTCTACAACAACTCATCAAAAAAATTATACACTATGATCAAACTGGATTCATAACAGGGAGGCAAAGCTGGTTCAACATACACAAAATCAATTAATATAATTCAACACATCAACAGGAGCAGGGATAAAATCACATGATTGTCTCAATAGATGCGGAAAAGGCATTTGACAAGATCCAAACCCCTTTATGCAAAAAGATGTGGAGAAACTAGGAATCCATGGAACATTTCTCAATGTAATAAAGGCTGTGTATGAGAAACCCACTGCTAGTATTATACTTAATGGTGAAAATCTAAAGCCATTCCCTCTAAAATCAGGAACGAGACAAGGATGCCCACTCTCTCCACTCCTTTTTAACATAGTACTAGAAGGCCTAGGCAGTGCAATAAGGCAAGAAGCAAGCATAAAGGGGATCCAAGTAGGGAAAGAGGAAATAAAACTATCCCTCTTTGCAGATGACATGATTCTGTATAAAAAGAATCCTATATACTCTACTCCCAAGTTCCTTGAGCTGATTCAAAGCTTTGGAAGGGTAGCAGGCCATAAAATCAACCCTCACAAATCAACTGCCTTACTTTACACCAACACTGAGAGGAACGAGGCAATAATCAGGAAAGAAAATCCTTTCACAATAGCCTCAAAGAAAATAAAGTACCTAGCAATTAGCTTAACTAAGAATGTAAAGGACCGTTTAGATGAAAACTTTAAAACCATAAAAAAGGAAATTAAAGCAGAACTAAGGAAATGGAAAAACCTCCCATGCTCCTGGATTGGAAGAAGCAACATTGTGAAAATGACAATCTTGCCAAGGGCTATCTACAAATTCAATGCAATACCCATCAACATCCCAATGTCATTCTTTAAAGAAATAGAAGAGGCAATTCAAAATTTCATGTGGAATAATAAAAGACCCCGTATAGCAAAAACACTTCTTAGCAGAAAGACCAGTGCTGGAGGAATTTCAATTCCAAACTTTAGACTCTATTACAGAGCTATAATTCTCAAAACAGCTTGGTACTGGCACAAGAACAGGCCTGAAGTCCAATGGAATAGAGCTGCGGACCCAGATATTAAACCACAGACCTACGGCAACCTAACCTTTGACAAGGGAGCCAAAAAAATAGAATGGAAGAAAGATAGCCTCTTCAACAAGTTGTGCTGGCAGAACTGGTTAAACACGTGCAGAAAACTAAAGTTGGATCCTTCTTTGTCACCTTGCACTAGAATTAACTCCAAATGGATCAAACACCTGGAGGTTAAAGCTGACACACTGAAAAGTTTACAGGAAGGAATAGGAGATACACTAGGCCTCCTTGGCACAGGTCGAAACTTTCTTAATAAGGACCAAGAATCACAACAAATCAGAGAAAGGCTGGATAAGTGGGACTGCATTAAACTGCAGAGCTTTTGTATGGCAACGGATAGAGCTAGTAAACTAATCAGGAAGCCTACAGAGTGGGAGAAGATCTTCACCAACCAAACAACGGACCAAGGCCTCATATCTAAAATATATCAACAACTCAAAAAATTGAATCACTCCAAAACTAACCTCCAAAGTAACACCCATCCCATTAAAAATGGGCCAAAGACTTAAAGAGATTCTTCTCTGAAAAAGAAACAAAAATGACCTATAGACACATGAAGAAATGCTCCACATCTCTGGTCATAAAAGAAATGCAACTCAAAACAACTCTAAGATTCGACCTCACTCCAGTTAGAATGACCAGGATCAGGAAAATGATGACAACAGATGTTGGAGGGGATGTGGCCAGGAGGGATCACTACTACACTGTTGGTGGGAGTGCAAACTCGTTCAACCACTATGGAAAGCATGGTGGCAGTGCCTCAAAAGGCTAAACATAGAACTCCCCTATAACCCAGCAATTCCACTACTTGGCATTTACCCAACAATCCAGAAACAAGGGCCTACTAAACCCACTAGCACAACAATGTTCATTGCAGCACTATTGAACATGGCAAAGATATGGAACGAACCCAGATGTCCCTCAGTTGATGAGTGGATCAACAAGTTGTGGTATTTGTACACAATGGAATTCTATGCTGCTGTCAGAAAGAATGACATCGCCCCATTTGTTAGGAAATGGAAAGACTTAGAACAAATCATATTAATTGAAGTAACCCAGACTCAAAGGAACTTAGGCTCAGTAGTTTCCCTCATTTGTCATAATCAGTAGAAACATTGGGCTCTACTAGCAGAGATTGTCAATAGAGCAAAAGGCCATATATAAGGCCATATAATGTGAAGCTAATTGACAGGAACTCCAGGATATTGACACAAAAGACATATAATGAATGATTGTTGTCCTTAATGTACTATGTTGTCTCTCATCTCGTTTACTGTCCCTTGGTTATCGCATATTGATATAGTATCTCACTTTATCTTATATATTGAATTTAGTTGTACTTGTATATCTGAAATTTGATAGGGAAGGGGGGAAAACCAAGACGGGTGGGGGGTGTGGGGTTGGAGGGAAATGGGTACCAAGACATGTGAAAAGGTATCAATGTATGTGAATTAATGCACCTTCTATCTGGCAAATATCATCTAACCCTTTTACTAATTACAATAAAAAATTAAAAAATAGAAAGTTGTAGTGTGTGGAGAGGATGATGGGGTCAAATACATTTCTTCTTAGAAATTTACCTCATCTGGTTGCCCCTGGATTTTCCTGGCCTTCTTCTTAGAGAAAGTTCTGTTATACTGGATTTGTGGCTTGGCAATGATCTAGCACGTACATCTTCAAGTAAGACATCCACAACTTCCATGCCTGAGACTCGAGTTTCCTGACCTTTGGCAACAGCACAGCAACATCTTTCTTCCTCCTGAGCCACAGGCCAAGTGAGCTGGCTTGAGCTGGTTGTTAGTTACAGTCGCTTGGTTACCAGGGTTCCATATTCTGTTCCATTGTGAGGGAGGCAGGGTCACCTTTCAGGGCCCAATGACCAAAGATCCTTGCTCACAAAAGACCTCCCCAAAGACATACTGGAGGCTGAATCTCTCCTCCAATCTCACAATATACATGTTGATGTAGTAAACAGCACACCTAATTTGTCCATTCCCAATGTCTTCCACTAGGCCCAACTACCAGTCTGGTCTCAGACTCAAGGAGCCTTTCTTAGGTAAGATCCAAACAAGGGTCAACATTGCCCTCATGCTTTACAAAACATTTGCTTCACAGTGCCTTCTCTGCCTGCATTTTGCCCCTTGTCGAATTTTTTTTTGTTTTTGCTAGTCTTGGGACTTGACCTCAGAGTGTGAACATGGTTCTTGGGCTTTCTTTAGGCTTTAGCTGTCCCACCGAGCCACAGCACCACTTGCAGCGTTTCCTATGTATGTGGTAATGAGGAATCAAACCTGAGTCTTTTTGCTTGGTAGCCAAGTACTCTACCACTAGGTGAAACACACAGGGCATCTTGCACATATTTTTGACGTCAATCTACTAGGATATTATTAGGTTTCTGTATCCTAATCAATTTTTTCCTGATGATTAGCTTTGCTGTCATGTGGAAAAAATGCAAGAGGGAAAAACACAGAAGAATTAGTGAAATTAAAAAAAAGCATTAGACAAAGTTAAGTGTTCATTCTTGGTAGGAGAAAAGATATTTGGATATGATGATGATGATGATGACTTTATAATTACTATGTCAGGGTTGAGAGTTTGGCATAGTGGTAGAGTGCTTGCCTAGCATCCATGAAGATCTGGGTTTGATTGCTCAGTATCACATACATAGAAAATCTAGATGTGGCACTGTGGCTCAAGTGGCAGAGGGCTAGATTTGAGAAAACCCGAGGACAGTTCTCAGGCCCTGAATTCAAGCCCCAAGACTGGCAGAAAGATAAAAGAAAATAAAAATGCTTTTTACGAGCTAATTCACTCACAGCATTTGCTTCTGAAATCTTCGCTTATGCATCTTGTGAAATACCCCTTTCCCTCAACGTAGACAAGAAAAACAGATCCATCCCATATTCCACAGTGAGGCCACTGGTTGGGCTAAGAGCTAGTCGTGCAGCAACACATAAGTTTTATTCTAATACTTTCCAAACTTTGTACTCAAATATGCTACCTACTTACCAACTTAGGTCAGTTATCCTTATGCTATACCTTTTATTCATGACTACAATAGTCTTACACTCCTACGTTAATCCTTTTGTACCTCCCCTGACCTCTCTCATTCTTTTTTTCTATCTCTGGACCTCTGCTCGTCTTTCAACCCTTATACTGCACGGATCTACACTTGATGGCTGTTGAGCAATATTGTATATGTAGGTGGTTAATTATTCTCTAGGCTCAGAGGGACTTAACGACAATAGAGATTAGATTGTGAAGCTTATTGTTTTGGGTATAAATCGCTTATCAGTGGTTGTATTAGAATGGTCTGTAAGTGCACTAAAAGAAAGAGTTAATACCAATCAAAACTTGTGAACATCTAGTGCCTGCCAGCTACAGAGGTCTCGGTTGGTTATATCTGAAAAACTATAATCGTATTTAGTAGTAATCTTGCTCCCATTTTCAAATGGGCAGAACAAGAAACTCAAGAAAATTTCAAATCAAGAAACAACATCCCCCACCAAATGTAAATAGACAATGGAACAGTCACTGGCAAACCTAGAGGGGAGTCTTCCAAGTGCTACATAAATGCAATTGATAAACATCATTAATGGAAAATGTGAAAATATAAAGAAAGAGATAATGGAGGAAGCCAGAGCTGAACAAGAGGAAAGCAAAAACAAGGTGATAAGTGAAAAAGAAGAAGCCATAAAGGAGGCCATAATAAAGGTTTTCCAAAGAAAGATGGATGAATTCATAGAATCCACAAATAAAAACGGGACCAAACTCCAGCAAATGTCCAAAGAAAATAAAGCTACTGAGCTAACCACTCAAAAGGAAATCAAGGAGATAAAGAAATCTATACATGATCTAAAACAGGAGATGCAAGGCATCAAAAATGAGTAATTAGAAGCAAGGGAGATGAAAAATAAAGTAGATAGCTTTAATAGCAGGATAGAAAATGCAGAGGAGAGAATTTCCGGGGCTGAAGATAATTTAGTTATTATAGAGAAAGAACAGAAAATGAGTCAATCCAAATCTAGGAAATATCAGAGAGCCCTTCAAGAGGTCCAAAATGCAATTAGGAAGCCTAATTCAAGACTAGTTGGTATTGAGGAGGGCGTGGAGAAAGAGGTCAATTGTACTGGAAATATAGGTCAGGGAATCATCTCAGAGAATTTCCCAAATATCCAGAAGGGCAGGCCCATCCAGATACGAGAAGCTTTTAGAACCCCAAACAGATCTGACCAGAAAAGAACATCCCACCGCCACAATGTGATCTGAACTGGATCAATAGAAACGAAAGGAAAGATCCTAAAGGCAGCCAGGGAAAAGGGATCAGTAACCTATAAAGGCAAACCAATCAGAATAACCCCAGATTTCTCAGCAGAGACCATGCAAGCACGAAGTGACTGGAAGCATATATGTCATGCCCTTAAATCAAATAACTACCAACCAAGAATACTGTAGCCAGCTAAGCTCTCATTCAAACTGAGGGAACAATAAAACATTCCATTCCAGGGAAAAGATGCAACAATATGTCGAAACAAAACCAACACTACAGAGAATTCTCAACGATGCTCTATACATACAAAACCAAAATAAATGCATTATAGGGAAAGAAATGGCACCTAAACAGCATACCATCTAAGGACCACAAGAACTGTCAAGACACAGGCCCTACTAAAAGCTTTTAAAAATGGTAGGAACTAATAAATATCTCTCAATCCTAACTCTCAATATCAATAGATTTAACTCTCCAATTAAACGGCATAGGCTGTCTAGTTGGATCAAAAAGCAAGAGCCATCGTTCTGCTGTCTTCAAGAGACACATCTTAACCAAAAGCAATCATCTTTTGAAAGTGAGAGGTTGGAATAAACTCTATCAAGCTAACTGCCCCCATAAACAGGCTGGAGTTGCCATCCTTATATCAGATACAATAGACTTCAAACTAAAATTAGTAAGAAAAAACAAAGAAGGGTACAACATACTACTAAAGGGATCTTTCCTCCAGGAAGACATAACGATCCTAAATATTTACACACCCAATCCCGGAGCTCCAAACTTCATCAAGCAAAATTTACTTACACTGAAACCATACATAGATCGAAATACAGTGATTGTTGGTGAGTTTAACACACCACTCTCACCTATGGACAGATCAACAAGGCAAAAAACCAAAAGAGAAACCTTAGAACTGAACAACTATATAGACCGACTAGATGTAACAGACATCTGCAGAATATTCCACCCAGTAACACCACAATATACGTTTTTCTCAGCAGCACATGGAACATTTTCCAAAATAGACCACATCTTAGGCCATAAAGCAAACCTGGACAGATTCAGAAACACTGAAATTATTCCATGCACACTCTCAGACCATAAAGGCATCAAATTGGAGCTGAACACACATCTCCACCAAAGAAAACCCTGTAACTCATGGAGACTGAACCACACATTGTTGAATCAAAAACAATGGGTAATCAAAGAGATCAGAACAGATATCCAACTGTTTATGAAATTTAACAATAAGGAGCACACAAATATCAACTCCTTAGGGACACAACAAAGGCAGTACTCAGAGGAAAATTTATAGCGCTGAGTGCCTACAACAGCAAGTTGGGAAAATGGCAAACCATGTAGTTAATGTCTCACCTTAACCTCCTGGAAAAAGAGCAAAAACCAACCCTAAACACATTAGGAGAAAGCAAATTATTAAAATCAAAGCAGAATTAAATGATTTGGAATAAAAAAAACTATAGAAAGAATCAACAAAACAAGGAGTTGGTTCTTTGAAAGAATTAACAAAATTGACAAGCCCTTAGCAAATCTTACCAAAAAAAGAAGAGAGCATATCGAAATAAACAAAATCGCAGATGAAAATGATAATATCACGACAGAAATTACCAAGATCCAGAATATCATGAGGGAATACTTCTCAAACCTTTACACCAACAAATTTGCGATCTAGAAGAAATGGATGAATTCCTAGACAATATTAACATACCCACACTGAACCAAGAAGAGCTAACCCAACTCAACAGGCCTATTTCAAGCTCTGAAATAGAAATGGAAATTAGACAACTTCCACTTAAGAGCCCAGGGCCAGATGGATTCACAGCTGAATTCTATAAGGTCTTCAAAGCAGAGCTCACACCAATACTCCTCAGGCTTTTCAACGAAATTGAAAATGAAGGTTCTTTACCAAACTCATTCTGTGAAGCCAGTATGTCCCTCATCCCCAAACCAGACAGAGATTCATCAAAGAAAGAGATCTATAGACCCATTTCTTTGATGAACATCGATGCAAAACTTCTCAACAAAATACTGGCCAACCGTCTACAACAACTCATCAAAAAAATTATACACTATGATCAAACTGGATTTATCACAGGGAGGCAAAGCTGGTTCAACATACACAAATGAGTTAATATAATTCAACACATCAACAGGAGCAGGGATAAAATCACATGATTGTCTCAATAGATGCGGAAAAGGCATTTGACAAGATCCAAAACCCCTTTATGTTAAAAGATGTGGAGAAACTAGGAATCCATGGAACATTTCTCAATGTAATAAAGGCTGTGTATGAGAAACCCACTGCTAGTATTATACTTAATGGTGAAAATCTAAAGCCATTCCCTCTAAAATCAGGAACGAGACAAGGATGCCCACACTCTCCACTCCTTTTTAACATAGTACTAGAATTCCTAGGCAGTGCAATAAGGCAAGAAGCAAGCATAAAGTGGATCCAAGTAGTAAAAGAGGAAATAAAACTATCCCTCTTTGCAGATGACATGATTCTGTATTTAAAGAATCCTATAAACTCTACTCCCAAGCTCCTTGAGCTGATTCAAAGCTTTGGAAGGGTAGCAGGCCATAAAATCAACCCTCACAAATCAACTGCCTTACTTTACGCCAACACTGAGAGGAACGAGGCAATAATCAGGAAAGAAAATCCTTTCACAATAGCCTCAAAGAAAATAAAGTACCTAGCAATTAGCTTAACTAAGAATGTAAAGGACAGTTTAGATGAAAACTTTAAAACCATACAAAAGGAAATTAAAGCAGAACTAAGGAAAGGGAAAAACCTCCCATGCTCCTGGATTGGAAGAATCAACACTGTGAAAATGACAATCTTGCCAAGGGCTATCTACAAATTCAATGTAATACCAATCAACATCCCAATGTCATTCTTTAAAGAAATAGAAGAGGCAATTCAAAATTTCATATGGAATAATAAAAGACCCCGTATAGCAAAAACACTTCTTAGAAGAAAGAACAGCGCTGGAGGAATTTCAATTCCAAACTTAAGACTCTATTACAGAGCTATAATTCTCAAAACAGCTTGGTACTGGCACAAGAACAGGCCTGAGGTCCAATGGAGTAGAACTGCGGACCCAGATATTAAACCACAGACCTATGGCCACCTAATCTTTGACCAGGGAGCCAAAAATATAGAATGGAAGAAAGATAGCCTCTTCAACAAGTTGTGCTGGCAGAACTGGTTAAGCACCTGCAGAAAACTAAAGTTGGATCCTTCTTTGTCACCTTGTACTAGAATTAACTCCAAATGGATCAAAGACCTGGAGGTAAAAGCTGACACACTGAAAAGTTTACAGGAAGGAATAGGAGATACACTAGGCCTCCTTGGCACAGGTCGAAACTTTCTTAATAAGGACCAAGAATCAAAACAAATCAGAGAAAGGCTGGATAAGTAGGACTGCATTAAACTGCAGAGCTTTTGTATGGCAACGGATATAGCTAGTAAACTAATCAGGAAGCCTACAGAGTGGGAGAAGATCTTCACCAACCAAACAACGGACCAAGGCCTCATATCTAAAATATATCAACAACTCAAAAAATTGAATCACTCCAAAACTAACCTCCAAAGTAACACCCATCCCATTAAACATGGGCCAAAGACTTAAAGAGAGTCTTCCCTGGAGAAGAAACAAAAATGGCCTATAAACACATGAAGAAATGCTCCACATCTCTGGTCATAAAAGAAATGCAACTCAAAACAACTCTAAGATTCGACCTCACTCCAGTTAGAATGGCCAGGATCAGGAAAACGAATGACAACAGATGCTGGAGGGGATGTGGCCAGGAAGGATCACTACTACACTGTTGGTGGGAGTGCAAACTCGTTCAACCACTATGGAAAGCAGTGTGGCAGTGCCTCAAAGGCTAAACATAGAACTCCCCTATGACCCAGCAATTCTACTACTTGGCATTTACCCAACAATCCAGAAACAAGGGCATACTAAACCCACTAGCACAACAATGATCATTGCAGCACTATTCACCATAGCAAAGATATGGAACCAACCCAGATGGCCCTCAGTGGATGAGTGGATCAACAAGTTTTGGTATTTGTACACAATGGAATTCTATGCTGCTGTCAGAAAGAATGACATCGCCCCATTTGTTAGGAAATGGAAAGACTTAGAACAAATCATATTAAGTGAAGTAAGCCAGACTCAAAGGAACTTAGGCTCAGTGGTTTCCCTCATTCGTCATAATCAGTAGAAACCTTGGGCTCTACTAGCAGAGATTGTCAATAGAGCAAAAGGCCATATATAAGGCCATATAATGTGAAGCTAATTGAAAGGACCTCCAGGATATTGACACAAAAGCCATATAATGAATGATTGTTGTCCTTAATGTACTATGTTGTCTCTCATCTCGTTTGCTGTCCCTTGGTTATCCCATATTGGTATAGTATTTCACTTTATCTTATATATTGAATTTATTTGTATTTGGATATTTGAAATTTGATAGGGAAGGGGGGAAAACCAAGACGGGTGGGGGGTGTGGGGTTGGTGGGAAATGGGTACCAAGACATGTGAAAGGGTATCAATGTATGTGAATTAATGCACCTTCTATCTGGCAAATATCATCTAACCCTGTTACTAATTATAATAAAAAATGGAAAAATAGAAAGTTGTAGTGTGTGGGGAGGATGATGGGGTCAAATACATTTCTTCTTAGAAATTTACCTCATCTGGTTGCCCTGGATTTTCCTGGCCTTCTTCTTAGAGAAAGTTCTGTTATACTGGATTTGTGGCTTGGCAATGATCTAGCATGTACATCTTCGAGTAAGACATCCACAACTTCCATGCCTGAGACTCGAGTTTCCTGACCTTTGGCAACAGCACAGCAACATCTTTCTTCCTCCTGAGCCACAGGCCAAGTGAGCTGGCTTGAGCTGGTTGTTAGTTACAGTCGCTTGGTTACCAGGGTTCCATATTCTGTTCCATTGTGAGGGAGGCAGGGTCACCTTTCAGGGCCCAATGACCAAAGATCCTTGCTCACAAAAGACCTCACCAAAGACATACTCGAGGCTGAACATCTCCTCCAATCTCACAATATACATGTGGATGTAATAAACAGCACACCTTATTTGTCCAATCCCAATGTCTTCCACTAGGCCCAACTACCAGTCTGGTCTCAGGCTCAAGGAGCCATTCTTAGGTAAGATCCAAACTTAAGGGTCAATATTGCCCTCATCCTTTACAAAACATTTGCTTCACAGTGCCTTCTCTGCCTGCACTTTGCCCCTTGTCGAATTTTTTTTTGTTTTTGCTAGTCTTGGGACTTGACCTCAGAGTGTGAACATTGTTCTTGGGCTTTCTTTAGGCTTTAGCTGTCCCACCGAGCCACAGCACCACTTGCAGCGTTTTCTATGTATGTGGTAATGAGGAATCAAACCTGAGACTTTTTGCTTGGTAGCCAAGTACTCTACCACTAGGTGAAACATACAGGGCATCTTGCACATATTTTTGACGTCAATCTACTAGGATATTATTAGGTTTCTGTATCCTAATCAATTTTTTCCTGATGATTAGCTTTGCTGTCAAGTGTAAAAAATGCAAGAGGGAAAAACACAGAAGAATTAGTGAAATTAAAAAAAAGCATTAGACACAGTTAAGTGTTTCATTCTTTGTAGGAGAAAAGATATTTGAATATGATGATGATGATGATGACTTTATAATTACTATGTCAGGGTTGAGAGTTTGGCATAGTGGTAGAGTGCTTGCCTAGCATCCATGAAGATCTGGGTTTGATTGCTCAGTATCACATACATAGAAAATCTAGATGTGGCACTGTGGCTCAAGTGGCAGAGGGCTAGACTTGAGAAAACCCGAGGACAGTGCTCAGGCCCTGAATTCAAGCCCCAAGACTGGCAGAAAGATAAAAGAAAATAAAAATGCTTTTTACGAGCTAATTCACTCACAGCATTTGCTTCTGAAATCTTCGCTTCTGCATCTTGTGAAATACCCCTTTCCCTCAACGTAGACAAGAAAAACAGATCCACCCCATGCTCCACTGTGAGGCCACTGGTTGGGCTAAGAGCTAGTCGTGCAGCAACACATAAGTTTTATTCTAATACTTTCCAAACTTTGTACTCAAATATGCTACCTACTTACCAACTTAGGTCAGTTAATCTTATGCTATACCTTTTCTTCATGACTACAATATTCTTACACTCCTACGTTAATCCTCTTGTACCTCCCCTGACCTCTCTCATTCTTTTTTTCTATCTCTGGACCTCTGCTCGTCTTTCAACCCTTATACTGCACGGATCTACACTTGATGGCTGTTGAGCAATATTATATATGTAGGTGGTTAATTATTCTCTAGGCTCAGAGGGACTTAAAAACAAAAGAGTTTGGATTGAGAGGCTTATTGTTTTGGGAATAAATCGCTTATCAGTGGTTGTGTTAGACTGGTCTGTAAGTGCACAAAAAGAAAGAGTGATAATACCAATGAAAACTTGTGAACATCTAGTGTCTGCCAGCTACAGAGGTCTAGGTTGGTTATATCTGAAAAACTATAATCGTATTTAGTAGTAACCTTGCTCCCATTTTCAAATGGGCAGAACAAGAAACTCAAGAAAAATGTCAAATCAAGAAACAACATCCCCCACCCCATGTAAATAGACAATGGAACAGTCACTGGCAAACCTAGAGGAGAGTCTTCCAAGTGCTACACAAATGCAATTGATAAACATCATTAATGGAAAATGTGAAAATATAAAAAAGTGATAATGGAGGAAGCCATAGCTGAACAAGAGGAAAGCAAAAACAAGGTGATAAGTGAAAAAGAAGAAGCCATAAAGAAGGCCATAATAAAGGTTTTTCAAAGAAAGATGGATGAATTCATAGAATCCACAAATAAAAACGGGACCAAACTCCAGCAAATGTCCAAAGAAAATAAAGCTACTGCGCTAACCACTCAAAAGGAAATAAAGGAGATAAAGAAATCCATACATGATGTAAAACAAGAGACGCAAGGCATCAAAAGTGAGCAATTAGAAGCAAGGGAGATGAAAAATAAAGTAGATAGCTTTGATAGCAGGTTAGACAATGCAGAGGAGAGAATTTCCGGGGCTGAAGATAATTTAGGTATTATAAAGAACAGAAAATGAGTCAATCCAAATCTAGGAAATATGAGAGAGCGCTTCAGGAGGTCCAAGATACAATTAGGAAGCCTAATTTAAGGCTAGTTGGTATTGAGGAGGGCGTGGAGAAAGAGGTCAATGGTATTGGAAATATACTTCAGGGAATCATCTCAGAGAATTTCCCAGATATCCAGAAGGGCAGGCCCATCCACATACGAGAAGCTTTTAGAACCCCAAACAGACCTGACCAGAAAAGAACATCCCACCGCCACATTGTGATCCGAACTGGATCAATAGAAATGAAAGGAAAGATCCTAAAGGTAGCTAGGGAAAAGGGATCAGTAACCTATAAAGGCAAACCAATCAGAATAACCCCAGATTTCTCAGCAGAGACCATGCAAGCACGAAGTGACTGGAAGCATATATGTCATGCCGTTAAATCAAATAACTACCAATCAAGAATACTGTAGCCAGCTAAGCTCTCATTCAAACTGAGGGAACAATAAAACATTCCATTCCAGGGAAAAGCTGCAACAATATGTCGAAACAAAACCAACACTACAGAGAATTCTCAAAGATGCTCTATACATACAAAACCAAAATAAATGCAATATAGGGAAAGTAATGGCACCTAAACAGCATACCATCTAAGTACCACAAGAACTGTCAAGACACAGGCCCTACTAAAAGCTTTTAAAAATGGTAGGAACTAATAAATATCTCTCAATCATAACTCTCAATATCAATGGACTTAACTCTCCAATTAAACGGCATAGGCTGTCTAGTTGGATCAAAAACAAGAGCCATCGTTCTGCTGTCTTCAAGAGACACATCTTAACAAAAACAATCATCTTTTGAAAGTGAGAGGTTTAATAAACTCTATCAAGCTAACTGCCCCCATAAACAGACTGGAGTTGCCATCCTCATATCAGATACAATAGACTTCAAACTAAAATTAGTAAGAAAAGACAAAGAAGGTTACAACATACTACTAAAGGGATCTTTCCTCCTGGAAGACATAACGATCCTAAATATTTACACACCCAATCCCGGAGCTCCAAACTTCATCAAGCGAACTTTACTTACACTGAAACCATACATAGATCGAAATACAGTGATTGTTGGTGAGTTTAACACACCACTCTCACCTATGGACAGATCAACAAGGCAAAAACTCAAAAGAGAAACCGTAGAACTGAACAACTATATAGACCGACTAGATCTAACAGACATCTGCAGAATATTCCACCCAGTAACAACACAATATACCTTTTTCTCAGCAGCACATGGAACATTTTCCAAAATAGACCACATCTGAGGCCATAAAGCAAACCTGGACAGATTCAGAAACACTGAAATTATTCCATGCACACTCTCAGACCATAAAGGCATCAAATTGGAGCTGAACACACATCTCCACCAAAGAAAACCCTGTAACTCATGGAGACTGAACAACACATTGTTGAATCAAAAACAATGGGTAATCGAAGAGATCAGAACAGATATCCAACTGTTTATGAAATTTAACAATAAGGAGCACACAAATATCAACCCCTTAGGGACACAACAAAGGCAGTACTCAGAGGAAAATTTATAGCGCTGAGTGCCTACAACAGCAAGTTGGGAAAATGGCAAACCAACTAGTTAATGTCTCACCTTAACCTCCTGGAAAAAGAGCAAAAACCAACCCTAAACACATTAGGAGAAAGCAAATTATTAAAATCAAAGCAGAATTAAATGATTTGGAATAAAAAAAACTATAGAAAGAATCAACAAAACAAGCAGTTGGTTCTTTGAAAGAATTAACAAAATTGACAAGCCCTTAGCAAATCTTACCAAAAAAAGAAGAGAGCATATCGAAATAAACAAAATCGCAGATGAAAATGATAATATCACGACAGAAATTACCAAGATCCAGAATATCATGAGGGAATACTTCTCAAAGCTTTACACCAACAAATTTGCGATCTAGAAGAAATGGATGAATTCCTAGACAATATTAACATACCCACACTGAACCAAGAAGAGCTAACCCAACTCAACAGGCCTATTTCAAGCTCTGAAATAGAAATGGAAATTAGACAACTTCCACTTAAGAGCCCAGGGCCAGATGGATTCACAGCTGAATTCTATAAGGTCTTCAAAGCAGAGCTCACACCAATACTCCTCAGGCTCTTCAACGAAATTGAAAATGAAGGTTCTTTACCAAACTCATTCTGTGAAGCCAGTATATCCCTCATCCCCAAACCAGACAGAGATTCATCAAAGAAAGAGATCTATAGACCCATTTCTTTGATGAACATCGATGCAAAACTTCTCAACAAAATACTGGCCAACCGTCTACAACAACTCATCAAAACAATTATACACTGTGATAAAACTGGATTCATCACAAGGAGGCAAAGCTGGTTCAACATACACAAATGAGTTAATATAATTCAACACATCAACAGGAGCAGGGATAAAATCACATGATTGTCTCAATAGATGCGGAAAAGGCATTTGACAAGATCCAAAACCCCTTTATGTTAAAAGATGTGGAAAAACTAGGAATCCATGGAACATTTCTCAATGTAATAAAGGCTGTGTATGAGAAACCCACTGCTAGTATTATACTTAATGGTGAAAATCTAAAGCCATTCCCTCTAAAATCAGGAACGAGACAAGGATGCCCACTCTCTCCACTCCTTTTTAACATAGTACTAGAAGGCCTAGGCAGTGCAATAAGGCAAGAAACAAGCATAAAGGGGATCCAAGTAGTGAAAGAGGAAATAAAACTATCCCTCTTTGCAGATGACATGATTCTGTATTTGAAGAATCCTATAGACTCTACTCCCAAGCTCCTTCAGCTGATTCAAAGCTTTGGAAGGGTAGCAGGCCATAAAATCAACCCGCACAAATCAACTGCCTTACTTTACGCCAACACTGAGAGGAAAGAGGCAATAATCAGGAAAGAAATTCCTTTCACAATAGCCTCAAAGAAAATAAAGTACCTAGCAATTAGCTTAAATAAGAATGTAAAGGACAGTTTAGATGAAAACTTTAAAACCATAAAAAAGGAAATTAAAGCAGAACTAAGGAAATGGAAAAACCTCCCATGCTCCTGGATTGGAAGAATCAACATTGTGAAAATGACAATCTTGCCAAGGGCTATCTACAAATTCAATGTAATACCAATCAACATCCCAATGTCATTCTTTAAAGAAATAGAAGAGGCAATTCAAAATTTCATATGGAATAATAAAAGACCCCGTATAGCAAAAACACTTCTTAGCAGAAAGAACAGCGCTGGAGGAATTTCAATTCCAAACTTAAGACTCTATTACAGAGCTATAATTCTCAAAACAGCTTGGTACTGGCACAAGAACAGGACTGAAGTCCAATGGAGTAGAACTGCGAACCCAGATATTAAACCACAGACCTATGGCCACCTAATATTTGACCAGGAAGCCAAAAATATAGAATGGAAGAAAGACAGCCTCTTCAACAAGTTGTGCTGGCAGAACTGGTTAAACACGTGCAGAAAACTAAAGTTGGATCCTTCTTTGTCACCTTGCACTAGAATTAACTCCAAATGGATCAAAGACGTGGAGGTAAAAACTGACACACTGAAAAGTTTACAGGAAGGAATAGGAGATACACTAGGCCTCCTTGGCACAGGTGGAAACTTTCTTAATAAGGACCAAGAATCACAACAAATCAGAGAAAGGCTGGATAAGTGGGACTGCATTAAACTGCAGAGCTTTTGTATGGCAACGGATATAGCTAGTAAACTAATCAGGAAGCCTACAGAGTGGGAGAAGATCTTCACCAATCAAACAACGGACCAAGGCCTCATATCTAAAATATATCAACAACTCAAAAAATTGAATCACTCCAAAACTAACCTCCAAAGTAACACCCATCCCATTAAACATGGGCCAAAGACTTAAAGAGAGTCTTCTCTGAAGAAGAAACAAAAATGGCCTATAGACACATGAAGAAATGCTCCACATCTCTGGTCATAAAAGAAATGCAAATCAAAACAAGTCTAAGATTCCACCTCACTCCAGTTAGAATGGCCAGGATCAGGAAAACGAATGACAACAGATGCTGGAGGGGATCTGGCCAGGAGGGATCACTACTACACTGTTGGTGGGAGTGCAAACTCGTTCAACCACTATGGAAAGCAGTGTGGCAGTGCCTCAAAGGCTAAACATAGAACTCCCCTATGACCCAGCAATTCCACTACTTGGCATTTACCCAACAATCCAGAAACAAGGGCATACTAAACCCACTAGCACAACAATGATCATTGCAGCACTATTCACCATAGCAAAGATATGGAACCAAAACAGATGTCCCTCAGTGGATGAGTGGATCAACAAGTTTTGGTATTTGTACACAATGGAATTCTATGCTGCTGTCAGAAAGAATGACATCGCCCCATTTTTTAGGAAATGGAAAGACTTAGAACAAATCATATTAAGTGAAGTAAGCCAGACTCAAAGGAACTTAGGCTCAGTGGTTTCCCTCATTCGTCATAATCAGTAGAAACCTTGGGCTCTACTAGCAGAGATTGTCAATAGAGCAAAAGGCCATATATAAGGCCATATAATGTGAAGCTAATTGAAAGGACCTCCAGGATATTGCCACAAAAGCCATATAATGAATGATTGTTGTCCTTAATGTACTATGTTGTCTCTCATCTCGTTTGCTGTCCCTTGGTTATCCCATATTGGAATAGTATTTCACTTTATCTTATATATTGAATTTATTTGTATTTGGATATTTGAAATTTGATAGGGAAGGGGGGAAAACCAAGACGGGTGGGGGGTGTTGGGTTGGTGGGAAATGGGTACCAAGACATGTGAAAGGGTATCAATGTATGTGAATTAATGCACCTTCTATCTGGCAAATATCATCTAACCCTGTTACTAATTATAATAAAATAATGGAAAAAAAAGAAAGTTGTAGTGTGTGGGGAGGATGATGGGGTCAAATACATTTCTTCTTAGAAATTTACCTCATCTGGTTGCCCTGGATTTTCCTGGCCTTCTTCTTAGAGAAAGTTCTGTTATACTGGATTTGTGGCTTGGCAATGATCTAGCATGTACATCTTCGAATAAGACATCCACAACCTCCATGCCTGAGACTCGAGTTTCCTGACCTTTGGCAACAGCATAGCAACATCTTTCTTCCTCCTGAGCCACAGGCCAAGTGAGCTGGCTTGAGCTGGTTGTAAGTTACAGTCGCTTTGTTACCAGGGTTCCATATTCTGTTCCATTGTGAGGGAGGCAGGGTCACCTTTCAGGGCCCAATGACCAAAGATCCTTGCTCACAAAAGACCTCACCAAAGACATACTCGAGGCTGAACATCTCCTCCAATCTCACAATATACATGTGGATGTAGTAAACAGCACACCTTATTTGTCCAACCCCAATGTCTTCCACTAGGCCCAACTACCAGTCTGGTCTCAGGCTCAAGGAGCCATTCTTAGGTAAGATCCAAACTTAAGGGTCAATATTGCCCTCATCCTTTACAAAACATTTGCTTCACAGTGCCTTCTCTGCCTGCATTTTGCCCCTTGTCGAATTTTTTTTTGTTTTTGCTAGTCTTGGGACTTGACCTCAGAGTGTGAACATTGTTCTTGGGCTTTCTTTAGGCTTTAGCTGTCCCACCGAGCCACAGCACCACTTGCAGCGTTTTCTATGTATGTGGTAATGAGGAATCAAACCTGAGACTTTTTGCTTGGTAGCCAAGTACTCTACCACTAGGTGAAACATACAGGGCATCTTGCACATATTTTTGACGTCAATCTACTAGGATATTATTAGGTTTCTGTATCCTAATCAATTTTTTCCTGATGATTAGCTTTGCTGTCAAGTGTAAAAAATGCAAGAGGGAAAAACACAGAAGAATTAGTGACATTAAAAAAAAGCATTAGACACAGTTAAGTGTTTCATTCTTTGTAGGAGAAAAGATATTTGGATATGATGATGATGATGATGACTTTATAATTACTATGTCAGGGTTGAGAGTTTGGCATAGTGGTAGAGTGCTTGCCTAGCATCCATGAAGATCTGGGTTTGATTGCTCAGTATAACATAGATAGAAAATCTTGATGTGGCACTGTGGCTCAAGTGGCAGAGGGCTAGACTTGAGAAAACCCGAGGACAGTGCTCAGGCCCTGAATTCAAGCCCCAAGACTGGCAGAAAGATAAAAGAAAATAAAAATGCTTTTTACGAGCTAATTCACTCACAGCATTTGCTTCTGAAATCTTCGCTTCTGCATCTTGTGAAATACCCTTTTCCCTCAACGTAGACAAGAAAAACAGATCCATCCCATGTTCCACTGTGAGGCCACTGGTTGGGCTAAGAGCTAGTCGTGCAGCAACACATAAGTTTTATTCTAATACTTTCCAAACTTTGTATTCAAATATGCTACCTACTTACCAACTTAGGTCAGTTATTCTTATGCTATACCTTTTCTTCATGACTACAATATTCTTACACTCCTACGTTAATCCTCTTGTACCTCCCCTGACCTCTCTCATTCTTTTTTTCTATCTCTGGACCTCTGCTCGTCTTTCAACCCTTATACTGCACGGATCTACACTTGATGGCTGTTGAGCAATATTGTATATGTAGGTGGTTAATTATTCTCTAGGCTCAGAGGGACTTAAAAACAAAAGAGTTTGGATTGAGAGGCTTATTGTTTTGGGAATAAATCGCTAATCAGTGGTTGTGTTAGACTGGTCTGTAAGTGCACAAAAGGAAAGAGTGATAATACAAATCAAAACTTGTGAACATCTAGTGTCTGCCAGCTACAGAGGTCTAGGTTGGTTATATCTGAAAAACTATAATCACATTTAGTAGTAATCTTGCTCCCATTTTCAAATGGGCAGAACAAGAAACTCAAGAAAAATGTCAAATCAAGAAACAACATCCCCCACCCCATGTAAATAGACAATGGAACAGTCACTGGCAAACCTAGAGGAGAGTCTTCCAAGTGCTACACAAATGCAATTGATAAACATCATTAATGGAAAATGTGAAAATATAAAAAAGAGATAATGGAGGAAGCCATAGCTGAACAAGAGGACAGCAAAAACAAGGTGATAAGTGAAAAAGAAGAAGCCATAAAGGAGGCCATAATAAAGGTTTTTCAAAGAAAGATGGATGAATTCATAGAATCCACAAATAAAAACTGGACCAAACTCCAGCAAATGTCCAAAGAAAATAAAGCTACTGAGCTAACCACTCAAAATGAAATCAAGGAGACAAAGAAATCCATACATGATGTAAAACAAGAGACGCAAGGCATCAAAAGTGAGCAATTAGAAGCAAGGGAGATGAAAAATAAAGTAGATAGCTTTGATAGCAGGTTAGACAATGCAGAGGAGAGAATTTCCGGGGCTGAAGATATTTTAGGTATTATAAAGAACAGAAAATGAGTCAATCCAAATCTAGGAAATATGAGAGAGCGCTTCAGGAGGTCCAAGATACAATTAGGAAGCCTAATTTAAGGCTAGTTGGTATTGAGGAGGGCGTGGAGAAAGAGGTCAATGGTATTGGAAATATACTTCAGGGAATCATCTCAGAGAATTTCCCAGATATCCAGAAGGGCAGGCCCATCCACATACGAGAAGCTTTTAGAACCCCAAACAGACCTGACCAGAAAAGAACATCCCACCGCCACATTGTGATCCGAACTGGATCAATAGAAATGAAAGGAAAGATCCTAAAGGTAGCCAGGGAAAAGGGATCAGTAACCTATAAAGGCAAACCAATCAGAATAACCCCAGATTTCTCAGCAGAGACCATGCAAGCACGAAGTGACTGGAAGCATATATGTCATGCCCTTAAATCAAATAACTACCGATCAAGAATACTGTAGCCAGCTAAGCTCTCATTCAAACTGAGGACACAATAAAACATTCCATTTCAGGGAAAAGCTGCAACAATATGTCGAAACAAAACCAACACTACAGAGAATTCTCAACGATGCTCTATACATACAAAACCAAAATAAATGCATTATAGGGAAAGAAATGGCACCTAAACAGCATACCATCTAAGGACCACAAGAACTGTCAAGACACAGGCCCTACTAAAAGCTTTTAAAAATGGTAGGAACTAATAAATATCTCTCAATCCTAACTCTCAATATCAATGGAATTAACTCTCCAATTAAACGGCATAGGTTGTCTAGTTGGATCAAAAAGCAAGAGCCATCGTTCTGCTGACTTCGAGAGACACATCTTACCCAAAAACAATCATCTTTTGAAAGTGAGAGGTTGGAATAAACTCTATCAAGCTAACTGCCCCCATAAACAGGCTAGAGTTGCCATCCTCATATCAGATACAATAGACTTCAAACTAAAATTAGTAAGAAAAGACAAAGAAGGTTACTACATACTACTAAAGGGATCTTTCCTCCCGGAAGACATAACGATCCTAAATATTTACACACCCAATCCTGGAGCTCCAAACTTCATCAAGCAAACTTTACTTACACTGAAACCATACATAGATTGAAATACAGTGATTGTTGGTGAGTTTAACAAACCACTCTCACCTATGGACAGATCAACAAGGCAAAAACTCAAAAGAGAAACCGTTGAACTGAACAACTATATAGACCGACTAGATCTAACAGACATCTGCAGAATATTCCACCCAGTAACACCACAATATACGTTTTTCTCAGCAGCACATGGAACATTTTCCAAAATAGACCACATCTTAGGCCATAAAGCAAACCTGGACAGATTCAGAAACACTGAAATTATTCCATGCACACTCTCAGACCATAAAGGCATCAAATTGGAGCTGAACACACATCTCCACCAAAGAAAACCCTGTAACTCATGGAGACTGAACAACACATTGTTGAATCAAAAACAACGGGTAATCGAAGAGATCAGAACAGATATCCAACTGTTTATGAAATTTAACAATAAGGAGCACACAAATATCAACTCCTTAGGGACACAACAAAGGCAGTACTCAGAGCAAAATTTATAGCGCTGAGTGCCTACAACAGCAAGTTGGAAAAATGGCAAACCAACTAGTTAATATCTCACCTTAACCTCCTGGAAAAAGAGCAACAAACCAACCCTAAACTCATGAGGAGAAAGCAAATTATTAAAATCAAAGCAGAATTAAATGATTTGGAATAAAAAAACTATAGAAAGAATCAACAAAACAAGGAGTTGGTTCTTTGAAAGAATTAACAAAATTGACAAGCCCTTAGCAAATCTTACCAAAAAAAGAAGAGAGCATATCGAAATAAACAAAATCGCAGATGAAAATGGTAATATCACGACAGAAATTACCAAGATCCAGAATATCATGAGGGAATACTTCTCAAACCTTTACGCCAACAAATTTGAGAATCTAGAAGAAATGGATGAATTCCTAGATAATATTAACATACCCACAATGAACCAAGAAGAGCTAACCCAACTCAACAGGCCTATTTCAAGCTCTGAAATAGAAATGGAAATTAGACAACTTCCACTTAAAAAGAGCCTAGGGCCAGATGGATTCACAGCTGAATTCTATAAGGTCTTCAAAGCAGAGCTCACACGAATATACTCCTCAAGCTCTTCAACGAAATTGAAAATGAAGGTTCTTTACCAAACTCATTCTGTGAAGCCAGCATATACCTCATCCCCAAACCAGACAGAGCTTCATCAAAGAAAGAGATATATAGACCCATTTCTTTGATGAATATCGATGCAAAACTTCTCAACAAAATACTGGCCAACCGTCTACAACAACTCATCAAAAAAATTGTACACTATGATCAAACTGGATTCATCACAGGGAGTCAAAGCTGGTTCAACATACACAAATCAATTAATATAATTCAACACATCAACAGGAGCAGGGATAAAATCACATGATTGTCTCAATAGATGCGGAAAAGGCATTTGACAAGATCCAAAACCCTTTTATGTTAAAAGATGTGGAGAAACTAGGAATCCATGGAACATTTCTCAATGTAATAAAGGCTGTGTATGAGAAACCCACTGCTAGTATTATACTTAATGGTGAAAATCTAAAGCCATTCCCTCTAAAATCAGGAACAAGACAAGGATGCCCACTCTCTCCACTCCTTTTTAACATAGTACTAGAATGCCTAGGCAGTGCAATAAGGCAAGAAACAAGCATAAAGGGGATCCAAGTAGTGAAAGAGGAAATAAAACTATCCCTCTTTGCAGATGACATGATTCTGTATTTAAAGAATCCTATAGACTCTACTCCCAAGCTCCTTGAGCTGATTCAAAGCTTTGGAAGGGTAGCAGGCCATAAAATCAACCCTCACAAATCAACTGCCTTACTTTACGCCAACACTGAGAGGAACGAGGCAATAATGAGGAAAGAAACTCCTTTCACAGTAGCTTCAAAGAAAATAAAGTTCCTAGGAATTAGCTTAACTAAGAATGTAAAGGACCGTTCAGATGAAAACTTTAAAACCATAAAAAAGGAAATTAAAGCAGAACTAAGGAAATGGAAAGACCTCCCATGCTCCTGGATTGGAAGAATCAACATTGTGAAAATGACAATCTTGCCAAGGGCTATCCACAAATTGAATGTAATACCAATCAACATCCCAATGTCATTCTTTGAAGAAATAGAAGAGGCAATTCAAAATTTCATATGGAATAATAAAAGACCCCGTATAGCAAAAACACTTCTTAGCAGAAAGAACAGCGCTGGAGGAATTTCAATTCCAAACTTTAGACTCTATTACAGAGCTATAATTCTCAAAACAGCTTGGTACTGGCACAAGAACAGGCCTGAAGTCCAATGGAATAGAACTGCGGACCCAGATATTAAACCACAGACCTATGGCCACCTAATCTTTGACCAGGGAGCCAAATATATAGAATGGAAGAAAGATAGCCTCTTCAACAAGTTGTGCTGGCAGAACTGGTTAAACACCTGCAGCAAAGTAAGTTGGATCCTTCTTTGTCACCTTGCACTAGAATTAACTCCAAATGGATCAAAGACCTGGAGGTAAAAGCTGACACACTGAAAAGTTTACAGGAAGGAATAGGAGATACACTAGGCCTCCTTGGCACAGGTCGAAACTTTCTTAATAAGGACCAAGAATCACAACAAATCAGAGAAAGGCTGGATAAGTGGGACTGCATTAAACTGCAGAGCTTTTGTATGGCAACGGAGATAGCTAGTAAACTAATCAGGAAGCCTACAGAGTGGGAGAAGATCTTCACCAACCAAACAACGGACAAAGGCCTCATATCTAAAATATATCAACAAATCAAAAAATTGAATCACTCCAAAACTAACCTCCAAAGTAACACCCATCACATTAAAAATGGGCCAAAGCCTTAAAGAGAGTCTTCTCTGAAGAAGAAACAAAAATGGCCTATAGACACATGAAGAAATGCTCCACATCTCTGGTCATAAAAGAAATGCAAATCAAAACAATTCTAAGATTCCACCTCACTCCAGTTAGAATGGCCAGGATCAGGAAAACGAATGACAACAGATGCTGGAGGAGATGTGGCCAGGGTGGGATCACTAATACACTGTTGGTGGGAGTGCAAACTCGTTCAACCACTATGGAAAGCAGTGTGGCAGTGCCTCAAAAGGCTAAACATAGAACTCCCCTATGACCCAGGAATTCCACTACTTGGCGTTTACCCAACAATCCAGAAACAAGGGCATACTAAACCCACTAGCACAACAATGTTCATTGCAGCACTATTCACCATAGTAAAGATATGGAACCAACCCAGATGTCCCTCAGTTGATGAGTGGATCAACAAGTTGTGGTATTTGTACACAATGGAATTCTATGCTGCTGTCAGAAAGAATGACATCGCCCCATTTGTTAGGAAATGGAAAGACTTAGAACAAATCATATTAAGTGAAGTAAGCCAGACTCAAAGGAACTTAGGCTCAGTGGTTTCCCTCTTTCGTCATAATCAGTGGAAACCTTGGGCTCTACTAGCAGAGATTGTCAATAGAGCAAAAGGCCATATATAAGGCCATATAATGTGAAGCTAATTGAAAGGACCTCCAGGATATTGACACAAAAGCCATATAATGAATGATTGTTGTCCTTAATGTAATATGTTGTCTCTCATCTCGTTTGCTGTCCCTTGGTTATCCCATATTGTTATAGTATCTCACCTTATCTTATATTTTGAATTTATTGTAGTTGGATATTTGAAATTTGATAGGGAAGGGGGGAAAAAGAAGACGGGTGGGGGGTGTGGGGTTGGAGGGAAATGGGTACCAAGACATGTGAAAAGGTAACAATGTATGTGAATTAATGCACCTTCTATCTGGCAAATATCATCTAACCCTTTTACTAATTACAATAAAAAATGGAAAAAAAAGAAAGTTGTAGTGTGTGGGGAGGATGATGTGGTCAAATACATTTCTTCTTAGAAATTTACCTCATCTGGTTGCCCTGGATTTTCCTGGCCTTCTTCTTAGAGAAAGGCCTGTTATACTGGATTTGTGGCTTGGTAATGATCTAGCATGTACATCTTCGAGTAAGACATCCACAAATTCCATGCCTGAGACTCGAGTTTCCAGAACTTTGGCAACAGCACAGCAACATCTTTCTTCCTCCTGAGCCACAGGCCAAGTGAGCTGGCTTGAGCTGGTTGTTAGTTACAGTGGCTTGGATACCAGGGTTCCATATTCTGTTCCATTGTGAGGGAGGCAGGGTCACCTTTCAGGGCCCAATGACCAAAGATCCTTGCTCACAAAAGACCTCACCAAAGACATACTCGAGGCTGAATGTCTCCTCCAATCTCACAATATACATGTGGATGTAGTAAACAGCACACCTTATTTGTCCAATCCCAATGTCTTCCACTAGGCCCAACTACCAGTCTGGTCTCATGCTCAAGGAGCCTTTCTTAGGTAAGATCCAAACTTAAGGGTCAATATTGCCCTCATCCTTTACAAAACATTTGCTTCACAGTGCCTTCTCTGCCTGCATTTTGCACCTTGTCAAATTTTTTTTGTTTTTGCTAGTCTTGGGTCTTGACCTCAGAGTGTGTACATTGTTCTTGGGCTTTCTTTAGGCTTTAGCTGTCCCACCGAGCCACAGCACCACTTGCAGCGTTTTCTATGTATGTGGTAATGAGGAATCAAACCTGAGACTTTTTGCTTGTTAGCCAAGTACTCTAACACTAGGTGAAACACACAGGGCATCTTGCACATATTTTTGACGTCAGTCTACCAGGATATTATTAGGTTTCTGTATCCTAATCAATTATTTCCTGATGATTAGCTTTGCTGTCAAGTGTAAAAAATGCAAGAGGGAAAAACACAGAAGAATTAGTGAAATTTTAAAAAAAAGCATTACACACATAGATAAGTGTTCATTCTTTGTAGGAGAAAGGATATTTTGATATGATGATGATGACTTTATAATTACTATGTCAGGGTTTGGAGTTTGGCATAGTGGTAAAGTGCTTGCCTAGCATCCATGAAGATCTGGGTTTGATTGCTCAGTATCACATAGATAGAAAATCTAGATGTGGCACTGTGGCTCAAGTGGCAGAGGGCTAGACTCGAGAAAACCCGAGGACAGTTCTCAGGCCCTGAATTCAAGCCCCAAAACTGGCAGAAAATAAAAGAAAATAAAAATGCTTTTTACGAGCTAATTCACTCACAGCATTTGCTTCTGAAATCTTCGCTTCTGCATCTTGTGAAATACCCCTTTCCCTCAACGTAGACAAGAAAAACAGATCCATCCCATTGTCCACTGTGAGGCCACTGGTTGGGCTAAGAGCTAGACGTGCAGCAACACATAAGTTTTATTCTAATACTTTCCAAACTTTGTACTCAAATATGTTACCTACTTACCAACTTATTTCAGTTATCCTTATGCTATACCTTTTCTTCTTTACTACAATATTCTTACACTCCTACGTTAATCCTCTTGTACCTCCCCTGACCTCTCTCATTCTTTTTTTCTATCTCTGGACCTCTGTTGGTCTTTCAACCCTTATACTGCACGGATCTACACTTGATGGCTGTTGAGCAATATTGTATATGTAGGTGGTTAATTATTCTCTAGGCTCAGAGTGACTTAAAGACAATAGAGACTGGATTGAGAGGCTTATTGTTTTGGGTATAAATCGCTTATCAGTGGTTGTATTAGACTGGTCTATAAGCGCACAAAAAGAAAGAGTGATAATACCAATCAAAACTTGCGAACATCTAGTATCTGCCAGCTACAGAGGTCTAGGTTGGTTATATCTGAACTATTATAATCGTATTTAGTAGTAATCTTGCTCCCATTGTCAAATGGGCAGAACAAGAAACTCAAGAAAAATGTCAAATCAAGAAACAACATCCCCCACCCATTGTAAACAGACAATGGAACAGTCACTGGCAAACCTAGAGGAGAGTCTTCCAAGTGCTACACAAATGCAATTGATAAACATCCTTAATGGAAAATGTGAAAATATAAAGAAAGTGATAATGGAGGAAGCCATGGCTGAACAAGAGGAAAGCATAAACAAGGTGATAAGTGAAAAAGAAGAAGCCATAAAGGAGGCCATAATAAAGGTTTTTCAAAGAAAGATGAATGAATTCATAAAATCCACAAATAAAAACGTGACCAAACTCCAGCAAATGTCCAAAAATAAAGCTACTGAGCTAACCACTCAAAAGGAAATCAAGGAGATAAAGAAATCCATACATGATCTAAAACAAGACATGCAAGCCATCAAAAATGAGCAATTAGAAGCAAAGGAGATGAAAAATAAAGTAAATAGTTTTGATAGCAGTTAGACAATGCAGAGGAGTGAATTTCCGGGGCTGAAGATAATTTAGTTATTATAGAGAAAGAACAGAATATGAGTCAATCCAAATGTAGGAAATATGAGAGAGCGCTTCAGGAGGTCCAAGATACAATTAGGAAGCCTAATTTAAGGCTAGTTGGTATTGAGGAGGGCGTGGAGAAAGAGGTCAATGGTATTGGAAATATACTTCAGGGAATTCTCAAAGGTGCTCTATACATAGAAAACCAAAATAAATGCAATATAGGGAAAGAAATGGCACCTAAACAGCATACCATCTAAGGACCACAAGAACTGTCAAGACACAGGCCCTACTAAAAGCGTTTAAAAATGGTAGGAACTAATAAATATCTCTCAATCCTAACTCTCAATATCAATGGACTTAACTCTCCAATTAAACGGCATAGGCTGTCTAGTTGGATCAAAAACAAGAGCCATGGTTCTGCTGTCTTCAAGAGACACATCTTACCTCAAAACTGTCATCTTTTGAAAGTGAGAGTTTGGAATAAACTCTATCAAGCTAACTGCCCCCATAAACAGGCTGGAGTTGCCATCCTCATATCAGATACATTAGACTTCAAACTAAAATTAGTAAGAAAAGACAAAGAAGGTTACTACATACTACTAAAGGGATCTTTCCTCCAGGAAGACATAATGATCCTAAATATTTACACACCCTTTTGAAGATTCTCAAAAGATTGAAGATACTGCCAGTGTAAGTTAGATTCCAGCATTCATATTAAATAATGCAATGAGTAGGGATTTATATTTGAAATATCACTGTTGACAAAATCTAACACACATTTGCTTAGTATTTGCTTTTGAGTTCCCAAGAAGTTCAGTACAAGCTAACATGTGTGGCATATATCGACTGGGAGAAATGATTCAGAATATGTGACTCATTTGAACAGGAGTCAGTGAAAGATACGGAAGCAGGATACCCATCTTGTGAAAATTTGTATCTTTTTCATATTTTGTGTTTTTTATTAATTCCATTTGTAGTGTACATTTCTAGGTAAAAACTTTTAAAATATTTCCAAACAATTTGTTGTTTCAACAGCAAAAAAAACATTTATATGCCTGATAAAATTCACAGAATCCAAATTTTTCCATATTATTTTTTGTTTTTTGGGGTTTTTTTTGGTGGGTCATGGACCTTGAACTCAGCCTGGGTACTATCCCTGAGCTCTTCAGCTCCAGGCTACCACCTTACCCTGGAGCCAAGCCCCACTTCCCATTTTCTAAAGGTAAATTGGAGATAAGAGTCTCAGGTCTTTTTGTGCTGGATGGCTTTAAACCTTGATCCTCAGATCTCAGCCTCCTGAGTAGCTAGGATTATAGAAGTGAGCCACCACCCCATCATGCTCAGCTTTCTGGTTTTATTTTTAAACAAGCCCTTTGGCTGGAACTCGGTCTGAGCACTGTCCTTCAGCTTTCCTCAAGCCTAGTGATCTTCTACTTGAGCCACAGCACTACTTCTGGTTTTTTCTGTGTATGTGGTACTGCGGAATTGAACCTTCGTCTTCATACAAGCACTCTACAACTATGCCAAACTCCCAGCCCCTCCACATTAGTTTTTATGATAGATCTTTCCATGCATCCAGGATGGCTAGAAATCCTTCTTGAGTTTCCCAAGATCAGGGAGTATAGGTGTGTCCCATCCTGTGTGGCTACATAACCATTGTTTAGGGTACAGTTCTCTCTTCATTCTACCCATCTAGAGCAATTTTCATCTTCCATGTATAATAATTAAACATTCAACTCCTGTTCCTCTCTACTCCATTATCTGGAACCATCGTGCTTTTTGGCTCTAAGGATTTGTTGATCCTTGGAAGCTCTGGAACGGAAAATATACCCTAGCTCTTCCTTTATGACTGCTGTATTTTTAGTTTACTCTAATCAAGATTCATCTGTAAAATATAGTAAAATGTTCTTCCTTTTCAATGCATTGTTTTGCATATTTCTATATTTTGATTATTATTAATAGTTGTGAATGGATTCTCCAGATATTTGTTCTAGTCTCTGCTTTCTCTTCCGTTAGGTACAAATCTAGAAATAGAATTGTTGGACCATATTTCTATATAATTCCATATTTAGTACTTTTTTAGCACTCTCCACGCAATTTTTGATTGTTTTATATTCCTTGCAGAACTATTCCAAAGTTCTACTTCTTCTCACTACCTTCCCAGTAATAGTTAGACTTTGAAATTTTTTTTTGTATGTGTGTGTGTGTGTGTGTGTGTTTGTATGTGTGTATGCGGATCTTTTTGTTTAAAACTATATTTATATTAACATATTTAAAGTAATGATTTCATTGTAATTTTAATTTTTCTCATGACTGTTAATATTGAACTTTTTTCTACATTTTGAACTACTATTTCTATATATTCTTTTTAGAAAATCCTCTCCAATCTCCAATTTTTTTCCCTTTTTTTGTGGGGTAGTGGGAAAAGTCATGGGGCTTCGACTTTGGGCAGTGAGTTCTTTAGTTTAAGGCTATTGTCCTACCCTGAGTATTGCCCCTCAGTTCTTCTGCTCACAGCTCCCTACCCCTCTTCAGTCTTTTTGAAAAAGTAAAACATACAGTAAATTTGTAGTATAAAACAGCAAGAAATAAATTTCTTGCCAGGTGCAGTGACTTCTACCTGTAATCCTATCTACTCAGATATCAGGCTGATATCTAAAGATTTGGTTCAAACCCAGCCTGGGCATTAGAAAATCTATGAGACTCTCATCTACAGTTAACCACTAGAATATGGGAAATGGCACTGTGGCTTCATAGGTAGGGTAATAGCCTTGAGTTGAAGAGCTCAGGAACAGTGCCCAGGCCCAGAGTTCAAGCCTTACAAATCCCCCAGCCAAAAAAAAGAAAAAAAAGTTTCTTCCCCAAGTGATTATTATGCCAGCCATAGAACATTAACATTCTGGGTGTACTTCACAGTATTATTACTTGATACCCTAAGATTTTGCAATATTCTCACAGTACCAGCATATGTCATCATATAATGTAGTTCCTTTTCAATGGAATAATTCCATTTATAACCTAAATCTACTCCCCCGACTTATTTTTGTCGATACCACAATTGCTCTACCATGATATGCCACAAGCCATTAAACATTTTATGGTGGGTAATTGGAAAGGAGTCTCATGGAATTTTGTGCTAGGCTGGCTTTGAACCATGGTCCTCAGATATCAGTCTCCTGAGTAGCTAGGATGACAGGCGTGAGCCACCAACACCTGGCTTGCCTTGTTATTTTTTTGTGGGTCTTGGGACTTGAACTCTGGGCCTAGGCACCATCCCTAAGCTTTTCAGGTCAATATTTCATGTAAGTCTAAACATTTAAGCAAAGGAATACAATTCCAACAAAAAAAGAATAAAATTCCAGACATGGTGTGTTTATAACTCAGTGCTATTTACTTGATGAAAATGTGCCATTCCAGAAGCTGGTGTCATTTGATGATGTAGCTGTGGATTTCAGCTGGAAGGAGTGGCAGCATCTGGACAATGCTCAGAGGACCCTGTAAAGAGATGTAATGCTGGAGACCTACAGCAACCTGGTGTCCTTAGGTGAGCAAAAGTCAAATTCACTTGCAAGGCCAAGTGCCTTGTTATTTTGCAGATACGTGAATGTTTATCAAACTTTCAATACTATTTAATGAAAGATTCCAGGCCCTGAGAATTATCATTACTTTCTAAAGAAAACCTAAGGTAATTTTGTACTCATTCTTCAGGATACCTTCAGGATACTTTGACAACAATTCTAAATTATGTTTCCTCTAATGGAGACGACATTCCAAACTTACACAGTAATTGTAAGTGGATAAACCATCCAGAATAGAATATATATCATTATTGGAAATAGGATCTACAAATCACTAAACAGTGAGTTTATAATGGAAACCTGGCACTAGGTGCAATGTTTCATGCCTGTAATCTTAAAATATTCAGGAGGAAGAAATCTAAGAATTCTAATTTGAAGCCAGCAATGGCATAAAAATTGCCATGAAACTCTATTACTCCAAGTAACCCCTCAAAAATGTTAGTGGAGTGTCAAGAGTTTGACTTTGTGGTTGAGTGCTTGCTTAGCATGCATGAAGACCTATGCATGTAAGTGGAGCTGGGACTCAAACTGGTATTTTTCTAGCCTTGAGCAAGATAGCTAAGTGTATGCCATACAAAATGAATCCAGAACTGGGGAAAAGTCAACCATGGAGCCAGTGAGAAATGAGAAAAAAGATTTAATAGATAACTTGTGAGTAGGGTGTCTGCGAACTTAAAGCAATGATGACACAGCATAAGCAATAATTCTCTACTGTTTCTAATTTACAGGGCCCTGTGTTCCCAAACCTGTATTAATTGACAAGCTAGAGCACTGTGCAGAACTCTGGATAGGAAATTCCTCTGACAAGAATATCACAGGTGAGTGAATCCATCTTCATATTGATGTTGGAGCCTGAGCCCCATTGGTAAGTTCATGTTGTGATGTACTGAGCAATAATATTCTTAGTTACCCTAAATCCTGTGTGGAACCTATGGAATTCTTTGTGAATGAATCAAGAATCATTTTCTTTTCCCAATCCTATGCCTGGTCTCAGGGCCTGAGCATGGTCCTTGGGTTTTCTCAAGGCTAGCTCTGTACTTCTTGAGTCATAGCACCACTTCTGGGTTTTTCTTTGTATGTAGTACCAAGGAACTGAACCAGGTCTTTGTGCATGCTAGCCCAAACCCCCGGCACCAAGAATCATAGGGTGATATGACGAATTCTATATGGCAGTAGAGTTAAAGTTAGATTTCTCTGTAGAAATCACTGTGAAACAAAATAAAATGAGAACACCATGAGCCCGTGGCTCATGCCTGTAATCCTAGCTACTTAGGAGGCTGAGATCTGAGTATCAAGGTTCAAAGACTGACCTATCAGAAAAACACCTTAGACTCTTCTCTCCAATGAACCAATAGAAAATGAGAAGTGTGGTTGAGGCTAAAGTCATAGGGCAGTAGCCTTGAGCTGAAGAGCTCAGGAAGAACAGCCAGGTCTAGAATTCAAGTCCCATGACTGCAAAACAAGAAAGAAGGAAAGAAAGAAAGAAAGAAAGAAAGAAAGAAAGAAAGAAAGAAAGAAAGAAAGAAAGAAAGGAAGAAAGAGGGAAGAAAGAGGGAAGAAAGAGGGAAGGAAGGAAAGGAAGAAAGAAAGAATGAATGATATTTCATTTCTTTAAAACTAAGACTATAAATGATTTAGTAAACAAGGAATAAGTCAGGGCATTATTCCCTGATAAGGATAATATCTCTTTGCTGGTAGGAAGAGACTGGTATTCAGAACCAGACCTTTCCACCAGAAATTGAGCCTAGTGGGAGAGTGCTTGCCTAGCATGCACAAAGACACAGGTTTGATTCCTTATTACCACATACATAGAAAAAGCCAGAAGTAATGAATTCATTGGTAGGGTTCTAGTCTTGAGAAAACCCAAGGACACTGGTTAGGTCCTAAGTTCAAACCCAGGAATGGAAGGAAAAAAAAACAACAAAGTTTCAATCATATAAGAAAATTAACTAGACAATGAGCTGGGAGTTTTCTGGTCTTCCATGGTTCTGAGGGACAGGAGTGTTAGAAAAGGAATTTTTATAAGACTTCAAATGGAAAGAAACAAATGTCAAAATTCCCACAAATACCTAAATTGAGACTTTAGTGAGAAGTTGTAAATGAAGGGATATAGGTGTAAGTCCTTACTCTCAAGAATCGTTCTTGCTTGGATCAAAGGCAAACAGACATATAAACCAAACTTGTGGCAGCTGAATCTAGAAAAAATTCGTGTTCCTCACTTAATGCTTAATAAGCAAACAGCATTGAAACTGGGTAAGGTAATCCTATCTGCTACTCAGGACCTGAGACTCTTATCTGTAGTTAACTCTAGAAAACAGGAAGTGGGGCTGTAGCTCAAGGATAGGGGTTATAGTCTTCTGCTGAAGTGTTCAGGGACAGGGCCAAGGCCTATGAACTACAAAAAAAAAAGAAAAGAAAAGAAAAGAAAGTTTTAAAAAGATGCAAAACAGCACAGTATTTAGATTATTTCTCAAAAATAAAACAAAGGCAGCTATTCCTCAATGTATAAACAAAACAGTATTTGAAAAAAAACAGCTGCAGGTATAGTATAGGTAGTACTCAGCTTAAAACGGTAGGAATACATAGTTAGGTAATTTCAATAAATATTTCCTGTGATATAAAAAGAGAACTAAATCACAGAAAAACATTATTGGTCATTGTAAAATATCATTTTCTTAATATGTTAGGGAGAAAAGCATATATTTCTCACAAATCAATTTCCACTTTTATATTTTAAAATATCTAACACTTAGGATGGGAAAGTAAAGTCATTAACTTTACAGTAAGGAATATTTGTATCTCATGTATGTTTGTGTCTTTTTTTCTATGACTCATTTTAGATGTCCAGCTAATGGAAAATGTGTTCAAGACCTGCCAGGAAAGTCCACATGAATGTCTTTGTGAAGTAGCAGTTGCAAGAAGTATCGAAGTGGAGGAAAACGTGAGATTAGGAACAACTTTAAATTTGAGCTCTACACACAATCCAGAGCTGATTAGGAATAACGGTAACAACTTAGGAGTGAGGACTGAGGAGTTCATTAAGTGTCAGAACATGCTTTTGTTTCCTAAGCCTGATGAGATGCATGCTGCATATAGATCTCGTATGTCTCCTGTTCTTAAAAAATCCATCGGATATTCAGAGCATTTTATTCATGATTGTGACAGTCCAAAAGATCTGCAGTATCATAATTCTGTTCTCCCTGCCCAAGAAATTCTTCAGGGAGGGAGGAAAACTGCTAAATGTACTGTGTGATGAAAAATATTGTACTTAACACCGACCATCACTACACATCCGAAAATGTACACAGGAGAGACTCCTCATACATGTAGTGAATGTGAGAAATCTTTCAGTAATGAAATACGCCTTACAATACCTCAGAGCAAATATCCTGAGATATGTGATGCGTACATCAAGTGTGAAAATTAATTTCTGAGAAGTCAGACCTGACGCTCCAACCTCGATCTCCAAGAGAAGACAAACCTTATGAATATGAGGAACGTAATAAAATTTCTGCCCAGAATTCAGCTCTCAGCACACATCAGAGATCTCACACAGAAGAGAAATCTTTAATGGGATAAATGTGGGAAGACTTTTAGACTGAAATCATACCTCACTTTGCACCAGAGAAGACACACAGAAGAGAAACCTTATGAATGTAACAAATGTGAAAAGTCTTTCACCCTGAAGATACACCTTCGAGTTCATCAAATAACACACACAGGAGAGAAATCTTATAAGTGTAATGAATGTGGAGAATCTTTCCAAGGGAAGGGAAAACTTCGTGTTCATCAGAGAATACACACAGGAGTGAAACCTTATGAATGTAACCAATGAGTAAAGTCTTTCAGACATAAATCTTCCCTCAAATTGCATCAAAGAACACACACAGGAGAGAAACCTGATGTGTGCAACAAATGTGGAAAGACCTTATAGTGGAAGTCATATCTTGATGGGCATAATAGAACACACACAGGAGAGAAAACCTATGCATGTAGTGAATGCGGAAAGTCTTTCAAATGGAAGGTAAAACTCCATGTTCATCAGAGAATATACTCAGGAGAAACACCTTATGAGTGTAACATATGTGGAAAGTCCTTCACACAGAAGCCAAACCTCAACATGCATAAGACAATTCAAACAGGAGAAAAACCTTATGAATGTAACCGAGGTGGGATGTCTTTCAAATGGAAGTCTTCCCTCAAATTGCATCAGAGAACACACACAGGAGAGAAACTGTACGAGTGCATCAAATGTGGTAAGACCTTCAGATGGAAGTCACATTACAGGAGGCATAACAGAATTCACACATATTAGAAACCTTTGGAATATAACCAAAGTTGAAAGTCTTTCGTGCAGTATACACCCTTCAGGAAGCGTAAGAGAGTTCACACATATGAGAAGCCTTAGCAATGTAATAAATAGGAAAGACATTTTAGTCTGTGGAAGAAAACTCAGCTTGTGTCACAGAACCAACACAAGATAAAACCCTTAATGAATGTAGCAAATGTTCAGTCTTTTCCCCAGAAGGCACAAGTCAAGATTTATCACTAAACACCCACAGGATAGAATCCTATGAATAAAATGAAAGGGAAATTTTTTGAAGAACTCATAGTTGAGTTTACATGATACCACACAGACACAGGATAAAAATCGTATGAATATAAGAATATGAAAAATTCATCATGAACGCATGACTAAGTATAAAATGCACATAGGAGAGAAAAACCTTATGAATATTACAAATGTGGAAAGTGTTTGACCTGGAAGGCATACTTCTGTGTTCATCACAAACCTGATTCCCATAGAAGAAAAGAAAACTAATGAATAGAACAAATGTGCAATGACTTTTAATCAGAAGTCAGTCTTCAGTACATTTCAGAACATACACAATAGAGAAATTCTGAGTAATGAAAAACATTTAGCTATATATAGAATCTCTGTATATGGGAGCATTAGGGTAAGTCTTCTAAACAAAGTCAACCTTCAGCAAGCATTAAGAGCACTCACAGAAGAAATAATAGCATATAGGAAAACCTTTGTCAGAAACCTCTAAAAGCTGACTGTGTGGCTTAGTGGTAGAGTGCTAACCTATCAAGGATGAAGGCCTGGGTTAGATTCCTCAATACTACGTGAAAAGAGCAAGCCAGAAGCAGCACAGTGGTTCAAATGGTAGAGTGCTAACCTTGAGCAAAAGTAGCTCAGGCCCTGAGTTCAAGCCTAAGGATACCGCCATAGTGCTTTCCATAGTGGTTGAACGAGTTTGCAATCCCACCAGCAGTGTAGTAGTGATCCCTCCTGGCCACATCCCCTCCAGCATATGTTATTAGATTTCTGGATCTTGGCCATTCTAACTGGAGAGAGGAGGAAAAGGGAAAGAGGAACTGAAACTTTCTCTCCTTACAGATGACATGATTCTGTATTTAAAGAACCCTATATTCTCTACTCCAAAGCTGCTTGAGCTGATATAAAACTTTGGTAAGGTAGCAGGGTATAAAATTAACCCTCAATGTCAACTGCCTTCCCATATGCCAACAAATGAGAGGAATGAGGCAAGAATCAGGATAGCAACTCATTTTGCTATCAAAGAAAATAAAATACCTAGGAATTAACTTAGAATGTAAAGCAGCTTTTTGATGGAACTATAAACCCTGGAGAAGGAAATTAACGCAGAACTGAGGAAATGCAAAAACCTATGCTCCTGGTTTGGAAGAAGTAATATTGTAAAAATGGCAATCTTGATAAGGACTATCTACAAATTCAGTGCAATATTCGTCAAGATCAGAATGTCATTCTTTAAAGAAACAGAAGAGGAAATCCAAAATTTCACTTGGAATAATAAAAGACCCCTTATAGTCTGTCTTCTTGCATGATACATAATGTTTAATCTCACCTTCTCCACCAAAATCTCACCTTTCTCATTGAGACATAGGTGGCCCTGTTTACTAGCAGCAAAGGCTCAAACACGCAGTTTCAGGTGTCACCACTGCCTCTGTTACTGGGTAGATCCAACTCTGTCATCGATTCTGAGGTCTGCTCTGGGAGTCTTGGTCACAAGTTGTTCTGTGGCATCTGCTGCCAGCCTGTGCCTATTTGCTTCCTTTTCCTCCAGCAGCCTACAACAGGGAATGAAGTTCAGGTGCTGATGCTCTCCTTCATATGCAGGGCAGGATGAGCCCAACCCTCCCTCATCTTCCTCTTCCAATTTTTGGGAAAAAATGTGCTGGCTGAAGTCCTCAGGTGTGGCGCATGGCTGATCCACACTTTTAATCCAGGCTGGTCACGAGGCTGAGATCTGAGTATGGAAGTTCCAAGTCACCTAGAACAGGAAAGTCTGATAGATTCTTACTACCAAAAATAAAAACAGCTGGGAATGGAGTTTGTGCTCAAGTCGTAAAGGGCTAGTCTTGAGTACAAATGCTTAGTGCCCTGGCCCTGAGTTCAGGCTCCAGCACTGCCAACAACCTCACTTTAGTGAGATTTTAGCTTTATCCATGTAGGCACATCCCACTGGAATCTTTGCTGGTAGAGATAGTCTTCATAAATTTGTCTCAAGGTAAAGGTCCTCCTGGGGTAGTACACAAAAGGTGTCATGGAGAGAGGAGCCCCACTTGCTCCAGGTTTGAAGATGGCATAGGTCAAGCCAGCATGGAGTTGGCACATCAGTCTTTTTCCTAGCACCACCTACCAGTGAATGTCAAATGACATTGATTGTTGTGGGATTGTGTGATTGAAGTGCCCCATTAAGGGCAGTGTTAGCACATCCAAACTTGGATACCAGGAATGCTGAAATCTCAAAGCTAAGATTTCTGTTGGCTACAGAAATGCTGGTGTGTCTGTGATTCACTAAAAGTTCAGGTGCAAAGATTCTGAAGCTTGATGCCATGTGTTTATTCCATTTAGTAAAATTATTTTAATGCACTGTATAAGTTAAAACATTTGATAAGAGTCAGGGGTAGTGAAAACATTGTTCTTGAATTCCGGTGTCTGGCAGGGTAATGGGGAGGGTGTTGGTGGCTGGGACTATGAAGCTGGAGCTGCTATCAAACCATGGATCATGTTCCTCTTTGTCTGGGAGAAATGACTCCAAAGATGAAATTTGAATGGTGAGGAAAAGATGATGATGTACTCCGGAAATTTCTCCTAAACAAATGCTCATGTGGAAGTGGGATGGGGGCTGGGCATATCTGAGGCAGATCTTAAGTGGGCTTCTCATGGCGTTGAGAATGTTCCTTGCGACTTCAGGCATGCAGCAGGGTGTTTTAGATGACCATTGTGAGATGGATGGAATAAGACTGGAGACAAGATGAATGCTGGGATCCTGCAATGCTCTTGCATGAGTGGCTGGTGGCTCACCTGAAAGAACTAATTATGTCTAAAAAAGAAATCAGGTATTTGTTTTGATTAGATAATACCTGTAATCCGAGGCGTATTCAGGATCCTGATCTTAGTATTGTGGTTTAAAACCAACCCAGCAAAGGGAAAAATGCATGAGACTCATACTCCCAGTTTAGAGCAAGAACAAAGATTGAAGTAGAGCTGTGACTCAAGAGCTAGAGTGCTACCTTGAGCAAAGAAAAGCTAAGAAAAAGCTCCAGCTCTTGAGTTCAAGGCCAGGAATGAAAGAAGGAAGGTAAAAAAAGGGAAGTATGTGAGGAAGGGAAATATATAAATGAAAGAGAGAAGGAACTAGAAATTTAAAACTAGAGAATATTTAAAAGTCATCAGTCCTTCTAAGAAAAGTGTTGGAGTATGGGTTCTATATGTGGTGAACTGGAAGCCCAGCAGTGACTTGTTAACCAAAGAGTCACCATGATGAGCAAAGGATAGAAATCTGCATGAGCCTCTTAGCGGATGGAGTCACAGAAGAGAACCTCAGCTCCCATCCCATAGTTAGAAGTATATAGAGATGGGGAAGTTGGCATCACCTTGACGTCATTGTGTCCATGGAGACTGGAAGCCATGGCTCTGTGAAAGCACAATGTTCTGGTTACTGAGCTGGGAGGCTGAGGAGAGCCAAGTCCTGGCCATGAAGAAATCAGGGTGGCAGCAGAGCAACTCTGCTGCAGTGTGTGCCTGCTTGGCTGTTCTTATTCTGTGGTGGATCAGGCCAGAGCGGGTGATAGTAACTGTTTTGTGGTCACAAGCCCTTCACCAAGAGCTTCCTCTGGGATCCTCATAAGCTACAGGGTGGCTGGTGGTGGGATGTGTGTGGGGTGGAAGTGACAGAGGGATGGACGCATGGCAAGGTGGGTGAAGAGATGAGAGGAATGATGAGAGCCCAGTTCATTGGTTTCCAAGGTTAATGGGTGGGAGGTAGAGAGGCATGATGGAGGAATGATGGAGGCAGGGGAAGGTGGTGACAGAGTGAGGCCATCTGTAGTGCCAGCCTGGCCATCATCTGAAGCCCATAGGCAGCTTCCTGATCCTTCACTTAGTCCTGCTCCTTGTGGAGGGAATGTCACGTGTACCCAGAGCTAGGGGTGGGGCAATGATAGTAGCACCTGGAAAACCATTGGCCTCTACCTGGGTGAGGGGTGGTTATGGCTCCCATGCTGGGTGGCCTGATAACTATGGAACAGATCTCTCCTTAGCTACCACAGTCAGTGGCTGCTCTCCATCTAGGGTTAGGGCACCTGCTCAGCCATCAGGACACCCCATGCCAGGACAGAGGCCTACAATTCAGATGGCAGCACAGGGGTGAAGATGATCTCACCGTAGCCCTAGTTACATGGCTGTCCCTGCATGCAGGACAGGATGAGCTGGGGGAAGATGTTCTCTGTGTTTTTCCACAGCCTATCCCGGCCTCTTCTTGTGTCTGATTAGACCAAGAGAGTACCAGGTTTCCTCTCATAGTCCTGGTTCTTATTCTTTTACAGTCATGAGGCTTGAACTCAGGTCCTGGGTACTGTCCCTGAGCTCTTTTGCTCAAGGTTGATGCTCTACCATTTGAACCATAGTGACATTTCGAGCTTTTCCTTTTCATGTGGATCTCTGATATGTCCAGTGCTGTGCCTGCAGGGAGGCACTCACCCCACAGACAGAGCCACCTCTGCCGTGACTGTGACTGCCCACAACCCTCACACCCACTCCTTGCACACCCCTCGACTCCAGTTTTAGCTCCTCTTGGACTGGGTGTCCAGCCTACCCCTTCCTACACTCACAAAGGGTCTACAATTGTCTTCCCAGGGTCCTTTCTTCTGCCAGCCAGAGTACAGATTGTGAACATCTTGACGATCACAGAGCTCAAAGCCAAAGGCTGAGATGCAGAAGGGGGTGACCCAGTAGCTGCACAGGGCCCATGGATCATCCTGTGCATCCCCCAGCCTGTGACTTCCCCCACCCCCTTGGCAGGGAAGCTCCATGCCCACATCCTGATCCCTGGTCTCCTCCAATTCCATTCTCCCTTGGATTTTGCAGACTGTCTACCATCAGGATCTAAAATTCTATTCATCACTTTATGTCCTTATCACTGATTTGCTATTTTGGCAGGATCTCCCCGTGCCTGGAGAGTGGGCATGTCATGTATTCTCTGTGGAGAAGTTGCCCCAGGAGAAGAAATATGCACTTCATGTGAGTGTTGGACAGGGCAGGAGGGCTCCCTAGGATCAGAAGCCACAGGAGGGGTGCAGATGGGGGAATGCTAGGGGCCCCAGGGGACAGTGGGAGTTAGGGCACAGTTGGTTCCTTCTGCAGGGTTGACACCGCTTCACAAACCCAACAGAATGAGGTTCACATTACAGATGTCACAGACAGTGCAGATTGCCAATGGGCGCAGGGTTCACTGTCAACCACAGATGCCGGCTGCATGCTGGGATGCACGCAGAGATGTTTTCAAGATCAGGTAATGAGGATGTTGCAGGGTGTAACCATTCTTTTCAGATGGCTCTCTAGCTCTCTTGAGCTTCATCTCTATCTTTGGCTTTTTCTTGGCAGTTAACTGGAAATGAGAGTTTCATGGACTTTCCTTTCTGCACTGGCTTCAAACAGAAGCTATGCACAGTTTTCAAACCATACCCTACTGAAGAAGGGAAGCTTGATCTGGTGCTTAACTGGGTTGCACTTTGGCTCCGTTTGCTATGCCTCACGGGAGGGGGCTCATCATTTGTAGACTAAGATCTCATGACCTTCAAAGCCAAATGCTACCTGAAAGTTCAGGGTCCCAGCCTATGTGTTGGGCCTGGGTGAATACATTCTCTGTTATGCTGGGTCATCAACCCATGTTTTAAGCTGGAAGTAGGCAGTGCCACATTTGATAAGAACATCTGCCAGAGATTGTCACCTCATGAAAGCAGATTCTAAATTTGTATTCCATTTCCTGTGGTGGAGATATCCCTTCCAACTTAGACAGGCTCACATCCACCTGCAGGTCACACTCCTAATGCACCCTTGAGTGTCCTCATGGTATTGGGATCTAAGTTTGTAGGGAATGCTGGTATATTCCATGAATTAGCTGGAAAAGTGATGACAAACGTGTTGAGGATTAATATGAGAACAATTTAAGAAGCCCTGGAGGAGCATCAACCTGACCCTCTGTGGTGCTATAAATCTGATAGGATGTTCCAGACTGAGAAACAATCACATGGCTTTGTGTTTGGCATCCAGACAAGTGAGTGCATGTCTTAGCTGTCAGCCAATACAGAGGAGGACATGAATAAGTGGGTGGAAAGCATCTGTCAGACCCCTGTCTGGGGGCAGGTGGAGAGAACATAGGAAGGTAGATACCATGGCTGTGGTGGGGCCAAAAAAATGGTAAAAGAGGCAAAGGAACCAGGTACTGGTAGCTCAAGACTGTCATCCTAGCTATTCAGGAGTTTGAGATCTGAGGATCACAATTCAAAGCCAGCCCAGGACAGAAACTCCATGAGACTCTTATCTGCAATAAACTACTGAATGCAAGAAGCTCAAGCTCAGTGACAGCATCCAGGCCTAGCGTTCAAAACCCAGGACTGCCAGAAAAAAGTATCAAAGGACAAGAAGCTGGCCAAAAGTTAGAGGGACTCTATCTTGACAAACAATACAATGGTAAGTTGCACTCAGAAGACTTGCACAAAATCTGGAAATGGCTGAGACCTATCTATGTATGTTTCCTGTTTGTCTAAATACATATGTTTATGCATTTATATATTAGCATAGAGAAACAGATCAATACATATGACTATACATATATACATAGCCAGACACTTATGGGTGGGTGGTATACTGTGTGAGAGTTTGTGTTTGTGTTTTGTGGATGGCTATCTCTGTTTAAGAAAGATAGAAAATATGTAAATATCTTTTAAAAAACTTGATAAAATATAGAGAGACATAAGCTCTTGAGGGAATCTGAAATGACAAGATTATTCACAGGCACGTTTATCCTTATGGATTCCTCAGCAAGTTTTAATTTTTTTCATTATTTTCTTTCTTTTTTTGAACCAGTGCTAAGGATTTCTCTCAGGGACCAGGTGCTGCCAATTACTAATTTTCTCATGGCTGGTACAAGAGGAACTGAGCCAAAGTTCCACTTTTGCCTTATTTATTCGTGCTTAACTGAAGATAAAGATTTCTATCAGTGACTTTCTTTCAGGGGCTGGATTCTAACGAGGATCCCCAGACCTCAGCCTTCTCTATAGCTACAATTAACAATATGAGAACCCAGCACTGGGTTCCAATGCACAGGGCAAGAAATTGTGTGAATCTCTCAACTCCAATTAGCTATAATAAGCTAGAAGTGAAAGACCAATACCTTTGAGGAAAAGATGCTGAGGGTTATCACACAGGCCCTATGAGTCAGTCCTAAACCCTGTACACATGTGTGCATGCACACATAGGCAGATACACACACACAACACACACAATATCTCAGGCAATATTGTATTTTGAATTAATATCCAAAGATTGGACAACAGGATAGCAAGTAATAAAATCTGTTTTTCTTGTCTACATGGAGGGAAAGGGATAAGTCACAAGATGCAGAAGCAAAGAATTCAGAGGCAAATGCTGTGAGTGAATAACTTGTAAAAAGCACATTTCTTTTCTTTTCTTTTGTTTTTTCTGCCATTCCTGGGGCTTGAACTCAGGGCCTGAGCACTGCTCTTGGCTTTTCCCAAGTCTAGCCCTCTGCCACTTGAGCCACATTGCCATATGGATTTTTATATCTGTGTGATATTAAGGACTCAAACCTAGATCTTCATGGATGCTAGGCAAGCACTCTACCACTGGGCCAAACTCTAAACCCCGATAAAGTATTTATAAATAGTCATCATCATCATATCAAAATATCCTTTCTCCTACAAAGAATGAACACTTATCTATGTCTGTAAGACTTTTTTTTATGTCACCAATGCTTCTGTGATTTTCCCACTTGCATTTTTACAGATGACAGCACAGATATTCATCAGGAAGAAAAATAAATTAGGATACAGAAACCTAACAACGTCCTAGTAGATTGAGGTGAAAAATATGTGCAAGATGGCTTGGGTGTTTCATCTATTTGTAGAGTGCTGGGCTACCACACAAAAACACTCCGGTTTGATTCTGCAGTACCATATACATAGAAAACGCTGGAAGTGGTGCTGTGGCTTGGTGGGACAGCTATAGCCTAAGGAAAGCCTAAGAACAATGGTCAGGCTCTGAGATCAAGTCCCAGGACTGGCAAAAAATGTGCAAGAGGCAAAATGCAAGCTGAGAAGGCACTGTGAAGCAAAATGTCTTGTGAAGGGTAAGGGGAATAGTGACAGTTAAGTTTGGATCTTACCTAAGAAAGGCTCCTTGAGTCTGAGACCAGGCTAGCACTTATGCCTAGTTAATGACTTGGGATTTGAACAAAAATGTGTGCTGTTTACTACATCCATATGTGAGGTGGGAAGGGAGATTCAGCCTCCAGTATGTCTTTGGGGAGGTCTTCTGTGAGCAAGGAGCTTTGGTCATTGGGCCTTGAAAGGTGACCCTACCTCCCTCACAATGGAACAGAATATGGAAACCTGGTAACCAAGACACTGTATGTGACAACCAGCTCAAGCCAGCTCCCTTGGCCTGTGGCTCAGGAACCAGAAAGATGTTGCTGTGCTGTTGCCAAAGGTCAGGAGGCTCGGATCTCAGGCATGAGAGATATGGATGTCTCACTTGAAGAAGTAGATGCTGGATCAGTGCCAAGCCAAAATTCCCATATATCAGGCATTTCTCTAGGAAGAAAGCCAGGAAACTGCAGGGCAACTCAGATGAGGTATATTGAGAGGAAATCTATTTGAACCCATCATCCTGCCCACACACTACAACCTTCTTGTGTGCTTTCAAGTGACTCTACTGAGATTAGAGTGTGTCATTTCCAATCTACTCTATTCCAGTTCCTCTGTGTGAAGTGTGGTCCCATTCCTACGTTTGAAATATCCACTGTTTTGCCAACATAGTGTGATGGTAAGTCAGCTCAGACTCTGAATGAGCCTTGTAACCTATGGATCCTGGAGGAAGGCCTGTTGGAGGTGCTGCTGACAAAGCTGATCCCTGCCTACCAGAAAGGTGATCTATTTTATGTGGGAAACTTCCTGCACAATTTTAAATAGGGAAGGACAATGTAGTAGTTGCTGGAAATTCTCTTGAAAAGGTGAGTGTTCCCCCTCCAAACAGAGGTTTGCTCACCCCTCCTGGCCAAGTCTTGGAATACTTGGCTCCTCTCTGAGCCTGTTTGGTTCACTGGGGTGTTCACAGGGGAGCTAAGCATGATACAAGTGCACAAACTACTTTATTATGACTGGGACACCATGCCATTTCATTTCCCTCACAAGCTACTGGAGTCTCAACAATGTGCTTACTGAGAAGTTGGATTTCAGGCATGAGTAAGTGGCTCCCAACTGCAGCCCTCACCTAGGTGACATCCTAGGAAATCCCATTTCCCAGTAAGCAATGAGGTGTCAGTACTAATGGCGGAGGCCTGTGAAATACTGGAGTCAGAGGAAAAGCTGGGGGCTGAATCACTTTTGAGCCATCAGGGAGGGATTGTGATAGCTTTGCCTGTTAGAATCTGAAAGCATTTACATTTTGGTGTGTGGTCCAGTGCTGCCACTTGAACCTGAACACAGGTCTAAATGCCATCCCTTTGGTGTTCAAAAATTAGCACTGTACCATTTGAGTCATAGGTCAAGTTCTGGCTTTTTGCTGCCTAATTGAAGACAAGTGCCTTTAGATTTTACTGACTAGACTGGCTTTCCGCTGTGATCTTCAGAGCTCAGCCTGCTGGGTGGCTAAGATTAGAGGAATGAGCATTTAGTTCTTTATTTAGAGCATTCACTTATTGATTTATTTAGAGCATTTACTTAGTTAATTTAAGGTGCGTTTACTTTGGACAGATGCATAGAGGCCTCTCTCAGAAGCTTCTGGAAGTGGGGTGTAAAAGTCATCCTGTTCTCGAGTGTCTCTTACCCCCCTCCCAGCACATAAGTGCACATCTCTGCAGGACAGCCACAGCATTAGAGTCCTGCAAGAAAGGGGCTTTGGTAGAAGGCTCAGGATGGAGAGAGAAGGCTCTCACTTTCCTTGTACCGAATGTGCCCACAGCATCATGTGTTCCATCTATACGATGTGAATGGACTTCTACCCCAGTGATTTCTACGAGTTCAAGAACTGCCACACCCTGACACAACTCAAGCTCTATATGAGGCTCCACATGCCGGCTTTGGACCTGCTCTTCTAAACACATACTTTTTGACCAGCTGGAGGAATGTGCGAACAGTAAGAACAAGAAAAACTAGAAGTCCTGGTGTGGGTGCCTCAGAGCCTGTGAGTAGGAAGCCCATGTGGTCTAGATATTGGTTGGCCCTTACTTCTACAGAGCTTGGCAAAATGCCCTTTATGGGTGGTGTCAGCCAGGTAATGTCTGTCCTCTGAAAGGACTCGGGAATAAGCACTCATTAGAAAGACCCTACACCTCCTCAGTGTTCAGTCCAAACTCCAGTTCTACAGGTTCCTCCATTAGATCCTCATGGAAGTTGAGTGACACTTCAACTTGCAGAGTCCACTCTGTCCACTCTGTACCTATTTCCATTCTTAGGTTTGGGTCATCGTGGAAGAGCTTATCCTGAACTCCGGATGAAAAACCCACCAATGGAGCTGGTGACTGATGGAGACTGAGAATCATCACTGCACTCCAGAAAGCATGGGCCTTCTGTAGAAATTACCAAACAGGTTTAGAGTCCTGTGGATATACCTATTATTTTCAGGAATGAAAATACATATATATTTGTTGTAAATGAAATTTATGACTTGGGGGAAGGGAAAGAGAAAAAGGGTGAGGGGGTAACAGTGTTTAGAAGAAATGTACTCATTACATATGTAACAGCAATCTCTTTGTTTATCTCCTTGACAACAAATTTTTTGAAAAGTACAATAAGTTTAAATGTCTAATTTGGGCAGAATTTTTTCTTGCCAGTACTGGGCTTAGACTCAGGACCTGAGCACGATCCTTGTTTTTGTTTTTGTTTATTCTTAAGGCGCAAGTTCTATCACATGTGCCACAGCACCACTTTTATCTTTTTTTATCTATGTTGTGCTGAGGAATTGAACTTGGGTCTTCATTCATGCTCGGCAAGAACTCTTCCACTAGGCTTAACTTATGGCCTCAGTGGGAAGGAAGTTTTCCATAAAATATGTAGGAAATATGTACACTAAGGAAAAGCCATCAAAAATAGAAGAAAAATTATATACTTACATAACGACATGCCAGTATTATGGCAGATCTCTGTAATTCTAGTTTCAAGAGTGGCCTATTTGGACCGGGAGTTGGCTGGCTGAAGTAAAGTGCTATCCTTGAGCAAGCCCTAGGACAGTGCTCTGGCCATGAGTTGAAGCCATATTGTTTGGTTGGTGAAGATCTTCTCCCACTCTGTAGGCTTCCTGATTAGTTTACTAGCTATATCCGTTGCCATACAAAAGCTCGTTCCTGATTTTAGAGGGAATGGCTTTAGATTTTCACCATTAAGTATAATACTAGCAGTGGGTTTCTCATACACAGCCTTTATTACATTGAGAAATGTTCCATGGATTCCTAGTTTCTCCACATCTTTTTACATAAAGGGGTTTTGGATCTTGTCAAATGCCTTTTCCGCATCTATTGAGACAATCATGTGATTTTATCCCTGCTCCTGTTGATGTGTTGAATTATATTAATTGATTTTGTGTATGTTGAACCAGCTTTGCCTCCCTGTGATGAATCCAGTTTGATCATAGTGTATAATTTTTTTGATGAGTTGTTGTAGACGGCTGGCCAGTGTTTTGTTGAGAAGTTTTGCATCGATGTTCATCAAAGAAATGGGTCTATAGATCTCTTTCTTTGATGAATCTCTGTCTGGTTTGGGGATGAGGGATATGCTGGCTTCACCGAATCAGTTCGGTAAACAACCTTCATTTTCAATTTCGTTGAAGAGCTTGAGGAGTATTGGTGTGAGCTCTGCTTTGAAGACCTTATAGAATTCAGCTGTGAATCCATCTGGCCCTGGGCTCTTTTTAAGTGGAAGTTGTCTAATTTCCATTTCTATTTCAGAGCTTGAAATATGCCTGCTGAGTTGGGTTAGCTCTTCTTGGTTCAGTGTGGGTATGTTAATATTGTCGAGGAATTCATCCATTTCTTCTAGATTCTCAAATTTTTTGGCGTAAAGGTGTGAGAAGTGTTACCTCATGATATTCTGGATCTTGGTAATTTCTGTCGTGATATTACCATTTTCATCTGAGATTTTGTTTATTTTGATATGCTCTCTTCTTTTTTTGGTAAGATTTGCTAAGGACTTGTCAATTTTGTTAATTCTTTCAAAGAACCAACTCCTTGTTTTGTTGATTCTTTCTATAGTTTTTTTTATTCCAAATCAACTAATTCTGCTTTGATTTTAATAATTTTTTTCTCCTAATGGGTTTAGTTTTGGTTTGTTGCTCTTTTTCCAGGAGGTTAAGGTGAGACATTAACTAGTTGGTTTGCCATTTTTCCAACTTGCTGTTGTAGGCACTCAGCGCTATAAATTTTCCTCTGAGTACTGCCATAGTTGTGTCCCTAAGGAGTTGATATTTGTGTGCTCCTTATTGTTAAATTTCATAAACAGTTGGATATCTGTTCTGATCTCTTCGATTACCCATTGTTTTTGATTCAACAATGTGTTGTTCAGTCTCCATGACTTACAGGGCATTCGTTGGTGGAGATGTGTGTTCAGCTCCAATTTGATGTCTTTATGGTCTGAGAGTGTGCATGGAGTAATTTCAGTGTTTCTGAATCTGTCCAGGTTTGCTTTATGGCCTAAGATGTGGTCTATTTTGGAAAATGTTCCATGTGCTGCTGAGAAAAACATATATTGTGTTGTTACTGGGTGGAATATTCTGCACATGTCTGTTAGATTTAGTTGGTCTATATAGTTGTTAAGTTCTAAGGTTTCTCTGTTGAGTTTTTGCCTTGTTGATCTGTCCATAGGTGAGAGTGGTGTGTTAAACTCACCAACAATCACTGTATTTCGATCTATGTATGGTTTCAGTGTAAGTAAAGTTTGCTTGATGAAGATTGGAGCTCCGGGATTGGGTGTGTAAATATTTAGGATCGTTAGGTCTTCCAGGAGGAAAGATCCTTTTAGTAGTATGTAGTAACCTTCTATGTCTTTTCTTACTAATTTTAGTTTGAAGTCTATTGTATCTGATATGAGGATGGCAACTCCAGCCTGTATATGGGGGCAGTTAGACTGATAGAGTTTATTCCAACCCCTCCCTTTCAAAAGATGTTTGTTTTTGGGTAAGATGTGTCTCTTAAAGACAACAGAACGATGGCTTTTGCTTTTTGATCCAACTAGACAGCCTATGCCGTTTAATTGGAGAGTTAAGTCCATTGATATTGAGAGTTAGGATTGAGAGATATTTATTACTTCCTACCATTTTTAAAAGCTTTTAGTAGGGTTTGTGTGTTGACAGTTCTTGTGGTCCTTAGATGGTATGCTATTTAGGTGCCATTTCTCTCCCTATATTGCATTTATTTTGGTTTTCTATGTATAGAGCATCTTTGAGAATTCTCTGTAGTGTTGGTTTTGTTTCGACATATTGTTGCAGCTTTTCCCTGGAATGGAATGTTTTTCTTGTCCCCTCAGTTATGAATGAGAGCTTACCAGGCTACAGTATTATTGGTTGGTAATTATTTGGTTTAAGGGCATGACATATATGCTTCCAGTCACTTCGTGCTTGCATGGTCTCTGCTGAGAAATCTGGGGTTATTCTGATTGGTTTGCCTTTATAGGTTACTGATCCCTTTTCCCTGGCTGCCTTTAGGATCTTTTCTTTCGTTTCTATTGATCCGGTTCGGACCACAATTTGGCGGTGGGATGTTCTTTTCTGGTCAGGTCTGTTTGGGGTTCTAAAAGCTTCTCGTATGTGGATGGGCCTGCCCTTCTGGATATTTGGGAAATTCTCTGAGATGATTCCCTGAAGTATATTTCCAATACCATTGACCTCTTTCTCCACGCCCTCCTCAATACCAACTAGCCTTAAATTAGGCTTCCTAATTGTATCTTGGACCTCCTGAAGCGCTCTCTCATATTTCCTAGATTTGGATTGACTCATTTTCTGTTCTTTCTCTATAATAACTAAATTATCATCAGCCCCGGAATTTCTCTCCTCTGCATTGTCTAATCTGCTACCAAAGCTACCTACTTTATTTTTCATCTCCCTTGCTTATAATTGCTCACTTTTGGTACCTTACATCTCTTGTTTTAGATCATGTATGGATTTCTTTATCTCCTTGATTTCCGTTTGAGTGGTTAGCTCAGTAGCTTTATTTTCTTTGGACATTTGGTGGAGTTTGGTCACGTTTTTATATGTGGATTCAATGAATTCATCCATCTTTCTTCGAAAAAACCTTTATTATGGCCTCCTTTATGGCTTCTTCTTTTTCACTTATCACCTTGTTTTTGCTTTACGCTTGTTCAGCTATGGCTTCCTCCATTATCTCTTTCTTTACATTTTTACATTTTTCATTAATGAAGTTTATCAATTGCATGTGTGTACCACTTGGAAGACTCTCCTGTAGGTTTGCCAGTGACTGTTCCATTGTCTGTTTACATTGGGTGGGTGATGTTGTTTCTTGATTTGACATTTTTCTTGAGTTTCTTATTCTTCCCATTTGAAAATGGGAGCAAGATTACTACTAAATATGATTATAGTTTTTCAGATATAACCAACCTAGACCTCTGTAGCTGGCAGACACTAGATGTTCACAAGTTTTGATTGGTATTATCACATTTTCTTTTTGTGCACTTACAGACCAGTCTATTACAACCACTGATAAACGATTTATACCCAAAACAATAAGCCTCTCAAGCCATTCTCTATTGCCTTTAGGTCCCTCTGAGCCTAGAGAATAATTAACCACCTACATATACAATATTGCTCAACAGCCATGAAGTGTAGATCCGTGCAGTATAAGGGTTGAAAGACCAGCAGAGGTCCAGAGATAGAGAAATAGAATGAGAGAGGTCAGGGAGGTACAAGAGGATTAACGTAGCAGTGTAAGAATATTGTAGTAATAAAGAAAAGGGATAGCATAAGGATAACTGACCTAAGTTGGTAAGTAGGTAACATATTTGAGTACAAAGTTTGGAAAGTATTAGAATAAAACTTGTGTTGCTGCACGACTAGCTCTTACCCCAACCAGTGGCCTCGGAGTGGACCATGGGATGGATCTGTTTTTCTTGTCTACGTTGAGGGAAAGGGGTATTTCACAAGATGCAGAAGCAAAAATTTCAGAAGCAAATACTATGAGTGAATTAGCTCGTAAAAAGCATTTTTATTTTCTTTTATCTTTCTGCCAGTCTTGGGGCTTGAATTCAGGGCCTGAGCACTGTCCTCGGGTTTTCTCAAGTCTAGCCCTCTGCCACTTGAGCCCCAGTGCCACATCTAGATTTTCTATCCATGTGATACTGAGCAATCAAACCCAGATCTTCATGGATGCTAGGGAAACACTCTACCACTATGCCAAACTCTCAACCCTGACATAGTAATTATAAAGTCATCATCATCATATCAAAATAACCTTTCTCTTACAAAGAATGAACACTTATCTATGTGTGTAATGTTTTTTTTTAAATTTCACTACTTCTTCTGTGTTTTACCCTCTTGCATTTTTACACATGACAGTAAAGCTAATCATCAGGAAAAAATTGATTAGGATACAGAAACCTAATAATATCCTAGTAGATTGACGTCAAAAATATGTGCAAGATGCCCTTTGTGTTTCACCTAGTGGTAGAGTCCTTGGCTACCACGCAAAAAGCCTCAGGTTTAATTCCTCATTAACACATACATAGAAAACGCTGCAAGTGGTGCTGTGGCTCGGTGGGACAGCTAAAGCCTAAAGAAAGCCCAAGAACAATGATCAAACTCTGAGGTCAAGTCCCAAGACTAGCAAAAACAAAAAAAAATTCGACAAGGGGCAAAATGCAGGCAGAGAAGGCACTGTGAAGCCAATGTTTTGTAAAGGATGAGGGCAATATTGACCCTTAAGTTTGGATCTTACCTAAGAAAGGCTCCTTGAGCCTGAGACCAGACTGGTAGTTGGGCCTAGTGGAAGACATTGGGATTGGACAAATAAGGTGTGCTGTTTACTACATCCAAATGTACATTGTGAGATTGGAGGAGAGATTCAGCCTCCAGTATGTCTTTGGTGAGGTCTTCTGTGAGCAAGGATCTTTGGTCATTGGGCCCTGAAAGGTGACCCTGCCTCCCTCACAATGGAACAGAATATGGGACCCTGGTAACCAAGCCACTGTAACTAACAAACAACTCAAGCCAGCTCACTTGTCCTGTGGCTCAGGAGGAAGAAAGATGTTTCTGTGCTGTTGCCAAAGTTCAGGACACTCGAGTCTCAGGCATGGAAGTTGTGGATGTCTTACTCGAAGATGTACATGCTAGATCATTGCCAAGCCACAAATCCAGTATAACAGGCTTTTCTCTAAGAAGAAGGCCAGGAAAATCCAGGGCAACCAGACGAGTTATATTTCTAAGAACAAATGTATTTGACCCCATCATCCTCCCCACACACTACAACTTTCTTTTTTTAAAATTTTTTTATTGTAATTAGTAAAAGGCTTACATGATATTTGCCAGATAGAAGGTGCATTGATTCACATACATTGATACCCTTTCACATGTCTTGGAACCCATTTCCCTCCAACCCCACACCCCCACCCGTCTTGGTTTTGCCCCCTTCCCTATCAAATTTCAAATATTCAAATACAAATAAATTCAATATATCACATAACAAAGTGAGATACTATACCAGTATGGGATAACCAAGGGACAGCAAAGGAGATAAGAGACAACATAGTACATTAAGGACAACAATCATTCATAATGTGGCTTTTGTTTCAATATCCTGGAGGTCCTTTCAATTAGCTTCACATTATATGGCCTTATATATGGCCTTTTGTTCTATTGCAAATCTCTGCTAGTAGAGCCCAAGGTTTCTACTGATTATGACGAATGAATGAAACCAATGAGTATAAGTTCTTTGAGTCTGGCTTACTTCACTTAATATGATTTGTTCTAAGTCATTCCATTTCCTAACAAATGGGGCGATGTCATTCTTTCTGACAGCAGCATAGAATTCTATTGTGTACAAATACCGCAACTTGTTGATCCAATCATCAACTGAGGGACATATGGGTTGGTTCCATATCTTTGCTATTGTGAATAGTGCTGCAATGAACATTGTTGTGCTAGTGGGTTTAGTATGCCCTTGTTTCTGGATTGTTGAGTAAATGCCAAGTAGTGGAATTGCTGGGTCATAGGGGAGTTCTATGTTTAGCCTTTTGAGGCACTGCCACACTGCTTACCACAGTGGTTGAACGAGTTTGCACTCCCACCAACAGTGTAGTAGTGATCCCTCCTGGCCACATCCCCTCCAGCACCTGCTGTCATTCGTTTTCCTGATCCTGGTCATTCTAACTGGAGTGAGGTGGAATCTTAGAGTTGTTTTGCTTTGCATTTCTTTTATGACCAGAGATTTTGAGCATTTCTTCATGTGTCAATAAGCCATTTTTGTTTCTTCTTCAGAGAAGACTCTCTTTAAGTCTTTGGCCCATTTTTTAATGGGATGGGTGTTACTTTGGAGGTTAGTTTTGGACTGATTCAATTTTTTGAGTTGTTGATATATTTTAGATATGAGGCCTTTGTCCGTTGTTTGGTTGGTGAAGATCTTCTCCTACTCTGTAGGCTTCCTGATTAGTTTACTAGCTATATCCGTTGCCATACAAAAGCTCTGGAGTTTAATTCAGTCCCACTTATCCAGCCTTTCTCTGATTTGTTGTGATTCTTGGTCCTTATGAAGAAAGTTTCGACCTGTACCAAGGAGGCCTAGTGTATCTCCTATTCCTTCCTGTAAACGTTTCAGTGTGTCAGCTTTTACCTCCAGGTCTTTGATCCATTTGGAGTTAATTCTAGTGCAAGGTGACAAAGAAGGACCCAACCTTAGTTTTCTGCAGGTGCTTAACCAGTTCTGCCAGCACAACTTGTTGAAGAGGCTATCTTTCTTCCATTCTATTTTTTTGGCTCCCTGGTCAAAGATTAGGTGGCCCTAGGTCTGTGGTTTAATATCTGGGTCCTCAGTTCTTTTCCATTGGACTTCAGGCCTGTTCTTGTGCAAGTACCAAGCTGTTTTAAGAATTATAGCTCTGTAATAGAGTCTTAAGTTTGGAATTGAAATTCCTCCAGCTCTGTTCTTTCTGCTAAGAAATGTTTTTGCTATACGGCTCTTTTACTATTCCATGTGAAATTTTGAATTGCCTCTTCTATTTCTTTAAAGAATGACATTGGGATGTTGATGGGTATTGCATTGAATTTGTAGATAGCCCTTGGCAAGATTGTCATTTTCACAATGTTGATTCTTCCAATCCAGGAGCATGGAAGGTTTTTCCATTTCCTTAATTCTGCTTTAATTTCCTTTTTTAGGGTTTTACAATTTTCATCTAAACGGTCCTTTACATTCTTAGTTAAGCTAATTCCTAGGTACTTTATTTTTTTGAGGCTATTGTGAAAGGAGTTTCTTTCCTGATTATTGCCTCGTTCCTCTCACTGTTGGCGTAAAGGAAGGCAGTTGATTTTTCAGGGATGATTTTATGGCCTGCTACCCTTCCAAAGCTTTGAATCAGCTGAAGGAGCTTGGGAGTAGAGTCTATAGGATTCTTTAAATACAGAATCATGTCATCTGCAAAGAGGGATATTTTTATTTCCTCTTTCTCCACTTGGATCCCCTTTATGCTTGCTTCTTGCCTTATTGCACTGCCTAGGAATTCTAGTACTATGTTAAAAAGGAGGGGAGAGAGTGGACATCCTCAATGCTACCCCTTACCACTTTTATGCAAAGCTTAGGCCTGTGGCATTTTACGCAGAATTCAACGCTCTGTTTTTTGCTGGTTAATTAAAGGTAAAAATCTTATGGAATTTATTGCATGGCTGATTTTGAACTGGAATCCTCAGGTCTCAGCTTATCTTGAGTAGCTAGGATTACAGTACTTTTACAACCTGTATGCTCATACACATCGCTTCTGATCCAAACACTCATTGTTCAATTTAACTAACAAGATGTGAGGAAAGATGATTGACTGTAATTTACTAGATGGGCTTCTAGTGAGTATATATTTCCACTTCCACTCTGAAGCCAGGGAAATGTTTCTGGTACTTGTTTCAACTATCTCCCAAAGAGGAAATAATGTGTGAGTACGTTTGCTAGTATTTCAGATAGGAGATGGACTTTGGTGTTTGGAACCTGTTGGGCAGAGTGTATCAGCTGGGCTGTGATAACAGAGATGATGTTTCAGACAGGAATATTTTCATAACAGACAGACTTAGTCCAGATCCTTGGATTTCAGGCCTTGAGTAGATAGAATTACAAGTGTGAGCTGCCACCACCACCTGGTTCATTTTGGAAACCTTAATTGCTTCTCATTTGTTCCTTTCCTTTTTTGGAAGATTGATCTAAGCTGGCTGATTGTGCATCACAATGAAGTGATTGGCCTCAGGAATTGCAAATATTTGTTTCATCAGCACGGAATGAATGAAAGTTGATCTAAACCCAATAGTATTTTCCTTCTGATAAATAGGGAACTTACTTATATCATTTTTCCTTGCCTTTGCTTTCCCAAAGCAAGCAACATGTTTCTTAAAAACTATACTTCATGAGAATATTATAATTAGAAGCTATCTTCTGCACACTTCAGAATAGTCCTTGCATTTATAAACTTATATTACAATATTAGGTAGAAGAATGGTGACTGTTAGTTTCATAACTATTTCATGTTTTACTCTTTAAGGCTCATTAACTCAAGAAGGGATTAAATACATTTAGATAATAGTAGATCATAGCTGCTTCTGATTTGATGTGTGAGCAGATGATACACAGATTTATTAGGATTACTCAAAAGTTTTGTTCAAATTTTCAGTAGTAGACTGCTATGCTAACGGGAAGGTGATAGTAATGATGCTGAAATTCTATGAATCAGCTATGAAGCAGAATTTCAGGGGAGAGTATTTGCTAGGGACTTAATTTCTAAGACGCATATCAAGAATATTGAACTATAACACCAAATGATGGACGACTCAGCGTCACATTTTGTTTGTTTTATGCAAGTCTTGGGACTTGAACCCAGGGCCTGGGAACTGTCCTTAAATGTTTTTTTTTTGCTTCAGGCTAGTGTTCTACCACTTGATCCACAGCTCTACCTCCAGATTTTTGGTAATGAACTGTAAATCAGAATATCATGCAATTTGTTTGGGCTGGATTCAAACCTGATTCTCTGTAGATAGGATTCCAAGTGTGAGCGCACAGAGCCTGGCTAGTATCATTCATCATTCAAGTCATGGGACTGCAATTCTGCACCTGGGTCTTGTCACTGAGCTTTTCAGCTCAAGACTACTGCCCTATCCCTTGAGCCATAGGGCCACTTCTGGGTTTCTGGTGGTTAATTGGAGATAAGAGTCACATGGACTTCAGTGCCCAGGCTGACTTTGAACTGCCTCTTGAGTAGCTACATTTACAAGTGTGAGCCACCATACCCAGCTAAATTATTTTTTAAGTTAATTTTTTTTGTTAAGTCAATATATAGTTGGCATACGGTTACATAAGTAATGAACACATTTCTTAAGAAAATTGTTATCCCCTCCCTCCTTTTTCTCTGTTTTCCTACCCTCAGCCCCCTCTCCACCCAGATTGTTCAGTTCATTTCCGTTTAGTGTCTTCCAAGTATCACTGTTCAATTGGTTCACCCTTTTTCCTTTGTTTTTTTTTTACCATTTTATTATACCCTCTCCATTCCAAATCACATAAACCTATGTACAAGACACAGGGTACCCGAATTCAACACAGTGACTACAGAGAATAAAACTAAAGGGAAAAAGAAGAAAAGAGGTAAAAAGCAAAGAAAATGAAAGAACATCATACAGTACCTTAGAAGCAACAACACTGAAAAAAAACAAAACAAAAAACCTTGGGCTGAAAATGAAGCTTGCCTAGCATGTATGAAACCCTGGATTCCATTCCTCAGCACCACATAAACAAAAACTGGAAGTGCCACTGTGACTCAGCTGGTAGATTTCTAACTTTCAGCACAGAGTGTCTCCAAGTGACAAAAATCTGTCACATTTAAGTCAGGCTTCAAAACTTTGCTAGGAACCAGTTACGTGATTTGGAAGAAAGTCCAATTTTCAAAAAATCACTATCCAGGCGCTGGAGGGTCATAATTGTCATTCTACTAGCCAGAGGGAAGGTGAATCAAAGCCTTTTCAAGCAAAAAAACGAAAACAAAAAAAACTGTAAGATTCTTCTCTCCACTTATCCACCCAAAAACTAAGTGGAGTTGTGGCTAAAACTGGTACAGCATTAGCCTTGAGGAAAAAGAACTAAGAGACCTTGCCCAGGTCCAAAGTTCAAGCTCCCCAACAAGAAAGAAAAAAAAAGGAGTACAGATACCTTAGTTTCAAAAGTATATCTGGATATCTTAGTAGATTTTTCTGATCTTTCCTCATTCATCACATGGAACCACATAATCTTGATCCTGATCTGACTAAGAGCCTAAATTGTGCTTAATAAATTCATTCCACATATTCCAGTAGAATCTTGACAGCTAACAGCCACTTACCAATGCTTTATTCTATGTTTAGGCCAGTATGTATTCATACCATCTACACAGTCAGCTATATCATCTTTCCAGAAGTATCATTGAGTGTAGAACACTCAGAACTAAAATAATTGCATAAAGATGTAATAAAACCCCTTGATTCATTAAGAAAATTTCTGTACCACTTAGAGCAAATACATTAGTGGTATTTACCTCTAGCCCCTTTTTTTAAAAAAATTTATTAACATTGAATTTTACATCATATTTCAAATGTCATGTTTAACCAACAAGTATTCAAGAAGGGAATCGCTATACAATCACTGGCACATAGATTTTAGAATATAGTAAAAATTAAGCTGAGTCTTTGTATGTCATAGATACAGATTAATCTATAATAAAACACATGTCTATAGAGTGTATAGTCTATCCTAGATTTTTATGTCTATGTAGTTATGTTTATATCTCCAAAATTATGTCCAGAACTTTGGGTATCAACTATTCAATCATCGCTCTACTACTGTTTGAAACTAATATCCATATATTAAGGATACCATGTACCTTTTGTTCCTTGGTCTTGACTTATCTCACTCAACAGGATTCACTCTAATTTCATCCACTATCCCAAAAATGCCATTATTATTTTTTTCTGTGCAGATCTTCTTTTTATGTATTTATTTTTATTGTAATTTATAGAAACGTTACATTATATTCACCAGATAGAAGGTGCATTACTTCTCAAACTTTGATACCCCATGTAATGATATGGTCCCCATTTCCCTTCCCCTACCCCCACTCATGTTCATTTCCCCCCTTCCCTATCCAATTTCAAATAACCAATTAGGCACATATGAAATATATCAGAAAACAAGGTGAAATATTGTAACAATATGATATAACCAAGGGATAGCAAAAGAGATAAGAGATCACATAGTTCATTAAGGACAACAATCACTCATTATATGAGTTTTGTTTCTTTATCTTGGAGGTCCTTACATTTAGTGTCATACTATTTGTCACGATGTCTCTAGATTTTGTTCTATTGTAAATCTCTGGTAGCAGAGCCCAAGGTTTCTACTGAATTGGACAAATGAGGGAGACTCTTGGGCCTATGTTCCTTTGAGTTTGGCTTACTTCACTTAATATGATTTTTTCCTTTTCATCCACTTCCCCGAGAATGCCATTATTTTATCTTGTCGGTTGGCTATGTATCATTCCATTGTGTGTGTGTGTGTGTGTGTGTGTGTGTGTGTGTGTGTGCGTGTATCACATTTTTTTGTAGTAGGGCATCTGGTTGTTTCCATCATCCAGCCTCATTTTCTACAGATATTTTTATAGTCTCTTTTTTATTTTCAGGGTAATGTATAGAGGGGTTACGATTACATTTACAGGTAGTGGACTGCATTACTTCTCACACATTTATTCCACTCCACATGTTTTTGTCCCCAGTTCCCACTCCCCTCCCCTTCCCAATCATCTTGTTTCCCCCCTTCCCTTTCCTATTTGACATAAACAAATAAACATATATACAATATGCCAGGGAAAAATCAGATAGAGTAACAATCTGACATTAACCAAAGGGCAAAATAAGAGATGAGAAATAACATAGTAGAGTAAGGACAAAAATCACTCAAGATTAAGAGCAACGATGACACAAGATATAGCTCTTGTTCCCACATCCTAGAGATCCTTTCATTTAGTCTCAACCCATATGACCTTATATACCTAGGTTTTTCAGTTATTGTAATCCTCTGCTAGGAGTGTCCTAGATGTGAACTAATTATTACAAATGAGGGAAACCATTGAGCTTATGTTTCTTTGGGTCTGGCTTGCTTCACTTAATATGAATTTTTCCAAGTCTTTCCATTTCCTTACAAATGGGGCGATGTCTTTCCCTCTGATGGCAGCATAGCATTCCATTGTGTATAAGTACCACATCTTCTTGATTCAGTCATCTACTGAGTGGCATCTGGGTTGGTTTCATAGCTTTGCTATGGTAAATAGTGCTGCAATGAGCATCATTGTGCTAGTGGCTTTAGTATGTCCTTTTTTCTGGACATTTGGGTAGATGCCAAGTAGTGGATTTCCTGGATCATAGGGGAACTCTATGTTCAGTCTTTTGAGGAACCACCACACTGCTTTCCCTAGTGGTTGAACGAGTTTATACTCACACCAACAGTGTAGATGTGATCACCCCTGGTCACTTCCCCACCAGTATCTCTTATTAGATTTTTTGATAATGGCCATTCTGACTGGAGTCAGGTGGAATCTCAAAGTTGTTTTGATTTTCATTTCCGTTATTGCTAGAGATATGGAGCATTTCTTCATGTGTCTAAAGTCCATTTTAATTTTTTCTTCAGAGAATACTCTTTTAAGTCTTTAGCCCACCTTTTAATAGGATGGTTGTTTCTTTGAAGATTTGTTTGGGAGAGATTCATTTTTTCAGCTATAGATATATTTTAGATAACTACATATATTTTTGTAGAAAAAAGAATGGAAGCCATCATGCTGGCTCACAACTTAATTTCAGCTACTTAGGAGGCTCAGGGCTTAGGATCACAGGTCAAAGCCAACCAGGGCCCTACAGTGTGTGGGATCAAACTCTGTGAACATACAATGACTGTAAGAGGAATCTCACTGCCTGGGAATGTAGCCTAATGGTAGAGTGCTCACCTAGAATGCATGAAGACCTAGGTTCTATTCATCGGTACCGCATACTCAGAAAAAAGCTAGAAGTGGCGCTGTGTCTCAAGAGGCAGAGCACTCACCGTGGGCAAGCGAGTCCAATGAAAATGTCTAGACCCTGAGTCCAAGCCGTAGGACTGGCAAAAAGAAAAAAAGAGCAATCTTACTTAAGTAACAAGGAATGTACCCTATATTTATACAGACTGAAAAATTCATTAAGAAATTAGAAAATATGTATAAAGTGCATAATTTCTTTTGTGTGTTGGCACTGGGTCTTCAACTGAGTGCTTCAGCTCTATCCCTGACCTTTTCTGCTCAAGGCTAGCACTGTACCAATGCAGCCCCAAATCAACTATCTTCAATTGAGATATAAGCGATGAATATTTCAGGGTGCTTCATGAAAAACATTTTTATAAATTGAAACTTTCAACAGAGTCTTATTTTAATATGAATGTTGAGATGGGAAGAGACAGAAAAAGTGAAATGTTTCCTGATCCCCAAAGAGAAGATATTTACATATTTTCTATCTTTCTTAAACACAGATAGCCATCCACAAAACACAAACACAAACTCTCACACAGTATACCACCCACCCATAAGTGTCTGGCTATGTATATATGTATAGTCATATGTATTGATCTGTCTCTCTATGCTAATATATAAATGCATAAACATATGTATTTAGACAAACAGGAAACATACATAGATAGGTCTCAGGCATTTCCAGATTTTGTGCAAGTCTTCTGAGTGCAACTTACCATTGTATTGTTTGTCAAGATAGAGTCCCTCTAACTTTTGGCCAGCTTCTTGTCCTTTGATACTTTTTTCTGGCAGTCCTGGGTTTTGAACGCTAGGCCTGGATGCTGTCACTGAGCTTGAGCTTCTTGCAATCAGTAGTTTATTGCAGATAAGAGTCTCATGGAGTTTCTGTCCTGGGCTGGCTTTGAATTGTGATCCTCAGATCTCAAACTCCTGAGTAGCTAGGATGACAGTCTTGAGCTACCAGTACCTGGTTCCTTTGCCTCTTTTACCCTTTTTTTGGCCCCACCACAGCCATGGTATCTACCTTCCTATGTTCTCTCCACCTGCCCCCAGACAGGGGTCTGACAGATGCTTTCCACCCACTTATTCATGTCCTCCTCTGTATTGGCTGACAGCTAAGACATGCACTCACTTGTCTGGATGCCAAACACAAAGCCATGTGATTGTTTCTCAGTCTGGAACATCCTATCAGATTTATAGCACCACAGAGAGTCAGGTTGATACTCCTCCAGGGCTTCTTAAATTGTTCTCATATTAATCCACAACACGTTTGTCATCACTTGTCCAGCTAATTCATGGAATATACCAGCATTCCCTACAAAATTAGATCCCAATACCATGAGGACACTCAAGGGTGCATTCGGAGTGTGACCTGCAGGTGGATGTGAGCCTGTCTAACTTGGAGGGGATTTCTCCACCACAGGAAATGGAATACAAATTTAGAATCTGCTTTCATGAGGTGACAATCTCTGGCAGATGTTCTTATCAAATGTGGCACTGCCTATTTCCAGCTTAAAACATGGGTTGATGACCCAGCATAACAGAGAATGTATTCACCCAGGCCCAACACATAGGCTGGGACCCTGAACTTTCAGGTAGCATTTGGCTTTGAAGGTCATGAGATCTTAGTCTACAAATGATGAGCCCCCTCCCGTGAGGCATAGCAAACGGAGCCAAAGTGCAACCCAGTTAAGCACCAGATCAAGCTTCCCTTCTTCAGTAGGGTATGGTTTGAAAACTGTGCATAGCTTCTGTTTGAAGCCAGTGCAGAAAGGAAAGTCCATGAAACTCTCATTTCCAGTTAACTGCCAAGAAAAAGCCAAAGATAGAGATGAAGCTCAAGAGAGCTAGAGAGCCATCTGAAAAGAATGGTTACACCCTGCAACATCCTCATTATCTGATCTTGAAAATATCTCTGCGTGCATCCCAGCATGCAGCCAGCATCTGGGGGTGACAGTGACCCCTGGGCCCATAGGCAATCTGCACTGTCTCTGATATCTGTAATGTGAACCTCATTCTGTTGGGTTTGTGAAGCGGTGTCAACCCTGCAGAAGGAACCAACTGTGCCCTAACTCCCACTGTCCCCTGGGGCCCCTAGCATTCCCCCATCTGCACCCCTCCTGTGGCTTCTGATCCTAGGGAGCCCTCCTGCCCTGTCCAACACTCACATGAAGTGCATATTTCTACTCCTGGGGCAACTTCTCCACAGAGAGTACATGACATGCCCACTCTCAAGGCACGGGGAGATCCTGTCAAAGTAGCAAATCAGTGATAAGGACATAAAGTGATGAATAGAATTTTAGATCCTGATGGTAGACAGTCTGCAAAATCCAAGGGAGAATGGAATTGGAGGGGACCAGGGATCAGGATGTGGGCATGGAGCTTCCCTGCCAAGGGGGTGGGGGAAGTCACAGGCTGGGGGATGCACAGGATGATCCATGGGCCCTGTGCAGCTACTGGGTCACCCCCTTCTGCATCTCAGCCTTTGGCTTTGAGCTCTGTGATCGTCAAGATGTGCACAGTGTGTACTCTGGCTGGCAGAAGAAAGGACCCTTTGAAGACAATTGTAGACCCTTTGTGAGTGTAGGAAGGGGTAGGCTGGACACCCAGTCCAAGAGGAGCTAAAACTGGAGTCGAGGGATGTGCAAGGAGTGGGTGTGAGGGTTGTGGGCAGTCACAGTCATGGCAGAGGTGGCTCTGTCTGTGGGGTGAGTGCCTGCCTGCAGGTACAGCATTGGAGATATCAGAGATCCACATGAAAAGGAAAAGATGGAAATGGCACTATGGTTCAAATGGTAGAGCATCAACCTTGAGCAAAAGAACTCAGGGACAGTACCCAGGACCTGAGTTCAAGCCTCATGACTGTAAAAGAAAAAGAACCAGGACTATGAGAGGGAACCTGGTACTCTCTTGGTCTAATCAGACACAAGAAGAGGCCGGGATAGGCTGTGGAAAAACACAGAGAACATCTTCCCCCAGCTCATCCTGTCCTGCATGCAGGGACAGCCATGTAACTAGGGCTACGGTGAGATCATCTTCACCCCTGTGCTGCCATCTGAATTGTAGGCCTCTGTCCTGGCATGGGGTGTCCTGATGGCTGAGCAGGTGCCCTAACCCTAGATGGAGAGCAGCCACTGACTGTGGTAGCTAAGGAGAGATCTGTTCCATAGCTATCAGGCCACCCAGCATGGGAGCCATAACCACTCCTCACCCAGGTAGAGGCCAATGGTTCTCCAGGTGCTACTGACATTGCGCCACCCCTAGCCCTGGGTACACGTGACATTCCCTCCACAAGGAGCAGGACTAAGTGAAGGATCAGGAAGCTGCCTATGGGCTTCAGATGATGGCCAGGCTGGCACTACAGATGGCCTCACTCTGTCACCACCTTCCCCTGCCTCCATCATTCCTCCATCATGCCTCTCTACCTCCCACCCATTAACCTTGGAAACCAATGAACTGGGCTCTCATCATTCCTCTCATCTCTTCACCCACCTTGCCATGCGTCCATCCCTCTGTCACTGCCACCCCACACACATCCCACCACCAGCCACCCTGTAGCTTATGAGGATCCCAGAGGAAGCTCTTGGTGAAGGGCTTGTGACCACAAAACAGTTACTATCACCCGCTCCGGCCTGATCCACCACAGAATAAGAACAGCCAAGCAGGCACACACTGCAGCAGAGTTGCTCTGCTGCCACCCTGATTTCTTCATGGCCAGGACTTGGCTCTCCTCAGCCTCCCAGCTCAGTAACCAGAACATTGTGCTTTCACAGAGCCATGGCTTCCAGTCTCCATGGACACAATGACAACAAGGTGATGCCAACTTCCCCATCTCTATAAACTTCTAACTATGGGATGGGAGCTGAGGTTCTCTTCTGTGACTCCATCCGCTAAGAGGCTCATGCAGATTTCTATCCTTTGCTCATCATGGTGACTCTTTTGTTAACAAGTCACTGCTGGGCTTCCAGTTCACCACATATAGAACCCATACTCCAACACTTTTCTTAGAAGGACTGATGACTTTTAAATATTCTCTAGTTGTAAATTTCTAGTTCCTTCTCTCTTTCATTTATATATTTCCCTTCCTCACATACTTCCCTTTTTTACCTTCCTTCTTTCATTCCTGGCCTTGAACTCAAGACCTGTAGGGAGCCGGGACAAACGCCATTAGATGGGGCCCGTTTCCTGACTCCTTAGAGGTAAACGACTTCACATAAGGCAATGCGGTGCTCGACTACGTGTCCTAAGTTATGCGCATGCGTGAATCGCAATGGTGGAGCGATCCGTGTTCCTGTTCCCTATATAAGCTGCTGCTTTTGATGCCCAAGCCTTTTTTCGCTTCCTGCCTCCCCTTCAATCAAAAGGCTCTCCAATAAAGTATGATTTGGGAAGAATCCTCGCGTGGTGGTCGTTCTTCCTCGCTGGTCGAGGAGCTCGCCGCAACTGGTGCCGAAACCCGGGGCCTTGGGAAGACAGGACGACAAGCGAAAAGGCGGAGGAGGATTCAGAACTCGACATACTGAGAGGAGACGTCGGTAAGTATCAGCCTGATCAGCTGAGATCCCCGGATATGCTGTTTCTTTGGGTACAATTCTGGATGCTTGTTGTTGTCCTTCCTTGCTTGCTGCTGGTGTGTCTTTGTTGCATTTGTCTGCGTTGCAGCAACTCACAGATTGTTAAGAGAGCCAGTAGGACATTGACGAAGCACCAGGATAGTCTCTCCGAGGCAGAATCAAATGGGGAGGAAAAAGGTAGGCCAAAAAGAAAAGGGAAAGAAAATAAAAAAGGGAGACTTTATGTCAAAGAACAGAGGGTGGACGCACCCTTTCAAGATACTGGGCAGGAGGGAGATAAGGAGGACCAAGGCATAAGAACAATGGAGACGCCCCCAGGGCAGTCTTACCCGGATCCAGGCAGGTTTCAACATTTACAAATAAGGGAGTCTAGAGATGAGGAGCTAAACGATTCAAATGAGGAGTTAAGCAACTCAGATGAGGAAGTGACTAACAATTCAGATGAGGAACAGGACCTGAAAGAGGGAAAAGGCTTGGAGGAGGCGGCTGCTAGGTATGAGGAGGGAAGGTATGGAGTTCAGCGACCTCTTCTGGCCGGAGTGTCTAATGGAAATGAACAAGAGAGAGCCATGCCCTCTGCGCCCCCGCCTTATCCTGTGGCGGCGGGAAAAAGTCATTTCATAAAAGAAAGCACGTGGTCCCGCCTGGAGGCTGCGTTCCCAGTTTTTGAGAACCCAGTTACCCAGGAGAGGACCTTTGAACCAGTCTCCTATAAACAGTTAAAGGATTTGATGGAGGCAGTACGTAATTATGGAGTTACGGCCAGTTATACCACTGCCTTGCTTAGAAGACTAACTGCTAATTCTATGACACCTAATGATTGGTATGAGGTCGCGCGGACATGCCTCAATTATGGACAGTTCCTTGACTTCAGGTCTATAGTTATGGACAGAGCTCAGGCTCAATATAGAGTAAATGTACAAGAAGGGCGGCCCGAGTGGACCGTGGACATGCTCCTAGGGCAAGGACAATGGGCTGCCGATCAGACAAATTTCCCCTGGGATGTTTATAAACAAATAAATGAGGTTTTTTACAAGTCCTGGAGGGCAATCCCAAACAAAGGCCAGGTCACTGGCAGCCTCACCAAAGTTACTCAAGCTGTCACGGAGCCATTCTCCGATTTTGTGGCCCATGTGCTCGAAACGGCGGAGCGCGTTTTTGAAAATCTTGAAGCCTTTATGCCAGTTGTCCAACAAATTATTTTTGAGCAATGTACAAAGGAATGTCAGAGAGCTATTATGCCGGTCAAGGAAAAGGGCCTGGAAGCATGGATAAAAGCCTGCAGGGAAATAGGGGGGCCATTAACTAATGCAGGCCTGGCTGCAGCTGTACTGTCAGCCACCCAAGCGGCCAAGGACTCTAAAGGTAAAGGATGCTTCAAATGTGGCCAACTTGGACACTTTAAACGCCAGTGTCCCAGAACTGGCCCCCAGGGTCCTCAGGGAGTTCAAAAGATGCCAGGAACATGTCCTAGGTGCAAGAAGGGAAAACATTGGGCCAATGAATGCAAGTCAGTAAAAGATATTAATGGACAGCACATTCCTTCTCTTAGTGCAGACCAGGAGCCAAAAAACGGGATAAGGGGCCCCCGTCCCCAGGGCCCACAAATTTATGGGGCACTTCAGACTCCGGCACCTGTTCCCAGCCTGCAGCAGCCAGTCCGGCCAGAAGGGCAACCCCAGGCTCCGCAGGGTTGGACCTCTGTGCCTCCTCCGGACTGGTCTTAACTCCAGCCATGGGAGTACAAATATTGGATACTAATGTAACTGGACCATTAGAAACAGGCACGGTGGGATTGGTGTTAGGGCGCTCCTCCTCCACCTTAAAAGGACTAATAATTTTCCCGGGCGTTATAGATTCTGACTATTCAGGAGTAATCAAGGTTTTGTGCCACTCCCCTTACGGAGTAATCTCTATAGCCCCGGGAGATAGGATTGCCCAGCTTTTAATTCTACCTTCAAAACATGAAAACCTTCCTTCACTACAAAAGGAAAGGGGAGCCGCAGGCGTAGGCTCCACAGGGATTGATCTTGTGTGCCTGTCGATGGAACTGGACCAGAGACCCATGCTATCCCTACAAATAGAGGGAAAGTCCTTTCTTGGCCTGGTAGATACCGGAGCCGATCGGAGCATTATTCAATCAAAGGCCTGGCCCAAGCAGTGGCCATTACAAAAATCTTCTCAAACTTTACAAGGACTTGGATATGCTAATGCTCCCTGTGTCAGTGCTAAAGAGTTAGTGTGGAGAACTGAAGAAGGCCAACAGGGAACAATCCAACCGTTTGTAATCGACGTCCCTGTTAATCTTTGGGGACGGGATGTGCAACAACAACTAAAACTTAAACTGACTAATGATTATTCAGAAGTTAGTCAAAACATCATGAAACAGCAGGGATATGTTCCAACTCAAGGGCTTGGCAGATGTCTTCAGGGACGCCCAGAACCCGTTGAGCCTGCTCCAAAATTTAATAGGAAAGGATTGGGTTTTTCCTAGGGGCCACTGAAACAAAAGCTTCCATCAATAATGCGGTACCCATACCCTGGTTGACTCAGAAATCAGTGTGGGTCCCCCAGTGGCCCCTTTCACAAGAAAAATTGGAAGCTGCAAAAAATTTAGTTGAGGAACAGTTAAAATTGGGACACGTTGAGCCCTCTGTATCTCCCTGGAACACACCCATTTTTGTTATTAAAAAGGCTTCTGGCAAGTGGAGATTGTTACATGACTTAAGGGCAGTAAACGCGCAAATGCAGGTCATGGGACCAGTCCAGAGAGGACTTCCTCTACTTTCAGCACTGCCCCGAGATTGGCCTGTGTTGACCTTAGACATTAAAGATTGCTTCTTCTCAATACCCCTTTGCCCTGAGGATAGAGAACGTTTTGCCTTTATGTTGCCCTCTGTTAATCATGAACAACCAGATGTCCGGTATCAGTGGAAGGTCTTGCCTCAAGGCATGGCTAATAGCCCGACTATTTGTCAACTGTTTGTGGATTCGGCCCTGCTGTCAGTTAGACAGGAGTTTCCCCTGGTAAAAATCATTCATTATATGGATGATATCCTGCTAGCTGCTTCCTCTCTTGAGGTACTTCATAGAGCCTATCAACAGGTGGTTTCCCTACTTGAACAGAGAGGGCTTATTATTGCCCCTGATAAAGTACAACAATCTAAGGTGGTAAAATTCTTAGGTGCCATTGTTACTCCTGCCTTTATTCGACCTCAAAAAATTTCTATTCGAACTGCCCACCTAAAGACACTCAATGATTTTCAACAACTGTTGGGAGACATCAACTGGATCCGGGGATATTTAAACATCCCTCGAGCAGAATTACTGCCTTTATTTTCCATTTGGAAGGTAACCCGGATGTCACATCTACACGAAAACTTACCCCACAGGCTTTTGCGGCCCTAAAAAAGATTGAAGAGGCAATAATTAAGGCTCAAGTGTGTCGTTATAATCCAGGTCAATTACTTATGTTGTGTATTTTAAAGACAAAGAATTATCCTACAGGGGTCTTATGGCAGGACGGCCCTCTGTGGTGGCTTCATGGTAATTCTCTTGGAGCAAGAACTGTTCAATATTTTCCTGAGCTTGTTGCAACTCAGGCCCTATTGGGCCTAAAGTATTGTTTGATGCATTTTGCTAAAATACCTGATAAATTAATTATTCCCTATACCAGGAATCAGGTGGAAACTTTGGCTGCCACTGTGGATATATGGGCAATTTTATTATGTGCCTTTCCCAATATTATTGATAACCATTATCCCAAGCATCCCTTGCTTGCCTTTGTAGAGAGAAATTTGGTTTATTTTCCTATTATTACCTCTAAGAAGCCTTTGGCTACAGCCTTGACTATTTATACTGATGGGTCAAAAACTGGCCAGGGTGCCTTTGTGGTGGAAGGTCAAAATCCAGTCGTGTTATATTTTCGACCGGATGTTCCCCAGGTCACGGAGTGCCTGGTGGTTCTAAAGGTGTTTAAAAGATTTGAAGAGCCCTTTAATCTTTTTTCTGATTCACAATATGTTGTTAATGCTGTTAATTCTCTTGAAGTCGCTGCCTCAATTAGGCAGGCCAGCATGGTTTCTAACATATTATTACAGATTCAATCCCTTATTTTGGCAAGAAAGAATCCCTTTTATATAGGGCACATGAGAGCTCATACCTTGTTGCCAGGTCCCATGGCTAAGGCTAATGCCCAGGTAGATCAGGCAACTAGGGCCATGGTTTTGACACCTATTGATTCTGTAGAATCAGCAAAAACTTTTCATCAGTTATATCATGTACCTGCTAATACTCTTAGAATAAAATTTAATATAACCAGACATGAGGCACGAAATATTGTTAAAGCCTGTCAGTCTTGTGTGATTTTTCTCCCCACTCCTAATGTGGGGATAAACCCTAGAGGCCTAAAACCAAATGCCCTATGGCAAATGGATGTTACTCATTTAGCGGAATTTGGAAAATTAAAATATTTACATGTCTCAGTGGATACCTATTCTGGTATAGTACATGCCACGCCCTTGGCAGGAGAAAAGGTTTCCCATGTAAAAGTACATTGTTTAGAAGCCTGGGCGGCCTGGGGAAAACCCCTTCACTTAAAAACTGATAATGGCCCTGCCTATACTTCTCATGGTTTCCGCGCCTTTTGTGCGCAAATGCAAGTAGCCCATACAACAGGGTTACCATACAATCCGCAAGGACAAGGAATTGTGGAAAGAACCAACAAAAAATTAAAAGAAATACTTCAAAAACAGAAAGGGGGAATTGCGGAAGGAGCATCTCCCAGGGAAAGACTTTCCCTTGCACTTTTTACTTTAAATTTTTTAATTTTAAATAGTGATGATAAGTCAGCAGCAGATAGACATGCTGCCCAAAACTCTAAAATTATAACTGAGATGGTTAAATGGAAGGATGTTATTACAAATAATTGGTGCGGACCGGATCCCGTAGTAACGAGATCCAGGGGAGCTGTTTGTGTTTTTCCACAGGAGCAGGAAACACCGCTTTGGGTCCCATTGTGATTGACGCGAAAGGTGGAAGGAGAACCCGAGAAAGGCACTGACAATGAAGATTATTCTCATGTTGGTGGCAATACTAGCAGATCCAGTGATGGCCCAGGAGAGGATTTTGTGGGCGCGGATGAAGACCTTTCCAATACCGATGCCTGTGAAGCATGACGCTCGTGTTTTCCCGTATCTTTTCACGACCAATTCATCATTGCAGTTACCTTTTCTTCCCATGGACAGACAGTTGGACAATTATGTCTTTATACAGTTAATTTATCAAGGCAATTAGGTCAAATGTTAACTGGACAATGGTCACATGATTTTGAAAACCTTACAAGCCAATTGAGATATGAAATTATGATTGTTAATTCAACCAGGGTAAATGTGGCCCCTTTTCGGGAAAATTACTGATTGGATATTACAGGCATCCTCCTGGGCAAAAGAATGGGCTGGAAGTTTAGCCTTATTGGAATTAATGATGTGTGGGTTGGGGATTTTGTGTTGGATGTTAAAACAGGCTTTTGCAGCATTAGAAATGCATGACTCCCCCCAAGTTTGGTTAAGTATGCTTGGAAAGAAAAGGACATGTGGTCTGCCTATGGTTGGTCTGTCGCCTGCAAGCCCAAACACAGAGGGATAACGTAATGATTTTTGCAAGCATTAGCCGCCTTGGAAGTTGGATCCTCACCCCAAATATGGCTTTCAGCCTTAAAGGGCAATTGAGCCTATTTTTCTGCATAGCCTTTGCACCCCGGGGGACAAGATCCCATTGCACAGGGACAGGTATGCAGCTTAAGATCTGGAGCAAACAGGATGCGAGGCGTATGCACTGCACTTGGGAAAAGGGAGATGCCTTTTCTCGAGAAGAGCACGTCTGTTTGCATGTGGGTAGATACCAAAATTTCCCACCTCTGAAAAAAGGGCATCGGACTGGCGGTCACCCTCTGGGAAAGAGCCTGGAGAGGAGGCCTTGCATTGTCCTTATTCTCTTCAGAGAACAGACCCCTACTCTTGCCTGATGCTCAAAACAGGAAGGGGGAGCTGTAGGGAGCCGGGACAAACGCCATTAGATGGCACCCGTTTCCTGACTCCTTAGAGGTAAACGACTTCACATAAGGCAATGCGGTGCTCGACTACGTGTCCTAAGTTATGCGCATGCGTGAATCACATGATGATCCCTGGCCAATCCCGCGGCACCTCGTTGTGGCTGTAGGGCGGCAGCCAATGGTGGAGCGATCCGTGTTCCTGTTCCCTATATAAGCTGCTGCTTTTGATGCCCAAGCCTTTTTTCGCTTCCTGCCCCCCCTTCAATCAAAAGGCTCTCCAATAAAGTATGATTTGAGAAGAATCCTCGCGTGGTGGTCGTTCTTCCTTGCTGGTCGAGGAGCTCGCCGCAAAGACCTGGAGCTTTTTCTTAGCTTTTCTTTGCTCAAGGTAGCACTCTAGCTCTTGAGCCACAGCTCTACTTCAATCTTTGTTCTTGCTCTAAACTGGGAGTATGAGTCTCATGCATTTTTCCCTTTGCTGGGTTGGTTTTAAACCACAATACTAAGATCAGGATCCTGAATACGCCTCGGATTACAGGTATTATCTAATCAAAACAAATTCCTGATTTCTTTTTTAGACATAATTAGTTCTTTCAGGTGAGCCACCAGCCACTCATGCAAGAGCATTGCAGGATCCCAGCATTCATCTTGTCTCCAGTCTTATTCCACCCATCTCACAATGGTCATCTAAAACACCCTGCTGCATGCCTTAAGTCGCAAGGAACGTTCTCAACGCCATGAGAAGCCCCCTTAAGCTCTGCCTCAGACATGCCCAGCCCCAATCCCACTTCCACATGAGCATTTGTTTAGGAGAAATTTCCTGAGTACATCATCATCTTTTCCTCACCATTCAAATTTCATCTTTGGAGTCATTTCTCCCAGACAAAGAGGAACATGATCCATGGTTTGATAGCAGCTCCAGCTTCATAGTCCCAGCCACCAACACCCCCCCATTACCCTGCCAGACACCTGAATTCAAGAACAATGTTTTCACTACCCCTGACTCTTATCAAATGTTTTAACTTATACAGTGCATTAAAATAATTTTACTAAATGGAATAAACACATGGCATCAAGCTTCAGAATCTTTGCACCTGAACTTTTGGTGAATCACAGACACACCAGCATTTCTGTAGCCAACAGAAATCTTAGCTTTGAGATTTCAGCATTCCTGGTATCCAAGTTTGGGTGTGCTAACACTGCCCTTAATGGGGCACTTCAATCACACAATCCCACAACAATCAATGTCATTTGACATTCACTGGTAGGTGGTGCTAGGAAAAAGACTGATGTGCCAACTCCATGCTGGCTTGACCTATGCCATCTTCAAACCTGGAGCAAGTGGGGCTCCTCTCTCCATGACACCTTTTGTGTACTACCCCAGGAGGACCTTTACCTTGAGACAAAATTATGAAGACTATCTCTACCAGCAAAGATTCCAGTGAGATGTGCCTACATGGATAAAGCTAAAATCTCACTAAAGTGAGGTTGTTGGCAGTGCTGGAGCCTGAACTCAGGGCCTGGGCACTAAGCATTTGTACTCAAGACTAGCCCTTTACCACTGGAGCCCAAACTCCATTCCCAGCTGTTTTTATTTTTGGTAGTAAGAATCTATCAGACTTTCCTGTTCTAGGTGACTTGGAACTTCCATACTCAGATCTCAGCCTCCTGACCAGCCTGGATTAAAAGTGTGGATCAGCCATGCGCCACACCTGAGGACTTCTGCCAGCACATTTTTTCCCAAAAATTGGAAGAGGAAGATGGGGGAGGGTTGGGCTAATCCTGCCCTGCATATGAAGGAGAGCATCAGCGCCTGAACTTCATTCCCTGTTGTAGGCTGCTGGAGGAAAAGGAAGCAAATAGGCACAGGCTGGCAGCAGATGCCACAGAAAAACTTGTGACCAAGACTCCCAGAACAGACCTCAGAATCGATGACAGAGTTGGATCTACCCAGTAACAGAGGCAGTGGTGACACCTGAAACTGCGTGTTTGAGCCTTTGCTGCTAGTAAACAGGGCCACCTATGTCTCAATGAGAAAGGTGAGATTTTGGTGGAGAAGGTGAGATTAAACATTATGTATCATGCAAGAAGACAGACTATAAGGGGTCTTTTATTATTCCAAGTGAAATTTTGGATTTCCTCTTCTGTTTCTTTAAAGAATGACATTCTGATCTTGACGAATATTGCACTGAATTTGTAGATAGTCCTTATCAAGATTGCCATTTTTACAATATTACTTCTTCCAAACCAGGAGCATAGGTTTTTGCATTTCCTCAGTTCTGCGTTAATTTCCTTCTCCAGAGTTTATAGTTCCATCAAAAAGGTGCTTTACATTCTAAGTTAATTCCTAGGTATTTTATTTTCTTTGATAGCAAAATGAGTTGCTATCCTGATTCTTGCCTCATTCCTCTCATTTGTTGGCATATAGGAAGGCAGTTGACATTGAGGGTTAATTTTATACCCTGCTACCTTACCAAAGTTTTATATCAGCTCAAGCAGCTTTGGAGTAGAGTCTATAGGGTTCTTTAAATACAGAATCATGTCATCTGTAAGGAGAGAAAGTTTCAGTTCCTCTTTCCCTTTTCCTCCTCACTCCAGTTAGAATGGCCAAGATCCAGAAATCTAATAACGTATGCTGGAGGTGATGTGGCCAGGAGGGATCACTACTACACTGCTGGTGGGATTGCAAACTCGTTCAACCACTATGGAAAGCACTATGGCAGTATTCCAAAAAGACTACACATAGAGCTCCCCTGTGATCCAGCAATTTCACTACTTGCCAATCGTCCAGATAGGACATACTAAATTCACTAGAACAATAACATTTATCACAGCACTATTTACTATGGCAAAGGTATGGAACCAAACCAGATGCCCGTCAGTTGATGAGTAGATCAAATATGGTATTTTTACACAATGGAATTCTGTGCTTCTGTCAGAAAGAATGACATAGACGAATTTGTAAAGAAATAGAAAGACTGTAAAGTTTAGAAATTAGTTTCTGTCTCCTTCTCTCTCTCCTTCTCTATCTCTGTAAAATTTAGAAGTTCCCGTTTCTCTCTCTTTTCTCTCTTTCTCTCTCTCTTTCGGTCTCTGTCTGTCTGTCTGTCTGTCTGTCTCTCTCTCTCTCTCTCTCTCTCTCTCTCTCTCTCTCTCTCTCTCTCTCTCTCTCTCTCTCTCTCCCCAATCCTTAGGCTTGAACTCAGGGCCTGAGCTACTTTTGCTCAAGGTTAGCACTCTACCATTTGAACCACAGTGCTGCTTCTGGCTTGCTCTTTTCACGTAGTATTGAGGAATCTAACCCAGGCCTTCATCCTTGATAGGTTAGCACTCTACCACTAAGCCACACAGTCAGCTTTTAGAGGTTTCTGACAAAGGTTTTCCTACATGCTATTATTTCTTCTGTGAGTGCTCTTAATGCTTGCTGAAGGTTGACTTTGTTTAGAAGACTTACCCTAATGCTCCCATATACAGAGATGCTATATATAGCTAAATGTTTTTCATTACTCAGAATTTCTCTATTGTGTATGTTCTGAAATGTACTGAAGACTGACTTCTGATTAAAAGTCATTGCACATTTGTTCTATTCATTAGTTTTCTTTTCTTCTATGGGAATCAGGTTTGTGATGAACACAGAAGTATGCCTTCCAGGTCAAACACTTTCCACATTTGTAATATTCATAAGGTTTTTCTCTCCTATGTGCATTTTATACTTAGTCATGCGTTCATGATGGATTTTTCATATTCTTATATTCATACGATTTTTATCCTGTGACTGTGTGGTATCATGCAAACTCAACTATGAGTTCTTCAAAAAAATTTCCCTTTCATTTTATTCATAGGATTCTATCCTGTGGGTGTTTAGTGATAAATCTTGACTTGTGCCTTCTGGGGAAAAGACTGAACATTTGCTACATTCATTAAGGGTTTTATCTTGTGTTGGTTCTGTGACACAAGCTGAGTTTTCTTCCACAGACTAAAAAGTCTTTCCTATTTATTACATTGCTAAGGATTCTCATATGTGTGAACTCTCTTACGCTTCCTGAAGGGTGAATACTGCAGGAAAGACTTTCAACTTTGGTTATATTCCTAAGGTTTCTAATATGTGTGAATTCTGTTATGCCTCCTGTAATGTGACTTCCATCTGAAGGTCTTACCACATTTGATGCACTCGTACAGTTTCTCTCCTGTGTGTGTTCTCTGATGCAATTTGAGGGAAGACTTCCATTTGAAAGACATTCCACATCGGTTACATTCATAAGGTTTTTCTCCTGTTTGAATTGTCTTATGCATGTTGAGGTTTGCCTTCTGTGTGAAGGACTTTCCACATATGTTACACACATAAGGTGTTTCTCCTGATTATATTCTCTGATGAACATGGAGTTTTACCTTCCATTTGAAAGACTTTCCGCATTCACTACATGCATAAGTTTTCTCTCCTGTGTGTGTTCTATTATGCCCATCAAGATATGACTTCCACTATAAGGTCTTTCCACATTTGTTGCACACATCAGGTTTCTCTCCTGTGTGTGTTCTTTGATGCAATTTGAGGGAAGATTTCTGTCTGAAAGACTTTACACATTGGTTACATTCATAAGGTTTCAGTCCTGTGTGTATTCTCTGATGAACACGAAGTTTTCCCTTCCCTTGGAAAGACTTTCCACATTCATTACACTTATAAGATTTCTCTCCTGTGTGTGTTATTTGATGAACCCGAAGGTGTATCTTCTGGGTGAAAGACTTTTCACATTTGTTACATTCATAAGGTTTCTCTTCTGTGTGTCTTCTCTGGTGCAAAGTGAGGTATGATTTCAGTCTAAAAGTCTTCCCACATTTATCCCATTAAAGATTTCTCTTCTGTGTGAGATCTCTGATGTGTGCTGAGAGCTGAATTCTGGGCAGAAATTTTATTACGTTCCTCATATTCATAAGGTTTGTCTTCTCTTGGAGATCGAGGTTGGAGCATCAGGTCTGACTTCTCAGAAATTAATTTTCACACTTGATATATGCATCACATATCTTAGGATATTTGCTCTGAGGTATTGTAAGGCGTATTTCATTACTGAAAGATTTCTCACATTCACTACATGTATGAGAAGTCTCTCCTGTGTACATTTTCGGATGTGTAGTGATGGTCGGTGTTAAGTACAATAGTTTTCATCACACAGTACATTTAGCAGTTTTCCTCCCTCCCTGAAGAATTTCTTGGGCAGGGAGAACAGAATTATGATACTGCAGATCTTTTGGACTGTCACAATCATGAATAAAATGCTCTGAATATCCGATGGATTTTTTAAGAACAGGAGACATACGAGATCTATATGCAGCATGCATCTCATCAGGCTTAGGAGACAGAAGCATGTTCTGACACTTAATGAACTCCTCAGTCCTCACCCCTAAGTTGTTACCTTTATTACTAATCAGCTCTGGATTATGTGTAGAGCTCAAATTTAAAGTTGTTGCAAATCTCACGTTTTCCTCCACTTCGATACTACTTGCAACTGCTACTTCACAAAGACATTCATGTGGACTTTCCTGGCAGGTCTTGAACACATTTTGCATTACCTGGACATCTAAAATGAGTCATAGAAAAAAAGACACAAACATACATGAGATACAAATATTCCTTACTGTAAAGGTAATGACTTTACTTTCCCATCCTAAGTGTTAGATATTTTAAAATATAAAAGTGGAAATTGATTTGTGAGAAATATATGCTTTTCTCCCTAACATATTAAGAAAATGATATTTTACAATGACCAATAATGTTTTTCTGTGTTTTAGTTCTCTTTTTTTGTATTTTTTAATTGTAATTAGTAAAAGGGTTACATGACATTGGCCAGATAGAAGGTGCATTAATTCACATACATTGATACCCTTTCACATGTCTTGGTACCCGTATCCCTCCCCCCCCACACCCCCCACCCGTCTTGATTTTCCCCCCTTCCCTATCAAATTTCAAATATCCAAATACAAATAAATTCAATAAATCAGATGACAAAGTGAGATACTATACCAATATGAGATAACCAAGGGACAGCAAAGGAGTGCTCCAGTGGCGCAATCGGTTAGAGCGCGGTACTTATATAATAGTTCTCTTTTTATATCACAGGAAATATTTATTGAAATTACCCATCTATGTATTGCTACAGTTTTAAGCTGAGTACTACCTATAATATACCTGCAGCTGTTTTTTTTCAAATACTGTTTTGTTTATACATTGAGGTATAGCTGCCTTTCTTTTATTTTTGAGAAATAATCTAAATATTGTGCTGTTTTGCATCTTTTTAAAACTTTCTTTTCTTTTCTTTTCTTTTTTTTATAGTTCATAGGCCTCGGCCCTGTCCCTGAACACTTCAGCAGAAGACTATAACCCCTATCCTTGAGCTACAGCCCCACTTCCTCTTTTCAAGAGTTAACTACAGATAAGAGTCTCAGGTCCTGAGTAGCAGATAGGATTACCTTACCCAGTTTCAATGCTGTTTGCTTATTAACCATTAAGTGAGGAACGCGAATTTTTCTAGATTCAGCGGCCACAAGGTTGGTGTATATGTCTGTTGGCTTTGATCCAAGCAAGAACGATTCTTGAGAGTAAGGACTTACACCTATGTCCCTTCAGTTACAACTTCTCACTAAAGTCTCAATTTAGGTATTTGTGGGAATTTTGAAATTTATTTCTTTCCATTTGAAGTCTTATAAAAATTCCTTTTCTAACACTCCTGTCCCTTAGAACCATGGAAGACCAGAAAATCCCCAGCTCATTGTCTAGTTAATTTTCTTATGTTGATTGAAACTTTGTTGTTTTTTTTCCCTTCCATTCCTGGGTTTGAACTTAGGACCTAACCACTGTCCTTGGGTTTTCTCAAGACTAGAACCCTACCAATGAAGTCATTACTTCTGGCTTTTTCTATGTATGTGGTAATAAGGAATCAAACCTGTGTCTTTGTGCATGCTAGGCAAGCACTCTACCACTAGGCTGAATTTCTGGTGGAAAGGTCTGGTTCTGAATACCAGTCTCTTCCTACCAGCAAAAAGATATTATCCTTATCACAGAATAATGCCCTGACTTATTCCTTGTTTGCTCAATCATTTATAGTCTTAGATTTAAAGAAATGAAATATCATTCTTTCTTTCTTTCTTTCTTTCTTTCTTTCTTTCTTTCTTTCTTTCTTTCTTTCCTTCCCTCTTTCTTCCCTCTTTCTTCTTTCTTTCTTTCTTTCCTTCTTTCTTTCTTTCTTTCTTTCTTTCTTTCTTTCTTTCTTTCTTTCTTTCTTTCTTTCTTTCTTTCTTTCTTGTTTTGCAGTCATGGGACTTGAATTCTAGACCTGGCTGTTCTTCCTGAGCTCTTCAACTCAAGGCTACTGCCATATGTCTTTAGACTCAACCCCACTTCCCATTTTCTATTGGTTCATTGGAGAGAAGAGTCTAAGGTGTTTTTGTGATAGGTCAGTGTTTGAACCTTGACCCTCAGATCTCAGCCTCCTAAGTAGCTAGGATTACAGGCATGAGCCACGGGCTCATGGCTTTCTCATTTTATTTTGTTTCACAGTGATTTCTACAGAGAAATCTAACTTTAACTCTACTGCCACATAGAATTCATCATATCACCCTATGATTCTTGGTGCCGGTGGTTTGGGCTAGCATGCACAAAGACCTGGTTCAGTTCCTACATACAAAGAAAAAGGCAGAAGTGGTGCTATGACTCAAGAAGTAGAGAGCTAGCCTTGAGAAAACCCAAGGACCAAGCATAGGATTGGGAAAAGAAAATGATTCTTGATTCATTCACAAAGAATTCCATAGGTTCCACACAGGATTTAGGGTAACTAAGAATATTATTGCTCAGTACATCACAACATGAACTTACCAATGGGGCTCAGGCTCCAACATCAATATAAAGATGAATTCACTCACCTGTGATATTCTTGTCAGAGGAATTTCCTATCCAGAGTTCTGCACAGTGCTCTAGCTTGTCAATTAATACAGGTTTGGGAACACAGGGCCCTGTAAATTAGAAACAGTAGAGAATTATTGCTTATGCTGTGTCATCATTTCTTTAAGTTCGCAGACATCCTACTCACAAGTTACCTATTAAAACTTTTTTCTCATTTCTCACTGGCTCCATGGTTGACTTTTCCCCAGCTCTGGATTCATTTTGTATGGCATAAACTTAGCTGTCTTGCTCAAGGCTAGAAAAATACCAGTTTGAGTCCCAGCTCCACTTACATGCATAGGTCTTCATGCATGCTAGGCAAGCACTCAACTACAAAGTCAAACTCTTGACACTCCACTAACATTTTTGAGGGGTTACTTGGAGTAATAGAGTTTCATGGCAATTTTTATGCCATTGCTGGCTTCAAATTAGAATTCTTAGATTTCTTCCTCCTGAATATTTTAAGATTACTGGCATGAAACATTGCACCTAGTGCCAGGTTTCCATTATAAACTCACTGTTTAGTGATTTGTAGATCCTATTTCCAATAATGATATATATTCTATTCTGGATGGTTTATCCACTCACAATTACTGTGTAAGTTTGGAATGTTGTCTCCATTAGAGGAAACATAATTTAGAACTGTTGTCAAAGTATCCTGAAGGTATCCTGAAGAATGAGTACAAAATTACCTTAGGTTTTCATTAGAAAGTAATGATACTTCTCAGGGCCTGGAATCTTTCATTTAAATAGTATTGAAAGTTTGATAAACATTCACGTATCTGCAAAATAACAAGGCACTTGGCCTTGCAAGTGAATTTGACTTTTGCTCACCTAAGGGCACCAGGTTGCTGTAGGTCTCCAGCATTACATCTCTGTACAGGGTTCTCTGACCATTGTCCAGATGCTGCCACTCCTCCCAGCTGAAATCCACAGCTACATCATCAAATGACACCAGCTTCTGGAATGGCACATTGTCATCAAGTAATGAGCACTGAGTTATAAACACACCATGTCTGGAATTTTATTCTTTTTTTGTTGGAATTGTATTCCTTTACTTAAATGTTTAGACTTACATGAAATATTGACCTGAAAAGCTTAGGGATGGTGCCTAGGCCCAGAGTTCAAGTCCCAAGACCCACAAAAAAATAAAAAGGCAAGCCAGGTGTTGGTGGCTCACGCCTGTCATCCTAGCTACTCAGGAGACTGAGATCTGAGGACCATGGTTCAAAGCCAGCCTAGCACAAAATTCCATGAGACTCCTTTCCAATTACCCACCATAAAATGTTTAATGGCTTGTGGCATATCATGGTAGAGCAATTGTGGTATCGACAAAAATAAGTCGGGGGAGTAGATTTAGGTTATAAATGGAATTATTCCGTTGAAAAGGAACTACATTATATGATGACATATGCTGGTACTGTGAGAATATTGCAAAATCTTAGGGTATCAAGTAATAATACTGTGAAGTACACCCAGAATGCTAATGTTCTATGTCTGGCATAATAATCACTTGGGGAAGAAACTTTTTTTCTTTTTTTTGGCTGGGTGATTTGTAAGGCTTGAACTCTGGGCCTGGGCACTGTTCCTGAGCTCTTCAACTCAAGGCTATTACCCTACCTATGAAGCCACAGTGCCATTTCCCATATTCTAGTGGTTAACTGTAGATGAGAGTCTCATAGATTTTCTAATGCCCAGGCTGGGTTTGAACCAAATCTTTAGATATCAGCCTGATATCTGAGTAGATAGGATTACAGGTAGAAGTCACTGCACCTGGCAAGAAATTTATTTCTTGCTGTTTTATACTACAAATTTACTGTATGTTTTACTTTTTCAAAAAGACTGAAGAGGGGTAGGGAGCTGTGAGCAGAAGAACTGAGGGGCAATACTCAGGGTAGGACAATAGACTTAAACTAAAGAACTCACTGCCCAAAGTCGAAGCCCCATGACTTTTCCCACTACCCCACAAAAAAAGGGAAAAAAATTGGAGATTGGAGAGGATTTTCTAAAAAGAATATATAGAAATAGTAGTTCAAAATGTAGAAAAAAGTTCAATATTAACAGTCATGAGAAAAATTAAAATTACAATGAAATCATTACTTTAAATATGTTAATATAAATATAGTTTTAAACAAAAAGATCCACATACACACACACAAACACACACACACACACACACACATACAAAAAAAAATTTCAAAGTCTAACTATTACTGGGAAGGTAGTGAGAAGAAGTAGAACTTTGGAATAGTTCTGCAAGGAATATAAAACAATCAAAAATTGCGTGGAGAGTGCTAAAAAAGTACTAAATATGGAATTATATAGAAATATGGTCCAACAATTCTATTTCTAGATTTGTACCTAACGGAAGAGAAAGCAGAGACTAGAACAAATATCTGGAGAATCCATTCACAACTATTAATAATAATCAAAATATAGAAATATGCAAAACAATGCATTGAAAAGGAAGAACATTTTACTATATTTTACAGATGAATCTTGATTAGAGTAAACTAAAAATACAGCAGTCATAAAGGAAGAGCTAGGGTATATTTTCCCTTCCAGAGCTTCCAAGGATCAACAAATCCTTAGAGCCAAAAAGCACGATGGTTCCAGATAATGGAGTAGAGAGGAACAGGAGTTGAATGTTTAATTATTATACATGGAAGATGAAAATTGCTCTAGATGGGTAGAATGAAGAGAGAACTGTACCCTAAACAATGGTTATGTAGCCACACAGGATGGGACACACCTATACTCCCTGATCTTGGGAAACTCAAGAAGGATTTCTAGCCAACCTGGATGCATGGAAAGATCTATCATAAAAACTAATGTGGAGGGGCTGGGAGTTTGGCATAGTTGTACAGTGCTTGTATGAAGACGAAGGTTCAATTCCGCAGTACCGCATACACAGAAAAAACCAGAAGTAGTGCTGTGGCTCAAGTAGAAGATCACTAGGCTTGAGGAAAGCTGAAGGACAGTGCTCAGACCGAGTTCCAGCCAAAAGGCTTGTTTAAAAAAAAACCAGAAAGCTGAGCATGATGGGGTGGTGGCTCACTTCTATAATCCTAGCTACTCAGGAGGCTGAGATCTGAGGATCAAGGTTTAAAGCCATCCTGGCACAAAAAGACCTGAGACACTTATCTCCAATTTAATTTTAGAAAATTGGAAGTGGGGCTTTGCTCCAGGGTAAGGTGGTAGCCTGGAGCTGAAGAGCTCAGGGATAGTGCCCAGGCTGAGTTCAAGATCTATGACCCACCAAAAAAAAAAACAAAAAACAAAAAATAATATGGAAAACTTTGGATTCTGTGAATTTTATCAGGCATATAAATGTTTTTTTTGCTGTTGAAATAAATTGTTTGGAAATATTTTAAAAGTTTTTACCTAGAAATGTACACTACAAATGGAATTAATAACAAACACAAAATATGAAAAAGATACAAATTATCACAATATGGGTATCCTGCTTCTGTATCTTTCACTGACTCCTGTTCAAATGAGTCACATATTCTGAATCATTTCTCCCAGTCCATATATGCCACACATGTTAGCTTGTACTGAACTTCTTGGAAAATCAAAAGCAATTACTAAGCAAATGTGTGTTAGCTTTTGTCAACGGTGATATTTCAAATATAAATCCCTACTCATTGCATTATTTAATATCAATGCCGGAATCTAACTTACACTGGCAGAATCTTCAATCTTTTGAGAATCTTCAAAAGGGTGTGTAAATATTTAGGATCGTTATGTCTTCCTGGAGGAAAGATCCCGTTAGTGGTATATAGTAACCTTCTTGGTCTTTTCTTACTAATTTTAGTTTGAAGTCTATTGTATCTGATATGAGGATGGCAACTCCAGCCTGTTTATGGGGGCAGTTAGCTTGATAGAGTTTATTCCAAACTCTCACTTTCAAAAGATGATTGTTTTTGGGTAAGATGTGTCTCTCGAAGACAGCAGAACGATGGCTCTTGCTTTTTGATCCAACTAGACAGCCTATGCCGTTTAATTGGAGAGTTAAGTCCATTGATATTGAGAGTTAGGATTGAGAGATATTTATTAGTTCCTACCATTTTTAAAAGCTTTTAGTAGTGCCTGTGTCTTGACAGTTCTTGTGGTCCTTAGATGGTATGCTGTTTAGGTGCCATTTCTTTCCCTATAATGCATTTATTTTGGTTTTCTATGTATAGAGCATCTTTGAGAATTCTCTGTAGTGTTGGTTTTGTTTCGACATATTGTTGCAGCTTTTCCCTGGAATGGAATGTTTTTATTGTTCCTTCAGTTATGAATGAGAGCTTAGCTGGCTACAGTATTCTTGGTTGGTAGTTATTTGATTTAAGGGCATGACATATATGCTTCCAGTCACTTCGTGCTTGCATGGTCTCTGCTGAGAAATCTGGGGTTATTCTGATTGGTTTGCCTTTGTAGGTTACTGATCCCTTTTCCCTGGCTGCCTTTAGGATCTTTCCTTTCGTTTCTATTGATCCAGTACGGATCACAATGTGGCGGTGGCATGTTCTTTTCTGGTCAGGTCTGTTTGGGGTTCTAAAAGCTTCTCGTATCTGGATGGGCCTGCCCTTCTGGATATCTGGGAAATTCTCTGAGATGATTCCCTGAAGTATATTTCCAATACCATTGACCTCTTTCTCCACGCCCTCCTCAATACCAACAAGCCTTAAATTAGGCTTCCTAATTGCATCTTGGACCTCCTGAAGCGCTCTCTCATATTTCCTAGATTTGGATTGACTCACTTTCTGTTCTTTATAATACCTAAATTATCTTCAGCCCCGGAAATTCTCTCCTCTGCATTGTCTAACCTGCTATCAAAGCTATCTACTTTATTTTTCATCTCCCTTGCTTCTAATTGTTCATTTTTGATGCCTTGCATATCCTGATTTTGATCATGTATGGATTCCTTTATCTCCTTGATTTCCTTTTGAGTGGTTAGCTCAGTAGCTTTATTTTCTTTGGACATTTGCTGGAGTTTGGTCCCGTTTTTATTTGTGGATTCTATGAATTCATCCATCTTTCTTTGAAAAACCTTTATTATGGCCTCCTTTATGGCTTCTTCTTTTTCACTTATCACCTTGTTTTTGCTTTCCTCTTGTTCAGCTATGGCTTCCTCCATTATCTCTTTCTTTATATTTTCACGTTTTCCATTAATGATGTTTATCAATTGCATTTGTGTAGCACTTGGAAGACTCTGGTCTAGGTTTGCCAGTGACTGTTCCATTGTCTGTTTGCATTGGGTGGGTGATGTTGATTCTTGATTTGACATTTTTTCTTGAGTTTCTTGTTCTGCCCATTTGAAAATGGGAGCAAGATTACTACTAAATACGATTATAGTTTTTCAGATATAACCAACCTAGACCTCTGTAGCTGGCAGACACTAGATGTTCACAAGTTTTGATTGGTATTATCACTCTTTCTTTTTGTGCACTTACAGACCAGTCTAATACAACCAGTGATAAGCGATTTATACCCAAAACAATAAGCCTCTCAATCCAATCTCTATTGTCTTTAAGTCCCTCTGAGCCTAGAGAATAATTAACCACCTACATATACAATATTGCTCAACAGCCATGAAGTGTAGATCCGTGCAGTATAAGGGTTGAAAGAAGAGCAGAGGTCCAGAGATAGAAAAAAAGAATGAGAGAGGTCAGGGGAGGTACAAGAGGATTAACGTAGGAGTGTAAGAATATTGTAGTAAAGAAGAAAAGGTATAGCATAAGGATAACTGACCTAAGTTGGTAAGTAGGTAGCATATTTGAGTACAAAGTTTGGAAAGTATTAGAATAAAACATATGTGTTGCTGAACGACTAGCTCTTAGCCAAACCAGTGGCCTCACAGTGGACCATGGGGTGGATCTGTTTTTCTTGTCTACGTTGAGGGAAAGGGGTATTTCACAAGATGCAGAAGCGAAGATTTCAGAAGCAAATGCTGTGAGTGAATTAGCTCGTAAAAGCATTTTTATTTTCTTTTATCTTTCTGCCAATCTTGGGGCTTGAATTCAGGGCCTGAGCACTGTCCTCGGGTTTTCTCAAGTCTAGCCCGCTGCCACTTGAGCCACAGTGCCACATCTAGATTTTCTACCTATGTGATACTGAGCAAGCAAACCCAGATCTTCATGGATGCTAGGCAAGCACTCTACCACTATGCCAAACTCTCAACCCTAACATAGTAATTATAAAGTCATCATCATCACATCAAAATATCCTTTCTCCTACAAAGAATGAACACTTAACTGTGTGTAATGCTTTTTTTTAATTTCACTAGTTCTTCTGTGGTTTTCCCTCTTGCATTTTTTACACTTGACAGCAAAGCTAATCATCAGGAAAAAATTGATTAGGATACAGAAACCTAATAATATCCTAGTAGATTGACGTCAAAAATATGTGCAAGATGCCCTGTGTGTTTCACCTAGTGGTAGAGTTCTTGGCTACGAAGCAAAAAGACTCAGGTTTCATTCCTCATTACCACATACATAGAAAACGCTGCAAGTGGTGCTGTGGCTCGGTGGGGCAGCTAAAGCCTAAAGAAAGCCCAAGAACAATGTTCACACTCTGAAGTCAAGTCCCAAGACTAGCAAAAACAAAAAAAAAATTCGACAAGGGGAAAAATGCAGGCAGAGAAGGCACTGTGAAGCAAATGTTTTGTAAAGCATGAGGGCAATATTGACCCTTAAGTTTGGATCTTACCTAAGAAAGGCTCCTTGAGCCTGAGACCAGACTGGTAGTTGGGCCTAGTGGAAGACATTGGGATTGGACAAATAAGGTGTGCTGTTTACTACATCCACATGTATATTGTGAGATTGGAGGAGATGTTCAGCCTCCAGTATGTCTTTGGTGAGGTCTTTTGTGAGCAAGGATCTTTGGTCATTGGGCCCTGAAAGGTGACCCTGCCTCCCTCACAATGGAACAGAATATGGAACCCTGGTAAACAAACCACTGTAACTAAGAACCAGCTCAAGCCAGCTCACTTGGCCTGTGGCTCAGGAGGAAGAAAGATGTTGCTGTGCTGTTGCCAAAGGTCAGGAAACTCGAGTCTCAGGCATGGAAGTTGTGGATGTCTTACTCGAAGATGTACATGCTAGATCATTGCCAAGCCACAAATCCAGTATAACAGAAATTTCTCTAAGAAGAAGGCCTGGAAAATCCAGGGCAACCAGATGAGGTAAATTTCTAAGAAGAAATGTATTTGACACCATCATCCTCCCTACACACTACAACTTTCTTTTTTTTCATTTTTTTATTGTAATTAGTAAAAGGGTTAGATGATATTTGCCAGATAGAAGGTGCATTAATTCACCTACATTGATACCCTTTCACATGTCTTGGTACCCATTTCCCTCCAACCCCACACCCCCCACCCGTCTTGGTTTTCCCCCCTTCCCTATCAAATTTCAAATATCCAAATACAAATAAATTCAATATATAAGATAAAGTGAGATACTATACCAATATGGGATAACCAAGGGACAGCAAATGAGATGAGAGACAACATAGTACTTTAAGGACAACAATCATTCATTATATGGCTTTTGTGTCAATATCCTGGAGGTCCTTTCAATTAGCTTCACAGTATATGGCCTTATTTATGGCCTTTTGCTCTATTGACAATCTCTGCTAGTAGAGCCCAAAGTTTCTACTGATTATGACGAATGAGGGAAACCACTGAGCCTAAGTTCCTTTGAGTCTGGCTTACTTCACTTAATATGATTTTCTCTAAGTCTTTCCATTTCCTAACAAATGGGGCGATGTCATTCTTTCTGACAGCAGCATAGAATTCCATTGTGTACAAATACCACAACTTGTTGATCCACTCATCAACTGAGGGACATCTGGGTTGGTTCCTTATCTTTACTATGGTGAATAGTGCTGCAATGAACATTGTTGTGCTAGTGGGTTTAGTATGCCCTTGTTTCTGGATTGTTGGGTAAATGCCAAGTAGTGGAATTGCTGGGTCATAGGGGAGTTCTATGTTTAGCCTTTTGAGGCACTGCCGCACTGCTTTCCATAGTGGTTGAACGAGTTTGCACTCCCACCAACAGTGTAGTAGTGATCCCTCCTGGCCACATCCCCTCCAGCATCTGTTGTCATTCGTTTTCCTGATCCTGGCCATTCTAACTGGAGTGAGGTGGAATCTTAGTGTTGTTTTGATTTGCATTTCTTTTATGACCAGAGATGTGGAGCATTTCTTCATGTGTCCATAGGCCATTTTTGTTTCTTCTTCAGAGAAGACTCTCTTTAAGTCTTTGGCCTATTTTTAATGGGATGGGTGTTACTTTGGAGGTTAGTTTTGGAGTGATTCAATTTTTTGAGTTGTTGATATATTTTAGATATGAGGCCTTTGTCCGTTGTTTGGTTGGTGAAGATCTTCTCCCACTCTGTAGGCTTCCTGATTAGTTTACTAGCTATATCCATTGCCATACAAAAGCTTTGCACTTTAATACAGTCCCACTTATCCAGCCTTTCTCTGATTTGTTGTGATTCTTGGTCCTTATTAAGAAAGTTTCGACCTGTGCCAAGGAGGCCTAGTGTATCTCCTATTCCTTCCTGTAAACTTTTCAGTGTGTCAGCTTTTACCTCCACGTCTTTGATCCATTTGGAGTTAATTCTAGTACAAGGTGACAAAGAAGGATCCAACTTTAGTTTTCTGCAGGTGTTTAACCCGTTCTGCCAGCACAAATTGTTGAAGAGGCTATCTTTCTTCAATTCTATTTTTTTGGCTCCCTGGTCAAAGATTAGTTGGCCATAGGTCTGTGGTTTAATATCTGGGTCCGCAGTTCTACTCCATTGGACTTCAGGCCTGTTCTTGTGCCAGTACCAAGCTGTTTTGAGAATTATAGCTCTGTAATAGAGTCTTAAGATTGGAATTGAAATTCCTCCAGCGCTGTTCTTTCTGCTAAGAAGTGTTTTTGCTATACGGGGTCTTTTATTATTCCATATGAAATTTTGAATTGCCTCTTCTATTTCTTTAAAGAATGACATTGGGATGTTGATTGGTATTACATTGATTTTGTAGATAGCCCTTGGCAAGATTGTCATTTTCACAATGTTGATTCTTCCAATCCAGGAGCATGGGAGGTTGTTCCATTTCCTTAGTTCTGCTTTAATTTCCTTTTTTTATGGTTTTAAAGTTTTCATCTAAACGGTCCTTTACATTCTTAGTTAAGCTAATTCCTAGGTACTTTATTTTCTTTGAGGCTACTGTGAAAGGAGTTTCTTTCCTGATTATTGCCTTGTTCCTCTCAGTGTTGGCGTAAAGGAAGGCAGTTGATTTGTGAGGGTTGATTTTATGGACTGCTACCCTTCCAAAGCTTTGAATCAGCACAAGGAGCTTGGGAGTAGGGTCTATAGTATTCTTTAAATACAGAATAATGTCATCTGCAAAGAGGGATAGTTTTATTTCCTCTTTCCCTACTTGGATCCCCTTTATGCTTGCTTCTTGCCTTATTGCACTGCCTAGGCGTTCTAGTACTATGTTAAAAAGGAGTGGAGAGGATGGGCATCCTGAATGCTAACCCTTAGCACTTTTATGCAAAGCTTAGGCCTGTGGCATTTTAAGCACAATTCAACGTTCTGTTTTTTGCTGGTTAATTAGAGGTAAAAGTCTTATGGAATTTATTGCATGGCTGATTTTGACCTGGAATCCTCAGGTCTCAGCTTATCTTGAGTAGCTAAGATTACAGTACTTTTACCACCTGTATGCTCATACACATCGCTTCTAATCCAAACACTCATTGTTCAATTTAACTAACAAGATGTGAGGAAAGATGATTGACTGTAATTTACTAGATGGGCTTCTAGTGAGTATATATTTCCACTTCCACTCTGAAGCCAGGGAAATGTTTCTGGTACTTGTTTCAACTATCTCCCAAAGAGGAAATAATGTGTGAGTACGTTTGCTAGTATTTCAGATAGGAGATGGACTTTGGTGTTTGGAACCTGTTGGGCAGAGTGTATCGGCTGGGCTGTGATAACAGAGATGATGTTTCAGACAGGAATATTTTCATCCCAGACAGACTTAATCCAGATCCTTGGATTTCAGACCTTGAGTAGATAGAATTACAAGTGTGAGCTGCCACCACCACCTGGTTCATTTTGGAAACCTTAATTGCTTCTAATTTGTTCCTTTCCTTTTTTGGAAGATTGATCTAAGCTGGCTGATTGTGCATCACAATGAAGTGATTGGCCTCAGGAATTGCAAATATTTGTTTGATCAGCACGGAATGAATGAAGTTGATCTAAACCCAATAGTATTTTCCTTCTGATAAATAGGGAACTTACTTATATCATTTTTCCTTGCCTTTGCCTTCCCAAAGCAAGCAACATGTTTCTTAAAAACTATACTTCATGAGAATATTATAATTAGAAGCTATCTTCTGCACACTTCAGAATAGTCCTTGCATTTATAAACTTATATTACAATATTAGGTAGAAGAATGGTGACTGTTAGTTTCATAACTATTTCATATGTTTTACTCTTTAAGGCTCATTAACTCAAGAAGGGATTAAATACAATTAGATAATAGTAGAACATAGCTGCTGCTGATTTAATGTGTGTGCAAATGATACACAGATTTATTAGGATTACTCAAAAGTTTTCTTCAAATTTTCAGTAGTAGACTGCTATGCTAACGGGAAGGTGATAGTAATGATGCTGAAATTCTATGAATCAGCTATGAAGCAGAATTTCAGGGGAGAGTATTTGCTAGGGACTTAATTTCTAAGACGCATATCAAGAATATTGAACTATAACACCAAATGATGGAGGACTCAGCGTCACATTTTGTTTGTTTTATGCAAGCCTTGGGACTTGAACCCAGGGCCTGGGAACTGTCCTTAAATGTTTTTTTTTGCTTCAGGCTAGTGTTCTACCACTTGATCCACAGCTCTACCTCCAGATTTTTGGTAATGAACTGTAAATCAGAATATCATGCAATTTGTTTGGGCTGGATTCAAACATGATTCTCTGTAGATAGGATTCCAAGTGTGAGCGCACAGAGCCTGGGTAGTATCATTCATCATTCAAGTCAAGGGACTGCAATTCTGCACCTGGGTCTTGTCACTGAGCTTTTCAGCTCAAGACTACTGCCCTATCCCTTGAGCCATAGGGCCACTTCTGGGTTTCTGGTGGTTAATTGGAGATAAGAGTCACATGGACTTCAGTGCCCAGGCTGACTTTGAACTGCTATCCTTGGATCCCAGCCTCTTGAGTAGCTACATTTACAAGTGTGAGCCCCACACCCGGCTAAATTATTTTTTAAGTTAATTTCTTTTGTTAAGTCAATATATAGTTGGCATACGGTTACATAAGTAATGAACACATTTCTTAAGAAAATTGTTATCCCCTCCCTCCTTTTTCTCTGTTTTCCTACCCTTAGCCCCCTCTCTACCCAGATTGTTCAGTTCATTTCCGTTTAGTGTCTTCCAAGTATCACTGTTCAATTGGTTCAATTTTCCTTTGTTTTTTTTTACCATTTTATTATACCCTCTCCATTCCCAAAATCACATAAACCTATGTACAAGACACAGGATAGCCGAATTTAACACAGTGACTACAGAGAATAAAACTAAAGGGAAAAAGAAGAAAAGAGGTAAAAAGCAAAGAAAATGAAAAACATCATACAGCACCACATAAACAAAATCTGGAAGTGCCACTGTGACTCAGCTGGTAGATTTCTAACGTTCAGCACAGAGTGTCTCCAAGTGACAAAAATCTGTCACATTTAAGTCAGGCTTCAAACTTTGCTAGGAACCAGTTACATGATTTGGAAGAAAGTCCAGTTTTCAAAAAATCACTAGCCAGGCGCTGGAGGGTCACAATTGTCATTCTACTAGCCAGGGAGAAGGTGATTCAAAGCCTTTGCAAACAAAAAAATGAAAACAAAAAAAAACTGTAAGATTCTACTCTCCACTTATCCACCCAAAAACTAAGTGGAGTTGTGGCTAAAACTGGTACAGCATTAGCCTTGAGGAAAAAGAACTAAGAGACCTTGCCCAGGTCCAAAGTTCAACCTCCCCACCAAGAAAGAAAAAAAAAAGGAGTACAGATACCTTAGTTTCAAAAGTATATCTGGATATCTTAGTAGATTTTTCTGATCTTTCCTCATTCATCTGATGGAACCACATAATCTTGATCCTGATCTGACAAAGAGCCTGCATTGTGCTTAATAAATTCATTCCACATATTCCAGTAGAATCTGGACAGCTAACAGCCACTTACCAATGCTTTTTTCTACGTTTAGGCCAGTATGTCTTCATACCATCTACACAGTCAGCTATATCATCTTTCCAGAAGTATCATTGAGTGTAGAACACTCAGAACTAAAATAATTGCATAAAGATGTAATAAAACCCCTTGATTCATTAAGAAAATTTCTGTACCACTTAGAGCAAGTACATTAGTGGTATTTACCTCTAGCCTCTTTTTTAAAAAAATTTATTAACATTGAAATTTACATCATATTTCAAATGTCATGTTTAACCAACAAGGATTCAAGAAGGGAATCGCTATACAATCACTGGCACATAGATTTTAGAATATAGTAAAAATTAAGCTGAGTATTTTTATGTCATAGATACAGATTAATCTATAATAAAACACATGTCTATAGAGTGTATAGTCTATCCTAGATTTTTATGTCCATTTAGTTATGTGTATATCTCCAAAATTATGTGCAGAACTTTGGGTATCAACTATTCAATCATCGCTCTACTACTGTTTGAAACTAATATCCATATATTAAGGATACCATGTACCTTTTGTTCCTTGGTCTTGACTTATCTCACTCAACAGGATTCACTCTAATTTCATCCACTATCCCAAAAATGCCATTATTATTTTTTTCTGTGCAGATCTTCTTTTTATGTATTTATTTTTATTGTAATTTATAGAAGGGTTACATTATATTCACCAGATAGAAGGTGCATTACTTCTCAAACTTTGATACCCCATGTAATGATATGGTCCCCATTTCCCTTCCCCTACCCCCACTCATATTCATTTCCCCCCTTCCCTCTCCAATTTCAAATAACCAATTAGGCACATATGAAATATATCAGAAAACAAGGTGAAATATTGTAACAATATGATATAACCAAGGGATAGCAAAAGAGATAAGAGATCACATAGTTCATTAAGGACAACAATCACTCATTATATGAGTTTTGTTTCTTTATCTTGGAGGTCCTTACATATAGTGTCATACTATTTGTCACGATGTCTCTAGATTTTGTTCTATTGTAAATCTCTGGTAGCAGAGCCCAAGGTTTCTACTGAATTTGACAAATGAGGGAGACTCTTGGGCCTATGTTCCTTTGAGTTTGGCTTACTTCACTTAATATGATTTTTTTCCTTTTCATCCACTTCCCCGAGAATGCCATTATTTTATCTTGTCGGTTGGCTATGTATCATTCCATTGTGTGTGCGTGCGTTTGTGTGTGTGTGTGTGTGTGTGTGTGTGTGTGTGTGTGTGTATCACATTTTTTGTAGTAGGGCATCTGGTTGTTTCCATCATCCAGCCTCATTTTCTACAGATATTTTTATAGTCTCTTTTTTATTTTCAGGGTAATGTATAGAGGGGTTACGATTACATTTACAGGTAGTGGACTGCATTACTTCTCACACATTTATTCCACTCTATATGTTTTTGTCCCCAGTTCCCTCTCCCCTCCCCTTCCCAATCATCTTGTTTCCCCCCTTCCCTTTCCTATTTGACATAAACAAATAAACATATATACAATATGCCAGGGAAAAAATCAGATACAGTAACAATCTGACATTAACCGAAGGGCAAAATAAGAGATGAGAAATAACATAGTAGATTAAGGACAAAAATCACACAAAATTAAGAGCAACGATGTCACAAGATATAGCTCTTGTTCCCATATCCTAGAGATCCTTTCATTCAGTCTCTTCCTATATGACCTTATATACCTAGGTTTTTGAGTTATTGTAATCCTCTGCTAGGAGAGTCCTAGATGTGAACTAATAAGTGTGAGGTACCATCACCAGGCTGCTGCTCTGTTACTATGCAGGTTCTGGATCAAGAACTTCAAGTTCTTACTTCAAATTTTTCTTCTCTTGCCTGATACTCTGCCATTTGAACGAAGCCCCAGTTCCTGGTCTTTGTTGGTTAATGAGAGATATTATGATTTTCTAATATTCAGAGCAATGATTATAAAACCCAGCATTTTACTTACTTGAATAAATTAAGAGACAGGACCTAGTGAGATGGAAAACAAAATTTTTTTTCAAGTTGCTATCCTGTTCTAATGCATAAGTCTGGCTATTTTGCTTACACACAAATATGTATTTTACCAGTTTCTACTCTATTTTGCTTAGCTTAAAACCACCACTGCCATTTCAAAGATTTTGTTGTTGTTGTTTGCGGTGCTTGAACTCTGTGCCTGGGCTGTTCCTCAGATCTTCAGTTCAATGCCAGTGCTCTACTACTTTTGATTTGGCCAGTCCTGGGCTTGAACTCAGGACTGAGCACTGTCCTTATATTTTCTCAAGGCTAGGGCTCTACCACTTCAGCCTCAGCACCACTTCCAGCATTTTTCTATGTATGTGGTATTGAGGAATTGAACCCAGGTCTTCGTGCATGCTAGGCAAGCACTCTACCACTAGGCCAAACTCTGTGTGAAGTCACAGAATGGAGGTGTGTGAACTCACAATGGAGGTGTGGGAAGTGAAAAAATGGAGGTGTGTGAAGTCACATAATGGAGGTGTGTGAAGTCACAGAATGGAAGTGTGTGAAGTCAAAATTGAGGTGTGTGAAGTCACAGAATGGAGGTGTGTGAAGTCAAAATGGAGGTGTGTGAAGTCAAAGAAAGAGGTGTGTGAAGTCATAGAATGGAGGTCTGAGAAGTCATGGAATGGAGGTTTGTGAGGTCAAATATTTGAAGTGTGTGAAGTTACAGAAAGGAGGTGTGTGAAGTCATAGAATGGAGGTGTGTGAAGTCATAGAATGGAGGTGTGTGAAGTCACAGAAGGCAGGTGTGTGAAGTCACAGAATAGAGTTGTGTGAAATCACAATCGTGGTGTGTGAATTCATAGAATGGAGGTGTGTGAAGTGAAAGAATGGAGGTGTGTGAAGTCAGATTGGAGGTGTGTGAAGTAACAGAATGGAGGTGTGTCAACTCAGAAAGGAGGTGGGTGAAGTCATAGAATGGAGGTGTGTGAAGTCATAGAATAGAGGTGTGTGAAATCATAGAATGGAGGTGTGTGAAGTCACAGAAATGAGGTGTTTGAAGTCAAAATTGAAGTCTGTGAAGTCAGAATGGAGGTGTGTGAAGTCATAGAATGGAGGTGGGTGAAGTCATAGAATGGAGGTGTGTGAAGTCACAGAATGGAGGTGTGTGAACTCATAGAATGGAGGAGTGTGAAGTCATGGAATGGAGGTGTGTGAAGTCACAGATGGAGGTGTTTGAAGTCATAGAATGGAGGTGTGTGAAGTCACAGAATGGAGGTGTGTGAAGTCACAGAATGGAGGTTTGTGAACTCAGAATGGAGGTGTGTGAAGTCATAGAATGGAGGTGTGTGAAGTCACAAAATTGAGGTGTGTGAAGTCCTAGAATGGAGGTGTGTGAAGTCAAAGGATGGAGGTGTGTGAAGTCGTAGAATGCAGGTGTGTAAAGTCATAAAATGGAGATGTGTGAAGTCACACAATGGAGCTGTGTGAAATCATAGAATGGAGGTGTGTGAAGTCAGAGAATCGAGTTGTGTGAAGTCACAGAATGGAGGTGCGTGAAGTCAGAATGGTGTTGTGTGAAGTCACAGAATTGAGGTGTGTGAAGTCATAGAATGGAGATGTGTGAAGTCATAGAATGGAGGTGTGTGACATCACAGAATCGAGGTGTGTGAAGTCATATAATGGAAGTGTGAGAAGTCATAGAATGGAGGTGTGTGAACTCATAGAATGGAGGTGTGTGAAGTCATGGATTGGACGTGTGTGAAATCAAAGAATGGAGGTGTGGGAAGTGAAAAAATGGAGGTGTGTGAAGTCACAGAATGGAGGTGTGTGAAGTCACAGAATGGAAGTGTTTGAACTCAGAATGGAGGTGTGTGAAGTCACAGAATGGAGGTGTGTAAAGTCAAAATGGAGGTGTGTGAAGTCAAAGAACGAGGTGTGTGAAGTCATAGAATGGAGGTCTGAGAAGTCATGGAATGGAGGTTTGTGAGGTCAAATATTTGAAGTGTGTGAAGTTACAGAAAGTAGGTGTGCGAAGTCATAGAATGGAGGTGTGTGAAGTCATAGAATGGAGGTGTGTGAAGTCACAGAAGGCAGGTGTGTGAAGTCACAGAATAGAGTTGTGTGAAATCACAATCGCGGTGTGTGAATTCATAGAATGGAGGTGTGTGAAGTGAAAGAATGGAGGTGTGTGAAGTCAGATTGGAGGTGTGTGAAGTAACAGAATGGAGGTGTGTCAACTCAAAAAGGAGGTGTGTGAAGTCATAGAATGGAGGTTTGTGAAGTCATAGAATAGAGGTGTGTGAAATCATAGAATGGAGTTGTGTGAAGTCACAGAAATGAGGTGTTTGAAGTCAAAATGGAAGTGTGTGAAGTTAGAATGGAGGTGTGTGAAGTCATAGAATAGAGGTGTGTGAAGTCATAGAATGGAGGTGTGTGAAGTCACAGAATGGAGGTGTGTGAACTCATAGAATGGAGGAGTGTGAAGTCATGGAATGGAGGTGTGTGAAGTCACAGGTGGAGGTGTTTGAAGTCATAGAATGGAGGTGTGTGAAGTCACAGAATGGAGGTGTGTGAAGTCACAGAATGGAGGTATGTGAACTCAGAATGGAGGTGTGTGAATTCACAGAAGGGAGGTTTGTGAAGTTATAGAATGGATGTTTCTGAAGTAAGAATGAAGGTGTGTGAAGCCATAGAATGGAGGTGTGTGAAGTCAAAATGCAGGTGTGTGAAGTCAAACAATGGTGGTGTGTGAAGTCACAGAATGGAGGTGTGTGAAGTTACAGAATGGAAGTGTGTGAAGTAAAAATGGAGGTGTGTGAAGTCAGAGAATGGAGGTGTGTGAAGTCAAATCATGGACGTGTGTGAAGTCAAAATTGTGGTGTGTGAAGACACAAAGGCAGGTGTGTGAAGTCACAGAATGGAGGTGTGTGAAGTCAAAATGGAGGTGTTTGAAGTCAACCAATGGATGTGTTTGAAGTCATAGAATGGAGGTGTATGAAGTCATGGAATGGAGGTTTGTGAAGTCAAACATTGGAAGTGTGTGAAGTTACAGAATGGAGGTGTGTGAAGTCATAGAATGGAGGTGTGTGAAGTCAGAGAATGGAGGTGTGTGAAGTCAGAATGCAGGTGTGTGAAGTCATAGAATGGAGGTGTGTGAAGTCATAGAATGGAGGTGTGTGAAGCCATAGATTGGAAGTGTGTGAAGTCATAGATTGGAGGTGTGTGAAGTCATAGATTGAAGGTGTGTGGAAGTCATAGTATTGAGGTGTGTGAAGTCACAGAAAGGAGGTGTGTGAAGTCACAGAATGGAGTTGTGTGAAGTCACAATGGAGGTGTGTGAAGTCATAGAATGGAGGTGTGTGAAATCAAAGAATGGAAGTTTGTTAAGTCATACAATGGATTGTGTGTGAAATCATAGAATGGAGGTGTGTGAAGTCACAGAAATGAGGTGTTTGAAGTCAAAATTGAAGTGTGTGAAGTCAGAATGGAGGTGTGTGAAGTCATAGAATGGAGGTGTGTGAAGTCATAGAATGGAGGTGTGTGAAGTCACAGAATGGAGGTGTGTGAAGTCATAGAATGGAGGTGTGTGAAGTCACAGATGGAGGTGTGTGAAGTCATAGAATGGAGGTGTGTGAAGTCACAGAATGGAGGTGTGTGAAGTCACAGAATGGAGGTGTGTGAACTCACAATGGAGGTGTGGGAAGTGAAAAAAATGGAGGTGTGTGAAGTCACATAATGGAGGTGTGTGAAGTCACAGAATGGAAGTGTGTGAAGTCAAAATTGAGGTGTGTGAAGTCACAGAATGGAGGTGTGTGAAGTCAAAATGGAGGTGTGTGAAGTCAAAGAAAGAGGTGTGTGAAGTCATAGAATGGAGGTCTGAGAAGTCATGGAATGGAGGTTTGTGAGGTCAAATATTTGAAGTGTGTGAAGTTACAGAAAGGAGGTGTGTGAAGTCATAGAATGGAGGTGTGTGAAGTCATAGAATGGAGGTGTGTGAAGTCACAGAAGGCAGGTGTGTGAAGTCACAGAATAGAGTTGTGTGAAATCACAATCGTGGTGTGTGAATTCATAGAATGGAGGTGTGTGAAGTGAAAGAATGGAGGTGTGTGAAGTCAGATTGGAGGTGTGTGAAGTAACAGAATGGAGGTGTGTCAACTCAGAAAGGAGGTGGGTGAAGTCATAGAATGGAGGTGTGTGAAGTCATAGAATAGAGGTGTGTGAAATCATAGAATGGAGGTGTGTGAAGTCACAGAAATGAGGTGTTTGAAGTCAAAATAGAAGTCTGTGAAGTCAGAATGGAGGTGTGTGAAGTCATAGAATGGAGGTGGGTGAAGTCATAGAATGGAGGTGTGTGAAGTCACAGAATGGAGGTGTGTGAACTCATAGAATGGAGGAGTGTGAAGTCATGGAATGGAGGTGTGTGAAGTCACAGATGGAGGTGTTTGAAGTCATAGAATGGAGGTGTGTGAAGTCACAGAATGGAGGTGTGTGAAGTCACAGAATGGAGGTTTGTGAACTCAGAATGGAGGTGTGTGAAATCATAGAATGGAGGTGTGTGAAGTCACAAAATTGAGGTGTGTGAAGTCCTAGAATGGAGGTGTGTGAAGTCAAAGGATGGAGGTGTGTGAAGTCGTAGAATGCAGGTGTGTAAAGTCATAAAATGGAGATGTGTGAAGTCACACAATGGAGCTGTGTGAAATCATAGAATGGAGGTGTGTGAAGTCAGAGAATCGAGTTGTGTGAAGTCACAGAATGGAGGTGCGTGAAGTCAGAATGGTGTTGTGTGAAGTCACAGAATTGAGGTGTGTGAAGTCATAGAATGGAGATGTGTGAAGTCATAGAATGGAGGTGTGTGACGTCACAGAATCGAGGTGTGTGAAGTCATATAATGGAAGTGTGAGAAGTCATAGAATGGAGGTGTGTGAACTCATAGAATGGAGGTGTGTGAAGTCATGGATTGGACGTGTGTGAAATCAAAGAATGGAGGTGTGGGAAGTGAAAAAATGGAGGTGTGTGAAGTCACAGAATGGAGGTGTGTGAAGTCACAGAATGGAAGTGTTTGAACTCAGAATGGAGGTGTGTGAAGTCACAGAATGGAGGTGTGTAAAGTCAAAATGGAGGTGTGTGAAGTCAAAGAACGAGGTGTGTGAAGTCATAGAATGGAGGTCTGAGAAGTCATGGAATGGAGGTTTGTGAGGTCAAATATTTGAAGTGTGTGAAGTTACAGAAAGTAGGTGTGCGAAGTCATAGAATGGAGGTGTGTGAAGTCATAGAATGGAGGTGTGTGAAGTCACAGAAGGCAGGTGTGTGAAGTCACAGAATAGAGTTGTGTGAAATCACAATCGCGGTGTGTGAATTCATAGAATGGAGGTGTGTGAAGTGAAAGAATGGAGGTGTGTGAAGTCAGATTGGAGGTGTGTGAAGTAACAGAATGGAGGTGTGTCAACTCAAAAAGGAGGTGTGTGAAGTCATAGAATGGAGGTTTGTGAAGTCATAGAATAGAGGTGTGTGAAATCATAGAATGGAGTTGTGTGAAGTCACAGAAATGAGGTGTTTGAAGTCAAAATGGAAGTGTGTGAAGTTAGAATGGAGGTGTGTGAAGTCATAGAATAGACGTGTGTGAAGTCATAGAATGGAGGTGTGTGAAGTCACAGAATGGAGGTGTGTGAACTCATAGAATGGAGGAGTGTGAAGTCATGGAATGGAGGTGTGTGAAGTCACAGGTGGAGGTGTTTGAAGTCATAGAATGGAGGTGTGTGAAGTCACAGAATGGAGGTGTGTGAAGTCACAGAATGGAGGTATGTGAACTCAGAATGGAGGTGTGTGAATTCACAGAAGGGAGGTTTGTGAAGTTATAGAATGGATGTTTCTGAAGTAAGAATGAAGGTGTGTGAAGCCATAGAATGGAGGTGTGTGAAGTCAAAATGCAGGTGTGTGAAGTCAAACAATGGTGGTGTGTGAAGTCACAGAATGGAGGTGTGTGAAGTTACAGAATGGAAGTGTGTGAAGTAAAAATGGAGGTGTGTGAAGTCAGAGAATGGAGGTGTGTGAAGTCAAATCATGGACGTGTGTGAAGTCAAAATTGTGGTGTGTGAAGACACAAAGGCAGGTGTGTGAAGTCACAGCATGGAGGTGTGTGAAGTCAAAATGGAGGTGTTTGAAGTCAACCAATGGATGTGTTTGAAGTCATAGAATGGAGGTGTATGAAGTCATGGAATGGAGGTTTGTGAAGTCAAACATTGGAAGTGTGTGAAGTTACAGAATGGAGGTGTGTGAAGTCATAGAATGGAGGTGTGTGAAGTCAGAGAATGGAGGTGTGTGAAGTCAGAATGCAGGTGTGTGAAGTCATAGAATGGAGGTGTGTGAAGTCATAGAATGGAGGTGTGTGAAGCCATAGATTGGAAGTGTGTGAAGTCATAGATTGGAGGTGTGTGAAGTCATAGATTGAAGGTGTGTGGAAGTCATAGTATTGAGGTGTGTGAAGTCACAGAAAGGAGGTGTGTGAAGTCACAGAATGGAGTTGTGTGAAGTCACAATGGAGGTGTGTGAAGTCATAGAATGGAGGTGTGTGAAATCAAAGAATGGAAGTTTGTTAAGTCATACAATGGATTGTGTGTGAAATCATAGAATGGAGGTGTGTGAAGTCACAGAAATGAGGTGTTTGAAGTCAAAATTGAAGTGTGTGAAGTCAGAATGGAGGTGTGTGAAGTCATAGAATGGAGGTGTGTGAAGTCATAGAATGGAGGTGTGTGAAGTCACAGAATGGAGGTGTGTGAAGTCATAGAATGGAGGTGTGTGAAGTCACAGATGGAGGTGTGTGAAGTCATAGAATGGAGGTGTGTGAAGTCACAGAATGGAGGTGTGTGAAGTCACAGAATGGAGGTGTGTGAACTCACAATGGAGGTGTGGGAAGTGAAAAAATGGAGGTGTGTGAAGTCACATAATGGAGGTGTGTGAAGTCACAGAATGGAAGTGTGTGAAGTCAAAATTGAGGTGTGTGAAGTCACAGAATGGAGGTGTGTGAAGTCAAAATGGAGGTGTGTGAAGTCAAAGAAAGAGGTGTGTGAAGTCATAGAATGGAGGTCTGAGAAGTCATGGAATGGAGGTTTGTGAGGTCAAATATTTGAAGTGTGTGAAGTTACAGAAAGGAGGTGTGTGAAGTCATAGAATGGAGGTGTGTGAAGTCATAGAATGGAGGTGTGTGAAGTCACAGAAGGCAGGTGTGTGAAGTCACAGAATAGAGTTGTGTGAAATCACAATCGTGGTGTGTGAATTCATAGAATGGAGGTGTGTGAAGTGAAAGAATGGAGGTGTGTGAAGTCAGATTGGAGGTGTGTGAAGTAACAGAATGGAGGTGTGTCAACTCAGAAAGGAGGTGGGTGAAGTCATAGAATGGAGGTGTGTGAAGTCATAGAATAGAGGTGTGTGAAATCATAGAATGGAGGTGTGTGAAGTCACAGAAATGAGGTGTTTGAAGTCAAAATTGAAGTCTGTGAAGTCAGAATGGAGGTGTGTGAAGTCATAGAATGGAGGTGGGTGAAGTCATAGAATGGAGGTGTGTGAAGTCACAGAATGGAGGTGTGTGAACTCATAGAATGGAGGAGTGTGAAGTCATGGAATGGAGGTGTGTGAAGTCACAGATGGAGGTGTTTGAAGTCATAGAATGGAGGTGTGTGAAGTCACAGAATGGAGGTGTGTGAAGTCACAGAATGGAGGTTTGTGAACTCAGAATGGAGGTGTGTGAAGTCATAGAATGGAGGTGTGTGAAGTCACAAAATTGAGGTGTGTGAAGTCCTAGAATGGAGGTGTGTGAAGTCAAAGGATGGAGGTGTGTGAAGTCGTAGAATGCAGGTGTGTAAAGTCATAAAATGGAGATGTGTGAAGTCACACAATGGAGCTGTGTGAAATCATAGAATGGAGGTGTGTGAAGTCAGAGAATCGAGTTGTGTGAAGTCACAGAATGGAGGTGCGTGAAGTCAGAATGGTGTTGTGTGAAGTCACAGAATTGAGGTGTGTGAAGTCATAGAATGGAGATGTGTGAAGTCATAGAATGGAGGTGTGTGACGTCACAGAATCGAGGTGTGTGAAGTCATATAATGGAAGTGTGAGAAGTCATAGAATGGAGGTGTGTGAAGTCATGGATTGGACGTGTGTGAAATCAAAGAATGGAGGTGTGGGAAGTGAAAAAATGGAGGTGTGTGAAGTCACAGAATGGAGGTGTGTGAAGTCACAGAATGGAAGTGTTTGAACTCAGAATGGAGGTGTGTGAAGTCACAGAATGGAGGTGTGTAAAGTCAAAATGGAGGTGTGTGAAGTCAAAAACGAGGTGTGTGAAGTCATAGAATGGAGGTCTGAGAAGTCATGGAATGGAGGTTTGTGAGGTCAAATATTTGAAGTGTGTGAAGTTACAGAAAGTAGGTGTGCGAAGTCATAGAATGGAGGTGTGTGAAGTCATAGAATGGAGGTGTGTGAAGTCACAGAAGGCAGGTGTGTGAAGTCACAGAATAGAGTTGTGTGAAATCACAATCGCGGTGTGTGAATTCATAGAATGGAGGTGTGTGAAGTGAAAGAATGGAGGTGTGTGAAGTCAGATTGGAGGTGTGTGAAGTAACAGAATGGAGGTGTGTCAACTCAAAAAGGAGGTGTGTGAAGTCATAGAATGGAGGTTTGTGAAGTCATAGAATAGAGGTGTGTGAAATCATAGAATGGAGTTGTGTGAAGTCACAGAAATGAGGTGTTTGAAGTCAAAATGGAAGTGTGTGAAGTTAGAATGGAGGTGTGTGAAGTCATAGAATAGACGTGTGTGAAGTCATAGAATGGAGGTGTGTGAAGTCACAGAATGGAGGTGTGTGAACTCATAGAATGGAGGAGTGTGAAGTCATGGAATGGAGGTGTGTGAAGTCACAGGTGGAGGTGTTTGAAGTCATAGAATGGAGGTGTGTGAAGTCACAGAATGGAGGTGTGTGAAGTCACAGAATGGAGGTATGTGAACTCAGAATGGAGGTGTGTGAATTCACAGAAGGGAGGTTTGTGAAGTTATAGAATGGATGTTTCTGAAGTAAGAATGAAGGTGTGTGAAGCCATAGAATGGAGGTGTGTGAAGTCAAAATGCAGGTGTGTGAAGTCAAACAATGGTGGTGTGTGAAGTCACAGAATGGAGGTGTGTGAAGTTACAGAATGGAAGTGTGTGAAGTAAAAATGGAGGTGTGTGAAGTCAGAGAATGGAGGTGTGTGAAGTCAAATCATGGACGTGTGTGAAGTCAAAATTGTGGTGTGTGAAGACACAAAGGCAGGTGTGTGAAGTCACAGCATGGAGGTGTGTGAAGTCAAAATGGAGGTGTTTGAAGTCAACCAATGGATGTGTTTGAAGTCATAGAATGGAGGTGTATGAAGTCATGGAATGGAGGTTTGTGAAGTCAAACACTGGAAGTGTGTGAAGTTACAGAATGGAGGTGTGTGAAGTCATAGAATGGAGGTGTGTGAAGTCAGAGAATGGAGGTGTGTGAAGTCAGAATGCAGGTGTGTGAAGTCATAGAATGGAGGTGTGTGAAGTCATAGAATGGAGGTGTGTGAAGCCATAGATTGGAAGTGTGTGAAGTCATAGATTGGAGGTGTGTGAAGTCATAGATTGAAGGTGTGCGGAAGTCATAGTATTGAGGTGTGTGAAGTCACAGAAAGGAGGTGTGTGAAGTCACAGAATGGAGTTGTGTGAAGTCACAATGGAGGTGTGTGAAGTCATAGAATGGAGGTGTGTGAAATCAAAGAATGGAAGTTTGTTAAGTCATACAATGGATTGTGTGTGAAATCATAGAATGGAGGTGTGTGAAGTCACAGAAATGAGGTGTTTGAAGTCAAAATTGAAGTGTGTGAAGTCAGAATGGAGGTGTGTGAAGTCATAGAATGGAGGTGTGTGAAGTCATAGAATGGAGGTGTGTGAAGTCACAGAATGGAGGTGTGTGAAGTCATAGAATGGAGGTGTGTGAAGTCACAGATGGAGGTGTGTGAAGTCATAGAATGGAGGTGTGTGAAGTCACAGAATGGAGGTGTGTGAAGTCACAGAATGGAGGTGTGTGAACTCACAATGGAGGTGTGTGAATTCACAGAAGGGAGGTTTGTGAAGTCATAGAATGGATGTTTCTGAAGTAAGAATGAAGGTGTGTGAAGTGATAGAATGGAGGTGTGTGAAGTCAAAATGCAGGTGTGTGAAGTCAAACAATGGAGGGGTGTAAGTCACAGAATGGAGGTGTGTGAAGTCACAGAATGGAAGTGTGTGAAGTCAAAATGGAGGTGTTTGAAGTCAGAGAATGGAGGTGTGTGAAGTCATAGAATGGAGGTTTGTTAAGTCAGAATGGAGATGTGTGAAGGCACAGAATTGAGGTGTGTGAAGTCATAGAATGTTGGTGTGTGAAGTCATACAATGGAGGTAGATGAAGTCATAGAATGGAGGTGTGTGAAGTCATAGAATGGAGGTGTGTGAAATCATAGAATGGAGGTTTGTGAAGTCATAGATTGAGGTGTGGGAAGTCAGAATGGAGGTGTGTGAAGTCAGAATTGAGGTGTGTAAAGTCATAGAAGGGAGGTGTGTGAACTCACAATGCAGGTGTGTGAACTCAGAGAATAGAGGTGTGTGAAGTCACAATGTAGGTGTGTGAAGTCATAGAACGGAGGTGTGTAAAGTCATAGAATGTAGGTGTGTAAAGTCAAAAAATGGAGGTGTGTGAAGTCATAGAATGGAGGTGTTTGAGTCACAGAATGGAGGTGTGTGAAGTCATAGAATGGAGGTGTGTGAAGTCATAGAAGGGAGGTGTGTGAAGTCATATATTGGAGGTGTGTGAAGTTACAGAATGGAGATGTGTGAAGTCACAGAATGGAAGTGTGTGAAGGCATAGAATGGAGATGGGTGAAGACACAGAATGGAGGTGTGTGAAATCATAGAATGGAGGTGTGTGAAGTCAGAGAATCGAGGTGTGTGAAGTCACAGAATGGAGGTTTGTGAGGTCACAGAATGGAGGTGTGTGAACACACAATGGAGGTGAGTGAAGTCACAGAATGGAGGTGTGTGAAGTCATAGAATGGAGATGTGTGAAGTCACAGAATGGAGGTGTGTGAAGTCATAGAATGGAGGTGTGTGAAGTCACAAAATTGAGGTGTGTGAAGTCCTAGAATGGACGTGTGTGAAGTCAAAGGATGGAGGTGTGTGAAGTAATAGAATGCAGGTGTGTAAAGTCATAAAATGGAGATGTGTGAAGTCACAGAATGGAGCTGTGTGAAATCATAGAATTGAGATGTGTGAAGTCAGAGAATCGAGGTGTGTAAAGTCACAGAATGGAGGTGCGTGAAGTCAGAATGATGTTGTGTGAAGTCACAGAATTGAGGTGTGTGAAGTCATAGAATGGAGATGTGTGAAGTCATAGAATGGAGGTGTGTGACGACACAGAATCGAGGTGTATGAAGTCATATAATGGAAGTGTGTGAAGTCATAGAATGGAGGTGTGTGAACTCATAGAATGGAGGTGTGTGAAGTCATGGATTGGACGTGTGTGAAATCAAAGAATGGAGGTGTGGGAAGTGAAAAAATGGAGGTGTGTGAAGTCACAGAATGGAGGTGTGTGAAGTCACAGAATGGAAGTGTTTGAACTCAGAATGGAGGTGTGTGAAGTCACAGAATGGAGGTGTGTGAAGTCAAAATGGAGGTGTGTGAAGTCAAAGAAAGAGGTGTGTGAAGTCATAGAATGGAGGTCTGAGAAGTCATGGAATGGAGGTTTGTGAGGTCAAATATTTGAAGTGTGTGAAGTTACAGAAAGGAGGTGTGTGAAGTCATAGAATGGAGGTGTGTGAAGTCACAGAATGGACGTGTGTGAAGTCACAGAAGGCAGGTGTGTGAAGTCACAGAATAGAGTTGTGTGAAATCACAATCGTGGTGTGTGAATTCATAGAATGGAGGTGTGTGAAGTCAGATTGGAGGTGTGTGAAGTAACATAATGGAGGTGTGTCAACTCAGAAAGAAGGTGGGTGAAGTCATAGAATGGAGGTGTGTGAAGTCATAGAATAGAGGTGTGTGAAATCATAGAATGGAGGTGTGTGAAGTCACAGAAATGAGGTCTTTGAAGTCAAAATGGAAGTGTGTGAAGTCAGAATTGAGGTGTGTGAAGTCATAGAATGGAGGTGTGTGAAGTCATAGAATGGAGGTGTGTGAAGTCACAGAATGGAAGTGTGTGAACTCATAGAATGGAGGAGTGTGAAGTCATGGAATGGAGGTGTGTGAAGTCACAGATGGAGGTGTTTGAAGTCATAGAATGGAGGTGTGTGAAGTCACAGAATGGAGGTGTGTGAAGTCACAGAATTGAGGTGTGTGAACTCAGAATGGAGGTGTGTGAAGTCATAGAATGGAGGTGTGTGAAGTCACAGAATGGAGGTGTGTGAAGTCACAGAATGGAGGTATGTGAACTCAGAATGGAGGTGTGTGAATTCACAGAAGGGAGGTTTGTGAAGTTATAGAATGGATGTTTCTGAAGTAAGAATGAAGGTGTGTGAAGCCATAGAATGGAGGTGTGTGAAGTCAAAATGCAGGTATGTGAAGTCAAACAATGGTGGTGTGTGAAGTCACAGAATGGAGGTGTGTGAAGTTACAGAATGGAAGTGTGTGAAGTAAAAATGGAGGTGTGTGAAGTCAGAGAATGGAGGTGTGTGAAGTCAAATCATGGACGTGTGTGAAGTCAAAATTGTGGTGTGTGAAATCACAAATGCAGGTGTGTGAAGTCACAGAATGGAGGTGTGTGAAGTCAAAATGGAGGTGTTTGAAGTCAAACATTGGATGTGTTTGAAGTCATAGAATGGAGGTGTATGAAGTCATGGAATGGAGGTTTGTGAAGTCAAACATTGGAAGTGTGTGAAGTTACAGAATGGAGGTGTGTGAAGTCATAGAATGGAGGTGTGTGAAGTCAGAGAATGGAGGTGTGTGAAGTCAGAATGCAGGTGTGTGAAGTCATAGAATGGAGGTGTGTGAAGTCATAGAATGGAGGTGTGTGAAGCCATAGATTGGAAGTGTGTGAAGTCATAGATTGGAGGTGTGTGAAGTCATAGATTGAAGGTGTGTGGAAGTCATAGTATGGAGGTGTGTGAAGTCACAGAAAGGAGGTGTGTGAAGTCACAGAATGCAGTTGTGTGAAGTCACAATGGAGGTGTGTGAAGTCATAGAATGGAGGTGTGTGAAATCAAAGAATGGAAGTTTGTTAAGTCATAGAATGGATTGTGTGTGAACTCATAGAATGGAGGTGTGTGAAGTCACAGAATTGAGGTGTGTAAAGTCACAGAGTGGAGGTGTGTGAAGTCACAGAATGGAGCTGTGTGTGAAGTCATAGAAGGGAGGTGTGTGAAGTCACAAAATGCAGGTGTGTGATGCCAGAATGGAGGTGTGTGAAGTCACCGAATGGAGGTATGTGACGTCATAAATGTTGGTGTGTGAAGTCATAGAATGGAGGTGTGAAGTCATAGAATGGAGGTGTGTGAAGTCATAGAATGAAGGTGTGTGAAGTCACAGAAGGCAGGTGTGTGAAGTCACAGATTGAAGGTGTGTGGAAGGCATAGTATGGAGGTGTGTGAAGTCACAGAATGGAGGTGTTTGAAGTCACAGAATGGAGGTGTGTGAAGTCAAAATGGAGGTGTGTGAAGTCAAAGAATGGAGGTGTGTGAAGTCATAGAATGGAGGTGTATGAAGTCATGGAATGGAGGTTTGTGAAGTCAAACATTGGAAGTGTGTGAAGTTACAGAATGGAGGTGTGTGAAGTCATAGAATGGAGGTGTGTGAAGTCATAGAATGGAGGAGTGTGAAGTCAGAATGGAGATGTGTGAAGTCACATAATGAAGGTGTGTGAAGTCACAGAATGTTGGTGTGTCAAGTCATAGAATGGAGGTGTATGAAGTCATAGAATGGAGGTGAGTGAAGTCAGAATGCAGGTGTGTGAAGTCATAGAATGGAGGTGTGTGAAGTCATAGATTGGAAGTGTGTGAAGTCATAGAATGGAGGTGTGTGAAGTAACAGAATGGAGGTTTGTGAAGTCAGAATGGAGATGTGTGAAGTCACATAATTGATTTGTGTGAAGTCATAGAATATTGGTGTGTGAAGTCCTAGATTGGAGGTGTATGAAGTCATAGAATGGAGGTGTGTGAAATCAGAATGCAGGTGTGTGAAATCATAGAATGGAGGTGGGTGAAGTCATAGAATGGAGGTGTGTGAAGTCATAGATTGGAAGTGTGTGAAGTCATAGAATGGAGCTTGGGAAGTCATAGAATGGAGGTGTGTGAAGTTATAGAATGGAGGTGTGTGAAGTCACAGAATCGAGTTGTGTGATGTCATAATGGAGGTGTGTGAAGTCATAGAATAGAGGTGTGTGAAGTCAGAATAGAGGTGTGCGAAGTCATAGAATGGAGGTGTTTGAAGTCAGAATGGAGGTGTGTGAACTCATAGAATTTAGGTGTATGATGTCACAATGGAGGTGTGTGAAGTCATAGAATGGGGGTTTTTGAAGTCACAGAATGGAGGTGTGTGAAGTCATAGAATGGAGGTGTGGGAAGTAAAAATGGAGTATGTGAACTCATAGAATGAATGTGTGTGAACTCATAGAATGTAGGTTGTGAAGTCATGGAATGGAGGTGTGTGAAGTCCCAAAATGGAGGTGTGTGAAGTCACAGAATGAAGGTGTGTGAAGTCAAAAAGGTGGTGTGTGAAGTCAGAAATGGACGTGTGTAAAGTCCCAGAATGGAGGTGTGTGAAATCAAAATGGAGGTGTGTGAAGTCAAAGAATGGAGGTGTGTGAAGTCATCGAATGGAGGTATGTAATGTCATGTCATGGAGGTGTGTGAAGTCACAGAATGGAGGTGTGTGAAGTCAGAATTGAGGTGTGCTAAGTCATATAATGGAGGTGTGTGAAGTCAGAATGTAGGTGTGTGAAGTCATAGAATGGAGGTGTGTGAAGTCAGAAAGGAGGTGTGTGAACTCATAGTATGGAGGTGTGTGAAGTCACAATGGAGGTGTGTGAAGTCATAGAATGGTGGTGTGTGAAGTTACAGAATGGAGGTGTGGAAGTCATAGAATGGAGGTGTGTGAAGTCAGAAATTGAGGTGTGTGAAGTCACAGAATATAGGTGTGGGAATTCAGAATGGAGGTGTGTGAAGTCATAGAATGGAGGTGTGTGAAGTCATGGAATGGAGGTGTGCGAAATCATAGAATGGTGGTGTGTGAAGTCACAGAATGGAGGTGTGTGAACACATCGAATGGAGGTGTGTGAAATCAAAATGGAGGTGTGTGAAGTCATAGAATAGAGGTGTGTGAAGTCACAGAAGGAGGTGTGTTAAGTCATAGAAAGGAGCTGTGTGAATTCAGAATGGAGGTGTGCGAAGTCACAGAATGGAGGTTTGTGAAATCACAGAGGGAGGTGTGTGAAGTCATAGAATGGATGTTTCTGAAGTAAGAATGAAGGTGTGTGAAATCATAGAATGGATGTGTGTGAAGTCAAAATGGAGGTGTGTGAACTCATAGAATAGAGATGTGTGACCTCATAGAATGGAGGTGTGTGAAATCCAAGATTGGAGGTGTGTGAAGTCACAGAATGGAAGTGTGTGAAGTCAAAATTAAGGTGTGTGAAATCACAGAATGGAGGTGTGTGAAGTCACAGAATGGACGTGTGTGAAGTCAAAATTGTGATGTGTGAAGTCACAAATAGAGGTGTGTGAAGTCACAGAACTGTGGTGTGTGAAGTCAAAATGGAGGTGTATGAAGTCAAAGAAAGGAGGTGTGTGAAGTCATAGAATGGAGGTGTATGAAGTCATGGAATGGAGGTTTGTGAAGTCATAGAATGGAGATTTGTGAAGTCATAGAATGGATGTGTGTGAAGTCAGAATGGAGATGTGTGAAGTCACAGAATGGAAGTGTGTGAAGTCAAAGAATATTGGTGTGTGAAGTCATAGAGTGGAGGTGTGTGAAGTCTTAGAATGGAGGTGTGTGAAGTCATAGAATGGAGGTATGTGAAGTCACAGGAGGAAGGTGTGTGAAGTCACAGAATGGAGGTGTGTAAAGTCACAGAGTGGAGGTGTGTGAAGGCACAGAATGGAGGTATGTGAACTCAGAATGGAGGTGTGTGAATTCACAGAAGGGAGGTTTGTGAAGTTATAGAATGGATGTTTCTGAAGTAAGAATGAAGGTGTGTGAAGCCATAGAATGGAGGTGTGTGAAGTCAAAATGCAGGTGTGTGAAGTCAAACAATGGTGGTGTGTGAAGTCACAGAATGGAGGTGTGTGAAGTTACAGAATGGAAGTGTGTGAAGTAAAAATAGAGGTGTGTGAAGTCAGAGAATGGAGGTGTGTGAAGTCAGAGAATGGAGGTGTGTGAAGTCAAATCATGGACGTGTGTGAAGTCAAAATTGTGGTGTGTGAAATCACGAATGCAGGTGTGTGAAGTCACAGAATGGAGGTGTGTGAAGTCAAAATGAAGGTGTTTGAAGTCAAACAATGGATGTGTTTGAAGTCATAGAATGGAGGTGTATGAAGTCATGGAATGGAGGTTTGTGAAGTCAAACATTGGAAGTGTGTGAAGTTACAGAATGGAGGTGTGTGAAGTCATAGAATGGAGGTGTGTGAAGTCAGAGAATGGAGGTGTGTGAAGTCAGAATGCAGGTGTGTGAAGTCATAGAATGGAGGTGTGTGAAGTCATAGAATGGAGGTGTGTGAAGCCATAGATTGGAAGTGTGTGAAGTCATAGATTGGAGGTGTGTGAAGTCATAGATTGAAAGTGTGTGGAAGTCATCGTATGGAGGTGTGTGAAGTCACAGAAAGGAGGTGTGTGAAGTCACAGAATGGAGTTGTGTGAAGTCACAATGGAGGTGTGTGAAGTCATAGAATGGAGGTGTGTGAAATCAAAGAATGGAAGTTTGTTAAGTCATAGAATGGATTGTGTGTGAAATCATAGAATGGAGATGTGTGAAGTCACAGAATTGAGGTGTGTAAAGTCACAGAGTGGAGGTGTGTGAAGTCACAGAATGGAGTTGTGTGTGAAGTCATAGAAGGGAGGTGTGTGAAGTCACAGAATGCAGGTGTGTGATGTCATAATGGAGGTGTGTGAAGTCACCGAATGGAGGTATGTGACGTCATAAATGTTGGTGTGTGAAGTCATAGAATGGAGGTGTGAAGTCATAGAATGGAGGTGTGTGAAGTCACAGAAGGCAGGTGTGTGAAGTCACAGATTACAGTTGTGTGAAGTCATGTAATGGAGGTGTGTGCAGTCAGAATGCAGGTGTGTGAAGTCATAGAATGGAGGTGTGTGCAGTCAGAATGCAGGTGTGTGAAGTCATAGATTGGAAGTGTGGGAAGTCATAGAATGGAGGTGTGTGAAGTCATAGATTGAAGGTGTGTGGAAGGCATAGTATGGAGGTGTGTGAAGTCACAGAATGGAGGTGTTTGAAGTCACAGAATGGAGGTGTGTGAAGTCAAAATGGAGGTGTGTGAAGTCAAAGAATGGAGGTGTGTGAAGTCATAGAATGGAGGTGTATGAAGTCATGGAATGGAGGTTTGTGAAGTCAAACATTGGAAGTGTGTGAAGTTACAGAATGGAGGTGTGTGAAGTCATAGAATGGAGGTGGGTGAAGTCATAGAATGGAGGAGTGTGAAGTCAGAATGGAGATGTGTGAAGTCACATAATGAAGGTGTGTGAAGTCACAGAATGTTGGTGTGTCAAGTCATAGAATGGAGGTGTATGAAGTCATAGAATGGAGGTGAGTGAAGTCAGAATGCAGGTGTGTGAAGTCATAGAATGGAGGTGTGTGAAGTCATAGATTGGAAGTGTGTGAAGTCATAGAATGGAGGTGTGTGAAGTAATAGAATGGATTTTTGTGAAGTCAGAATGGAGATGTGTGAAGTCACATAATTGATTTGTGTGAAGTCATAGAATATTGGTGTGTGAAATCCGAGATTGAAGGTGTATGAAGTCATAGAATGGAGGTGTGTGAAGTCAGAATGCAGGTGTGTGAAGTCATAGAATGGAGGTGTGTGAAGTCATAGAATGCAGGTGTGTGAAGTCATAGATTGGAAGTGTGTGAAGTCATAGAATGGAGCTTGGGAAGTCATAGAATGGAGGTGTGTGAAGTTATAGAATGGAGGTGTGTGAAGTCACAGAATCGAGTTGTGTGATGTCATAATGGAGGTGTGTGAAGTCATAGAATAGAGGTGTGTGAAGTCAGAATAGAGGTGTGCGAAGTCATAGAATGGAGGTGTTTGAAGTCAGAATGGAGGTGTGTGAACTCATAGAATGGAGGTGTGTGATGTCACAATGGAGGTGTGTGAAGTCATAGAATGGGGGTTTTTGAAGTCACAGAATGGAGGTGTGTGAAGTCATAGAATGGAGGTGTGGGAAGTAAAAATGGAGTATGTGAACTCATAGAATGAATGTGTGTGAACTCATAGAATGTAGGTTGTGAAGTCATGTAATGGAGGTGTGTGAAGTCACAAAATGGAGGTGTGTGAAGTCACAGAATGAAGGTGTGTGAAGTCAAAAAGGTGGTGTGTGAAGTCAGAAATGGACGTGTGTAAAGTCCCAGAATGGAGGTGTGTGAAATCAAAATGGAGGTGTGTGAAGTCAAAGAATGGAGGTGTGTGAAGTCATCGAATGGAGGTATGTAATGTCATGTCATGGAGGTGTGTGAAGTCACAGAATGGAGGTGTGTGAAGTCAGAATTGAGGTGTGCTAAGTCATATAATGGAGGTGTGTGAAGTCAGAATGTAGGTGTGTGAAGTCATAGAATGGAGGTGTGTGAAGTCAGAAAGGAGGTGTGTGAACTCATAGTATGGAGGTGTGTGAAGTCACAATGGAGGTGTGTGAAGTCATAGAATGGTGGTGTGTGAAGTTACAGAATGGAGGTGTGGAAGTCATAGAATGGAGGTGTGTGAAGTCAGAAATTGAGGTGTGTGAAGTCCCAGAATATAGGTGTGGGAATTCAGATTGGAGGTGTGTGAAGTCATAGAATGGAGGTGTGTGAAGTCATGGAATGGAGGTGTGCGAAATCATAGAATGGTGGTGTGTGAAGTCACAGAATGGAGGTGTGTGAACCCATCGAATGGAGGTGGGTGAAATCAAAATGGAGGTGTGTGAAGTCATAGAATAGAGGTTTGTGAAGTCACAGAAGGAGGTGTGTGAAGTCATAGAAAGGAGCTGTGTGAATTCAGAATGGAGGTGTGCGAAGTCACAGAATGGAGGTTTGTGAAGTCACAGAGGGAGGTGTGTGAAGTCATAGAATGGATGTTTCTGAAGTAAGAATGAAGGTGTGTGAAATCATAGAATGGAGGTGTGTGAAGTCAAAATGGAGGTGTGTGAACTCATAGAATAGAGATGTGTGACCTCATAGAATGGAGGTGTGTGAAATCCAAGAATGGAGGTATGTGAAGTCACAGAATGGAAGTGTGTGAAGTCAAAATTAAGGTGTGTGAAATCACAGAATGGAGGTGTGTGAAGTCACAGAATGGACGTGTGTGAAGTCAAAATTGTGATGTGTGAAGTCATACAATGGAGGTGTGTGAAGTCATAGAATGGAGGTGTGTGAAGTCACAGAATGGAGGTGAGTGATGTCATAGAATGGAGGTGTGTGAAGTCACAGAATGGAGGTTTGTGAAGGCATAGAATGGAGGTGGGTGAAGTCATAGAATGGAGGTGTGTGAAGTCATAGAATGGAGGTGTGTGACTTCACAGATTGGAGGTGTGTGAAGTCACAGTATGGAGGTGTGTGAACTCAGATTTGAGGTGTGTGAAGTCAAATAATGGAGGTGTGTGAAGTCAAAGAAGGAGGTGTCTGAAGTCACAGAATGGAGGTGTGTGAAGACACAGAATGGAGGTGTGTGAACTCAGAGAGGAGGTGTGTGAAGTCACAGAATGGAGGTGTGTGAAGTCATAGAATGGAAGTGTGTGAAGTCATAGAATGGAGGTGTGTGAAGTCAGAATGGAGGTGTGTGAAGTCACAGAATGGAGGTGTGTGAACTCAGAATGGAGGTGTGTGAAGTCACAGAATGGAGGTTTGTGAAGTCATAGAATGGAGGTGTGTGAAGTCACAGAATGGATGTTGCTGAAGTAAGAATGAAGGTGTGTGAAGTCACAGAATGGAGGGGTCTGAAGTCATGGAATGGATGTTGCTGAAGTAAGAATGAAGGTGTGTGAACTCATAGAATGGAGGTGTGTGAACTCATAGAATGGAGGTGTGTGAATTCATGGAACGGAGGTGTGTGAAGTCACAGAATGGAGGTGTATGATATCAAACAATGGAAGTGTGTGAAGTCATAGAATGGAGGTGTGTGAAGTCAGAACAGAGGTGTGTGAAGTCATAGAATGGAGGTATGTGAAGTCAGAATGGAGCTGTGTGAACTCATAGAATGGAGGTGTGTGAAGTCACAATGGAGATGTGTGAAGTCATAGAATGGTGGTTTTTTAAGTCACAGAATGGAGGTGTGTGAAGTCAGATTGGAGGTATGTGAAGTCACAGAATGGACGTGTGTCAACTCAGAAAGGAGGTATGTGAAGTCATAGAATGGAGGTGTGTGAAGTCAAAGAATGGAGGTGTGGGAAATCATAGAATGGAACTGTGTGAAGTCACAGAATTGAGGTGTGTGAAGTCAGCATGGAGGTGTGTGTATTCAGAATGGAGGTGTGTGAAGTCATAGACTGGAGTTGTGTGAAGTCTCAATGCAGGTGTGTGAACTGATAAAACGTAGGTGTGTGAAGTCACAATGTAGGTGTGTGAAGTCAGAATGGAGGTGTGTGAAGTCATAGAATGGAGGTGTGTGAAGTCACAATATGGAGGTGTGTGAAGTCATATAATGGAGGTGTGTGAAGTCACAGAATGGAGGTGTGTGAACACAGAATGGAGGTGTGTGAAGTCACAGAATGGAGATGTGTGAAGTCACAGAATGGAGGTGTGTGAAATCGTGGAATGGAGTGTGTGAAGTCAGAGAATCGAGGTGTGTGAAGTCACAGAATGGAGGTGTGTAAAGTCACAGAATGGAGGTGTGTGAACTCACAATGGAGGTGAGTGAAGTCACAGAATGGAGGTGTGTGAAATAATAGAATGGAAGTGTGTGAAGTCATAGAATGTAGGTGTGTGATGTCAGAATGGAGGGGTGTGAAGTCACAGAATGGAGGTATGTGACGTCATAAATGTTGGTGTGTGAAGTCAGAGAATGGAGGTGTGTGAAGTCATAGAATGGAGGTGTGTGAAGTCTTAGAATGGAGGTGTGTGAAGTCACAGAAGGCAGGTGTGTGAAGTCACAGAATGGAGTTGTGTGACATCACAATGGAGGTGTGTGAAGTCATAGAATGGAGGTGTGTGAAATCAAAGAATGGAGGTTTGTTAAGTCATAGAATGGATTGTGTGTGAAATCATAGAATGGAGGTGTGTGAAATCACAGAATTGAGGTGTGTAAAGTCACAGAGTGGAGGTGTGTGAAGTCACAGAATGGAGTTGTGTGTGAAGTCATAGAATGGAGGTGTGTGAAGTCACAGAATGCAGGTGTGTGATGTCAGAATGGAGGTGTGTGAAGTCACAGAATGGAGGTATGTGACGTCATAAATGTTGGTGTGTGAAGTCATAGAATGGAGGTGTGAAGTCGTAGAATGGAGGTGTGTGAAGTCATAGAATGGAGGTGTGTGAAGTCACAGAAGGCAGGTGTGTGAAGTCATGGAATGGAGGTGTGTGAAGTCAGAATGCAGGTGTGTGAAGTCATAGAATGGAGGTGTGTGAAGTCATAGAATGGAGGTGTGTGAATTCATAGATTGGAAGTGTGTGAAGTCATAGATTGGAAGTGTGTGAAGTCATAGAATGGAGGTGCGTGAAGTCATAGATTGAAGGTGTGTGGAAGTCATAGTATGGAGGTGTGTGAAGTCACAGGAAGGAGGTGTGTGAAGTCACAGAATGGATGTGTGTGAAGTCAAAATGGAGCTGTGTGAAGTCAAAGAATGGAGGTGTGTGAAGTCATAGAATGGAGGTGTATGAAGTCATGGAATGGAGGTTTGTGAAGTCAAACATTGGAAGTGTGTGAAGTTACAGAATGGAGGTGTGTGAAGTCATAGAATGGAGGTGGGTGAAGTCATAGAATGGAGGAGTGTGAAGTCAGAATGGAGATGTGTGAAGTCACATAATGGAGGTGTGTGAAGTCATAGTATGTTTGTGTGTGAAGTCATAGAATGGAGGTGTATGAAGTCATAGAATGGAGGTGTGTGAAGTCATAGATTGGAAGTGTGTGAAGTTATAGAATGGAGGTGTGGGAAGTCATAGAATGGATGTGTGTGAAGGCATAGAATGGAGGTGTGTGAAGTCACAGAAGGGAGGTGTGTGAAGTCACCGAATTGAGTTGTCTGAAGTCACAATGGAGGTGTGTGAAGTCATAGAATGGAGGTTTGTGAAGTCAGAATAGAGGTGTGCGAAGTCATAGAATGGATATGTGTGAAGTCAGAATGGAGCTGTGTGATGTCTTAGAATGGAGGTGTGTGAAGTCAGAATGGAGGCGTGTGAACTCATAGAATGGAGGTGTGTGAAGTCACAATTGAGGTGTGTGAAGTCATAGAATGGGGATTTTTGCAGTCACAGAATGGAGGTGTGTGAAGTCATAGAATGGAGGTGTGGGAAGTAAAAATGGAGTTTGTGAACTCATAGAATGAAGGTGTGTGAACTCATAGAATGGAGGTTGTGAAGTCTTGGAATGGAGGTGTGTGAAGTCAAAGAATGGAGGTGTGTGAAGTTAAACAATAGAGGTGTGTGAAGTCACAGAATGAAGGTGTGTGAAGTCAAAAAGGTGGTGTGTGAAGTCACAAATGGACGTGTGTAAAGTTACAGAATGGAGGTGTGGAAGTGATAGAATGGAAGTGTGTGAAGTCAGAATTTGAGGTGTGTGAAATCACAGAATATAGGTGTGTGAATTCAGAATGGAGGTGTGTGAAGTCATAGAATGGAGGTGTGTGAAGTCATGGAATGGAGGTGTGTGAAATCATAGTATGGAGGTGTGTGAAGTCACAAAATGGAGGTGTGTGAACTCAGAATGGAGGTGTGTGAAGTGATAGAATTGAGGTGTGTAAAGTCAGAATGGAGGTGTGTGAACACATAGAAGGGAGGTGTGTGAAATCACAATGGAGGTGTGTGAAGTCATAGAATAGAGGTGTGTGAAGTCACAGAAGGAGGTGTGTGAAGTCATAGAAAGGAGGTGTGTGAATTCACAATGGAGGTGTGTGAAGTCACAGAATGGAGGTGTGTGAAGTCATAGAATGGAGATGTGTGAAGTCACAGAATGGAGGTGTGTGAAATCGTAGAATGGAGGTATGTGATTCAGAGAATCAAGGTGTGTGAAGTAAATGAATGGAGGTGTGTGAAGTCACAGAATGGATGTGTGTGAACTCACAATGGAGGTGAGTGAAGTCACAGAGTGGAGGTGTGTGAAGTCATAGAATGGAAGTGTGTGAAGTCATAGAATGTAGGTGTGTGATGTCGGAATGGAGGTGTGTGAAGTCACAGAATGGAGGTGGGTGACGTCATAAATGTTGGTGTGTGAAGTCATAGAATGGAGGTGTGAAGCCATAGAATGGAGGTGTGAAGTCATAGAATGGAGGTGTGTGAAGTCATAGAATGGAGTTGTGTGAAGTCACAGAAGGGAGGTGTGTGAAGTCACAGAATGGATGTTGCTGAAGTAAGAATGAAGGTGTGTGAAGTCATAGAATAGAGGTGTCTGAAGTCATAGAATGGATGTTGCTGAAGTAAGAATGGAGGTGTGTGAACTCATAGAATGGACGTGTGTGAACTCATAGAATGGAGGTGCGTGAATTCATGGAACGGAGGTGTGTGAAGTCATAGAATGGAGGTGTGTGATGTCAGAATGGAGATGTGTTAAGTCACAGAATGGAGGTGTGTGACGTCATCAATTTTGGTGTGTGAAGTCATAGTATGTTGGTGTGAAGTCATAGAATGGACGTGTGTGAAGTCATGGTATGTTGGTGTGAAGTCATAGAATGGAGGTGTGTGAAGTCATAGAATGGAGGTGTGTGAAGTCACAGAAGTCAGGTGTGTGAAGTCACAGAATAGAGTTGTGTGAGGTCACAATGGAGGTGTGTGAATTCATAGAATGGAGGTGTGTGAAATCACAGAATGGAGGGGTGTGTAGTCACAGAGTGGAGGTGTTAAAGTCACAGAGTGGAGGTTTGTGAAGTCTCAGAATGGAGGTGTGGGAAGTCATAGAATGGAGGTGTTTGAAGTCATAGAATGTTGGTTTTTGAAGTCACAGAATGCAGGTGTGTGAAGTCATAGAATGGAGGTGTGTGAAGTCAGATTGGAGGGGTGTGAAGTAACAGAATGGAGGTGTGTCAACTCAGAAAGGAGGTGTGTGAAGTCATAGAATGGAGGTGTATGAAGTCATAGAATGGAGGTGTGTGAAATCATAGAATGGAGGTGTGTGAAGTCACAGAAATGAGGTGTTTGAAGTCAAATGGAAGGCTGTGAAGGCAGAATGGAGGTGTGTGAAGTCATAGAATGGAGGTGTGTGAAGTCATTGAATGGAGGTGTGTGAAGTCACAGAATGGAGGTGTGTGAAGTCACAGAATGGAGGTGTGTGAACTCAGAATGGAGGTGTGTGAATTCACAGAAGGGAGGTTTGTGAAATCATAGAATGGAGATTTCTGCAGTAAGAATGAAGGTGTGTGAAGACATAGAATGGAGGTGTGTGTAGTCAAAATGGAGGTGTATTAAGGCAAACAACGGAGGTGTGTTAAGTCACAGAATGGAGGTGTGTGAAGTAACAATGTAGGTTTCTGAAGTCATAGAATGGAGTTGTGTGAAGTCATAGAATGGAGGTGTGTGAAGTCACACAATGGAGGCATGTGATGTCATAGAATGGAGGTGTGTGAAGTCACAGAATGGAGGTGTGTGAAGGCATAAAATGGAGGGGTGTGAAGTCATAGAATGGAGGTGTGTGAAGTCATAGAATGGAGGTGTGTGAAGTCACAGAATGGAGGTGTGTGAAGTCACAGTATGGAGGTGTGTGAACTCAGATTTAAGGTGTGTGAAGGCACAGAGTGGAGGGGTGTGAAGTCAAAGAATAGAGGTATGTGAAGTCACAGAATGGAGGGGTGTGAAGTCAGAATAGAGGTTTGCGAAGTCATAGAATGGAGGTGTGTGAAGCCATAGAATGGAGCTGTGTGAACTCATAGAATGGAGGTGTGTGAAGTCACACTGGAGATGTGCGAAGTCATAGAATGGTGGTTTTTGAAGTCACAGAATGGAGGTGTATGAAGTCATAGAATGGAGGTGTGTGAAGTCAGATTGGAGGTATGTGAAGTCACAGCATGGAGGTGTGTCAACTCAGAAATGAGGTATGTGAAGTCATAGAATGGAGGTGTGTGAAGTCACAGAATGGAAGTGTGTGAAGTCATAGAATGGAGGTGTGTGAAGTCACAGAATGGAGGTGTGTGAAGTCACAGAATGGAGGTGTGTGAACTCAGAATGGAGGTGTGTGAATTCACAGAAGGGAGGTTTGTGAAGTCATAGAATGGAGATTTCTGCAGTAAGAATGAAGGTGTGTGAAGACATAGAATGGAGGTGTGTGTAGTCAAAATGGAGGTGTTTGAAGGCAAACAATGGAGGTGTGTGAAGTCACAGAATGGAGGTGTGTGAATAACAATGTAGGTTTCTGAAGTCATAGAATGGAAGTGTGTGAAGTCATAGAATGGAGGTGTGTGAAGTCACAGAATGGAGGCGTGTGATGTCATAGAATGGAGGTGGGTGAAGTCACAGAATGGAGGTGTGTGAAGTCAAAAAGGTGGTGTGTGAAGTAACAAATGGACGTGTGTAAAGTCACAGAATGGAGGTGTGTGAAGTCAAAATGGAGGTGTGTGAAGTCACAAAATGGAGGTGTGTGAAGTCAAAATGGAGGTGTGTGAAGTCAAAGAATGGACGTGTGTGAAGTCACAGAATGGAGGTGTGTGAAATCAGAATTGAGGTGTGCTAAGTCATAGAATAGAGGTGTGTGAAGTCAGAATGGAGGTGTGTGAAGTCAAAGAATGGAGGTATGTGAAGTCATAGAATGGAGGTGTATGAAGTCATGGAATGGAGGTTTGTGACGTCCAACATTGGAAGCGTGTGAAATTACAGAATGGAGGCGTGTGAAGTCATAGAATGGAGGTGTGTGAAGTCATAGAATGGAGGTGTGTGAAGTCAAAGAATGGAGGTGTGTGAAGTCATAGAATGGAGGTGTGTGAAATCACAGAATGGAGGTGTGAGAAGTCACAGAATGGAGATGTGTAAAGTGACAGAGTTGAGGTGTGTGAAGTCACAGAATGGAGGTGTTTGAAGTCATAGAATGGAGGTGTGTGAAGTCACAGAATGGAGGTGTATGAAGTCAGAATAGAGGTATGCGAAGTCATAGAATGGAGGTGTGTTAAGTCAGAATGGAGCTGTGGGAATTCTAGAATGGAGGTGTGTGAAGTCAGATTGGAGGTGTGTGAACTCTTAGAATGGAGGTATGTGAAGTCACAATGGAGGTGTGTGAAGTCATAGAATGGAGGTGTGTGAAGTCACAGAGTGGAGGTGTGTGAAGTCATAGAATGGAGGTGTGTGAAGTCATAAAATGGAGGTGTGTCAAGTGACAGAAGGGAGGTGTGTGAAGTCACAGAATGGAGGTGTGTGAAGTCATAGAATGGAGGTGTGTGAAGTCAAAGAATGGAGGTGTGTGAAGTCACAGAATGGAGGTGTGTGAAGTCATATTGGAGGTGTGTGAAGTCAATGAATGGAGGTGTGTGAACTCAGAAAGGAGGTATGTGCAGTCATAGAATGCATGTGTGTGAAGTCAGAGAATGGAGGTGTGGGAAATCATAGAATGGAGGTGTGTGAAGTCACAGAATTGAGGTGTGTGAAGTCAGAATGGAGGTGTGTGAATTCAGAATGGAGGTGTGTGAAGTCATAGAATGGAGGTGTGTGAAGTCACAATGCAGGTGTGTGAACTGATAGAATGTAGGTGTTTGAAGTCACAATGGAGGTGTGTGAAGTCATAGAATGGAGGTTTGTGAAGTCATAGAATGGAGGTGTGTGAAGTCACAAAATGGAGGTGTGTGAAGTCAAAATGGAGGTGTGTGAAGTCAAAGAATGGACGTGTGTGAAGTCACAATTGTGGTGTGTGAAATCACAAATGCAGGTATGTGAAGTCACAGAATGGATGTGTGTGAAGTCAAAATGGAGGTGTGTGAGGTCAAAGAATGGATGTGTGTGAACTCATAGAATGGAGGTGTATGAAGTCATGGAATGGAGGTTTGTGACGTCAAACATTGAAAGCGTGTGAAATTAGAGAATGGAGGTGTGTGAAGTCACAGAATGGAGGTGTGTGAACTCAGAATGGAGGTGTGTGAATTCACAGAAGGGAGGTTTGTGAAGTCATAGAATGGAGATTTCTGCAGTAAGAATGAAGGTGTGTGAAGACATAGAATGGAGGTGTGTGTAGTCAAAATGGAGGTGTGTGAGGTCAAAGAATGGATGTGTGTGAAGTCATAGAACGGAGGTGTATGAAGTCATGGAATGGAGGTTTGTGACGTCAAATATTGGAAGCGTGTGAAATTACAGAATGGAGGTGTGGGAAGTCATAGAATGGAGGTGTGTGAAGTCATAAAATGGAGGTGTGTCAAGTCACAGAAGGGAGGTGTGTGAAGTCACAGAACGGCGATGTGTGAAGTCACAATGGAGGTGTGTGAAGTGATAGAATGGAGGTGTGTGAAGTCAAGGAATGGAGGTGTGTGAAGTCATAGAATGGAGGTGTGTGAAGTCAGATTGGAGGTGTGTGAAGTCAATGAATGGAGGTGTGTGAACTCAGAAAGGAGGTATGTGAAGTCATAGAATGGAGGTGTGTGAAGTCAAAGAATGGAGGTGTGGGAAATCATAGAATGGAGGTGTGTGAAGTCACAGAATTGAGGTGTGTGAAGTCAGAATGGAGGTGTGTGAATTCAGAATGGAGGTGTGTGAAGTCATAGAATGGAGGTGTGTGAAGTCAAAATGCAGGTGTGTGAACTGACAGAACGTAGGTGTTTGAAGTCACAATGTAGGTGTGTGAAGTCATAGAATGGAGGTTTGTGAAGTCATAGAATGGAGGTGTGTGAAGTCACAAAATGGAGGTGTGTGAAGTCAAAATGGAGGTGTGTGAAGTCAAAGAATGCACGTGTGTGAAGTCACAATTGTGGTGTGTGAAGTCACAAATGCAGGTGTGTGAAGTCACAGAATGGAGGTGTGTGAAGTCAAAATGGAGGTGTGTGAGGTCAGAGAATGGACGTGTGTGAAGTCAAAATTGTGGTGTGTGACGTCACAAATGCAGGTGTGTGAAGTCACAGAATAGAGGTGTGTGAAGTCAAAATGGAGGTGTGTGAGGTCAAAGAATGGATGTGTGTGAAGTCATAGAATGGAGGTGTATGAAGTCATGGAATGGAGGTTTGTGACGTCAAACATTGGAAGCGTGTGAAATTACAGAATGGAGGTGTGTGAAGTCATAGAATGGAGGTGTGTGAAGTCATAAAATGGAGGTGTGTCAAGTCACAGAATGGAGGTGTGTGAAGTCACAGAACGGTGATGTGTGAAGTCACAATGGAGGTGGGTGAAGTCATAGAATGGAGGTGTGTGAAGTCAAAGAATGGAGGTGTGTGAAGTCATAGAATGGAGGTGTGTGAAATCACAGAATGGAGGTGTGAGAAGTCACAGAATGGAGGTGTGTAAAGTGACAGATTTGAGGTGTGTGAAGTCACAGAATGGAGGTGTTTGAAGTCATAGAATGGAGGTGTGTGAAGTCACAGAATGGAGTTGTATGAAGTCAGAATAGAGGTATGCGAAGTCATAGAATGGAGGTGTGTTAAGTCAGAATGGAGCTGTGGGAATTCATAGAATGGAGGTGTGTGAAGTCAGATTGGAGGTGTGTGAACTCTTAGAATGGAGGTATGTGAAGTCACAATGGAGGTGTGTGAAGTCATAGAATTGTGGTTTTTGAAATCACAGAATGGAGGTGTGTGGAGTCATAGAATGGAGGTGTGTGAAGTCAGATTGGAGGTGTGTGAAGTCAATGAATGGAGGTGTGTGAACTCAGAAAGGAAGTGTGTGAAGTCATAGAATGTAGGTGTGTGATGTCGGAATGGAGGTGTGTGAAGTCACAGAATGGAGGTGGGTGACGTCATAAATGTTGATGTGTGAAGTCATAGAATGGAGGTGTGAAGCCATAGAATGGAGGTGTGAAGTCATAGAATGGAGGTGTGTGAAGTCATAGAATGGAGTTGTGTGAAGTCACAGAAGGGAGGTGTGTGAAGTCACAGAATGGATGTTGCTGAAGTAAGAATGAAGGTGTGTGAAGTCATAGAATAGAGGTGTCTGAAGTCATAGAATGGATGTTGCTGAAGTAAGAATGGAGGTGTGTGAACTCATAGAATGGACGTGTGTGAACTCATAGAATGGAGGTGCGTGAATTCATGGAACGGAGGTGTGTGAAGTCATAGAATGGAGGTGTGTGATGTCAGAATGGAGATGTGTTAAGTCACAGAATGGAGGTGTGTGACGTCATCAATTTTGGTGTGTGAAGTCATAGTATGTTGGTGTGAAGTCATAGAATGGACGTGTGTGAAGTCATGGTATGTTGGTGTGAAGTCATAGAATGGAGGTGTGTGAAGTCATAGAATGGAGGTGTGTGAAGTCACAGAAGTCAGGTGTGTGAAGTCACAGAATAGAGTTGTGTGAGGTCACAATGGAGGTGTGTGAATTCATAGAATGGAGGTGTGTGAAATCACAGAATGGAGGGGTGTGTAGTCACAGAGTGGAGGTGTTAAAGTCACAGAGTGGAGGTTTGTGAAGTCTCAGAATGGAGGTGTGGGAAGTCATAGAATGGAGGTGTTTGAAGTCATAGAATGTTGGTTTTTGAAGTCACAGAATGCAGGTGTGTGAAGTCATAGAATGGAGGTGTGTGAAGTCAGATTGGAGGGGTGTGAAGTAACAGAATGGAGGTGTGTCAACTCAGAAAGGAGGTGTGTGAAGTCATAGAATGGAGGTGTTTGAAGTCATAGAATGGAGGTGTGTGAAATCATAGAATGGAGGTGTGTGAAGTCACAGAAATGAGGTGTTTGAAGTCAAATGGAAGGCTGTGAAGGCAGAATGGAGGTGTGTGAAGTCATAGAATGGAGGTGTGTGAAGTCATAGAATGGAGGTGTGTGAAGTCACAGAATGGAGGTGTGTGAAGTCACAGTATGGAGGTGTGTGAACTCAGATTTAAGGTGTGTGAAGGCACAGAGTGGAGGGGTGTGAAGTCAAAGAATAGAGGTATGTGAAGTCACAGAATGGAGGGGTGTGAAGTCAGAATAGAGGTTTGCGAAGTCATAGAATGGAGGTGTGTGAAGTCAGAATGGAGCTTGGTGAACTCATAGAATGGAGGTGTGTGAAGTCACACTGGAGATGTGCGAAGTCATAGAATGCTGGTTTTTGAAGTCACAGAATGGAGGTGTGTGAAGTCATAGAATGGAGGTGTGTGAAGTCAGATTGGAGGTATGTGAAGTCACAGCATGGAGGTGTGTCAACTCAGAAATGAGGTATGTGAAGTCATAGAATGGAGGTGTGTGAAGTCACAGAATGGAGGTGTGTGAAGTCATAGAATGGAGGTGTGTGAAGTCATAGAATGGAGGTGTGTGAAGTCACAGAATGGAGGTGTGTGAAGTCACAGAATGGAGGTGTGTGAACTCAGAATGGAGGTGTGTGAATTCACACAAGGGGGGTTTGTGAAGTCATAGAATGGAGATTTCTGCAGTAAGAATGAAGGTGTGTGAAGACATAGAATGGAGGTGTGTGTAGTCAAAATGGAGGTGTTTGAAGGCAAACAATGGAGGTGTGTGAAGTCACAGAATGGAGGTGTGTGAATAACAATGTAGGTTTCTGAAGTCATAGAATGGAGGTGTGTGAAGACATAGAATGGAGGTGTGTGAAGTCACAAAATGGAGGCCTGTGATGTCATAGAATGGAGGTGGGTGAAGTCACAGAATGGAGGTGTGTGAAGTCAAAAAGGTGGTGTGTGAAGTAACAAATGGACGTGTGTAAAGTCACAGAATGGAGGTGTGTGAAGTCAAAATGGAGGTGTGTGAAGTCACAAAATGGAGGTGTGTGAAGTCAAAATGGAGGTGTGTGAAGTCAAAGAATGGACGTGTGTGAAGTCACAGAATGGAGGTGTGTGAAATCAGAATTGAGGTGTGCTAAGTCATAGAATAGAGGTGTGTGAAGTCAGAATGGAGGTGTGTGAAGTCAAAGAATGGAGGTGTGTGAAGTCATAGAATGGAGGTGTATGAAGTCATGGAATGGAGGTTTGTGACGTCCAACATTGGAAGCGTGTGAAATTACAGAATGGAGGTGTGTGAAGTCATAGAATGGAGGTGTGTGAAGTCATAGAATGGAGGTGTGTGAAGTCAAAGAATGGAGGTGTGTGAAGTCATAGAATGGAGGTGTGTGAAATCACAGAATGGAGGTGTGAGAAGTCACAGAATGGAGATGTGTCAAGTGACAGAGTTGAGGTGTGTGAAGTCACAGAATGGAGGTGTTTGAAGTCATAGAATGGAGGTGTGTGAAGTCACAGAATGGAGGTGTATGAAGTCAGAATAGAGGTATGCGAAGTCATAGAATGGAGGTGTGTTAAGTCAGAATGGAGCTGTGGGAATTCTAGAATGGAGGTGTGTGAAGTCAGATTGGAGGTGTGTGAAATCTTAGAATGGAGGTATGTGAAGTCACAATGGAGGTGTGTGAAGTCATAGAATGGAGGTGTGTGAAGTCCCAGAATGGAGGTGTGTGAAGTCAGAATGGAGGTGAGTGAAGTCAGAATGGAGTTGTGTGAATTCAGAGAATGGAGGTGTGTGAATGAACAATGCAGGTGTGTGAACTCATAGAATGGAGGTGTGTGAAGTCACAATGGAGGTGTGTGAAGTCATACAATGGAGGTGTGTGAAGTCATAGAATGGAGGTGTGTGAATTCACAGAATGGAGGTGAGTGATGTCATAGAATGGAGGTGTGTGAAGTCACAGAATGGAGGTTTGTGAAGGCATAGAATGGAGGTGTGTGAAGTCATAGAATGGAGGTGTGTGAAGTCATAGAATGGAGGTGTGTGACTTCACAGATTGGAGGTGTGTGAAGTCACAGTATGGAGGTGTGTGAACTCAGATTTGAGGTGTGTGAAGTCAAATAATGGAGGTGTGTGAAGTCAAAGAAGGAGGTGTCTGAAGTCACAGAATGGAGGTGTGTGAAGACACAGAATGGAGGTGTGTGAACTCAGAGAGGAGGTGTGTGAAGTCACAGAATGGAGGTGTGTGAAGTCATAGAATGGAAGTGTGTGAAGTCATAGAATGGAGGTGTGTGAAGTCAGAATGGAGGTGTGTGAAGTCACAGAATGGAGGTGTGTGAACTCAGAATGGAGGTGTGTGAAGTCACAGAATGGAGGTTTGTGAAGTCATAGAATGGAGGTGTGTGAAGTCACAGAATGGATGTTGCTGAAGTAAGAATGAAGGTGTGTGAAGTCACAGAATGGAGGGGTCTGAAGTCATGGAATGGATGTTGCTGAAGTAAGAATGAAGGTGTGTGAACTCATAGAATGGAGGTGTGTGAACTCATAGAATGGAGGTGTGTGAATTCATGGAACGGAGGTGTGTGAAGTCAAAGAATGGAGGTGTATGATATCAAACAATGGAAGTGTGTGAAGTCATAGAATGGAGGTGTGTGAAGTCAGAACAGAGGTGTGTGAAGTCATAGAATGGAGGTATGTGAAGTCAGAATGGAGCTGTGTGAACTCATAGAATGGAGGTGTGTGAAGTCACAATGGAGATGTGTGAAGTCATAGAATGGTGGTTTTTTAAGTCACAGAATGGAGGTGTGTGAAGTCAGATTGGAGGTATGTGAAGTCACAGAATGGACGTGTGTCAACTCAGAAAGGAGGTATGTGAAGTCATAGAATGGAGGTGTGTGAAGTCAAAGAATGGAGGTGTGGGAAATCATAGAATGGAACTGTGTGAAGTCACAGAATTGAGGTGTGTGAAGTCAGCATGGAGGTGTGTGTATTCAGAATGGAGGTGTGTGAAGTCATAGACTGGAGTTGTGTGAAGTCTCAATGCAGGTGTGTGAACTGATAAAACGTAGGTGTGTGAAGTCACAATGTAGGTGTGTGAAGTCAGAATGGAGGTGTGTGAAGTCATAGAATGGAGGTGTGTGAAGTCACAATATGGAGGTGTGTGAAGTCATATAATGGAGGTGTGTGAAGTCACAGAATGGAGGTGTGTGAACACAGAATGGAGGTGTGTGAAGTCACAGAATGGACGTGTGTGAAGTCACAGAATGGAGATGTGTGAAGTCACAGAATGGAGGTGTGTGAAATCGTGGAATGGAGTGTGTGAAGTCAGAGAATCGAGGTGTGTGAAGTCACAGAATGGAGGTGTGTAAAGTCACAGAATGGAGGTGTGTGAACTCACAATGGAGGTGAGTGAAGTCACAGAATGGAGGTGTGTGAAATAATAGAATGGAAGTGTGTGAAGTCATAGAATGTAGGTGTGTGATGTCAGAATGGAGGGGTGTGAAGTCACAGAATGGAGGTATGTGACGTCATAAATGTTGGTGTGTGAAGTCAGAGAATGGAGGTGTGTGAAGTCATAGAATGGAGGTGTGTGAAGTCTTAGAATGGAGGTGTGTGAAGTCACAGAAGGCAGGTGTGTGAAGTCACAGAATGGAGTTGTGTGACATCACAATGGAGGTGTGTGAAGTCATAGAATGGAGGTGTGTGAAATCAAAGAATGGAGGTTTGTTAAGTCATAGAATGGATTGTGTGTGAAATCATAGAATGGAGGTGTGTGAAATCACAGAATTGAGGTGTGTAAAGTCACAGAGTGGAGGTGTGTGAAGTCACAGAATGGAGTTGTGTGTGAAGTCATAGAATGGAGGTGTGTGAAGTCACAGAATGCAGGTGTGTGATGTCAGAATGGAGGTGTGTGAAGTCACAGAATGGAGGTATGTGACGTCATAAATGTTGGTGTGTGAAGTCATAGAATGGAGGTGTGAAGTCGTAGAATGGAGGTGTGTGAAGTCATAGAATGGAGGTGTGTGAAGTCACAGAAGGCAGGTGTGTGAAGTCATGGAATGGAGGTGTGTGAAGTCAGAATGCAGGTGTGTGAAGTCATAGAATGGAGGTGTGTGAAGTCATAGAATGGAGGTGTGTGAAGTCATAGATTGGAAGTGTGTGAAGTCATAGATTGGAAGTGTGTGAAGTCATAGAATGGAGGTGCGTGAAGTCATAGATTGAAGGTGTGTGGAAGTCATAGTATGGAGGTGTGTGAAGTCACAGGAAGGAGGTGTGTGAAGTCACAGAATGGATGTGTGTGAAGTCAAAATGGAGCTGTGTGAAGTCAAAGAATGGAGGTGTGTGAAGTCATAGAATGGAGGTGTATGAAGTCATGGAATGGAGGTTTGTGAAGTCAAACATTGGAAGTGTGTGAAGTTACAGAATGGAGGTGTGTGAAGTCATAGAATGGAGGTGGGTGAAGTCATAGAATGGAGGAGTGTGAAGTCAGAATGGAGATGTGTGAAGTCACATAATGGAGGTGTGTGAAGTCATAGTATGTTTGTGTGTGAAGTCATAGAATGGAGGTGTATGAAGTCATAGAATGGAGGTGTGTGAAGTCATAGATTGGAAGTGTGTGAAGTTATAGAATGGAGGTGTGGGAAGTCATAGAATGGATGTGTGTGAAGTCATAGAATGGAGGTGTGTGAAGTCACAGAAGGGAGGTGTGTGAAGTCACCGAATTGAGTTGTCTGAAGTCACAATGGAGGTGTGTGAAGTCATAGAATGGAGGTTTGTGAAGTCAGAATAGAGGTGTGCGAAGTCATAGAATGGATATGTGTGAAGTCAGAATGGAGCTGTGTGATGTCTTAGAATGGAGGTGTGTGAAGTCAGAATGGAGGCGTGTGAACTCATAGAATGGAGGTGTGTGAAGTCACAATTGAGGTGTGTGAAGTCATAGAATGGGGATTTTTGCAGTCACAGAATGGAGGTGTGTGAAGTCATAGAATGGAGGTGTGGGAAGTAAAAATGGAGTTTGTGAACTCATAGAATGAAGGTGTGTGAACTCATAGAATGGAGGTTGTGAAGTCTTGGAATGGAGGTGTGTGAAGTCAAAGAATGGAGGTGTGTGAAGTTAAACAATAGAGGTGTGTGAAGTCAAACAATGGAGGTGTGTGAAGTCACAGAATGGATGTGTGTGAAGTCAAAACGGAGGTGTGTGAAGTCACAAAATGGAGGTGTGTGAAGTCACAGAATGAAGGTGTGTGAAGTCAAAAAGGTGGTGTGTGAAGTCACAAATGGACGTGTGTAAAGTTACAGAATGGAGGTGTGGAAGTGATAGAATGGAAGTGTGTGAAGTCAGAATTTGAGGTGTGTGAAATCACAGAATATAGGTGTGTGAATTCAGAATGGAGGTGTGTGAAGTCATAGAATGGAGGTGTGTGAAGTCATGGAATGGAGGTGTGTGAAATCATAGAATGGAGGTGTGTGAAGTCACAAAATGGAGGTGTGTGAACTCAGAATGGAGGTGTGTGAAGTGATAGAATTGAGGTGTGTAAAGTCAGAATGGAGGTGTGTGAACACATAGAAGGGAGGTGTGTGAAATCACAATGGAGGTGTGTGAAGTCATAGAATAGAGGTGTGTGAAGTCACAGAAGGAGGTGTGTGAAGTCATAGAAAGGAGGTGTGTGAATTCACAATGGAGGTGTGTGAAGTCACAGAATGGAGGTGTGTGAAGTCATAGAATGGAGATGTGTGAAGTCACAGAATGGAGGTGTGTGAAATCGTAGAATGGAGGTTTGTGATTCAGAGAATCAAGGTGTGTGAAGTAAATGAATGGAGGTGTGTGAAGTCACAGAATGGATGTGTGTGAACTCACAATGGAGGTGAGTGAAGTCACAGAGTGGAGGTGTGTGAAGTCATAGAATGGAAGTGTGTGAAGTCATAGAATGTAGGTGTGTGATGTCGGAATGGAGGTGTGTGAAGTCACAGAATGGAGGTGGGTGACGTCATAAATGTTGGTGTGTGAAGTCATAGAATGGAGGTGTGAAGCCATAGAATGGAGGTGTGAAGTCATAGAATGGAGGTGTGTGAAGTCATAGAATGGAGTTGTGTGAAGTCACAGAAGGGAGGTGTGTGAAGTCACAGAATGGATGTTGCTGAAGTAAGAATGAAGGTGTGTGAAGTCATAGAATAGAGGTGTCTGAAGTCATAGAATGGATGTTGCTGAAGTAAGAATGGAGGTGTGTGAACTCATAGAATGGACGTGTGTGAACTCATAGAATGGAGGTGCGTGAATTCATGGAACGGAGGTGTGTGAAGTCATAGAATGGAGGTGTGTGATGTCAGAATGGAGATGTGTTAAGTCACAGAATGGAGGTGTGTGACGTCATCAATTTTGGTGTGTGAAGTCATAGTATGTTGGTGTGAAGTCATAGAATGGACGTGTGTGAAGTCATGGTATGTTGGTGTGAAGTCATAGAATGGAGGTGTGTGAAGTCATAGAATGGAGGTGTGTGAAGTCACAGAAGTCAGGTGTGTGAAGTCACAGAATAGAGTTGTGTGAGGTCACAATGGAGGTGTGTGAATTCATAGAATGGAGGTGTGTGAAATCACAGAATGGAGGGGTGTGTAGTCACAGAGTGGAGGTGTTAAAGTCACAGAGTGGAGGTTTGTGAAGTCTCAGAATGGAGGTGTGGGAAGTCATAGAATGGAGGTGTTTGAAGTCATAGAATGTTGGTTTTTGAAGTCACAGAATGCAGGTGTGTGAAGTCATAGAATGGAGGTGTGTGAAGTCAGATTGGAGGGGTGTGAAGTAACAGAATGGAGGTGTGTCAACTCAGAAAGGAGGTGTGTGAAGTCATAGAATGGAGGTGTATGAAGTCATAGAATGGAGGTGTGTGAAATCATAGAATGGAGGTGTGTGAAGTCACAGAAATGAGGTGTTTGAAGTCAAATGGAAGGCTGTGAAGGCAGAATGGAGGTGTGTGAAGTCATAGAATGGAGGTGTGTGAAGTCATTGAATGGAGGTGTGTGAAGTCACAGAATGGAGGTGTGTGAAGTCACAGAATGGAGGTGTGTGAACTCAGAATGGAGGTGTGTGAATTCACAGAAGGGAGGTTTGTGAAATCATAGAATGGAGATTTCTGCAGTAAGAATGAAGGTGTGTGAAGACATAGAATGGAGGTGTGTGTAGTCAAAATGGAGGTGTATTAAGGCAAACAACGGAGGTGTGTTAAGTCACAGAATGGAGGTGTGTGAAGTAACAATGTAGGTTTCTGAAGTCATAGAATGGAGTTGTGTGAAGTCATAGAATGGAGGTGTGTGAAGTCACACAATGGAGGCATGTGATGTCATAGAATGGAGGTGTGTGAAGTCACAGAATGGAGGTGTGTGAAGGCATAAAATGGAGGGGTGTGAAGTCATAGAATGGAGGTGTGTGAAGTCATAGAATGGAGGTGTGTGAAGTCACAGAATGGAGGTGTGTGAAGTCACAGTATGGAGGTGTGTGAACTCAGATTTAAGGTGTGTGAAGGCACAGAGTGGAGGGGTGTGAAGTCAAAGAATAGAGGTATGTGAAGTCACAGAATGGAGGGGTGTGAAGTCAGAATAGAGGTTTGCGAAGTCATAGAATGGAGGTGTGTGAAGCCATAGAATGGAGCTGTGTGAACTCATAGAATGGAGGTGTGTGAAGTCACACTGGAGATGTGCGAAGTCATAGAATGGTGGTTTTTGAAGTCACAGAATGGAGGTGTATGAAGTCATAGAATGGAGGTGTGTGAAGTCAGATTGGAGGTATGTGAAGTCACAGCATGGAGGTGTGTCAACTCAGAAATGAGGTATGTGAAGTCATAGAATGGAGGTGTGTGAAGTCACAGAATGGAAGTGTGTGAAGTCATAGAATGGAGGTGTGTGAAGTCACAGAATGGAGGTGTGTGAAGTCACAGAATGGAGGTGTGTGAACTCAGAATGGAGGTGTGTGAATTCACAGAAGGGAGGTTTGTGAAGTCATAGAATGGAGATTTCTGCAGTAAGAATGAAGGTGTGTGAAGACATAGAATGGAGGTGTGTGTAGTCAAAATGGAGGTGTTTGAAGGCAAACAATGGAGGTGTGTGAAGTCACAGAATGGAGGTGTGTGAATAACAATGTAGGTTTCTGAAGTCATAGAATGGAAGTGTGTGAAGTCATAGAATGGAGGTGTGTGAAGTCACAGAATGGAGGCGTGTGATGTCATAGAATGGAGGTGGGTGAAGTCACAGAATGGAGGTGTGTGAAGTCAAAAAGGTGGTGTGTGAAGTAACAAATGGACGTGTGTAAAGTCACAGAATGGAGGTGTGTGAAGTCAAAATGGAGGTGTGTGAAGTCACAAAATGGAGGTGTGTGAAGTCAAAATGGAGGTGTGTGAAGTCAAAGAATGGACGTGTGTGAAGTCACAGAATGGAGGTGTGTGAAATCAGAATTGAGGTGTGCTAAGTCATAGAATAGAGGTGTGTGAAGTCAGAATGGAGGTGTGTGAAGTCAAAGAATGGAGGTATGTGAAGTCATAGAATGGAGGTGTATGAAGTCATGGAATGGAGGTTTGTGACGTCCAACATTGGAAGCGTGTGAAATTACAGAATGGAGGCGTGTGAAGTCATAGAATGGAGGTGTGTGAAGTCATAGAATGGAGGTGTGTGAAGTCAAAGAATGGAGGTGTGTGAAGTCATAGAATGGAGGTGTGTGAAATCACAGAATGGAGGTGTGAGAAGTCACAGAATGGAGATGTGTAAAGTGACAGAGTTGAGGTGTGTGAAGTCACAGAATGGAGGTGTTTGAAGTCATAGAATGGAGGTGTGTGAAGTCACAGAATGGAGGTGTATGAAGTCAGAATAGAGGTATGCGAAGTCATAGAATGGAGGTGTGTTAAGTCAGAATGGAGCTGTGGGAATTCTAGAATGGAGGTGTGTGAAGTCAGATTGGAGGTGTGTGAACTCTTAGAATGGAGGTATGTGAAGTCACAATGGAGGTGTGTGAAGTCATAGAATGGAGGTGTGTGAAGTCACAGAATGGAGGTGTGTGAAGTCATAGAATGGAGGTGTGTGAAGTCATAAAATGGAGGTGTGTCAAGTGACAGAAGGGAGGTGTGTGAAGTCACAGAATGGAGGTGTGTGAAGTCATAGAATGGAGGTGTGTGAAGTCAAAGAATGGAGGTGTGTGAAGTCACAGAATGGAGGTGTGTGAAGTCATATTGGAGGTGTGTGAAGTCAATGAATGGAGGTGTGTGAACTCAGAAAGGAGGTATGTGCAGTCATAGAATGCATGTGTGTGAAGTCAGAGAATGGAGGTGTGGGAAATCATAGAATGGAGGTGTGTGAAGTCACAGAATTGAGGTGTGTGAAGTCAGAATGGAGGTGTGTGAATTCAGAATGGAGGTGTGTGAAGTCATAGAATGGAGGTGTGTGAAGTCACAATGCAGGTGTGTGAACTGATAGAATGTAGGTGTTTGAAGTCACAATGGAGGTGTGTGAAGTCATAGAATGGAGGTTTGTGAAGTCATAGAATGGAGGTGTGTGAAGTCACAAAATGGAGGTGTGTGAAGTCAAAATGGAGGTGTGTGAAGTCAAAGAATGGACGTGTGTGAAGTCACAATTGTGGTGTGTGAAATCACAAATGCAGGTATGTGAAGTCACAGAATGGATGTGTGTGAAGTCAAAATGGAGGTGTGTGAGGTCAAAGAATGGATGTGTGTGAACTCATAGAATGGAGGTGTATGAAGTCATGGAATGGAGGTTTGTGACGTCAAACATTGAAAGCGTGTGAAATTAGAGAATGGAGGTGTGTGAAGTCACAGAATGGAGGTGTGTGAACTCAGAATGGAGGTGTGTGAATTCACAGAAGGGAGGTTTGTGAAGTCATAGAATGGAGATTTCTGCAGTAAGAATGAAGGTGTGTGAAGACATAGAATGGAGGTGTGTGTAGTCAAAATGGAGGTGTGTGAGGTCAAAGAATGGATGTGTGTGAAGTCATAGAACGGAGGTGTATGAAGTCATGGAATGGAGGTTTGTGACGTCAAATATTGGAAGCGTGTGAAATTACAGAATGGAGGTGTGGGAAGTCATAGAATGGAGGTGTGTGAAGTCATAAAATGGAGGTGTGTCAAGTCACAGAAGGGAGGTGTGTGAAGTCACAGAACGGCGATGTGTGAAGTCACAATGGAGGTGTGTGAAGTGATAGAATGGAGGTGTGTGAAGTCAAGGAATGGAGGTGTGTGAAGTCATAGAATGGAGGTGTGTGAAGTCAGATTGGAGGTGTGTGAAGTCAATGAATGGAGGTGTGTGAACTCAGAAAGGAGGTATGTGAAGTCATAGAATGGAGGTGTGTGAAGTCAAAGAATGGAGGTGTGGGAAATCATAGAATGGAGGTGTGTGAAGTCACAGAATTGAGGTGTGTGAAGTCAGAATGGAGGTGTGTGAATTCAGAATGGAGGTGTGTGAAGTCATAGAATGGAGGTGTGTGAAGTCAAAATGCAGGTGTGTGAACTGACAGAACGTAGGTGTTTGAAGTCACAATGTAGGTGTGTGAAGTCATAGAATGGAGGTTTGTGAAGTCATAGAATGGAGGTGTGTGAAGTCACAAAATGGAGGTGTGTGAAGTCAAAATGGAGGTGTGTGAAGTCAAAGAATGCACGTGTGTGAAGTCACAATTGTGGTGTGTGAAGTCACAAATGCAGGTGTGTGAAGTCACAGAATGGAGGTGTGTGAAGTCAAAATGGAGGTGTGTGAGGTCAGAGAATGGACGTGTGTGAAGTCAAAATTGTGGTGTGTGACGTCACAAATGCAGGTGTGTGAAGTCACAGAATAGAGGTGTGTGAAGTCAAAATGGAGGTGTGTGAGGTCAAAGAATGGATGTGTGTGAAGTCATAGAATGGAGGTGTATGAAGTCATGGAATGGAGGTTTGTGACGTCAAACATTGGAAGCGTGTGAAATTACAGAATGGAGGTGTGTGAAGTCATAGAATGGAGGTGTGTGAAGTCATAAAATGGAGGTGTGTCAAGTCACAGAATGGAGGTGTGTGAAGTCACAGAACGGTGATGTGTGAAGTCACAATGGAGGTGGGTGAAGTCATAGAATGGAGGTGTGTGAAGTCAAAGAATGGAGGTGTGTGAAGTCATAGAATGGAGGTGTGTGAAATCACAGAATGGAGGTGTGAGAAGTCACAGAATGGAGGTGTGTAAAGTGACAGATTTGAGGTGTGTGAAGTCACAGAATGGAGGTGTTTGAAGTCATAGAATGGAGGTGTGTGAAGTCACAGAATGGAGTTGTATGAAGTCAGAATAGAGGTATGCGAAGTCATAGAATGGAGGTGTGTTAAGTCAGAATGGAGCTGTGGGAATTCATAGAATGGAGGTGTGTGAAGTCAGATTGGAGGTGTGTGAACTCTTAGAATGGAGGTATGTGAAGTCACAATGGAGGTGTGTGAAGTCATAGAATTGTGGTTTTTGAAATCACAGAATGGAGGTGTGTGGAGTCATAGAATGGAGGTGTGTGAAGTCAGATTGGAGGTGTGTGAAGTCAATGAATGGAGGTGTGTGAACTCAGAAAGGAAGTGTGTGAAGTCATAGAATGTAGGTGTGTGATGTCGGAATGGAGGTGTGTGAAGTCACAGAATGGAGGTGGGTGACGTCATAAATGTTGATGTGTGAAGTCATAGAATGGAGGTGTGAAGCCATAGAATGGAGGTGTGAAGTCATAGAATGGAGGTGTGTGAAGTCATAGAATGGAGTTGTGTGAAGTCACAGAAGGGAGGTGTGTGAAGTCACAGAATGGATGTTGCTGAAGTAAGAATGAAGGTGTGTGAAGTCATAGAATAGAGGTGTCTGAAGTCATAGAATGGATGTTGCTGAAGTAAGAATGGAGGTGTGTGAACTCATAGAATGGACGTGTGTGAACTCATAGAATGGAGGTGCGTGAATTCATGGAACGGAGGTGTGTGAAGTCATAGAATGGAGGTGTGTGATGTCAGAATGGAGATGTGTTAAGTCACAGAATGGAGGTGTGTGACGTCATCAATTTTGGTGTGTGAAGTCATAGTATGTTGGTGTGAAGTCATAGAATGGACGTGTGTGAAGTCATGGTATGTTGGTGTGAAGTCATAGAATGGAGGTGTGTGAAGTCATAGAATGGAGGTGTGTGAAGTCACAGAAGTCAGGTGTGTGAAGTCACAGAATAGAGTTGTGTGAGGTCACAATGGAGGTGTGTGAATTCATAGAATGGAGGTGTGTGAAATCACAGAATGGAGGGGTGTGTAGTCACAGAGTGGAGGTGTTAAAGTCACAGAGTGGAGGTTTGTGAAGTCTCAGAATGGAGGTGTGGGAAGTCATAAAATGGAGGTGTTTGAAGTCATAGAATGTTGGTTTTTGAAGTCACAGAATGCAGGTGTGTGAAGTCATAGAATGGAGGTGTGTGAAGTCAGATTGGAGGGGTGTGAAGTAACAGAATGGAGGTGTGTCAACTCAGAAAGGAGGTGTGTGAAGTCATAGAATGGAGGTGTTTGAAGTCATAGAATGGAGGTGTGTGAAATCATAGAATGGAGGTGTGTGAAGTCACAGAAATGAGGTGTTTGAAGTCAAATGGAAGGCTGTGAAGGCAGAATGGAGGTGTGTGAAGTCATAGAATGGAGGTGTGTGAAGTCATAGAATGGAGGTGTGTGAAGTCACAGAATGGAGGTGTGTGAAGTCACAGTATGGAGGTGTGTGAACTCAGATTTAAGGTGTGTGAAGGCACAGAGTGGAGGGGTGTGAAGTCAAAGAATAGAGGTATGTGAAGTCACAGAATGGAGGGGTGTGAAGTCAGAATAGAGGTTTGCGAAGTCATAGAATGGAGGTGTGTGAAGTCAGAATGGAGCTTGGTGAACTCATAGAATGGAGGTGTGTGAAGTCACACTGGAGATGTACGAAGTCATAGAATGCTGGTTTTTGAAGTCACAGAATGGAGGTGTGTGAAGTCATAGAATGGAGGTGTGTGAAGTCAGATTGGAGGTATGTGAAGTCACAGCATGGAGGTGTGTCAACTCAGAAATGAGGTATGTGAAGTCATAGAATGGAGGTGTGTGAAGTCACAGAATGGAGGTCTGTGAAGTCATAGAATGGAGGTGTGTGAAGTCATAGAATGGAGGTGTGTGAAGTCACAGAATGGAGGTGTGTGAAGTCACAGAATGGAGGTGTGTGAACTCAGAATGGAGGTGTGTGAATTCACACAAGGGGGGTTTGTGAAGTCATAGAATGGAGATTTCTGCAGTAAGAATGAAGGTGTGTGAAGACATAGAATGGAGGTGTGTGTAGTCAAAATGGAGGTGTTTGAAGGCAAACAATGGAGGTGTGTGAAGTCACAGAATGGAGGTGTGTGAATAACAATGTAGGTTTCTGAAGTCATAGAATGGAGGTGTGTGAAGTCATAGAATGGAGGTGTGTGAAGTCACAAAATGGAGGCCTGTGATGTCATAGAATGGAGGTGGGTGAAGTCACAGAATGGAGGTGTGTGAAGTCAAAAAGGTGGTGTGTGAAGTAACAAATGGACGTGTGTAAAGTCACAGAATGGAGGTGTGTGAAGTCAAAATGGAGGTGTGTGAAGTCACAAAATGGAGGTGTGTGAAGTCAAAATGGAGGTGTGTGAAGTCAAAGAATGGACGTGTGTGAAGTCACAGAATGGAGGTGTGTGAAATCAGAATTGAGGTGTGCTAAGTCATAGAATAGAGGTGTGTGAAGTCAGAATGGAGGTGTGTGAAGTCAAAGAATGGAGGTGTGTGAAGTCATAGAATGGAGGTGTATGAAGTCATGGAATGGAGGTTTGTGACGTCCAACATTGGAAGCGTGTGAAATTACAGAATGGAGGTGTGTGAAGTCATAGAATGGAGGTGTGTGAAGTCATAGAATGGAGGTGTGTGAAGTCAAAGAATGGAGGTGTGTGAAGTCATAGAATGGAGGTGTGTGAAATCACAGAATGGAGGTGTGAGAAGTCACAGAATGGAGATGTGTCAAGTGACAGAGTTGAGGTGTGTGAAGTCACAGAATGGAGGTGTTTGAAGTCATAGAATGGAGGTTTGTGAAGTCACAGAATGGAGGTGTATGAAGTCAGAATAGAGGTATGCGAAGTCATAGAATGGAGGTGTGTTAAGTCAGAATGGAACCGTGGGAATTCTAGAATGGAGGTGTGTGAAGTCAGATTGGAGGTGTGTGAAATCTTAGAATGGAGGTATGTGAAGTCACAATGGAGGTGTGTGAAGTCATAGAATGGAGGTGTGTGAAGTCACAGAATGGAGGTGTGTGAAGTCAGAATGGAGGTGAGTGAAGTCAGAATGGAGTTGTGTGAATTCAGAGAATGGAGGTGTGTGAATGAACAATGCAGGTGTGTGAACTCATAGAATGGAGGTGTGTGAAGTCACAATGGAGGTGTGTGAAGTCATACAATGGAGGTGTGTGAAGTCATAGAATGGAGGTGTGTGAATTCACAGAATGGAGGTGAGTGATGTCATAGAATGGAGGTGTGTGAAGTCACAGAATGGAGGTTTGTGAAGGCATAGAATGGAGGTGTGTGAAGTCATAGAATGGAGGTGTGTGAAGTCATAGAATGGAGGTGTGTGACTTCACAGATTGGAGGTGTGTGAAGTCACAGTATGGAGGTGTGTGAACTCAGATTTGAGGTGTGTGAAGTCATAGAATGGAAGTGTGTGAAGTCATAGAATGGAGGTGTGTGAAGTCAGAATGGAGGTGTGTGAAGTCACAGAATGGAGGTGTGTGAACTCAGAATGGAGGTGTGTGAAGTCACAGAATGGAGGTTTGTGAAGTCATAGAATGGAGGTGTGTGAAGTCACAGAATGGATGTTGCTGAAGTAAGAATGAAGGTGTGTGAAGTCACAGAATGGAGGGGTCTGAAGTCATGGAATGGATGTTGCTGAAGTAAGAATGAAGGTGTGTGAACTCATAGAATGGAGGTGTGTGAACTCATAGAATGGAGGTGTGTGAATTCATGGAACGGAGGTGTGTGAAGTCAAAGAATGGAGGTGTATGATATCAAACAATGGAAGTGTGTGAAGTCATAGAATGGAGGTGTGTGAAGTCAGAACAGAGGTGTGTGAAGTCATAGAATGGAGGTATGTGAAGTCAGAATGGAGCTGTGTGAACTCATAGAATGGAGGTGTGTGAAGTCACAATGGAGATGTGTGAAGTCATAGAATGGTGGTTTTTTAAGTCACAGAATGGAGGTGTGTGAAGTCAGATTGGACGTATGTGAAGTCACAGAATGGACGTGTGTCAACTCAGAAAGGAGGTATGTGAAGTCATAGAATGGAGGTGTGTGAAGTCAAAGAATGGAGGTGTGGGAAATCATAGAATGGAACTGTGTGAAGTCACAGAATTGAGGTGTGTGAAGTCAGCATGGAGGTGTGTGTATTCAGAATGGAGGTGTGTGAAGTCATAGACTGGAGTTGTGTGAAGTCTCAATGCAGGTGTGTGAACTGATAAAACGTAGGTGTGTGAAGTCACAATGTAGGTGTGTGAAGTCAGAATGGAGGTGTGTGAAGTCATAGAATGGAGGTGTGTGAAGTCACAATATGGAGGTGTGTGAAGTCATATAATGGAGGTGTGTGAAGTCACAGAATGGAGGTGTGTGAACACAGAATGGAGGTGTGTGAAGTCACAGAATGGACGTGTGTGAAGTCACAGAATGGAGATGTGTGAAGTCACAGAATGGAGGTGTGTGAAATCGTGGAATGGAGTGTGTGAAGTCAGAGAATCGAGGTGTGTGAAGTCACAGAATGGAGGTGTGTAAAGTCACAGAATGGAGGTGTGTGAACTCACAATGGAGGTGAGTGAAGTCACAGAATGGAGGTGTGTGAAATAATAGAATGGAAGTGTGTGAAGTCATAGAATGTAGGTGTGTGATGTCAGAATGGAGGGGTGTGAAGTCACAGAATGGAGGTATGTGACGTCATAAATGTTGGTGTGTGAAGTCAGAGAATGGAGGTGTGTGAAGTCATAGAATGGAGGTGTGTGAAGTCTTAGAATGGAGGTGTGTGAAGTCACAGAAGGCAGGTGTGTGAAGTCACAGAATGGAGTTGTGTGACATCACAATGGAGGTGTGTGAAGTCATAGAATGGAGGTGTGTGAAATCAAAGAATGGAGGTTTGTTAAGTCATAGAATGGATTGTGTGTGAAATCATAGAATGGAGGTGTGTGAAATCACAGAATTGAGGTGTGTAAAGTCACAGAGTGGAGGTGTGTGAAGTCACAGAATGGAGTTGTGTGTGAAGTCATAGAATGGAGGTGTGTGAAGTCACAGAATGCAGGTGTGTGATGTCAGAATGGAGGTGTGTGAAGTCACAGAATGGAGGTATGTGACGTCATAAATGTTGGTGTGTGAAGTCATAGAATGGAGGTGTGAAGTCGTAGAATGGAGGTGTGTGAAGTCATAGAATGGAGGTGTGTGAAGTCACAGAAGGCAGGTGTGTGAAGTCATGGAATGGAGGTGTGTGAAGTCAGAATGCAGGTGTGTGAAGTCATAGAATGGAGGTGTGTGAAGTCATAGAATGGAGGTGTGTGAAGTCATAGATTGGAAGTGTGTGAAGTCATAGATTGGAAGTGTGTGAAGTCATAGAATGGAGGTGCGTGAAGTCATAGATTGAAGGTGTGTGGAAGTCATAGTATGGAGGTGTGTGAAGTCACAGGAAGGAGGTGTGTGAAGTCACAGAATGGATGTGTGTGAAGTCAAAATGGAGCTGTGTGAAGTCAAAGAATGGAGGTGTGTGAAGTCATAGAATGGAGGTGTATGAAGTCATGGAATGGAGGTTTGTGAAGTCAAACATTGGAAGTGTGTGAAGTTACAGAATGGAGGTGTGTGAAGTCATAGAATGGAGGTGGGTGAAGTCATAGAATGGAGGAGTGTGAAGTCAGAATGGAGATGTGTGAAGTCACATAATGGAGGTGTGTGAAGTCATAGTATGTTTGTGTGTGAAGTCATAGAATGGAGGTGTATGAAGTCATAGAATGGAGGTGTGTGAAGTCATAGATTGGAAGTGTGTGAAGTTATAGAATGGAGGTGTGGGAAGTCATAGAATGGATGTGTGTGAAGTCATAGAATGGAGGTGTGTGAAGTCACAGAAGGGAGGTGTGTGAAGTCACCGAATTGAGTTGTCTGAAGTCACAATGGAGGTGTGTGAAGTCATAGAATGGAGGTTTGTGAAGTCAGAATAGAGGTGTGCGAAGTCATAGAATGGATATGTGTGAAGTCAGAATGGAGCTGTGTGATGTCTTAGAATGGAGGTGTGTGAAGTCAGAATGGAGGCGTGTGAACTCATAGAATGGAGGTGTGTGAAGTCACAATTGAGGTGTGTGAAGTCATAGAATGGGGATTTTTGCAGTCACAGAATGGAGGTGTGTGAAGTCATAGAATGGAGGTGTGGGAAGTAAAAATGGAGTTTGTGAACTCATAGAATGAAGGTGTGTGAACTCATAGAATGGAGGTTGTGAAGTCTTGGAATGGAGGTGTGTGAAGTCAAAGAATGGAGGTGTGTGAAGTTAAACAATAGAGGTGTGTGAAGTCAAACAATGGAGGTGTGTGAAGTCACAGAATGGATGTGTGTGAAGTCAAAACGGAGGTGTGTGAAGTCACAAAATGGAGGTGTGTGAAGTCACAGAATGAAGGTGTGTGAAGTCAAAAAGGTGGTGTGTGAAGTCACAAATGGACGTGTGTAAAGTTACAGAATGGAGGTGTGGAAGTGATAGAATGGAAGTGTGTGAAGTCAGAATTTGAGGTGTGTGAAATCACAGAATATAGGTGTGTGAATTCAGAATGGAGGTGTGTGAAGTCATAGAATGGAGGTGTGTGAAGTCATGGAATGGAGGTGTGTGAAATCATAGAATGGAGGTGTGTGAAGTCACAAAATGGAGGTGTGTGAACTCAGAATGGAGGTGTGTGAAGTGATAGAATTGAGGTGTGTAAAGTCAGAATGGAGGTGTGTGAACACATAGAAGGGAGGTGTGTGAAATCACAATGGAGGTGTGTGAAGTCATAGAATAGAGGTGTGTGAAGTCACAGAAGGAGGTGTGTGAAGTCATAGAAAGGAGGTGTGTGAATTCACAATGGAGGTGTGTGAAGTCACAGAATGGAGGTGTGTGAAGTCATAGAATGGAGATGTGTGAAGTCACAGAATGGAGGTGTGTGAAATCGTAGAATGGAGGTATGTGATTCAGAGAATCAAGGTGTGTGAAGTAAATGAATGGAGGTGTGTGAAGTCACAGAATGGATGTGTGTGAACTCACAATGGAGGTGAGTGAAGTCACAGAGTGGAGGTGTGTGAAGTCATAGAATGGAAGTGTGTGAAGTCATAGAATGTAGGTGTGTGATGTCGGAATGGAGGTGTGTGAAGTCACAGAATGGAGGTGGGTGACGTCATAAATGTTGGTGTGTGAAGTCATAGAATGAAGGTGTGAAGCCATAGAATGGAGGTGTGAAGTCATAGAATGGAGGTGTGTGAAGTCATAGAATGGAGTTGTGTGAAGTCACAGAAGGGAGGTGTGTGAAGTCACAGAATGGATGTTGCTGAAGTAAGAATGAAGGTGTGTGAAGTCATAGAATAGAGGTGTCTGAAGTCATAGAATGGATGTTGCTGAAGTAAGAATGGAGGTGTGTGAACTCATAGAATGGACGTGTGTGAACTCATAGAATGTAGGTGCGTGAATTCATGGAACGGAGGTGTGTGAAGTCATAGAATGGAGGTGTGTGATGTCAGAATGGAGATGTGTTAAGTCACAGAATGGAGGTGTGTGACGTCATCAATTTTGGTGTGTGAAGTCATAGTATGTTGGTGTGAAGTCATAGAATGGACGTGTGTGAAGTCATGGTATGTTGGTGTGAAGTCATAGAATGGAGGTGTGTGAAGTCATAGAATGGAGGTGTGTGAAGTCACAGAAGTCAGGTGTGTGAAGTCACAGAATAGAGTTGTGTGAGGTCACAATGGAGGTGTGTGAATTCATAGAATGGAGGTGTGTGAAATCACAGAATGGAGGGGTGTGTAGTCACAGAGTGGAGGTGTTAAAGTCACAGAGTGGAGGTTTGTGAAGTCTCAGAATGGAGGTGTGGGAAGTCATAGAATGGAGGTGTTTGAAGTCATAGAATGTTGGTTTTTGAAGTCACAGAATGCAGGTGTGTGAAGTCATAGAATGCAGGTGTGTGAAGTCAGATTGGAGGGGTGTGAAGTAACAGAATGGAGGTGTGTCAACTCAGAAAGGAGGTGTGTGAAGTCATAGAATGGAGGTGTATGAAGTCATAGAATGGAGGTGTGTGAAATCATAGAATGGAGGTGTGTGAAGTCACAGAAATGAGGTGTTTGAAGTCAAATGGAAGGCTGTGAAGGCAGAATGGAGGTGTGTGAAGTCATAGAATGGAGGTGTGTGAAGTCATAGAATGGAGGTGTGTGAAGTCACAGAATGGAGGTGTGTGAAGTCACAGAATGGAGGTGTGTGAACTCAGAATGGAGGTGTGTGAATTCACAGAAGGGAGGTTTGTGAAATCATAGAATGGAGATTTCTGCAGTAAGAATGAAGGTGTGTGAAGACATAGAATGGAGGTGTGTGTAGTCAAAATGGAGGTGTATTAAGGCAAACAACGGAGGTGTGTTAAGTCACAGAATGGAGGTGTGTGAAGTAACAATGTAGGTTTCTGAAGTCATAGAATGGAGTTGTGTGAAGTCATAGAATGGAGGTGTGTGAAGTCACACCATGGAGGCATGTGATGTCATAGAATGGAGGTGTGTGAAGTCACAGAATGGAGGTGTGTGAAGGCATAAAATGGAGGGGTGTGAAGTCATAGAATGGAGGTGTGTGAAGTCATAGAATGGAGGTGTGTGAAGTCACAGAATGGAGGTGTGTGAAGTCACAGTATGGAGGTGTGTGAACTCAGATTTAAGGTGTGTGAAGGCACAGAGTGGAGGGGTGTGAAGTCAAAGAATAGTGGTATGTGAAGTCACAGAATGGAGGGGTGTGAAGTCAGAATAGAGGTTTGCGAAGTCATAGAATGGAGGTGTGTGAAGCCATAGAATGGAGCTGTGTGAACTCATAGAATGGAGGTGTGTGAAGTCACACTGGAGATGTGCGAAGTCATAGAATGGTGGTTTTTGAAGTCACAGAATGGAGGTGTATGAAGTCATAGAATGGAGGTGTGTGAAGTCAGATTGGAGGTATGTGAAGTCACAGCATGGAGGTGTGTCAACTCAGAAATGAGGTATGTGAAGTCATAGAATGGAGGTGTGTGAAGTCACAGAATGGAAGTGTGTGAAGTCATAGAATGGAGGTGTGTGAAGTCACAGAATGGAGGTGTGTGAAGTCACAGAATGGAGGTGTGTGAACTCAGAATGGAGGTGTGTGAATTCACAGAAGGGGGGTTTGTGAAGTCATAGAATGGAGATTTCTGCAGTAAGAATGAAGGTGTGTGAAGACATAGAATGGAGGTGTGTGTAGTCAAAATGGAGGTGTTTGAAGGCAAACAATGGAGGTGTGTGAAGTCACAGAATGGAGGTGTGTGAATAACAATGTAGGTTTCTGAAGTCATAGAATGGAGGTGTGTGAAGTCATAGAATGGAGGTGTGTGAAGTCACAAAATGGAGGCCTGTGATGTCATAGAATGGAGGTGGGTGAAGTCACAGAATGGAGGTGTGTGAAGTCAAAAAGGTGGTGTGTGAAGTAACAAATGGACGTGTGTAAAGTCACAGAATGGAGGTGTGTGAAGTCAAAATGGAGGTGTGTGAAGTCACAAAATGGAGGTGTGTGAAGTCAAAATGGAGGTGTGTGAAGTCAAAGAATGGACGTGTGTGAAGTCACAGAATGGAGGTGTGTGAAATCAGAATTGAGGTGTGCTAAGTCATAGAATAGAGGTGTGTGAAGTCAGAATGGAGGTGTGTGAAGTCAAAGAATGGAGGTATGTGAAGTCATAGAATGGAGGTGTATGAAGTCATGGAATGGAGGTTTGTGACGTCCAACATTGGAAGCGTGTGAAATTACAGAATGGAGGCGTGTGAAGTCATAGAATGGAGGTGTGTGAAGTCATAGAATGGAGGTGTGTGAAGTCAAAGAATGGAGGTGTGTGAAGTCATAGAATGGAGGTGTGTGAAATCACAGAATGGAGGTGTGAGAAGTCACAGAATGGAGATGTGTAAAGTGACAGAGTTGAGGTGTGTGAAGTCACAGAATGGAGGTGTTTGAAGTCATAGAATGGAGGTGTGTGAAGTCACAGAATGGAGGTGTATGAAGTCAGAATAGAGGTATGCGAAGTCATAGAATGGAGGTGTGTTAAGTCAGAATGGAGCTGTGGGAATTCTAGAATGGAGGTGTGTGAAGTCAGATTGGAGGTGTGTGAACTCTTAGAATGGAGGTATGTGAAGTCACAATGGAGGTGTGTGAAGTCATAGAATGGAGGTGTGTGAAGTCACAGAATGGAGGTGTGTGAAGTCATAGAATGGAGGTGTGTGAAGTCATAAAATGGAGGTGTGTCAAGTGACAGAAGGGAGGTGTGTGAAGTCACAGAATGGAGGTGTGTGAAGTCATAGAATGGAGGTGTGTGAAGTCAAAGAATGGAGGTGTGTGAAGTCACAGAATGGAGGTGTGTGAAGTCATATTGGAGGTGTGTGAAGTCAATGAATGGAGGTGTGTGAACTCAGAAAGGAGGTATGTGCAGTCATAGAATGCATGTGTGTGAAGTCAGAGAATGGAGGTGTGGGAAATCATAGAATGGAGGTGTGTGAAGTCACAGAATTGAGGTGTGTGAAGTCAGAATGGAGGTGTGTGAATTCAGAATGGAGGTGTGTGAAGTCATAGAATGGAGGTGTGTGAAGTCACAATGCAGGTGTGTGAACTGATAGAACGTAGGTGTTTGAAGTCACAATGGAGGTGTGTGAAGTCATAGAATGGAGGTTTGTGAAGTCATAGAATGGAGGTGTGTGAAGTCACAAAATGGAGGTGTGTGAAGTCAAAATGGAGGTGTGTGAAGTCAAAGAATGGACGTGTGTGAAGTCACAATTGTGGTGTGTGAAATCACAAATGCAGGTATGTGAAGTCACAGAATGGATGTGTGTGAAGTCAAAATGGAGGTGTGTGAGGTCAAAGAATGGATGTGTGTGAACTCATAGAATGGAGGTGTATGAAGTCATGGAATGGAGGTTTGTGACGTCAAACATTGAAAGCGTGTGAAATTAGAGAATGGAGGTGTGTGAAGTCACAGAATGGAGGTGTGTGAACTCAGAATGGAGGTGTGTGAATTCACAGAAGGGAGGTTTGTGAAGTCATAGAATGGAGATTTCTGCAGTAAGAATGAAGGTGTGTGAAGACATAGAATGGAGGTGTGTGTAGTCAAAATGGAGGTGTGTGAGGTCAAAGAATGGATGTGTGTGAAGTCATAGAACGGAGGTGTATGAAGTCATGGAATGGAGGTTTGTGACGTCAAATATTGGAAGCGTGTGAAATTACAGAATGGAGGTGTGGGAAGTCATAGAATGGAGGTGTGTGAAGTCATAAAATGGAGGTGTGTCAAGTCACAGAAGGGAGGTGTGTGAAGTCACAGAACGGCGATGTGTGAAGTCACAATGGAGGTGTGTGAAGTGATAGAATGGAGGTGTGTGAAGTCAAGGAATGGAGGTGTGTGAAGTCATAGAATGGAGGTGTGTGAAGTCAGATTGGAGGTGTGTGAAGTCAATGAATGGAGGTGTGTGAACTCAGAAAGGAGGTATGTGAAGTCATAGAATGGAGGTGTGTGAAGTCAAAGAATGGAGGTGTGGGAAATCATAGAATGGAGGTGTGTGAAGTCACAGAATTGAGGTGTGTGAAGTCAGAATGGAGGTGTGTGAATTCAGAATGGAGGTGTGTGAAGTCATAGAATGGAGGTGTGTGAAGTCAAAATGCAGGTGTGTGAACTGACAGAACGTAGGTGTTTGAAGTCACAATGTAGGTGTGTGAAGTCATAGAATGGAGGTTTGTGAAGTCATAGAATGGAGGTGTGTGAAGTCACAAAATGGAGGTGTGTGAAGTCAAAATGGAGGTGTGTGAAGTCAAAGAATGCACGTGTGTGAAGTCACAATTGTGGTGTGTGAAGTCACAAATGCAGGTGTGTGAAGTCACAGAATGGAGGTGTGTGAAGTCAAAATGGAGGTGTGTGAGGTCAGAGAATGGACGTGTGTGAAGTCAAAATTGTGGTGTGTGACGTCACAAATGCAGGTGTGCGAAGTCACAGAATAGAGGTGTGTGAAGTCAAAATGGAGGTGTGTGAGGTCAAAGAATGGATGTGTGTGAAGTCATAGAATGGAGGTGTATGAAGTCATGGAATGGAGGTTTGTGACGTCAAACATTGGAAGCGTGTGAAATTACAGAATGGAGGTGTGTGAAGTCATAGAATGGAGGTGTGTGAAGTCATAAAATGGAGGTGTGTCAAGTCACAGAATGGAGGTGTGTGAAGTCACAGAACGGTGATGTGTGAAGTCACAATGGAGGTGGGTGAAGTCATAGAATGGAGGTGTGTGAAGTCAAAGAATGGAGGTGTGTGAAGTCATAGAATGGAGGTGTGTGAAATCACAGAATGGAGGTGTGAGAAGTCACAGAATGGAGGTGTGTAAAGTGACAGATTTGAGGTGTGTGAAGTCACAGAATGGAGGTGTTTGAAGTCATAGAATGGAGGTGTGTGAAGTCACAGAATGGAGTTGTATGAAGTCAGAATAGAGGTATGCGAAGTCATAGAATGGAGGTGTGTTAAGTCAGAATGGAGCTGTGGGAATTCATAGAATGGAGGTGTGTGAAGTCAGATTGGAGGAGTGTGAACTCTTAGAATGGAGGTATGTGAAGTCACAATGGAGGTGTGTGAAGTCATAGAATTGTGGTTTTTGAAATCACAGAATGGAGGTGTGTGGAGTCATAGAATGGAGGTGTGTGAAGTCAGATTGGAGGTGTGTGAAGTCAATGAATGGAGGTGTGTGAACTCAGAAAGGAAGTGTGTGAAGTCATAGAATGTAGGTGTGTGATGTCGGAATGGAGGTGTGTGAAGTCACAGAATGGAGGTGGGTGACGTCATAAATGTTGGTGTGTGAAGTCATAGAATGGAGGTGTGAAGCCATAGAATGGAGGTGTGAAGTCATAGAATGGAGGTGTGTGAAGTCATAGAATGGAGTTGTGTGAAGTCACAGAAGGGAGGTGTGTGAAGTCACAGAATGGATGTTGCTGAAGTAAGAATGAAGGTGTGTGAAGTCATAGAATAGAGGTGTCTGAAGTCATAGAATGGATGTTGCTGAAGTAAGAATGGAGGTGTGTGAACTCATAGAATGGACGTGTGTGAACTCATAGAATGGAGGTGCGTGAATTCATGGAACGGAGGTGTGTGAAGTCATAGAATGGAGGTGTGTGATGTCAGAATGGAGATGTGTTAAGTCACAGAATGGAGGTGTGTGACGTCATCAATTTTGGTGTGTGAAGTCATAGTATGTTGGTGTGAAGTCATAGAATGGACGTGTGTGAAGTCATGGTATGTTGGTGTGAAGTCATAGAATGGAGGTGTGTGAAGTCATAGAATGGAGGTGTGTGAAGTCACAGAAGTCAGGTGTGTGAAGTCACAGAATAGAGTTATGTGAGGTCACAATGGAGGTGTGTGAATTCATAGAATGGAGGTGTGTGAAATCACAGAATGGAGGGGTGTGTAGTCACAGAGTGGAGGTGTTAAAGTCACAGAGTGGAGGTTTGTGAAGTCTCAGAATGGAGGTGTGGGAAGTCATAGAATGGAGGTGTTTGAAGTCATAGAATGTTGGTTTTTGAAGTCACAGAATGCAGGTGTGTGAAGTCATAGAATGGAGGTGTGTGAAGTCAGATTGGAGGGGTGTGAAGTAACAGAATGGAGGTGTGTCAACTCAGAAAGGAGGTGTGTGAAGTCATAGAATGGAGGTGTTTGAAGTCATAGAATGGAGGTGTGTGAAATCATAGAATGGAGGTGTGTGAAGTCACAGAAATGAGGTGTTTGAAGTCAAATGGAAGGCTGTGAAGGCAGAATGGAGGTGTGTGAAGTCATAGAATGGAGGTGTGTGAAGTCATAGAATGGAGGTGTGTGAAGTCACAGAATGGAGGTGTGTGAAGTCACAGTATGGAGGTGTGTGAACTCAGATTTAAGGTGTGTGAAGGCACAGAGTGGAGGGGTGTGAAGTCAAAGAATAGAGGTATGTGAAGTCACAGAATGGAGGGGTGTGAAGTCAGAATAGAGGTTTGCGAAGTCATAGAATGGATGTGTGTGAAGTCAGAATTGAGCTTGGTGAACTCATAGAATGGAGGTGTGTGAAGTCACACTGGAGATGTGCGAAGTCATAGAATGGTGGTTTTTGAAGTCACAGAATGGAGGTGTGTGAAGTCATAGAATGGAGGTGTGTGAAGTCAGATTGGAGGTATGTGAAGTCACAGCATGGAGGTGTGTCAACTCAGAAATGAGGTATGTGAAGTCATAGAATGGAGGTGTGTGAAGTCACAGAATGGAGGTGTGTGAAGTCATAGAATGGAGGTGTGTGAAGTCATAGAATGGAGGTGTGTGAAGTCACAGAATGGAGGTGTGTGAAGTCACAGAATGGAGGTGTGTGAACTCAGAATGGAGATGTGTGAATTCACACAAGGGGGGTTTGTGAAGTCATAGAATGGAGATTTCTGCAGTAAGAATGAAGGTGTGTGAAGACATAGAATGGAGGTGTGTGTAGTCAAAATGGAGGTGTTTGAAGGCAAACAATGGAGGTGTGTGAAGTCACAGAATGGAGGTGTGTGAATAACAATGTAGGTTTCTGAAGTCATAGAATGGAGGTGTGTGAAGTCATAGAATGGAGGTGTGTGAAGTCACAAAATGGAGGCCTGTGATGTCATAGAATGGAGGTGGGTGACGTCACAGAATGGAGGTGTGTGAAGTCAAAAAGGTGGTGTGTGAAGTAACAAATGGACGTGTGTAAAGTCACAGAATGGAGGTGTGTGAAGTCAAAATGGAGGTGTGTGAAGTCACAAAATGGAGGTGTGTGAAGTCAAAATGGAGGTGTGTGAAGTCAAAGAATGGACGTGTGTGAAGTCACAGAATGGAGGTGTGTGAAATCAGAATTGAGGTGTGCTAAGTCATAGAATAGAGGTGTGTGAAGTCAGAATGGAGGTGTGTGAAGTCAAAGAATGGAGGTGTGTGAAGTCATAGAATGGAGGTGTATGAAGTCATGGAATGGAGGTTTGTGACGTCCAACATTGGAAGCGTGTGAAATTACAGAATGGAGGTGTGTGAAGTCATAGAATGGAGATGTGTGAAGTCATAGAATGGAGGTGTGTGAAGTCAAAGAATGGAGGTGTGTGAAGTCATAGAATGGAGGTGTGTGAAATCACAGAATGGAGGTGTGAGAAGTCACAGAATGGAGATGTGTCAAGTGACAGAGTTGAGGTGTGTGAAGTCACAGAATGGAGGTGTTTGAAGTCATAGAATGGAGGTGTGTGAAGTCACAGAATGGAGGTGTATGAAGTCAGAATAGAGGTATGCGAAGTCATAGAATGGAGGTGTGTTAAGTCAGAATGGAGCTGTGGGAATTCTAGAATGGAGGTGTGTGAAGTCAGATTGGAGGTGTGTGAACTCTTAGAATGGAGGTATGTGAAGTCACAATGGAGGTGTGTGAAGTCATAGAATGGAGGTGTGTGAAGTCACAGAATGGAGGTGTGTGAAGTCATAGAATGGAGGTGTGTGAAGTCAAAGAATGGAGGTGTGTGAAGTCACAGAATGGAGGTGTGTGAAGTCATATTGGAGGTGTGTGAAGTCAATGAATGGAGGTGTGTGAACTCAGAAAGGAGGTATGTGCAGTCATAGAATGCATGTGTGTGAAGTCAGAGAATGGAGGTGTGGGAAATCATAGAATGGAGGTGTGTGAAGTCACAGAATTGAGGTGTGTGAAGTCAGAATGGAGGTGTGTGAATTCAGAATGGAGGTGTGTGAAGTCATAGAATGGAGGTGTGTGAAGTCACAATGCAGGTGTGTGAACTGATAGAACGTAGGTGTTTGAAGTCACAATGGAGGTGTGTGAAGTCATAGAATGGAGGTTTGTGAAGTCATAGAATGGAGGTGTGTGAAGTCACAAAATGGAGGTGTGTGAAGTCAAAATGGAGGTGTGTGAAGTCAAAGAATGGACGTGTGTGAAGTCACAATTGTGGTGTGTGAAGTCACAAATGCAGGTATGTGAAGTCACAGAATGGATGTGTGTGAAGTCAAAATGGAGGTGTGTGAGGTCAAAGAATGGATGTGTGTGAACTCATAGAATGGAGGTGTGTGAAGTCATAGAATGGAGGTGTGTGAACACAGAATGGAGGTGTGTGAATTCACGGAAGGGAGGTTTGTGAAGTCATATAATGGAGATTTCTGCAGTAAGAATGAAGGTGTGTGAAGACATAGAATGGAGGTGTGTGTAGTCAAAATGGAGGTGTGTGAGGTCAAAGAATGGATGTGTGTGAAGTCATAGAATGGAGGTGTATGAAGTCATGGAATGGAGGTTTGTGACGTCAAATATTGGAAGCGTGTGAAATTACAGAATGGAGGTGTGGGAAGTCATAGAATGGAGGTGTGTGAAGTCATAAAATGGAGGTGTGTCAAGTCACAGAAGGGAGGTGTGTGAAGTCACAGAACGGCGATGTATGAAGTCACAATGGAGGTGTGTGAAGTGATAGAATGGAGGTGTGTGAAGTCAAGGAATGGAGGTGTGTGAAGTCATAGAATGGAGGTGTGTGAAGTCAGATTGGAGGTGTGTGAAGTCAATGAATGGAGGTGTGTGAACTCAGAAAGGAGGTATGTGAAGTCATAGAATGGAGGTGTGTGAAGTCAAAGAATGGAGGTGTGGGAAATCATAGAATGGAGGTGTGTGAAGTCACAGAATTTTGGTGTGTGAAGTCAGAATGGAGGTGTGTGAATTCAGAATGGAGGTGTGTGAAGTCATAGAATGGAGGTGTGTGAAGTCAAAATGCAGGTGTCTGAACTGACAGAACGTAGGTGTTTGAAGTCACAATGTGGGTGTGTGAAGTCATAGAATGGAGGTTTGTGAAGTCATAGAATGGAGGTGTGTGAAGTCACAAAATGGAGGTGTGTGAAGTCAAAATGGAGGTGTGTGAAGTCAAAGAATGCACGTGTGTGAAGTCACAATTGTGGTGTGTGAAGTCACAAATGCAGGTGTGTGAAGTCACAGAATGGAGGTGTGTGAAGTCAAAATGGAGGTGTGTGAGGTCAGAGAATGGACATGTGTGAAGTCAAAATTGTGGTGTGTGACGTCACAAATGCCGGTGTGTGAAGTCACAGAATAGAGGTGTGTGAAGTCAAAATGGAGGTGTGTGAGGTCAAAGAATGGATGTGTGTGAAGTCATAGAATGGAGGTGTATGAAGTCATGGAATGGAGGTTTGTGACGTCAAACATTGGAAGCGTGTGAAATTACAGAATGGAGGTGTGTGAAGTCATAGAATGGAGGTGTGTGAAGTCATAAAATGGAGGTGTGTCAAGTCACAGAATGGAGGTGTGTGAAGTCACAGAACGGTGATGTGTGAAGTCACAATGGAGGTGGGTGAAGTCATAGAATGGAGGTGTGTGAAGTCAAACAATGGAGGTGTGTGAAGTCATAGAATGGAGGTGTGTGAAATCACAGAATGGAGGTGTGAGAAGTCACAGAATGGAGGTGTTTGAAGTCATAGAATGGAGGTGTGTAAAGTCACAGAATGGAGTTGTATGAAGTCAGAATAGAGGTATGCGAAGTCATAGAATGGAGGTGTGTTAAGTCAGAATGGAGCTGTGGGAATTCATAGAATGGAGGTGTGTGAAGCCAGATTGGAGGTGTGTGAACTCTTAGAATGGAGGTATGTGAAGTCACAATGGAGGTGTGTGAAGTCATAGAATTGTGGTTTGGGAAATCACAGAATGGAGGTGTGTGGAGTCATAGAATGGAGGTGTGTGAAGTCAGATTGGAGGTGTGTGAAGTCAATGAATGGATGTGTGTGAACTCAGAAAGGAGGTATGTGAAGTCATAGAATGGAGGTGTGTGAAGTCAAAGCATGGAGGTGTGGGAAATCATAGAATGGAGGTGTGTGAAGTCACAGAATTGAGGTGTGTGAAGTCAGAATGGAGGTGTGTGAAGTCATAGAATGGAGGTCTGTGAAGTCACAATGCAGGTGTGTGAACTGATAGAAGGTAGGTGTTTGAAGTCACAATGTAGGTGTGTGAAGTCATAGAATGGAGGTGTGTGAAGTCATAGAATGGAGGTGTGTGAAATCACAAAATGGAGGTGTGTGAAGTCAAAATGGAGGTGTGTGAAGTCAGAGAATGGACGTGTGTGAAGTCACAATTGTGGTGTGTGAAGTCACAACGGCAGGTGTGTGAAGTCACAGAATGGAGGTGTGTGAAGTCAAACTGGAGGTGTGTGAGGTCAAAGAATGGATGTGTGTGAACTCATAGAATGGAGGTGTATGAAGTCATGGAATGGAGGTTTGTGACGTCCAAAATTGGAAGCGTGTGAAATTACAGAATGGAGGTGTGTGAAGTCATAGAATGGAGGTGTGTGAAGTCATAAAATGGAGGTGTGTCAAGTCACAGAAGGGAGGTGTGTGAAGTCACAGAATGGCGATGTGTGAAGTCACAATGGAGGTGTGTGAAGTCATAGAATGGAGGTGTGTGAAGTCAAAGAATGGAGGTGTGTGAAGTCATAGAATGGAGGTGTGTGAAATCACAGAATGGAGGTGTGAGAAGTCACAGAATGGAGGTGTGTAAAGTGACAGAGTTGAGGTGTGTGAAGTCACAGAATGGAGGTGTTTGAAGTCATGGAATGGAGGTGTGTGAAGTCAAAAATGGAGGTGTGTCAAGTCACAGAAGGGAGGTGTGTGAAGTCACAGAACGGCGATGTGTGAAGTCACAACGGAGGTGTGTGAAGTCATAGAATGGAGGTGTGTTAAGTCAAAGAATGGAGGTGTGTGAAGTCATAGAATGGAGGTGTGTGAAATCACAGAATGGAGGTGTGAGAAGTCACAGAATGGAGGTGTGTAAAGTGACAGAGTTGATGTGTGTGAAGTCACAGAATGGAGGTGTTTGAAGTCATAGAATGGAGGTGTGTGAATCACAGAATGGAGGTGTATGAAGTCATTATAGAGGTATGCGAAGTCGTAGAATGGAGATGTGTTAAGTCAGAATGGAGATGTGGGAATTCATAGAATGGAGGTGTGTGAAGTCAGATTGGAGGTGTGTGAACTCTTAGAATGGAGGTATGTGAAGTCACAATGGAGGTGTGTGAAGTCATAGAATTGTGGTTTTTGAAATCACAGAATGGAGGGGTGTGGAGTCATAGAATGGAAGTGTGTGAAGTCAGATTGGAGGTTTGGGAAGTCAATGAATGGAGGTGTGTGAACTCAGAAAGGAGGTATGTGAAGTCATAGAATGGAGGTGTGTGAAGTCAAACAATGGAGGTGTGTGAAATCATAGAATGGAGGTCTGTGAAGTCACAGAATTGAGGTGTGTAATGTCAGAATGGAGGTGTGTGAATTCAGAATGGAGGTGTGTGAAGTCATAGAATGGAGGTGTGTGAAGTCACAATGCAGGTGTGTGAACTGATAGAACGTAGGTGTGTGAAATCACAATGTAGGTGTGTGAAGTCATAGAATGGAGGTGTGTGAAGTCATAGAATGGAGGTGTGTGAAGTCACAAAATGGAGGTGTGTGAAGTCAAAATGGAGGTGTGTGAAGTCAAAGAATTGACGTGTGTGAAGTCACAATTGTGGTGTGTGAAGTCACAAATGCAGGTGTGTGAAGTCACAGAATGGAGGTTTGTGAAGTCAAAATGGAGGTGTGTGAGGTCAAAGAATGGATGTGTGTGAAGTCACAGAATGGAGGTGTATGAAGTCAGAATAGAGGTATGCGAAGTCATAGAATGGAGGTGTGTTAAGTCAGAATGAAGCTGTGGGAACTCATAGAATGGAGGTGTGTGAAGTCAGATTGGAGATGTGTGAACTCTTAGAATGGAGGTATGTGAAGTCACAATGGAGGTGTGTGAAGTGATAGAATTGTGGTTTTTGAAATCACAGAATGGAGGTGTGTGGAGTCATAGAATGGAGGTGTGTGAAGTCAGATTGGAGGTGTGTGAAGTCAATGAATGGAGGTGTGTGAACTCAGAAAGGAGGTATGTGAAGTCATAGAATGGAGCCGTGTGAAATCATAGAATGGAGGTGTGTGAAGTCAAAGAGTGGAGGTATGTGAAATCACAGAATGGAGGGGTGTGAAATCAGAATAGAGGTGTGCGAAGTCATAGAATGGAGGTGTGTGAAGTCAGAATGGAGCTATGTGAACTCATAGAATGTAGGTGTGTGAAGTCACAATGGAGATGTGTGAAGTCATAGAATGGTGGGTTTTGAAGTCACAGAATTGAGGTGTGTGAAGTCATTGAATGGAGGTGTGTGAAGTCAGATTGGAGTTATGTGAAGTCACAGAATGGAGGTGTGTCAACTCAGAAAGGAGGTATGTGAAGTCATAGAATGGAGGTGTGTGAAGTCAAAGAATGGAGGTGTGGGAAATCATAGTATGGAGGTGTGTGAAGTCACAGAATTGAGGTGGTTGAAGTCAGAATGGAGGTGTGTGAATTCAGAATGGAGGTGTGTGAAGTCATAGAATGGAGGTGTGTGAAGTCACAATGCAGGTGTGTGAACTGATAGAACGTAGTTGTGTGAAGTCACAATGTAGGTATGTGAAGTCATAGAATGGAGGTTTGTGAAGTCATAGAATGGAGGTGTGTGAAGTCACAAAATGGAGGTGTGTGAAGTCAAAGAATGGAGGTGTGTGAAGTCAAAGAATGGACGTGTGTGAAGTCACAGAGTTGAGGTGTGTGAAGTCAGAATGGAGGTGTGTGAAGTCAGAATGGAGGTGTGTGAAGTCAGAGAATGGAGGTGGGTGAAGTCACAATGCAGGTGTGTGAACTAATAGAATGGAGGTGTGTGAAGTCACAATGTAGGTTTCTGAAGTCATAGAATGGAGGTGTGTGAAGTCATAGAATGGAGGTGTGTGAAGTCAGAGAATGGAGGTGTGTGATGTCATAGAATGGAGGTGTGTGAAGTCACAGAATGGAGGTGTGTAAAGGCATAGAATTGAGGTGTGTGAAGTCATAGAATGGAGGTGTGTGAAGTCATAGAATGGAGGTGTGTGAAGTCACAGAATGCAGTTGTGTGAAGTCAAAATAGAGGTGTGCGAAGTCATACAATGGAGGTGTGTGAAGTCAGAATGGAGCTGCGTGAAGTCATAGAATGGAAGTGTGTGAAGTCAGAATGGGGGTGTGTGAACTCATAGAATGGAGGTGTATGAAGTCACAATGGAGGTGTGTGAAGTCACAGAATGGAGGTGTGTGAAGTCACACTATGGAAGGGTGTGAACTCAGATTTGAGGTGTGTGAGGTCACAGAATGGAGGGGTGTGAAGTCATATAACGAGGTATGTGAAGCCACAGAATGGAGGTGTGTGAAGACACAGAATGGAAGTGTGTGAACTCAGAGTGGAGGTGTGTGAAGTCACAGAATGGAGGTGTGTGAAGTCATAGAATGGAAGTGTGTGAAGCCATAGAATGGAGGTGTGTGAAGTCAGAATGGAGGTGTGTGAATTCACAAAATTGAGGTGTGTGAATTCACAGAATGGAAGTGTGTGAAGTCAAAATGGAGGTGTGTGAAGTCAAAGAATGGAGGTGTGTGAAGTCAAAATTGTGGTGTGTGAAGTCACAAATGGAGATGTGTGAAGTCACAGAATGGAGGTGTGTGATGTCAAAATGGAGGTGTGTGAAGTCAAAGAATGGAGGTGTGTGAAGTCATAGAATGGAGGTGTGTCAAGTCACAGAGGGGAGGTGTGTGAAGTCACAGAACGGAGATGTGTGAAGTCACAATGGAGGTGTGAGAGGTCATATAATGGAGGTGTGTGAAGTCAAAGAATGGAGGTTTGTGAAGTCAAACATTGGAAGTGTGTGAAATTACAGAATGGAGGTGTGTGAAGTCATAGAATGGAGGTGTGTGAAGTCATAGAATGGAGGTGTGTGAAGTCACAGAAGGGAGGTGTGTGAAGTCACAGAACGGAGATGTGTGAAGCCACAATGGAGGTGTCTGAAGTCACAGAATGGAGGTGTGTGAAGTCAAAGAATGGAGGTGTGTGAAGTCATAGAATGGAGGTGTGTGAAATCACAGAATGGAGGTGTGAGAAGTCACAGAATGGAGGTGTGTAAAGTGACAGAGTTGAGGTGTGTGAAGCCACAGAATGGAGGTGTGTGAAGTCATAGAATGGAGGTGTGTGAAATCACAGAATGGAGGGGTGAGAAGTCACAGAATGGAGGTGTGTAAAGTGACAGAGTTGAGGTGTGTGAAGTCACAGAATGGAGGTGTTTGAAGTCATAGAATGGAGGTGTGTGAAGTCACAGAATGGAGGTGTATGAAGTCAGAATAGAGGTATGCGAAGTCGTAGAATGGAGATGTGTTAAGTCAGAATGGAGCTGTGGCAATTCATAGAATGTAGGTGTGTGAAGTCAGATTGGAGGTGTGTGAACTCTTAGAATGGAGGTATGTGAAGTCACAATGGAGGTGTGTGAAGTCGTAGAATTGTGGTTTTTGAAATCACAGAATGGAGGTGTGTGGAGTCATAGAATGGAGGTGTGTGAAGTCAGATTGGATGTTTGTGAAGTCAATGAATGGAGGTGTGTGAACTCAGAAAGGAGGTATGTGAAGTCATAGAATGGAGGTGTGTGAAGTCACAGAATGGAGGTGTGTGAAGTCACAGAATGGAGGTGTATGAAGTCAGAATAGAGGTATGCGAAGTCATAGAATGGAGGTGTGTTAAGTCAGAATGGAGCTGTGGGAATTCATAGAATGGAGGTGTGTGAAGTCAGATTGGAGGTGTGTGAACTCTTAGAATGGAGGTATATGAAGTCACAATGGAGGTGTGTGAAGTCATAGAATTGTGGTTTTTGAAATCACAGAATGGAGGTGTGTGGAGTCATAGAATGGAGGTGTGTGAAGTCAGATTGGAGGTGTGTGAAGTCAATGAATGGAGGTATGTGAACTCAGAAAGGATTTGTGTGAAGTCATAGAATGGTGCTGTGTGAAATCATAGAATGGAGATGTGTGAAATCATAGAATGGAGGTGTGTGAAGTCAAAGAGTGGAGGTGTGTGAAATCACAGAATGGACGGGTGTGAAGTCAGAATAGAGGTGTGCGAAGTCATAGAATGGAGGTGTGTGAAGTCAGAATGGAGCTATGTGAACTCACAGAATGGAGGAGTGTGAAGTCACAATGGAGATGTGTGAAGTCATAGAATGGTGGGTTTTGAAGTCACAGAATGGAGGTGTCTGAAGTCATAGAATGGAGGTGTGTGAAGTCAGATTGGAGGTATGTGAAGTCACAGAATGGAGGTGTGTCAACTCAGAAAGGAGGTATGTGAAGTCATAGAATGGAGGTCTGTGAAGTCAAAGAATGGAGGTGTGGGAAATCATAGAATGGAGGTGTGTGAAGTCACAGAATTGAGGTATGTGAAGTCAGAATGGAGGTGTGTGAATTTAGAATGGAGGTGTGTGAAGTCATAGAATGGAGGTGTGCGAAGTAACAATGCAGGTGTGTGAACTGATAGAACGTAGGTGTGTTAAATCACAATGTAGGTGTGTGAAGTCATAGAATGGAGGTGTGTGAAGTCATAGAATGGAGGTGTGTGAAGTCACAAAATGGAGTTGTGTGAAGTCAAAATGGAGATGTGTGAAGTCAAAGAATGGACGTGTGTGAAGTCAAAATTGTGGTGTGTGAAGTCACAAATGCAGGTGTGTGAAGTCACAGAATGGAGGTGTGTGAAGTCAAAATGGAGGTGTGTGAGGTCAAAGAATGGATGTGTTTGAAGTCATAGAATGGAGGTGTATGAAGTCATGGAATGGAGGTTTGTGAAGTCATAGAATGGAGGTGTGTGAAGTCAGATTGGAGGTGTGTGAAGTCAATGAATGGAGGTGTGTGAACTCAGAAAGGAGGTATGTGAAGTCATAGAATGGAGGTGTGTGAAGTCAAAGCATGGAGGTGTGGGAAATCATAGAATGGAGGTGCGTGAAGTCACAGAATTGAGGTGTGTGAAGTCAGAATGGAGGTGTGTGAATTCAGAATGGAGGTGTGTGAAGTCATAGAATGGAGGTCTGTGAAGTCACAATGCAGGTGTGTGAACTGATAGAAGGTAGGTGTTTGAAGTCACAATGTAGGTTTGTGAAGTCATAGAATGGAGGTGTGTGAAGTCATAGAATGGAGGTGTGTGAAATCACAAAATGGAGGTGTGTGAAGTCAAAATGGAGGTGTGTGAAGTCAGAGAATGGACGTGTGTGAAGTCACAATTGTGGTGTGTGAAGTCACAACGGCAGGTGTGTGAAGTCACAGAATGGAGGTGTGTGAAGTCAAAATGGAGGTGTGTGAGGTCAAAGAATGGATGTGTGTGAACTCATAGAATGGAGGTGTATGAAGTCATGGAATGGAGGTTTGTGACGTCCAAAATTGGAAGCGTGTGAAATTACAGAATGGAGGTGTGTGAAGTCATAGAATGGAGGTGTGTGAAGTCAAAAAATGGAGGTGTGTCAAGTCACAGAAGGGAGGTGTGTGAAGTCACAGAATGGCGATGTGTGAAGTCACAATGGAGGTGTGTGAAGTCATAGAATGGAGGTGTGTGAAGTCAAAGAATGGAGGTGTGTGAAGTCATAGAATGGAGGTGTGTGAAATCACAGAATGGAGGTGTGAGAAGTCACAGAATGGAGGTGTGTAAAGTGACAGAGTTGAGGTGTGTGAAGTCACAGAATGGAGGTGTTTGAAGTCATGGAATGGAGGTGTGTGAAGTCAAAAATGGAGGTGTGTCAAGTCACAGAAGGGAGGTGTGTGAAGTCACAGAACGGCGATGTGTGAAGTCACAACGGAGGTGTGTGAAGTCATAGAATGGAGGTGTGTTAAGTCAAAGAATGGAGGTGTGTGAAGTCATAGAATGGAGGTGTTTGAAATCACAGAATGGAGGTGTGAGAAGTCCCAGAATGGAGGTGTGTAAAGTGACAGAGTTGATGTGTGTGAAGTCACAGAATGGAGGTGTTTGAAGTCACAGAATGGAGGTGTGTGAATCACAGAATGGAGGTGTATGAAGTCATTATAGAGGTATGCGAAGTCGTAGAATGGAGATGTGTTAAGTCAGAATGGAGATGTGGTAATTCATAGAATGGAGGTGTGTGAAGTCAGATTGGAGGTGTGTGAACTCTTAGAATGGAGGTATGTGAAGTCACAATGGAGGTGTGTGAAGTCATAGAATTGTGGTTTTTGAAATCACAGAATGGAGGGGTGTGGAGTCATAGAATGGAAGTGTGTGAAGTCAGATTGGAGGTTTGGGAAGTCAATGAATGGAGGTGTGTGAACTCAGAAAGGAGGTATGTGAAGTCATAGAATGGAGTTGTGTGAAGTCAAACAATGGAGGTGTGTGAAATCATAGAATGGAGGTGTGTGAAGTCACAGAATTGAGGTGTGTAATGTCAGAATGGAGGTGTGTGAATTCAGAATGGAGGTGTGTGAAGTCATAGAATGGAGGTGTGTGAAGTCACAATGCAGGTGTGTGAACTGATAGAACGTAGGTGTGTGAAGACACAATGGAGATGTGTGAAGTCATAGAATGGTGGGTCTTGAAGTCACAGAATTGAGGTGTGTGAAGTCATAGAATGGAGGTGTGTGAAGTCAGATTGGAGGTATGTGAAGTCACAGAATGGAGGTGTGTCAACTCAGAAAGGAGGTATGTGAAGTCATAGAATGGAGGTGTGTGAAGTCAAAGAATGGAGGTGTGGGAAATCATAGAATGGAGGTGTGTGAAGTCACAGAATTGAGGTGGGTGAAGTCAGAATGGAGGTGTGTGAATTCAGAATGGAGGTGTGTGAAGTCATAGAATGGAGGTGTGTGAAGTCACAATGCAGGTGTGTGAACTGATAGAACGTAGGTGTGTGAAGTCACAATGTAGGTATGTGAAGTCATAGAATGGAGGTGTGTGAAGTCATAGAATGGAGGTGTGTGAAGTCACAAAATGGAGGTGTGTGAAGTCAAAATGGAGGTGTGTGAAGTCAAAGAATTGACGTGTGTGAAGTCACAATTGTGGTGTGTGAAGTCACAAATGCAGGTGTGTGAAGTCACAGAATGGAGGTGTGTGAAGTCAAAATGGAGGTGTGTGAGGTCAAAGAATGGATGTGTGTGAAGTCACAGAATGGAGGTGTATGAAGTCAGAATAGAGGTATGCGAAGTCATAGAATGGAGGTGTGTTAAGTCAGAATGAAGCTGTGGGAACTGATAGAATGGAGGTGTGTGAAGTCAGATTGGAGATGTGTGAACTCTTAGAATGGAGGTATGTGAAGTCACAATGGAGGTGTGTGAAGTGATAGAATTGTGGTTTTTGAAATCACAGAATGGAGGTGTGTGGAGTCATAGAATGGAGGTGTGTGAAGTCAGATTGGAGGTGTGTGAAGTCAATGAATGGAGGTGTGTGAACTCAGAAAGGAGGTATGTGAAGTCATAGAATGGAGCCGTGTGAAATCATAGAATGGAGGTGTGTGAAATCAAAGAATGGATGTGTGTGAAGTCAAAGAGTGGAGGTATGTGAAATCACAGAATGGAGGGGTGTGAAATCAGGATAGAGGTGTGCGAAGTCATAGAATGGAGGTGTGTGAAGTCAGAATGGAGCTATGTGAACTCATAGAATGTAGGTGTGTGAAGTCACAATGGAGATGTGTGAAGTCATAGAATGGTGGGTTTTGAAGTCACAGAATGGAGGTGTCTGAAGTCATAGAATGGAGGTGTGTGAAGTCAGATTGGAGGTATGTGAAGTCACAGAATGGAGGTGTGTCAACTCAGAAAGGAGGTATGTGAAGTCATAGAATGGAGGTGTGTGAAGTCAAAGAATGGAGGTGTGGGAAATCATAGAATGGAGGTGTGTGAAGTCACAGAATTGAGGTGGGTGAAGTCAGAATGGAGGTGTGTGAATTCAGAATGGAGGTGTGTGAAGTCATAGAATGGAGGTGTGTGAAGTCACAATGCAGGTGTGTGAACTGATAGAACGTAGGTGTGTGAAGTCACAATGTAGGTATGTGAAGTCATAGAATGGAGGTGCGTGAAGTCATAGAATGGAGGTGTGTGAAGTCACAAAATGGAGGTGTGTGAAGTCAAAGAATGGAGGTGTGTGAAGTCAAAGAATGGACGTGTGTGAAGTCACAGAGTTGAGGTGTGTGAAGTCAGAATGGAGGTGTGTGAAGTCAGAATGGAGGTGTGTGAAGTCAGAGAATGGAGGTGGGTGAAGTCACAATGCAGGTGTGTGAACTAATAGAATGGAGGTGTGTGAAGTCACAATGTAGGTTTCTGAAGTCATAGAATGGAGGTGTGTGAAGTCATAGAATGGAGGTGTGTGAAGTCAGAGAATGGAGGTGTGTGATGTCATAGAATGGAGGTGTGTGAAGTCACAGAATGGAGGTGTGTAAAGGCATAGAATTGAGGTGTGTGAAGTCATAGAATGGAGGTGTGTGAAGTCATAGAATGGAGGTGTGTGAAGTCACAGAATGCAGTTGTGTGAAGTCAAAATAGAGGTGTGCGAAGTCATACAATGGAGGTGTGTGAAGTCAGAATGGAGCTGTGGCAATTCATAGAATGTAGGTGTGTGAAGTCATAGAATGGAGGTGTGTGAAGTCAGAATGGAGGTGTGTGAAGTCACAGAATTGAGGTGTGTGAATTCACAGAATTGAAGTGTGTGAAGTCAAAATGGAGGTGTGTGAAGTCAAAGAATGGAGGTGTGTGAAGTCAAAATTGTGGTGTGTGAAGTCAGAGAATGGAGGTATGTGAAGTCATAGAATGGAAGTGTGTGAAGTCAGAATGGGGGTGTGTGAACTCATAGAATGGAGGTGTATGAAGTCACAATGGAGGTGTGTGAAGTCACAGAATGGAGGTGTGTGAAGTCACACTATGGAAGGGTGTGAACTCAGATTTGAGGTGTGTGAGGTCACAGAATGGAGGGGTGTGAAGTCATATAACGAGGTATGTGAAGCCACAGAATGGAGGTGTGTGAAGACACAGAATGGAAGTGTGTGAACTCAGAGTGGAGGTGTGTGAAGTCACAGAATGGAGGTGTGTGAAGTCATAGAATGGAAGTGTGTGAAGTCATAGAATGGAGGTGTGTGAAGTCAGAATGGAGGTGTGTGAAGTCACAGAATTGAGGTGTGTGAATTCACAGAATTGAAGTGTGTGAAGTCAAAATGGAGGTGTGTGAAGTCAAAGAATGGAGGTGTGTGAAGTCAAAATTGTGGTGTGTGAAGTCACAAATGGAGATGTGTGAAGTCACAGAATGGAGGTGTGTGATGTCAAAATGGAGGTGTGTGAAGTCAAAGAATGGGGTGTGTGAAGTCATAGAATGGAGGTGTGTCAAGTCACAGAAGGGAGGTGTGTGAAGTCACAGAACGGAGATGTGTGAAGTCACAATGGAGGTGTGAGAGGTCATAGAATGGAGGTGTGTGAAGTCAAAGAATGGAGGTTTGTGAAGTCAAACATTGGAAGTGTGTGAAATTACAGAATGGAGGTGTGTAAAGTCATAGAATGGAGGTGTGTGAAGTCATAGAATGGAGGTGTGTGAAGTCACAGAAGGGAGGTGTGTGAAGTCACAGAACGGAGATGTGTGAAGCCACAATGGAGGTTTCTGAAGTCACAGAATGGAGGTGTGTGAAGTCAAAGAATGGAGGTGTGTGAAGTCATAGAATGGAGGTGTGTGAAATCACAGAATGGAGGTGTGAGAAGTCACAGAATGGAGGTGTGTAAAGTGACAGAGTTGAGGTGTGTGAAGTCACAGAATGGAGGTGTTTGAAGTCATAGAATGGAGGTGTGTGAAGTCACAGAATGGAGGTGTATGAAGTCAGAATAGAGGTATGCGAAGTCGTAGAATGGAGATGTGTTAAGTCAGAATGGAGCTGTGGCAATTCATAGAATGTAGGTGTGTGAAGTCAGATTGGAGGTGTGTGAACTCTTAGAATGGAGGTATGTGAAGTCACAATGGAGGTGTGTGAAGTGATAGAATTGTGGTTTTTGAAATCACAGAATGGAGGTGTGTGGAGTCATAGAATGGAGATGTGTGAAGTCAGATTGGAAGTGTGTGAAGTCAATGAATGGATGTGTGTGAACTCAGAAAGGAGGTATGTGAAGTCATAGAATGGAGGTGTGTGAAGTCACAGAATGGAGGTGTGTGAAGTCACAGAATGGAGGTGTATGAAGTCAGAATAGAGGTATGCGAAGTCATAGAATGGAGGTGTGTTAAGTCAGAATGGAGCTGTGGGAATTCATAGAATGGAGGTGTGTGAAGTCAGATTGGAGGTGTGTGAACTCTTAGAATGGAGGTATATGAAGTCACAATGGAGGTGTGTGAAGTCATAGAATTGTGGTTTTTGAAATTACAGAATGGAGGTGTGTGGAGTCATAGAATGGAGGTGTGTGAAGTCAGATTGGAGGTGTGTGTAGTCAATGAATGGAGGTATGTGAACTCAGAAAGGATTTGTGTGAAGTCATAGAATGGTGCTGTGTGAAATCATAGAATGGAGATGTGTGAAATCATAGAATGGAGGAGTGTGAAGTCAAAGAGTGGAGGTGTGTGAAATCACAGAATGGACGGGTGTGAAGTAAGAATAGAGGTGTGCGAAGTCATAGAATGGAGGTGTGTGAAGTCAAACAATGGAGGTGTGTGAAATCATAGAATGGAGGTGTGTGAAGTCACAGAATTGAGGTGTGTAATGTCAGAATGGAGGTGTGTGAATTCAGAATGGAGGTGTGTGAAGTCATAGAATGGAGGTGTGTGAAGTCACAATGCAGGTGTGTGAACTGATAGAACGTAGGTGTGTGAAGACACAATGGAGATGTGTGAAGTCATAGAATGGTGGGTTTCGAAGTCACAGAATTGAGGTGTGTGAAGTCATAGAATGGAGGTGTGTGAAGTCAGATTGGAGGTATGTGAAGTCACAGAATGGAGGTGTGTCAACTCAGAAAGGAGGTATGTGAAGTCATAGAATGGAGGTGTGTGAAGTCAAAGAATGGAGGTGTGGGAAATCATAGAATGGAGGTGTGTGAAGTCACAGAATTGAGGTGGGTGAAGTCAGAATGGAGGTGTGTGAATTCAGAATGGAGGTGTGTGAAGTCATAGAATGGAGGTGTGTGAAGTCACAATGCAGGTGTGTGAACTGATAGAACGTAGGTGTGTGAAGTCACAATGTAGGTATGTGAAGTCATAGAATGGAGGTGTGTGAAGTCATAGAATGGAGGTGTGTGAAGTCACAAAATGGAGGTGTGTGAAGTCAAAATGGAGGTGTGTGAAGTCAAAGAATGGACGTGTGTGAAGTCACAATTGTGGTGTGTGAAGTCACAAATGCAGGTGTGTGAAGTCAAAGAATGGAGGTGTGTGAAGTCAAAATGGAGGTGTGTGAGGTCAAAGAATGGATGTGTGTGAAGTCACAGAATGGAGGTGTATGAAGTCAGAATAGAGGTATGCGAAGTCATAGAATGGAGGTGTGTTAAGTCAGAATGAAGCTGTGGGAACTGATAGAATGGAGGTGTGTGAAGTCAGATTGGAGATGTGTGAACTCTTAGAATGGAGGTATGTGAAGTCACAATGGAGGTGTGTGAAGTGATAGAATTGTGGTTTTTGAAATCACAGAATGGAGGTGTGTGGAGTCATAGAATGGAGGTGTGTGAAGTCAGATTGGAGGTGTGTGAAGTCAATGAATGGAGGTGTGTGAACTCAGAAAGGAGGTATGTGAAGTCATAGAATGGAGCCGTGTGAAATCATAGAATGGAGGTGTGTGAAATCAAAGAATGGATGTGTGTGAAGTCAAAGAGTGGAGGTATGTGAAATCACAGAATGGAGGGGTGTGAAATCAGAATAGAGGTGTGCGAAGTCATAGAATGGAGGTGTGTGAAGTCAGAATGGAGCTATGTGAACTCATAGAATGTAGGTGTGTGAAGTCACAATGGAGATGTGTGAAGTCATAGAATGGTGGGTTTTGAAGTCACAGAATTGAGGTGTGTGAAGTCATAGAATGGAGGTGTGTGAAGTCAGATTCGAGGTATGTGAAGTCACAGAATGGAGGTGTGTCAACTCAGAAAGGAGGTATGTGAAGTCATAGAATGGAGGTGTGTGAAGTCAAAGAATGGAGGTGTGGGAAATCATAGAATGGAGGTGTGTGAAGTCACAGAATTGAGGTGGGTGAAGTCAGAATGGAGGTGTGTGAATTCAGAATGGAGGTGTGTGAAGTCATAGAATGGAGGTGTGTGAAGTCACAATGCAGGTGTGTGAACTGATAGAACGTAGGTGTGTGAAGTCACAATGTAGGTATGTGAAGTCATAGAATGGAGGTGCGTGAAGTCATAGAATGGAGGTGTGTGAAGTCACAAAATGGAGGTGTGTGAAGTCAAAGAATGGAGGTGTGTGAAGTCAAAGAATGGACGTGTGTGAAGTCACAGAGTTGAGGTGTGTGAAGTCAGAATGGAGGTGTGTGAAGTCAGAATGGAGGTGTGTGAAGTCAGAGAATGGAGGTGGGTGAAGTCACAATGCAGGTGTGTGAACTAATAGAATGGAGGTGTGTGAAGTCACAATGTAGGTTTCTGAAGTCATAGAATGGAGGTGTGTGAAGTCATAGAATGGAGGTGTGTGAAGTCAGAGAATGGAGGTGTGTGATGTCATAGAATGGAGGTGTGTGAAGTCACAGAATGGAGGTGTGTAAAGGCATAGAATTGAGGTGTGTGAAGTCATAGAATGGAGGTGTGTGAAGTCATAGAATGGAGGTGTGTGAAGTCACAGAATGCAGTTGTGTGAAGTCAAAATAGAGGTGTGCGAAGTCATACAATGGAGGTGTGTGAAGTCAGAATGGAGCTGTGGCAATTCATAGAATGTAGGTGTGTGAAGTCATAGAATGGAGGTGTGTGAAGTCAGAATGGAGGTGTGTGAAGTCACAGAATTGAGGTGTGTGAATTCACAGAATTGAAGTGTGTGAAGTCAAAATGGAGGTGTGTGAAGTCAAAGAATGGAGGTGTGTGAAGTCAAAATTGTGGTGTGTGAAGTCAGAGAATGGAGGTATGTGAAGTCATAGAATGGAAGTGTGTGAAGTCAGAATGGGGGTGTGTGAACTCATAGAATGGAGGTGTATGAAGTCACAATGGAGGTGTGTGAAGTCACAGAATGGAGGTGTGTGAAGTCACACTATGGAAGGGTGTGAACTCAGATTTGAAGTGTGTGAGGTCACAGAATGGAGGGGTGTGAAGTCATATAACGAGGTATGTGAAGCCACAGAATGGAGGTGTGTGAAGACACAGAATGGAAGTGTGTGAACTCAGAGTGGAGGTGTGTGAAGTCACAGAATGGAGGTGTGTGAAGTCATAGAATGGAAGTGTGTGAAGTCATAGAATGGAGGTGTGTGAAGTCAGAATGGAGGTGTGTGAAGTCACAGAATTGAGGTGTGTGAATTCACAGAATTGAAGTGTGTGAAGTCAAAATGGAGGTGTGTGAAGTCAAAGAATGGAGGTGTGTGAAGTCAAAATTGTGGTGTGTGAAGTCACAAATGGAGATGTGTGAAGTCACAGAATGGAGGTGTGTGATGTCAAAATGGAGGTGTGTGAAGTCAAAGAATGGGGTGTGTGAAGTCATAGAATGGAGGTGTGTCAAGTCACAGAAGGGAGGTGTGTGAAGTCACAGAACGGAGATGTGTGAAGTCACAATGGAGGTGTGAGAGGTCATAGAATGGAGGTGTGTGAAGTCAAAGAATGGAGGTTTGTGAAGTCAAACATTGGAAGTGTGTGAAATTACAGAATGGAGGTGTGTAAAGTCATAGAATGGAGGTGTGTGAAGTCATAGAATGGAGGTGTGTGAAGTCACAGAAGGGAGGTGTGTGAAGTCACAGAACGGAGATGTGTGAAGCCACAATGGAGGTTTCTGAAGTCACAGAATGGAGGTGTGTGAAGTCAAAGAATGGAGGTGTGTGAAGTCATAGAATGGAGGTGTGTGAAATCACAGAATGGAGGTGTGAGAAGTCACAGAATGGAGGTGTGTAAAGTGACAGAGTTGAGGTGTGTGAAGTCACAGAATGGAGGTGTTTGAAGTCATAGAATGGAGGTGTGTGAAGTCACAGAATGGAGGTGTATGAAGTCAGAATAGAGGTATGCGAAGTCGTAGAATGGAGATGTGTTAAGTCAGAATGGAGCTGTGGCAATTCATAGAATGTAGGTGTGTGAAGTCAGATTGGAGGTGTGTGAACTCTTAGAATGGAGGTATGTGAAGTCACAATGGAGGTGTGTGAAGTGATAGAATTGTGGTTTTTGAAATCACAGAATGGAGGTGTGTGGAGTCATAGAATGGAGGTGTGTGAAGTCAGATTGGATGTTTGTGAAGTCAATGAATGGAGGTGTGTGAACTCAGAAAGGAGGTATGTGAAGTCATAGAATGGAGGTGTGTGAAGTCACAGAATGGAGGTGTGTGAAGTCACAGAATGGAGGTGTATGAAGTCAGAATAGAGGTATGCGAAGTCATAGAATGGAGGTGTGTTAAGTCAGAATGGAGCTGTGGGAATTCATAGAATGGAGGTGTGTGAAGTCAGATTGGAGGTGTGTGAACTCTTAGAATGGAGGTATATGAAGTCACAATGGAGGTGTGTGAAGTCATAGAATTGTGGTTTTTGAAATTACAGAATGGAGGTGTGTGGAGTCATAGAATGGAGGTGTGTGAAGTCAGATTGGAGGTGTGTGTAGTCAATGAATGGAGGTATGTGAACTCAGAAAGGATTTGTGTGAAGTCATAGAATGGTGCTGTGTGAAATCATAGAATGGAGATGTGTGAAATCATAGAATGGAGGAGTGTGAAGTCAAAGAGTGGAGGTGTGTGAAATCACAGAATGGACGGGTGTGAAGTAAGAATAGAGGTGTGCGAAGTCATAGAATGGAGGTGTGTGAAGTCAGAATGGAGCTATGTGAACTCATAGAATGGAGGAGTGTGAAGTCACAATGGAGATGTGTGAAGTCATAGAATGGTGGGTTTTGAAGTCACAGAATGGAGGTGTCTGAAGTCATAGAATGGAGGTGTGTGAAGTCAGATTGGAGGTATGTGAAGTCACAGAATGGAGGTGTGTCAACTCAGAAAGGAGGTATGTGAAGTCATAGAATGGAGGTGTGTGAAGTCAAAGAATGGAGGTGTGGGAAATCATAGAATGGAGGTGTGTGAAGTCACAGAATTGAGGTACGTGAAGTCAGAATGGAGGTGTGTGAATTTAGAATGGAGGTGTGTGAAGTCATAGAATGGAGGTGTGCGAAGTAACAATGCAGGTGTGTGAACTGATAGAACGTAGGTGTGTTAAGTCACAATGTAGGTGTGTGAAGTCATAGAATGGAGGTGTGTGAAGTCATAGAATGGAGGTGTGTGAAGTCACAAAATGGAGTTGTGTGAGTCAAAATGGAGGTGTGTGAAGTCAAAGAATGGACCTGTGTGAAGTCAAAATTGTGGTGTGTGAAGTCACAAATGCAGGTGTGTGAAGTCACAGAATGGAGGTGTGTGAGGTCAAAATGGAGGTGTGTGAGGTCAAAGAATGGATGTGTGTGAAGTCATAGAATGGGGGTGTATGAAGTCATGGAATGGAGGTTTGTGACGTCAAACATTGGAAGCGTGTGGAGTTACAGAATGGAGGTGTGTGAAGTCATTGAATGGAGGTGTGTGAAGTCAGAGAATGGAGGTGTGTGAAGTCAGATTGCAGGTGTGTGAAGTCATAGAATGGAGGTTTGTGAAGTCATACATTGGAAGTCTGTGAAGTCATAGAATGGAGGTTGTGTAGTCATAGATTGAAGGTGTGTGGAAGTCATAGTATGGAGGTGTGTGAAGTAACAGAAAGGAGGTGTGTGAATTCACAGAATGGAGTTGTATGAAGTCACAATGGAGGTGTGTGAAGTCATAGAATGGAGGTGTGTGAAATCAAAGAATGGAGGTTTGTGAAGTGATAGAATGGATTGTGTGTGAAATCACAGAATGGAGGTGTGTGAAGTCACAGAATGGAGGTGTGTATAGTCACAGAGTGGAGGTGTGTGAAGTCACATAATGGAGGTGTGCGAAGTCATAGAATGGAGGTGAGTGAAGTCAGAATGCAGCTGTGTGAAGTCATAGAATGGAAGTGTGTGAAGTCAGAATGGAGGTGTGTGAACTCATAGAATGGAGGTGTATGAAGTCAAAATGGAGGTGTGTGAAGTCACAGAATGGATGTGTGTGAATTCAGAAAGTAGGTGTGTGAAGTCATAGAATGGATGTCTGTGAAGTCATAGAATGGAGGTGTGTGAAATCATAGAATGGAGGTGTGTGAAGTCACAGAATTGAGGTGTGTGAAGTCAGAATGGAGGTGTGTGAAGTCAGAATGGAGGGGTGTGAAGTCAGAGAATGGAGGTGGGTGAAGTCACAACGCAGGTGTGTGAACTCATAGAATGGAGTTGTGTGAAGTCACAATGTAGGTTTCTGAAGTCACAGAATGGAGGTGTGTAAAGGCATAGAATGGAGGTGTGTGAAGTCATAGAATGGAGGTGAGTGAAATCATAGAATGGAGGTGTGTGAAGTCACAGAATGGAGGTGTGTGAAGTCACACTATGGAGGGGTGTGAACTCAGAATGGAGGTCTTTTAGTCACAGAATGGAGGTGTGTGAAGTCATAGAATGGAAGTGTGTGAAGTCATAGAATGGAGGTGTGTGAAGTCAGAATGGAGGTGTGTGAAGTCACAAATGGAGGTGTGTTAACTCAGAATGGAGATGTGTGAGTCACAGAATGGAGGTGTGTGAAGTCAAAATTGTGATGTGTGTAGTCACAAATGGAGGTGTGTGAAGTCACAGAGTGGAGGTGTGTGAAATCAAAATGGAATTTTTTGAAGTCAAAGAAAGGAGTTGTGTGAAGTCATAGAATGGATGTGTATGAAGTCATGGAATGGAGGTTTGTGAAGTCAAACATTGGAAGTGTGTGAAGTTACAGAATGGAGGTGTGTGAAGTCAGAGAAGGGAGATGTGTGAAGTCATAGATTGGAGGTGTGGAAGTCAGAATGGAGATGTGTGAAGTCAGAGAATGGAGGTGTACGAAGTCATAGAATGGAGGTGTGTGAAGTCAGAATGCAGATGTGTGAAGTCATAGAATGGAGGTGTGTGAAGTCATAGAATGGAGGTGTGTGAAGTCATAGAATGGAGGTGTGTGAAATCACAAAATGGAGGTGTGAGAAGTCACAGAATGGAGGTGTGTAAAGTGACAGAGTTGAGGTGTGTGAAGTCACAGAATGGAGGTGTTTGAAGTCATAGAATGGAGGTGTGTGAAGTCACAGAATGGTGGTGTATGAAGTCAGAATAGAGGTATGCGAAGTCATAGAATGGAGGTGTGTTAAGTCAGAATGGAGCTGTGGCAATTCATAGAATGGAGGTGTGTGAAGTCAGATTGGAGGTGTGTGAACTCTTAGAATGGAGGTATGTGAAGTCACAATGGAGGTGTGTGAAGTCATAGAATTGTGGTTTTTGAAATCACAGAATGGAGGTGTGTGGAGTCATAGAATGGAGGTGTGTGAAGTCAGATTGGAGGTGTGTGAAGTCAATGAATGGAGGTGTGTGAACTCAGAAAGGAGTTGTGTGAAGTCATAGAATGGAGCTGTGTGAAATCATAGAATGGAGGTGTGTGAAATCATAGAATGTAGGTGTGTGAAGTCAAAGAGTGGAGGTATGTGAAGTCACAATGGAGATGTGTGAAGTCATAGAATGGTGGTTTTTGAAGTCACAGAATGGAGGTGTGTGAAGTCATAGAATGGAGGTGTGTGAAGTCAGATTGGAGGTATGTGAAGTCACAGAATGGAGGTGTGTCAACTCAGAAAGGAGGTATGTGAAGTCATAGAATGGAGGTGTGTGAAGTCAAAGAATGGAGGTGTGGGAAATCATAGAATGGAGGTGTGTGAAGTCACAGAATTGAGGTGTGTGAAGTCAGAATGGAGGTGTGTGAATTCAAAATGGAGGTGTGTGAAGTCATAGAATGGAGGTGTGTGAAGTCACAATGCAGGTGTGTGAACAGATAGAACGTAGGTGTGTGAAGTCACAATGTAGGTGTGTGAAGTCATAGAATGTAGATGTGTGAAGTCACAGAATGGAGGTGTGTGAAGTCAAAATGGAGGTGTGTGAGGTCAAAGAATGGATGTGTGAGAAGTCATAGAATGGAGGTGTATGAAGTCATGGAATGGAGGTTTGTGACGTCAAACATTGGAAGCGTGTGAAGTTACTGAATTGAGGTGTGTGAAGTCATAGAATGGAGGTGTGGGAAGTCAGAGAATGGAGGTGTGTGAAGTTAGATTGCAGGTGTGTGAAGTGCTAGAATGGAGGTTTGTGAAGTCATAGATTGGAAGTGTGTGAAGTAATAGAATGGAGGTTGTGAAGTCATAGATTGAAGGTGTGTGGAAGTCATAGTATGGAGGTGTGTGAAGGCACAGAAAGGAGGTGTGTGAATTCACAGAATGGAGTTGTATGAAGTCAAAATGGAGGTGTGTGAAGTCATAGAATGGAGGTGTGTGAAATCAAAGAATGGAGGTTTGTAAAGTCATAGAATGGATTGTGTGTGAAATCACAGAATGGAGGTGTGTGAAGTCACAGAATGGAGGTGTGTAAAGTCACAGAGTGGAGGTGTGTGAAGTCACATAATGGAGGTGTGTGAAGTCATAGAATGGAGGTGTGTGAAGTCACAGATTGCAGTTGTGTGAAGTCAGAATAGAGGTGTGCGAAGTCATAGAATGGAGGTGTGTGAAGTCAGAATGGAGCTGTGTGAAGTCATAGAATGGAAGTGTGTGAAGTCAGAATGGAGGTGTGTGAAGTCATAGAATGGATGTCTGTGAAGTCATAGAATGGAGGTGTGTGAAATCATAGAATGGAGGTGTGTGAAGTCACAGAATTGAGGTGTGTGAAGTCAGAATGGAGGTGTGTGAAGTCAGAATGGAGGTGTGTGAAGTCAGAGAATGGAGGTGGGTGAAGTCACAATGCAGGTGTGTGAAGTCATAGAATGGAGCTGTGTGAAGTCAGAAAATGGAGGTGTGTGAAATCAGAATGCAGGTGTGTGAAGTCAGAGAATGGAGGTGTGTCATAGAATGGAGGTGTGTGAAGTCATAAATTGGAAGTGTGTGAAGTCATAGAATGGAGGTGTGTGAAGTCATAGAATGAAGGTGTGTGGAAGTCATAGTATGGAGGTGTGTGGCGTCACAGAAAGGAGGTGTGTAAACTCACAGAATGGAGTTGTGTGAAGTCACAATAGAGGTGTGTGAAGTCATAGAATGGAGGTGTGAGAAGTCAGAGAATGGAGGTGTGTGAAGTCAAAATGCAGGTGTGTGAGGTCATAGAATGGAGGTGTGTGAAGTCATGGAATGGAGGTTTGTGAAGTCAAACATTTGAAGTGTGTAAAGTTAAAGAATGGAGGTGTGTGAAGTCATAGAATGGAGGTGTGTCAAGTCACAGAAGGGAGGTGTGTGAAGTCACAGAATGGAGTTGTGTGAAGTCACAATTGAGGTGTGTGAAGTCATAGAATGGAGGTGTGTGAAGTCAAAGTATGGAGGTGTGTGAAGTCATAGAATAGAGGTGTGTGAAATCACAGGATGGAGATGTGAGAAGTCACAGAATGGAGGTGTGTAAAGTCACAGAGTTGAGGTGTGTGAAGTCACAGAATGGAGGTGTGTGAAGTCACAGAATGGAGGTGTGTGAAGTCAAAGAATGGAGGTGTGTGAAGTCATAGAATGGAGGTGTGTGAAATCACAGAATGAAGGTGTGAGAAGTCACAGAATGGAGGTGTGTAAAGTGACAGAGTTGAGGTGTGTGAAGTCACAGAATGGAGGTGTTTGAAGTCATAGAATGGAGGTGTGTGAAGTCACAGAATGGAGGTGTATGAAGTCAGAATAGAGGTATGCGAAGTCGTAGAATGGAGATGTGTTAAGTCAGAATGGAGCTGTGGGAATTCATAGAATGGAGGTGTGTGAAGTCAGATTGGAGGTGTGTGAACTCTTAGAATGGAGGTATATGAAGTCACAATGGAGGTGTGTGAAGTCATAGAATTGTGGTTTTTGAAATCACAGAATGGAGGTGTGTGGAGTCATAGAATGGAGGTGTGTGAAGTTAGATTGGAGGTGTGTGAAGTCAATGAATGGAGGCGTGTGAACTCAGAAAGGAGGTATGTGAAGTCATAGAATGGAGGTGTGTGAAGTCAAAGAATGAAGGTGTGGGAAATCATAGAATGGAGGTGTGTGAAGTCACAGAATTAAGGTGTGTGAAGTCAGAATGGAGGTGTGTGAATTCAGAATGGAGGTGTGTGAAGTCATAGAATGCAGGTGTGTGAAGTCACAATGCAGGTGTGTGAACTGATAGAACGTAGGTGTGTGAAGTCACAATGTAGGTGTGTGAAGTCATAGAATGGAGGTGTGTGAAGTCATAGAATGGAGGTGTGTGAAGTCACAAAATGGAGTTGTGTGAAGTCAAAATGGTGGTGTGTGAAGTCAAAGAATGGACGTGTGTGAAGTCACAATTGTGGTGTGTGAAGTCACAAATGCAGGTGTGTGAAGTCACAGAATGGAGGTGTGTGAAGTCAAAATGGAGGTGTGTGAGGTCAAAGAATGGATGTGTGGAAGTCATATAATGGAGTTGTATGAAGTCGTGGAATGGAGGTTTGTGACGTCAAACATTGGAAGCATGTGAAATTACAGAATGGAGGTGTGTGAAGTCATAGAATGGAGGTGTGTGAAGTCATAAAATGGAGGTGTGTCAAGTCACAGAAGGGAGGTGTGTGAAGTCACAGAACGGCGATGTGTGAAGTCACAATGGAGGTGTGTGAAGTCATATAATGGAGGTGTGTGAAGTCAAAGAATGGAGGTGTGTGAAGTCATAGAATGGAGGTGTGTGAAATCACAGAATGGAGGTGTGAGAAGTCACAGAATGGAGGTGTGTAAAGTGACAGAGTTGAGGTGTGTGAAGTCACAGAATGGAGGTGTTTGAAGTCATAGAATGGAGGTGTGTGAAGTCACAGAATGGAGGTGTATGAAGTCAGAATAGAGGTATGCGAAGTCATAGAATGGAGGTGTGTTAAGTCAGAATGAAGCTGTGGGAATTCATAGAATGGAGGTGTGTGAAGTCAGATTGGAGGTGTGTGAACTCTTAGAATGGAGGTATGTGAAGTCACAATGGAGGTGTGTGAAGTCATAGAATTGTGGTTTTTGAAATCACAGAATGGAGGTGTGTGGAGTCATAGAATGGAGGTGTGTGAAGTCAGATTGGAGGTGTGTGATGTCAATGAATGGAGGTGTGTGAACTCAGAAAGGAGTTGTGTGAAGTCATAGAATGGAGCTGTGTGAAATTATAGAATAGAGGTGTGTGAAATCATAGAATGGAGGTGTGTGAAGTCAAAGAGTGGAGGTATGTGAAATCACAGAATGGACGGGTGTGAAGTCAGAATACAGGTGTGCGAAGTCATAGAATGGAGCGGTGTGAAGTCAGAATGGAGCTATGTGAACTCATAGAATGGAGGTGTGTGAAGTCACAATGGAGATGTGTGAAGTCATAGAATGGTGGGATTTGAAGTCACAGAATGGAGGAGTGTGAAGTCATAGAATGGAGGTGTGTGAAGTCAGATTGGAGGTATGTGAAGTCACAGAATGGAGGTGTGTCAACTCAGAAAGGAGGTATGTGAAGTCATAGAATGGAGGTGTGTAAAGTCAAAGAATGGAGGTGTGTGAAATCATAGAATAGAGGTGTGTGAAGTCAGAGAATTGAGGTGTGTGAAGTCAGAATGGAGGTGTGTGAATTCAGAATGGAGGTGTGTAAAGTCATAGAATGGAGGTGTGTGAAGTCACAATGCAGGTGTGTGAACTGATAGAACGTAGGTGTGTGAAGTCATAATGTAGGTGTGTGAAGTCATAGAATGGAGGTGTGTGAAGTCATAGAATGGAGGTGTGTGAAGTCACAAAATGGAGTTGTGTGAAGTCAAAATGGAGGTGTGTGAAGTCAAAGAATGGACGTGTGTGAAGTCAATATTGTGGTGTGTGAAGTCACAAATGCAGGTGTGTGAAGTCACAGAATGGATGTGTGTGAAGTCATCGAATGGAGGTGTATGAAGTCATGGAATGGAGGTTTATGACGTTCAATATTGGAAGTGTGTGAAGTTACAGAATGAAGGTGTGTGAAGTCATAGCATGGAGGTGTGTGAAGTCAGAGAATGGAGGTGTGTGAAGTCAGATTGCAGGTGTGTGAAGTCATAGAATGGAGGTTTGTGAAGTCATAGATTGGAAGTGTGTGAAGTCATAGAATGGAGGTTGTGAAGTTATAGATTGAAGGTGTGTGGAAGTCATAGTATGGAGGTGTGTGAAGGCACAGAAAGGAGGTGTGTGAATTCACAGAATGGAGTAGTATGAAGTCACAATGGAGGTGTGTGAAGTCATAGAATGGAGGTGTGTGAAATCAAAGAATGGAGGTTTGTGAAGTCATAGAATGGATTGTGTGTGAAATCACAGAATGGAGGTGTGTGAAGTCACAGAATGGAGGTGTGTAAAGTCACAGAGTGGAGGTGTGTGAAGTCACAGAATGGAGGTGTGTGAAATCATAGAATGGAGGTGTGTGAAGTCACAGAATGCAGTTGTGTGAAGTCAGAATAGAGGTGTGGGAAGTCATAGAATGGAGGTGTGTGAAGTCAGAATGGAGCTGTGTGAAGTCATAGAATGGAAGTGTGTGAAGTCAGAATGGAGGTGTGTGAACTCATAGAATGGAGGTGTATGAAGTCACAATGGAGGTGTGTGAAGTCACAGAATGGATGTGCGTGAACTCAGAAAGGAGGTGTGTGAAGTCAGAGAATGGAGGTCTGTGAAGTCATAGAATGGAGGTGTGTGAAATCATACAATGGAGGTGTGTGAAGTCACAGATTTGAGGTGTGTGAAGTCATAATGGAGGTGTGTGAAGTCAGAATGGAGGTGTGTGAATCAGAGAATGGAGGTGTGTGAAGTCACAATGTAGGTTTCTGAAGTCATAGAATGGAGGTTTGTGAAGTCATAGAATGGAGGTGTGTGAAGTCACAGAATGGAGGTGTGTGATGTCATAGAATGGAGGTGTGTGAAGTCACAGAATGGAGGTGTGTAAAGGCATAGAATGGAGGTGTGTGAAGTCATAGAATGGAGGTGTGTGAATTCATAGAATGGGGGTGTGTGAAGTCACAGAATGGAGGTGTGTGAAGTCACACTATGGAGGGGTGTGAACCCAGATTTGAGGTGTGTGAGGTCACAGAATGGAAGTGTGTGAAGTCATATAATGAGGTGTGTGAAGTCACAGAATGAAGGTGTGTGAAGACACAGAATGGAAGTGTGTGAACTCAGAGTGGAGGTGTGTGAAGTCACAGAATGGAGGTGTGTGAAGTCATAGAATGGAAGTGTGTGAAGTCATAGAATGGAGGTGTGTGAAGTCAGAATGGAGGTGTGTGGAGTCACAAATGGAGGTGTGTTAACTCAGAATGGAGGTGTGTGAGTCACAGAATGGAGGTGTGTGAAGTAAAAATTGTGATGTCTGAAGTCACAAATGGAGGTGTTGAAGTCACAGAGTGGAGGTGTGTGAAATCAAAATGGAATTTTGTGAAGTCAAAGAAAGGAGTTGTTTGAAGTCATAGAATGGATGTGTATGAAGTCATGGAATGGAGGTTTGTGAAGTAAAACATTGGAAGTGTGTGAAGTTACAGAATGGAGGTGTGTGAAGTCAGGGAAGGGAGATGTGTGAAGTCAGAGATTGGTGGTGTGTGAAGTCAGAATGGAGATGTGTGAAGTCAGAGAAGGGAGGTGTGCAAAGTCATAGAATGGAGGTGTGTGAAGTCAGAATGCAGATGTGTGAAGTCATAGAATGGAGGTTTGTGAAGTCATAGAATGGAGGTGTGTCTAGTCACAGAATGGAAGTGTGTGAAGTCGTAGAATGGAGGTATGTGAAGTCATAGAATGGAGGTGTGTGAAGTCATAGAACGGAGGTATGTGAAGTCATAGAATTGAGGTGTGTGAAATCACAGGATGGAGGTGTGTGAAGACACAGAATGGAGGTGTGTAAAGTCACAGAGTGGAGGTGTGTGAAGTCACAGAATGGAGGTGTGTGAAGTGACAGGATGGAGGTGTGTGAAGTCAAAATAGAGGTGTGCGAAGTCATAGAATGGAGGTGTGTGAAGTCAGAATGGAGGTGTGTGAACTCATTGAATGGATGTGTGTGAAGTCAAAATGGAGGTGTGTGAAGTCATAGAATGGTGATTTTTGAAGTCACAGAATGGAGGTGTGTGAAGTCATAGAATGGATGTTTCTGAAGTAAGAATGAAGGTGTGTGAAGTCATTGAATGGAGATGTGTGAAGTCAAAATTGAGGTGTGTGAACTCATAGAATGGAGGTATGTGAGCTCATAGAATGGAGGTGTGTGATGTCATGGAATGGAGGTGTGTGAAGTCAAAGAATGGAGGTGTGTGTAGTCAAAAAGTGGAGGTGTGTGAAGTCACAGAATGGAGGTGTGTGAATTCACAGAATGGAAGTGTGTGAAGGCAAAATGGAGGTGTGTGAAATCAAAGAATGGAGGTGTGTGAAGTCAAAAATGGAGGTGTGTGAAGTCAAAATTGTGGTGTGTGAAGTCACAAATGGAGGTGTGTGAAGTCACAGAATGGAGGTGTGTGAAGTCAAAATGGAGGTGTGTGAAGTCAAAGAATGGAGGTCTGTTAAGTCATAGAATGGAGGTGTATGAAGTCATGGAATGGAGGTTTGTGAAGGCAAACATTGGAAGTGTGTGAAATTACAGAATGGAGGTGTGTGAAGTCATAGAATGGAGGTGTGTGAAGTCATAGAATGAAGGTGTGTCAAGTCACAGAAGGGAGGTGTGTGAAGTCACAGAACAGCGATGTGTGAAGTCACAATGGAGGTGTGTGAAGTCAAAGAATGGAGGTGTGTGAAGTCATAGAATGGAGGTGTGTGAAATCACAGAATGGAGGTGTGAGAAGTCACAGAATGGAGGTGTGTAAAGTGACAGAGTTGAGGTGTGTGAAGTCACAGAATGGAGGTGTATGAAGTCAGAATAGAGGTATGCGAAGTCATAGAATGGAGGTGCGTTAAGTCAGAATGGAGCTGTGGGAATTCATAGAACGGAGGTGTGTGAAGTCAGATTGGAGATGTGTGAACTCTTAGAATGGAGGTATGTGAAGTCACAATGGAGGTGTGTGAAGTTATAGAATTGTGGTTTTTGAAATCACAGAATGGAGGTGTGTGGAGTCATAGAATGGAGATGTGTGAAGTCAGATTGGAAGTGTGTGAAGTCAATGAATGGAGGTGTGTGAACTCAGAAAGGAGTTGTGTGAAGACATAGAATGGAGCTGTGTGAAATCATAGAATGGAGGTGTGTGAAATCATAGAATGGAGGTGTGTGAAGTCAAAGAGTGGAGGTATGTGAAATCACAGAATGGAGGGGTGTGATGTCAGAATAGAGGTGTGCGAAGTCATAGAATGGAGGTGTGTGAAGTCAGAATGGAGCTATGTGAACTCATAGAATGGAGGTGTGTGAAGTCACAATGGAGATGTGTGAAGTCATAGAATCGTGGTTTTTGAAGTCACAGAATGGAGGTGTGTGAAGTCATAGAATGGAGGTGTGTGAAGTCAGATTGGAGGTATGTGAAGTCACAGAATGGAGGTGTGTCAACTCAGAAAGGAGGTATGTGAAGTCATAGAATGGAGGTGTGTGAAGTCAAAGAATGGAGGTGTGGGAAATCATAGAATTGAGGTGTGTGAAGTCAGAATGGAGGTGTGTGAATTCAGAAAGGAGGTGTGTGAAGTCATAGAATGGAGGTGTGTGAAGTCACAATGCAGGTGTGTGAACAGATAGAACGTAGGTGTGTGAAGTCACAATGTAGGTGTTTGAAGTCATAGAATGGAGGTGTGTGAAGTCATAGAATGGAGGTGTGTGAAGTCACAAAATGGAGGTTTGTGAAGTCAAAATGGAGGTGTGTGAGGTCAAAGAATGGATGTGTGGAAGTCATATAATGGAGTTGTATGAAGTCGTGGAATGGAGGTTTGTGACGTCAAACATTGGAAGCATGTGAAATTACAGAATGGAGGTGTGTGAAGTCATAGAATGGAGGTGTGTGAAGTCATAAAATGGAGGTGTGTCAAGTCACAGAAGGGAGGTGTGTGAAGTCACAGAACGGCGATGTGTGAAGTCACAATGGAGGTGTGTGAAGTCATATAATGGAGGTGTGTGAAGTCAAAGAATGGAGGTGTGTGAAGTCATAGAATGGAGGTGTGTGAAATCACAGAATGGAGGTGTGAGAAGTCACAGAATGGAGGTGTGTAAAGTGACAGAGTTGAGGTGTGTGAAGTCACAGAATGGAGGTGTTTGAAGTCATAGAATGGAGGTGTGTGAAGTCACAGAATGGAGGTGTATGAAGTCAGAATAGAGGTATGCGAAGTCATAGAATGGAGGTGTGTTAAGTCAGAATGAAGCTGTGGGAATTCATAGAATGGAGGTGTGTGAAGTCAGATTGGAGGTGTGTGAACTCTTAGAATGGAGGTATGTGAAGTCACAATGGAGGTGTGTGAAGTCATAGAATTGTGGTTTTTGAAATCACAGAATGGAGGTGTGTGGAGTCATAGAATGGAGGTGTGTGAAGTCAGATTGGAGGTGTGTGATGTCAATGAATGGAGGTGTGTGAACTCAGAAAGGAGTTGTGTGAAGTCATAGAATGGAGCTGTGTGAAATTATAGAATAGAGGTGTGTGAAATCATAGAATGGAGGTGTGTGAAGTCAAAGAGTGGAGGTATGTGAAATCACAGAATGGACGGGTGTGAAGTCAGAATACAGGTGTGCGAAGTCATAGAATGGAGCGGTGTGAAGTCAGAATGGAGCTATGTGAACTCATAGAATGGAGGTGTGTGAAGTCACAATGGAGATGTGTGAAGTCATAGAATGGTGGGATTTGAAGTCACAGAATGGAGGAGTGTGAAGTCATAGAATGGAGGTGTGTGAAGTCAGATTGGAGGTATGTGAAGTCACAGAATGGAGGTGTGTCAACTCAGAAAGGAGGTATGTGAAGTCATAGAATGGAGGTGTGTAAAGTCAAAGAATGGAGGTGTGTGAAATCATAGAATAGAGGTGTGTGAAGTCAGAGAATTGAGGTGTGTGAAGTCAGAATGGAGGTGTGTGAATTCAGAATGGAGGTGTGTAAAGTCATAGAATGGAGGTGTGTGAAGTCACAATGCAGGTGTGTGAACTGATAGAACGTAGGTGTGTGAAGTCATAATGTAGGTGTGTGAAGTCATAGAATGGAGGTGTGTGAAGTCATAGAATGGAGGTGTGTGAAGTCACAAAATGGAGTTGTGTGAAGTCAAAATGGAGGTGTGTGAAGTCAAAGAATGGACGTGTGTGAAGTCAATATTGTGGTGTGTGAAGTCACAAATGCAGGTGTGTGAAGTCACAGAATGGATGTGTGTGAAGTCATCGAATGGAGGTGTATGAAGTCATGGAATGGAGGTTTATGACGTTAAACATTGGAAGTGTGTGAAGTTACAGAATGAAGGTGTGTGAAGTCATAGCATGGAGGTGTGTGAAGTCAGAGAATGGAGGTGTGTGAAGTCAGATTGCAGGTGTGTGAAGTCATAGAATGGAGGTTTGTGAAGTCATAGATTGGAAGTGTGTGAAGTCATAGAATGGAGGTTGTGAAGTTATAGATTGAAGGTGTGTGGAAGTCATAGTATGGAGGTGTGTGAAGGCACAGAAAGGAGGTGTGTGAATTCACAGAATGGAGTAGTATGAAGTCACAATGGAGGTGTGTGAAGTCATAGAATGGAGGTGTGTGAAATCAAAGAATGGAGGTTTGTGAAGTCATAGAATGGATTGTGTGTGAAATCACAGAATGGAGGTGTGTGAAGTCACAGAATGGAGGTGTGTAAAGTCACAGAGTGGAGGTGTGTGAAGTCACAGAATGGAGGTGTGTGAAATCATAGAATGGAGGTGTGTGAAGTCACAGAATGCAGTTGTGTGAAGTCAGAATAGAGGTGTGGGAAGTCATAGAATGGAGGTGTGTGAAGTCAGAATGGAGCTGTGTGAAGTCATAGAATGGAAGTGTGTGAAGTCAGAATGGAGGTGTGTGAACTCATAGAATGGAGGTGTATGAAGTCACAATGGAGGTGTGTGAAGTCACAGAATGGATGTGCGTGAACTCAGAAAGGAGGTGTGTGAAGTCAGAGAATGGAGGTCTGTGAAGTCATAGAATGGAGGTGTGTGAAATCATACAATGGAGGTGTGTGAAGTCACAGATTTGAGGTGTGTGAAGTCATAATGGAGGTGTGTGAAGTCAGAATGGAGGTGTGTGAATCAGAGAATGGAGGTGTGTGAAGTCACAATGTAGGTTTCTGAAGTCATAGAATGGAGGTTTGTGAAGTCATAGAATGGAGGTGTGTGAAGTCACAGAATGGAGGTGTGTGATGTCATAGAATGGAGGTGTGTGAAGTCACAGAATGGAGGTGTGTAAAGGCATAGAATGGAGGTGTGTGAAGTCATAGAATGGAGGTGTGTGAATTCATAGAATGGGGGTGTGTGAAGTCACAGAATGGAGGTGTGTGAAGTCACACTATGGAGGGGTGTGAACCCAGATTTGAGGTGTGTGAGGTCACAGAATGGAAGTGTGTGAAGTCATATAATGAGGTGTGTGAAGTCACAGAATGAAGGTGTGTGAAGACACAGAATGGAAGTGTGTGAACTCAGAGTGGAGGTGTGTGAAGTCACAGAATGGAGGTGTGTGAAGTCATAGAATGGAAGTGTGTGAAGTCATAGAATGGAGGTGTGTGAAGTCAGAATGGAGGTGTGTGGAGTCACAAATGGAGGTGTGTTAACTCAGAATGGAGGTGTGTGAGTCACAGAATGGAGGTGTGTGAAGTAAAAATTGTGATGTCTGAAGTCACAAATGGAGGTGTTGAAGTCACAGAGTGGAGGTGTGTGAAATCAAAATGGAATTTTGTGAAGTCAAAGAAAGGAGTTGTTTGAAGTCATAGAATGGATGTGTATGAAGTCATGGAATGGAGGTTTGTGAAGTAAAACATTGGAAGTGTGTGAAGTTACAGAATGGAGGTGTGTGAAGTCAGGGAAGGGAGATGTGTGAAGTCAGAGATTGGTGGTGTGTGAAGTCAGAATGGAGATGTGTGAAGTCAGAGAAGGGAGGTGTGCAAAGTCATAGAATGGAGGTGTGTGAAGTCAGAATGCAGATGTGTGAAGTCATAGAATGGAGGTTTGTGAAGTCATAGAATGGAGGTGTGTCTAGTCACAGAATGGAAGTGTGTGAAGTCGTAGAATGGAGGTATGTGAAGTCATAGAATGGAGGTGTGTGAAGTCATAGAACGGAGGTATGTGAAGTCATAGAATTGAGGTGTGTGAAATCACAGGATGGAGGTGTGTGAAGACACAGAATGGAGGTGTGTAAAGTCACAGAGTGGAGGTGTGTGAAGTCACAGAATGGAGGTGTGTGAAGTGACAGGATGGAGGTGTGTGAAGTCAAAATAGAGGTGTGCGAAGTCATAGAATGGAGGTGTGTGAAGTCAGAATGGAGGTGTGTGAACTCATTGAATGGATGTGTGTGAAGTCAAAATGGAGGTGTGTGAAGTCATAGAATGGTGGTTTTTGAAGTCACAGAATGGAGGTGTGTGAAGTCATAGAATGGATGTTTCTGAAGTAAGAATGAAGGTGTGTGAAGTCATTGAATGGAGATGTGTGAAGTCAAAATTGAGGTGTGTGAACTCATAGAATGGAGGTATGTGAGCTCATAGAATGGAGGTGTGTGATGTCATGGAATGGAGGTGTGTGAAGTCAAAGAATGGAGGTGTGTGTAGTCAAAAAGTGGAGGTGTGTGAAGTCACAGAATGGAGGTGTGTGAATTCACAGAATGGAAGTGTGTGAAGGCAAAATGGAGGTGTGTGAAATCAAAGAATGGAGGTGTGTGAAGTCAAAAATGGAGGTGTGTGAAGTCAAAATTGTGGTGTGTGAAGTCACAAATGGAGGTGTGTGAATCACAGAATGGAGGTGTGTGAAGTCAAAATGGAGGTGTGTGAAGTCAAAGAATGGAGGTCTGTTAAGTCATAGAATGGAGGTGTATGAAGTCATGGAATGGAGGTTTGTGAAGGCAAACATTGGAAGTGTGTGAAATTACAGAATGGAGGTGTGTGAAGTCATAGAATGGAGGTGTGTGAAGTCATAGAATGAAGGTGTGTCAAGTCACAGAAGGGAGGTGTGTGAAGTCACAGAACAGCGATGTGTGAAGTCACAATGGAGGTGTGTGAAGTCAAAGAATGGAGGTGTGTGAAGTCATAGAATGGAGGTGTGTGAAATCACAGAATGGAGGTGTGAGAAGTCACAGAATGGAGGTGTGTAAAGTGACAGAGTTGAGGTGTGTGAAGTCACAGAATGGAGGTGTATGAAGTCAGAATAGAGGTATGCGAAGTCATAGAATGGAGGTGCGTTAAGTCAGAATGGAGCTGTGGGAATTCATAGAACGGAGGTGTGTGAAGTCAGATTGGAGATGTGTGAACTCTTAGAATGGAGGTATGTGAAGTCACAATGGAGGTGTGTGAAGTTATAGAATTGTGGTTTTTGAAATCACAGAATGGAGGTGTGTGGAGTCATAGAATGGAGATGTGTGAAGTCAGATTGGAAGTGTGTGAAGTCAATGAATGGAGGGGTGTGAACTCAGAAAGGAGTTGTGTGAAGACATAGAATGGAGCTGTGTGAAATCATAGAATGGAGGTGTGTGAAATCATAGAATGGAGGTGTGTGAAGTCAAAGAGTGGAGGTATGTGAAATCACAGAATGGAGGGGTGTGATGTCAGAATAGAGGTGTGCGAAGTCATAGAATGGAGGTGTGTGAAGTCAGAATGGAGCTATGTGAACTCATAGAATGGAGGTGTGTGAAGTCACAATGGAGATGTGTGAAGTCATAGAATCGTGGTTTTTGAAGTCACAGAATGGAGGTGTGTGAAGTCATAGAATGGAGGTGTGTGAAGTCAGATTGGAGGTATGTGAAGTCACAGAATGGAGGTGTGTCAACTCAGAAAGGAGGTATGTGAAGTCATAGAATGGAGGTGTGTGAAGTCAAAGAATGGAGGTGTGGGAAATCATAGAATTGAGGTGTGTGAAGTCAGAATGGAGGTGTGTGAATTCAGAAAGGAGGTGTGTGAAGTCATAGAATGGAGGTGTGTGAAGTCACAATGCAGGTGTGTGAACAGATAGAACGTAGGTGTGTGAAGTCACAATGTAGGTGTTTGAAGTCATAGAATGGAGGTGTGTGAAGTCATAGAATGGAGGTGTGTGAAGTCACAAAATGGAGGTTTGTGAAGTCAAAATGGAGGTGTGTGAAGTCAAAGAATGGACGTGTGTGAAGTCAAAATTGTGGTGTGTGAAGTCACAAATGCAGGTGTGTGAAGTCACAGAATGGAGGTGTGTGAAGTCAAAATGGAGGTGTGTGAGGTCAAAGAATGGATGTGTGTGAGGTCATAGAACGGAGGTGTATGAAGTCATGGAATGGAGGTTTGTGACGTCAAACATTGGAAGCATGTGAAGTTACAGAATGGAGGTGTGTGAAGTCATTGAATGTAGGTGTGTGAAGTCAGAGAATGGAGGTGTGTGAAGTCAGATTGCAGGTGTGTGAAGTCATAGAATGGAGGTTTGTGAAGTCATAGATTGGAACTGTGTGAAGTCATAGAATGGAGGTTGTGTAGTCATAGATTGAAGGTGTGTGGAAGTCATAGTATGGAGGTGTGTGAAGGCACAGAAAGGAGGTGTGTGAATTCACAGAATGGAGTTGTATGAAGTCACAATGGAGGTGTGTGAAGTCATAGAATGGAGGTGTGTGAAATCAAAGAAAGGAGGTTTGTGAAGTCATAGAATGGATTGTGTGTGAAATCACAGAATGGAGGTGTGTGAAGTCACAGAATGGAGGTGTGTAAAGTCACAGATTGGAGGTGTGTGAAGTCACATAATGGAGGTGTGTGAAGTCATAGAATGGAAGTGTGTGAAGTCATAGAATGCAGTTGTGTGAAGTCAGAATAGAGGTGTGCGAAGTCATAGAATGGAGGTGTGTGAAGTCAGAATGGAGCTGTGTGAAGTCATAGAATGGAAGTGTGTGAAGTCAGAATGGAGGTGTGTGAACTCATAGAATGGAGGTGTATGAAGTCAAAATGGAGGTGTGTGAAGTCACAGAATGAATGTGTGTGAACTCAGAAAGGAGGTGTGTGAAGTCATAGAATGGAGGTCTGTGAAGTCATAGAATGGAGGTGTGTGAAATCATAGAATGGAGGTGTGTGAAGTCACAGAATTGAGGTGTGTGAAGTCAGAATGGATGTGTGTGAAGTCAGAATGGAGGTGTGTGAAGTCAGAGAATGGAGGTGGGTGAAGTCACAATGCAGGTGTGTGAACTCATAGAATGGAGGTGTGTGAAGTCACAATGTAGGTTTTATGAAGTCATAGAATGGAGGTGTGTGAAGTCATAGAATGGAGGTGTGTGAAGTCACAGAATGGAGGTGTGTAAAGGCATAGAATGGAGGTGTGTGAAGTCATAGAATGGAGGTGTGTGAAATCATAGAATGGAGGTGTGTGAAGTCACAGAATGGAGGTGTGTGAAGTCACACTATGGAGGGGTGTGAACTCAGATTTGAGGTGTGTGAGGTCACAGAATGGAGATGTGTGAAGTCATATAACGAGGTGTGTGAAGTCACAGAATGGAGGTGTGTGAAGACACAGAATGGAAGTATGTGAACTCAGAGTGGAGGTGTGTGAAGTCACAGAATGGAGGTGTGTGAAGTCATAGAATGGAAGTGTGTGAAGTCATAGAATGGAGGTGAGTGAAGTCAGAATGGAGGTGTGTGAAGTCACAAATGGAGGTGTGTTAACTCAGAATGGAGGTGTGTGAGGCACAGAATGGAGGTGTGTGAAGTCAAAATTCTGATGTGTGTAGTCACAAATGGAGGTGTGTGAAGTCACAGTGTGGAGGTGTGTGAAATCAAAATGGAATTTTGTGAAGTCAAAGAAAGGAGTTGTGTGAAGTCATAGAATGGATGTGTATGAAGTCATGGAATGGAGGTTTGTGAAGTCAAACATTGGAAGTGTGTGAAGTTACAGAATGGAGGTGTGTGAAGTCAGAGAAGGGAGGTGTGTGAAATCAGAGATTGGAGGTGTGTGAAGTCAGAATGGAGATGTGTGAAGTCAGAGAAGGGAGGTGTGCGAAGTCATAGAATGGAGGTGTGTGAAGTCAAAATGCAGATGTGTGAAGTCATAGAATGGAGGTGTGTGAAGTCATAGAATGGAGGTGTGTGAAGTCAAAATTGAGGTGTGTGAACTCATAGAATGGAGGTATGTGAGCTCATAGAATGGAGGTGTGTGATGTCATTGAATGGAGGTGTGTGAAGTCAAAGAATGGAGTTGTGTGTATTCAAACAATGGAAGTGTGTGAAGTCACAGAATGGAGGTGTGTGAATTCACAGAATGGAAGTGTGTGAAGTCAAAATGGAGGTGTGTGAAGTCAAAGAATGGAGGTGTGTGAAGTCAAAGAATGGAGGTGTGTGAAGTCAAAATTGTGGTGTGTGAAGTCACAAATGGAGGTGTGTGAAGTCACAGAATGGAGGTGTGTGAAGTCAAAATGGAGGTGTGTGAAGTCAAAGAATGGAGGTCTGTGAAGTCATAGAATGGAGGTGTATGAAGTCATGGAATGGAGGTTTGTGAAGTCAAACATTAGAAGTGTGTGAAATTACGGAATGAAGGTGTGTGAAGTCATAGAATGGAGGTGTGTCAAGTCACAGAAGGGAGGTGTGTGAAGTCACAGAACGGCGGTGTGTGAAGTCACAATGGAGGTGTGTGAAGTCATAGAATGGAGGTGTGTGAAGTCAAAGAATGGAGGTGTGTGAAGTCATAGAATGGAGGTGTGTGAAATCACAAAATGGAGGTGTGAGAAGTCACAGAATGGAGGTGTGTAAAGTGACAGACTTGAGGTGTGTGAAGTCACAGAATGGAGGTGTTTGAAGTCATAGAATGGAGGTGTGTGAAGTCAAAGAATGGAGGTGTATGAAGTCAGAATACAGGTATGCGAAGTCATAGAATGGAGGTGTGTTAAGTCAGAATGGAGCTGTGGGAATTCATAGAATGAAGGTGTGTGAAGTCAGATTGGAGGTGTGTGAACTCTTAGAATGGAGGTATGTGAAGTCACAGTGGAGGTGTGTGAAGTCATAGAATTGTGGTTTTTGAAATCACAGAATGGAGGTGTGTGGAGTCATAGAATGGAGGTGTGTGAAGTCAGATTGGAGGTGTGTGAAGTCAAAGAATGGAGGTGTGTGAACTCAGAAAGGAGTTGTGGGAAGTCATAGAATGGAGCTGTGTGAAATCATAGAATGGAGGTGTGTGAAATCATAGAATGGAGGTGTGTGAAGTCACAGAATGGAGGTGTGTGAAGTCAGGGAATGGAGGTGTGTGAAGTCACCGAATGGAGTTGTGTGAGCTCAGAATGGAGGTGTGTGATGTCAGAGAATGGAGGTGTTTGAAGTCATAGAATGGAGGTGTGTGAAGTCACAGAATGGAGGTGTGTGAACTCAGAATGGAGGTGTTTGAAGTCATAGATGGAGGTGTGTGAAATCACAGTATGGAGGTGTGTGAAATCATAGAATGGAATTTTGTGAATTCACAGAATGGAGCTGTGTGAAGTCAGAATGGAGGAGTGTGAAGTCATAGAATGGAGGTGTGTGAAGTCAGAATGGAGGTGTGTGAACACATAGAATGGACGTGTGTGAAGTCACAATGGAGGTGTGTGAAGACATAGAATGGAGGTGTGTGAAGTCACAGAATGGAGGTGTGTGAAGTCATAGAATGGAGGTTTGTGAAGTCATAGAATGGAGGTGTGTGAAGTCATAGAATGGATGTTTCTAGACTAAGAATGAAGGTGTGTGAACTCATGGAATGCAGGTTTGTGAAGTCAAAATGGAGATGTGTGAACTCATAGAATGGAGGTGTGTGAAGTCACAGAATGGAGGTGTGAAGTCATAGAATGGGGGTGAGTGAAGTCATTGAAAAGAGGTGTGGGAAGTCATAGAATGGAGAAGTGTGAAGTCATAGAATGGATGTTTCTGAAGTAGGAATGAAGGTGTGTGAAGTCATAGAATGGAGGTGTGTGAAGTCAAAATGGAGGTGTGTGAACTCAAAGAATGGAGGTGTGTGAACTCATAGAATGGAGGTGTGTGAAGTCATGGAATGGAGGTGTGTGAAGTCACAGAAAGGAGGTGTGTGAAGTCACAGAATGGAGGTGTGTGAAGTCACAGAATGGAGATGTGTGAAGTCATAATGGTGGTGTGTGAATTCACAAATGGAGGTGTGTGAAGTCAGAATGGAGCTGAGTGAAGTCATAGAATGGAGGTGGGTGAGGGCAGAATGGAAGTGTGTGAACTCGTAGAATGGAGGTGTGTGAAGTCAACATGGAGGTGTGTGAAGTCATAGAATGGTGGTATTTGATGTCAAAGAATGGAGGTGTGTGAAGTCATAGACGGGAGGTGTGTGAACTCAGATTGGAGGTGTGTGAAATCACAGAAAGCAGGTGTGTCAACTCAGAAACGAGGTGTGTGAAGTCATAGAATGGAGGTGTGTGAAGTCATAGAATCGAAGTATGTGAAATCATAGAATGGAGGTGTGTGAAGTCAGAATGGAGATGTGTGAAGTCATAGAATGGAGGTGTGTGAAGTCACAATGCAGTTGTGTGAACTCATAGAATTGAGGTGGGTGAAGTCACAATGCAGGTGTGTGAAGTCATAGATTGGAGGTGTGTGAAGTCATACAATGGAGGTGGTGAAGTGACAGAATGGAGGTGTGTGAAGTTATAGATTGGAGGTGTGTGAAGTCACAGAATGGTGGTGTGTGAAGTCATAGAATGGAGGGGTGTGAAGTCATAGAATGGAGGTGTGTTAAGTCATAGAATGGAGGTGTGGAAGTCACAGAATGGAGGTGTGTGAAGTCACAGAATGGAGGTGTGTGAACTGAGAATGGATGTGTGTGAAGTCACAGAATGGAGGTGTGTGAATTCATAGAAGGGAGGTGTGTGAAGTCATAGAATGGAGGTGTGTGAAGGAACAGAATGGAAGTGTGTCAAGTCAAAATGGAGGTGTGTGAAGTCAGAGAATGGAGGTGTATGAAGTCAATGAATGCACTTGTGTGAAGTCAAAATTGTGGTGTGTGAAGTCAAAGAATGGATGTGTGTGAAGTCACAGAATGGAGGTGTGTGAAGTCACAGAATGGAGGTGTGTGAACTGAGAATGGATGTGTGTGAAGTCACAGAATGGAAGTGGGTGAACTCACAATGGAGGTGTGTGAAATCACAGAATGGAGGTGTGTGAATTCATAGAAGGGAGGTGTGTGAAGTCATAGAATGGAGGTGTGTGAAGGCACAGAATGGAAGTGTGTCAAGTCAAAATGGAGGTGCGTGAAGTCAGAGAATGGAGGTGTGTGAAGTCACATAATGGAGGTGTGTGAAGTCAAAATTGTGGTGTGTGAAGTCAAAGAATGGATGTGTGTGAAGTCACAGAATGGAGGTGTGTGAAGTCAAAATGGAGGTGTGTGAAGTCAAGGAATGGATGTGTTTGAAGTCATAGAATGGAGGTGTATGAAGTCATGGAATGGAGGTTTGTGAAGTCAAACATTGGAAGTGTGTGAAGTTACAGAATGGAGGTGTGTGAAGTCATAGAATGGAGGTGTGTGAAGTCAGAGAATGGAGGTGTGTGAAGTCATAGATTGGAGGTGTGTGAAGTCACAGAGGGAGGTGTGTGAAGTCACAGAATGGAGTTCTGTGAAGTCACAGTGGAGGTGTGTGAAGTCATAAATGGAGGTGTGTGAAGTCAAAGAATGGAGGTGTGTGAAGTCATAGAATGGAGGTGTGTGAAGTCACAGCATGGAGGAGTGTGAAGTCAGAATGGAGATGTGTGAAGTCATAGAATGGAGGTGTGTGAAGTCACAATTCAGGTGTGTGAACTCATAGAATGGAGGTGAGTGAAGTCACAATGCAGGTGTGTGAAGTCATAGAATGGAGTTGTGTGAACTCAGAAAGGAGGTGTGTGAAGTCACAGAATAGAGGTGTGTGAAGTCATACAATGGAGGTGTGTGAAGTTAAAGAATGGAGGTGTGTGAATTCATAGAATGGAGGTGTGTGAAGTCATAGAATGGAGGTGTGTGAAGTCACAGAATGGAGGTGTGTGAAGTAACAGAATGGAGGTGTTTGAAGTCACAGAAGGGAGGTGTGTGAAGTCAGAAGGGAGGTGTGTGAAGTCACAGAATGGAGATGTGTGAACTCAGAATGGAGGTGTGGGAAGTCACAGAATGGAGGTTTGTGAAGTCATAGAATGGATGTGTGTGAGGTCATAGAATGGATGTTTCTGAAGTAAGAATGAAGGTGTGTGAAGTCATAGAATGGAGGTGTGTGAAGTCATAGAATGGAGGTGTGTGAAGTCACAGAATGGAGGTGTGTGAAGTCAGAATGGAGCTGTGAAGTCATAGAATAGAGGTGGGTGAAGTCATAGAAAGGTGTTGTGGGAAGTCATAGAATAGAGGAGTGTGAAGTCATAGAATGGAGGTGAGTGAAGTCACAGATTCGAGGTCTGTGAAGACAGAGAATGGAGCTGTGTGATGTCAGAATTGAGGAGTGTGAAGTCCTAGAATGGACGTGTGTGAACTCATAGAATGGAGTTGTGTGACGTCACAATGGAAGTGTGTGAAGTCACAGAATGGAGGTGTGTGAAGTCATATATTGGAGGTGTGTGAAGTCAGAATGGAGTTGTGTGAAGTCACAGAATGGAGGTGTGTGAACTCAGAATGGAGGAGTGTGAAGTCATAGAATGGAGGTGTGTGAAGTCAGAATGGAGGTGTGTGAACTCATAGAATGGACGTGTGTGAAGTCACAATGGAGTTGTGTGAAGACATAGAATGGAGGTGTGTGAAGTCACAGAATGGAGGTGTGTGAAGTCATAGAATGGAGGTGTGTGAAGTCATAGAATGGATGTTTCTCAAGTAAGAATGAAGGTGTGTGAAGTCATGGAATGGAGGTGTGTGAAGTCAAAATGGAGGTGTGTGAACTCATAGAATGGAGGTGTGTGAAGTCACAGAATGGAGGTGTGTGAAGTCAGAATGGATGTGTGAAGTCATAGAATGGGGGTGGGTGAAGTCATGGAAAGGAGGTGTGGGAAGTCATAGAATGGAGAAGTGTGAAGTCACAGAGTGCAGGTGAGTGAAGTCACATATTCAAAGTCTGTGAAGTCATAGAATGGAGGTTTGTGAAGTCAGAATGGAGGTGTGTGATCTCATAGAATGGAGGTGTGTGAAGTCACAATGGAGGTGTGTGAAGTCATAGAATGGAGGTATTTGAAGTCACAGAATGGAGGTGTGTGAAGTCATAGAATGGAAGTGTGTGACGGCATAGAATGGAGGTTTGTGCAGTAAGAATGGAGGTGTGTGAAGTCACCGAATGGAGTTGTGTGAACTCAGAATGGAGGTGTGTGAACTCATAGAATGGAGGTGTGTGAAGTCACAATGGAGGTGTGTGAAGTCACAGAATGGAGGTGTGTGAAGTCACAGAATGGAGGTGTGTGAAGTCATAGAATGGAGGTGTGTGAAGTCAGAGAATGGAGGTGTGTGAAGTCATAGATTGGAGGTGTGTGAAGTCACAGAGGGAGGTGTGTGAAGTCACAGAATGGAGTTCTGTGAAGTCACAGTGGAGGTGTGTGAAGTCATAGAATGGAGGTGTGTGAAGTCAAAGAATGGAGGTGTGTGAAGTCATAGAATGGAGGTGTGTGAAGTCACAGCATGGAGGTGTGTGAAGTCAGAATGGAGATGTGTGAAGTCATAGAATGGAGGTGTGTGAAGTCACAATGCAGGTGTGTGAACTCATAGAATGGAGGTGAGTGAAGTCACAATGCAGGTGTGTGAAGTCATAGAATGGAGTTGTGTGAACTCAGAAAGGAGGTGTGTGAAGTCACAGAATAGAGGTGTGTGAAGTCATACAATGGAGGTGTGTGAAGTTAAAGAATGGAGGTGTGTGAATTCATAGAATGGAGGTGTGTGAAGTCATAGAATGGAGGTGTGTGAAGTCACAGAATGGAGGTGTGTGAAGTAACAGAATGGAGGTGTTTGAAGTCACAGAAGGGAGGTGTGTGAAGTCAGAAGGGAGGTGTGTGAAGTCACAGAATGGAGATGTGTGAACTCAGAATGGAGGTGTGGGAAGTCACAGAATGGAGGTTTGTGAAGTCATAGAATGGAGGTGTGTGAGGTCATAGAATGGATGTTTCTGAAGTAAGAATGAAGGTGTGTGAAGTCATAGAATGGAGGTGTGTGAAGTCATAGAATGGAGGTGTGTGAAGTCACAGAATGGAGGTGTGTGAAGTCAGAATGGAGCTGTGAAGTCATAGAATAGAGGTGGGTGAAGTCATAGAAAGGAGTTGTGGGAAGTCATAGAATAGAGGAGTGTGAAGTCATAGAATGGAGGTGAGTGAAGTCACAGATTCGAGGTCTGTGAAGACATAGAATGGAGCTGTGTGATGTCAGAATTGAAGAGTGTGAAGTCCTAGAATGGACGTGTGTGAACTCATAGAATGGAGTTGTGTGACGTCACAATGGAAGTGTGTGAAGTCACAGAATGGAGGTGTGTGAAGTCATATATTGGAGGTGTGTGAAGTCAGAATGGAGTTGTGTGAAGTCACAGAATGGAGGTGTGTGAACTCAGAATGGAGGAGTGTGAAGTCATAGAATGGAGGTGTGTGAAGTCAGAATGGAGGTGTGTGAACTCATAGAATGGACGTGTGTGAAGTCACAATGGAGGTGTGTGAAGACATAGAATGGAGGTGTGTGAAGTCACAGAATGGAGGTGTGTGAAGTCATAGAATGGAGGTGTGTGAAGTCATAGAATGGATGTTTCTCAAGTAAGAATGAAGGTGTGTGAAGTCATGGAATGGAGGTGTGTGAAGTCAAAATGGAGGTGTGTGAACTCATAGAATGGAGGTGTGTGAAGTCACAGAATGGAGGTGTGTGAAGTCAGAATGGAGGTGTGAAGTCATAGAATGGGGGTGGGTGAAGTCATGGAAAGGAGGTGTGGGAAGTCATAGAATGGAGAAGTGTGAAGTCATAGAGTGCAGGTGAGTGAAGTCACATATTCAAAGTCTGTGAAGTCATAGAATGGAGGATTGTGAAGTCAGAATGGAGGTGTGTGAACTCATAGAATGGAGGTGTGTGAAGTCACAATGGAGGTGTGTGAAGTCATAGAATGGAGGTATTTGAAGTCACAGAATGGAGATGTTTGAAGTCATAGAATGGAGGTGTGTGAAGTCAGAATGGAGGTGTGTGAAGTCACAGAACGGAGGTGTGTGAAGTCCTAGAATGGAAGTGTGTGAAGTCATAGAATGGAGGTGTGTGAAGTAAGAATGGAGGTGTGTGAAGTCAGAGAATGGAGGTGTTTGAAGTCATAGAATGGAGGTGTGTGAAGTCATAGAATGGAGGTGTGTGAAGTCACAGAATGGAGGTGTGTGAACTCTGAATGGAGGTGTGAGAAGTCACAGAATGGAGGTGTGTGAAGTCATAGAATGGAAGTGTGTGACGTCATAGAATGGAGGTTTGTGCAGTCAGAATGGAGGTGTGTGAAGTCACCGAATGGAGTTGTGTGAACTCAGAATGGAGGTGTGTGAACTCATAGAATGGAGGTGTGTGAAGTCACAATGGAGGTGTGTGAAGTCACAGAATGGAGGTGTGTGAAGTCAGGGAATGGAGGTGTGTGAAGTCACAGAATGGAGGTGTGTGAAGTCACGGAATGGAGGTGTGTGAAGTCACAGAATGGAGGTGTGTGAACTCAGAATGGAGGTGTGAGAAATCACAGAATGGAGGTGTGTGAAGTCATAGAATGGAAGTGTGTGAAGTCATAGAATGGAGGTTTGTGAAGTAAGAATGGAGGTGTCGGAAGTCACCGAATGGAGTTGTGTGAACTCAGAATGGAGGTGTGTGAATTCACAGAATGGAGGTTTGTGAAGTCATAGAATGGAATTGTGTGAGGTCTTAGAATGGATGTTTCTGAACTAAGAATGAAGGTGTGTGAAGTCATAGAATGGAGGTGTGTGAAGTCTTAGAATGGAGGTGTGTGAAGTCACAGAATGGAGGTGTTTGAAGTCAAAATTGTGGTGTGTGAATTCACAAATGGACGTGTGTGAAGTCAGAATGGAGCTGAGTGAAGTCATAGAATGGAGGTGGGTGAAGGCAGAATGGAAGTGTGTGAACTCGCAGAATGGAGGTGTGGGAAGTCAAAATGGAGGTGTGTGAAGTCATAGAATGGTGGTTTTTGATGTCAAAGAATGGAGGTGTGTGAAGTCACAGATTGAAGGTGTGTGAAGTCATAGAAGGAGGTGTCTGAAGTCACAGAATGGAGGTGTGGGAAGACACAGAATGGAGGTGTGTGAACTCAGAGAGGAGGTGTGTGAAGTCACAGAATGGAGGTGTGTGAAGTCATAGAATGGAAGTGTGTGAAGTCATAGAATGGAGGTGTGTGAAGTCAGAATGGAGGTGTGTGAAGTCACAGAATGGAGGTGTGTGAACCCAGAATGGAGGTGTGTGAAGTCACAGAATGGAGGTTTGTGAAGTCATAGAATGGAGGTGTATGAAGTCATAGAACGGATGTTGCTGAAGTAAGAATGAAGGTGTGTGAAATCATAGAATGGAGGTGTCTGAAGTCATAGAATGGATGTTGCTGAAGTAAGAATGAAGGTGTGTGAACTCATAGAATGGAGGTGTATGAACTCATAGAATGGAGGTGTGTGAATTCATGGAACGGAGGTGTGTAAAGTCACAGAATGGAGGTCTGTAAAGTCACAGAGTGGAGGTGTGTGAAGGCACAGAATGGAGGGGTGCGAAGTCAAAGAATGGAGGAATGTGAAGTCACAGAATGGAGATGTGTGAAGTGAGAATACAGGTGTGCGAAGTCATAGAATGGAGGTGTGTGAAGTCAGAATGGAGCTGTGTGAACTCATAGAATGGAGGTGTGTGAAGTCACAATGGAGATGTGTGAAGTCATAGAATGGTGGTTTTTGAAGTCACAGAATGGAGGTGTGTGAAGTCATAGAATGGAGGTGTGTGAAGTTAGATTAGAGGTATGTGAAGTCACAAAATGGAGGTGTGTCAACTCAGAAATGAGGTATGTGAAGTCATAGAATGGAGGTGTGTGAAGTCACAGAATGGAAGTGGGTGAACTCAAAATGGAGGTGTGTGAAGTAACAGAATGGCGGTGTGTGAATTCATAGAAGGGAGGTGTGTGAAGTCATAGAGTGGAGGTGTGTGAAGTCACAATGGAGGTGTGTGAAGTCATAGAATGGAGGTATTTGAAGTCACAGAATGGAGGTGTGTGAAGTCATAGAATGGAGGTGTGTGAAGTCAGAATGGAGGTGTGTGAAGTCACAGAATGGAGGTGTGTGAAGTCACAGAATGGAGGTGTGTGAAGTCAGGGAATGGAGGTTGGTGAAGTCACAGAATGGAGGTGTGTGAACTCAGAATGAAGGTGTGTGAAGTCACAGAATGGAGGTGTGTGAAGTCCTAGAATGGAGGTGTCTGAAGTCATAGAATGGATGTTGCTGAAGTAAGAATGAAGGTGTGTGAACTCATAGAATGGAGGTGTATGAACTCATAGAATGGAGGTGTGTGAATTCATGGAACGGAGGTGTGTGAAGTCAAAGAATGGAGGTGTATGATGTCAAACAATGGAAGTGTGTGAAGTCATAGAATGGAGGTGTGTGAAGTCTTAGAATGGAGGTGTGTGAAGTCATAGAATGGAGGTGTGTGAAGTCACAGAATGGAAGTGTGTGAAGTCAAAATGGAGGTGTGTGAAGTCAGAGAATGGAGGAGTGTGAAGTCAATGAATGGACTTGTATGAAGCCAAAATTGTGGTGTGTGAAGTCAAAATGGAGGTGTGAGAAGTCAAAGAATGGATGTGTGTGAAGTCAAAGAATGGAGGTGTGTGAAGTCAAAGAATGGAGGTGTGTGAAGTCATAGAATGGAGGTGTGTGAAATCACAGAATGGAGGTGTGAGAAGTCACAGAATGGAGGTGTGTAAAGTGACAGAGTTGAGGTGTGTGAAGTCACAGAATGGAGGTGTATGAAGTCAGAATAGAGGTATGCGAAGTCATAGAATGGAGGTGCGTTAAGTCAGAATGGAGCTGTGGGAATTCATAGAACGGAGGTGTGTGAAGTCAGATTGGAGATGTGTGAACTCTTAGAATGGAGGTATGTGAAGTCACAATGGAGGTGTGTGAAGTTATAGAATTGTGGTTTTTGAAATCACAGAATGGAGGTGTGTGGAGTCATAGAATGGAGATGTGTGAAGTCAGATTGGAAGTGTGTGAAGTCAATGAATGGAGGTGTGTGAACTCAGAAAGGAGTTGTGTGAAGACATAGAATGGAGCTGTGTGAAATCATAGAATGGAGGTGTGTGAAATCATAGAATGGAGGTGTGTGAAGTCAAAGAGTGGAGGTATGTGAAATCACAGAATGGAGGGGTGTGATGTCAGAATAGAGGTGTGCGAAGTCATAGAATGGAGGTGTGTGAAGTCAGAATGGAGCTATGTGAACTCATAGAATGGAGGTGTGTGAAGTCACAATGGAGATGTGTGAAGTCATAGAATCGTGGTTTTTGAAGTCACAGAATGGAGGTGTGTGAAGTCATAGAATGGAGGTGTGTGAAGTCAGATTGGAGGTATGTGAAGTCACAGAATGGAGGTGTGTCAACTCAGAAAGGAGGTATGTGAAGTCATAGAATGGAGGTGTGTGAAGTCAAAGAATGGAGGTGTGGGAAATCATAGAATTGAGGTGTGTGAAGTCAGAATGGAGGTGTGTGAATTAAGAAAGGAGGTGTGTGAAGTCATAGAATGGAGGTGTGTGAAGTCACAATGCAGGTGTGTGAACAGATAGAACGTAGGTGTGTGAAGTCACAATGTAGGTGTTTGAAGTCATAGAATGGAGGTGTGTGAAGTCATAGAATGGAGGTGTGTGAAGTCACAAAATGGAGGTTTGTGAAGTCAAAATGGAGGTGTGTGAAGTCAAAGAATGGACGTGTGTGAAGTCAAAATTGTGGTGTGTGAAGTCACAAATGCAGGTGTGTGAAGTCACAGAATGGAGGTGTGTGAAGTCAAAATGGAGGTGTGTGAGGTCAAAGAATGGATGTGTGTGAGGTCATAGAACGGAGGTGTATGAAGTCATGGAATGGAGGTTTGTGACGTCAAACATTGGAAGCATGTGAAGTTACAGAATGGAGGTGTGTGAAGTCATTGAATGTAGGTGTGTGAAGTCAGAGAATGGAGGTGTGTGAAGTCAGATTGCAGGTGTGTGAAGTCATAGAATGGAGGTTTGTGAAGTCATAGATTGGAACTGTGTGAAGTCATAGAATGGAGGTTGTGTAGTCATAGATTGAAGGTGTGTGGAAGTCATAGTATGGAGGTGTGTGAAGGCACAGAAAGGAGGTGTGTGAATTCACAGAATGGAGTTGTATGAAGTCACAATGGAGGTGTGTGAAGTCATAGAATGGAGGTGTGTGAAATCAAAGAAAGGAGGTTTGTGAAGTCATAGAATGGATTGTGTGTGAAATCACAGAATGGAGGTGTGTGAAGTCACAGAATGGAGGTGTGTAAAGTCACAGATTGGAGGTGTGTGAAGTCACATAATGGAGGTGTGTGAAGTCATAGAATGGAAGTGTGTGAAGTCATAGAATGCAGTTGTGTGAAGTCAGAATAGAGGTGTGCGAAGTCATAGAATGGAGGTGTGTGAAGTCAGAATGGAGCTGTGTGAAGTCATAGAATGGAAGTGTGTGAAGTCAGAATGGAGGTGTGTGAACTCATAGAATGGAGGTGTATGAAGTCAAAATGGAGGTGTGTGAAGTCACAGAATGAATGTGTGTGAACTCAGAAAGGAGGTGTGTGAAGTCATAGAATGGAGGTCTGTGAAGTCATAGAATGGAGGTGTGTGAAATCATAGAATGGAGGTGTGTGAAGTCACAGAATTGAGGTGTGTGAAGTCAGAATGGATGTGTGTGAAGTCAGAATGGAGGTGTGTGAAGTCAGAGAATGGAGGTGGGTGAAGTCACAATGCAGGTGTGTGAACTCATAGAATGGAGGTGTGTGAAGTCACAATGTAGGTTTTATGAAGTCATAGAATGGAGGTGTGTGAAGTCATAGAATGGAGGTGTGTGAAGTCACAGAATGGAGGTGTGTAAAGGCATAGAATGGAGGTGTGTGAAGTCATAGAATGGAGGTGTGTGAAATCATAGAATGGAGGTGTGTGAAGTCACAGAATGGAGGTGTGTGAAGTCACACTATGGAGGGGTGTGAACTCAGATTTGAGGTGTGTGAGGTCACAGAATGGAGATGTGTGAAGTCATATAACGAGGTGTGTGAAGTCACAGAATGGAGGTGTGTGAAGACACAGAATGGAAGTATGTGAACTCAGAGTGGAGGTGTGTGAAGTCACAGAATGGAGGTGTGTGAAGTCATAGAATGGAAGTGTGTGAAGTCATAGAATGGAGGTGAGTGAAGTCAGAATGGAGGTGTGTGAAGTCACAAATGGAGGTGTGTTAACTCAGAATGGAGGTGTGTGAGGCACAGAATGGAGGTGTGTGAAGTCAAAATTCTGATGTGTGTAGTCACAAATGGAGGTGTGTGAAGTCACAGTGTGGAGGTGTGTGAAATCAAAATGGAATTTTGTGAAGTCAAAGAAAGGAGTTGTGTGAAGTCATAGAATGGATGTGTATGAAGTCATGGAATGGAGGTTTGTGAAGTCAAACATTGGAAGTGTGTGAAGTTACAGAATGGAGGTGTGTGAAGTCAGAGAAGGGAGGTGTGTGAAATCAGAGATTGGAGGTGTGTGAAGTCAGAATGGAGATGTGTGAAGTCAGAGAAGGGAGGTGTGCGAAGTCATAGAATGGAGGTGTGTGAAGTCAAAATGCAGATGTGTGAAGTCATAGAATGGAGGTCTGTGAAGTCATAGAATGGAGGTGTGTGAAGTCAAAATTGAGGTGTGTGAACTCATAGAATGGAGGTATGTGAGCTCATAGAATGGAGGTGTGTGATGTCATTGAATGGAGGTGTGTGAAGTCAAAGAATGGAGTTGTGTGTATTCAAACAATGGAAGTGTGTGAAGTCACAGAATGGAGGTGTGTGAATTCACAGAATGGAAGTGTGTGAAGTCAAAATGGAGGTGTGTGAAGTCAAAGAATGGAGGTGTGTGAAGTCAAAGAATGGAGGTGTGTGAAGTCAAAATTGTGGTGTGTGAAGTCACAAATGGAGGTGTGTGAAGTCACAGAATGGAGGTGTGTGAAGTCAAAATGGAGGTGTGTGAAGTCAAAGAATGGAGGTCTGTGAAGTCATAGAATGGAGGTGTATGAAGTCATGGAATGGAGGTTTGTGAAGTCAAACATTAGAAGTGTGTGAAATTACGGAATGAAGGTGTGTGAAGTCATAGAATGGAGGTGTGTCAAGTCACAGAAGGGAGGTGTGTGAAGTCACAGAACGGCGGTGTGTGAAGTCACAATGGAGGTGTGTGAAGTCATAGAATGGAGGTGTGTGAAGTCAAAGAATGGAGGTGTGTGAAGTCATAGAATGGAGGTGTGTGAAATCACAAAATGGAGGTGTGAGAAGTCACAGAATGGAGGTGTGTAAAGTGACAGACTTGAGGTGTGTGAAGTCACAGAATGGAGGTGTTTGAAGTCATAGAATGGAGGTGTGTGAAGTCAAAGAATGGAGGTGTATGAAGTCAGAATACAGGTATGCGAAGTCATAGAATGGAGGTGTGTTAAGTCAGAATGGAGCTGTGGGAATTCATAGAATGAAGGTGTGTGAAGTCAGATTGGAGGTGTGTGAACTCTTAGAATGGAGGTATGTGAAGTCACAGTGGAGGTGTGTGAAGTCATAGAATTGTGGTTTTTGAAATCACAGAATGGAGGTGTGTGGAGTCATAGAATGGAGGTGTGTGAAGTCAGATTGGAGGTGTGTGAAGTCAAAGAATGGAGGTGTGTGAACTCAGAAAGGAGTTGTGGGAAGTCATAGAATGGAGCTGTGTGAAATCATAGAATGGAGGTGTGTGAAATCATAGAATGGAGGTGTGTGAAGTCACAGAATGGAGGTGTGTGAAGTCAGGGAATGGAGGTGTGTGAAGTCACCGAATGGAGTTGTGTGAGCTCAGAATGGAGGTGTGTGATGTCAGAGAATGGAGGTGTTTGAAGTCATAGAATGGAGGTGTGTGAAGTCACAGAATGGAGGTGTGTGAACTCAGAATGGAGGTGTTTGAAGTCATAGATGGAGGTGTGTGAAATCACAGTATGGAGGTGTGTGAAATCATAGAATGGAATTTTGTGAATTCACAGAATGGAGCTGTGTGAAGTCAGAATGGAGGAGTGTGAAGTCATAGAATGGAGGTGTGTGAAGTCAGAATGGAGGTGTGTGAACACATAGAATGGACGTGTGTGAAGTCACAATGGAGGTGTGTGAAGACATAGAATGGAGGTGTGTGAAGTCACAGAATGGAGGTGTGTGAAGTCATAGAATGGAGGTTTGTGAAGTCATAGAATGGAGGTGTGTGAAGTCATAGAATGGATGTTTCTAGACTAAGAATGAAGGTGTGTGAACTCATGGAATGCAGGTTTGTGAAGTCAAAATGGAGATGTGTGAACTCATAGAATGGAGGTGTGTGAAGTCACAGAATGGAGGTGTGAAGTCATAGAATGGGGGTGAGTGAAGTCATTGAAAAGAGGTGTGGGAAGTCATAGAATGGAGAAGTGTGAAGTCATAGAGTGGAGGTGAGTGAAGTCACATATTCAAAGTCTGTGAAGTCATAGAATGGAGGTTTGTGAAGTCATAATGGAGTTGTGTGAACTCATAGAATGGAGGTGTGTGAAGTCACAATGGAGGTTTGTGAAGTCATAGAATGTAGGTATTTGAAGTCACAGAATGGAGGTGTGTGAAGTCATAGAATGGAGGTGTGTGAAGTCAGAATGGAGGTGTGTGAAGTCACAGAATGGAGGTGTGTGAAGTCACAGGATGGAGGTGTGTGAAGTCATAGAATGGAGGTGTGTGAAGTCACAGAATGGAGGTATCTGAAGTCAGAATCGAGGTGTGAAGTCATAGAATAGAGGTGGGTGAAGTCACAGATTCGAGGTCTGTGAAGTCATAGAATGGAGGTGTGTGAAGAATGGAGGTGTGTGAAGTCATAGAATGGAGGTGTGTGAACTCATAGAATGGAGGTCTGTGACGTCACAATGGAAGTGTGTGAATTCACAGAATGGAGGTGTGTGAAGTCATACATTGGTGTGTGAAGTCAGAATGGAGGTGTGTGAACTCACAGAATTGAGGTGTGTGAACTCAGAATGGAGGTGTGTGAAGTCATAGATGGAGGTGTGTGACGTCATAGTATGGAGGTGTGTGAAATCATAGAATGGAGTTTTGTGAATTCACAGAATGGAGGAGTGTGAAGTCAGAATGGCGGAGTGTGAAGTCATAGAATGGAGTTGTGTGAAGTTAGAATGGAGGTGTGTGAACTCATAGAATGGAGGTGTGTGAAGTCACAATGGAGGTGTGTGAAGACATAGAATGGAGGTTTGTGAAGTCACAAATTGGAGGTGTGTGAAGTCATAGAATGGAGGTGTGTGAAGTCATAGAATGGATGTTTGTGAAGTAAGAATGAAGGTGTGTGAACTCATAGAATGGAAGTGTGTGAAGTCACAGAATGGAGGTGTGTGAAGTCATAGAATGGAGCTGTTTGAATTCAGAATGGAGGTGTGTGCAGTCATAGAATGGATGTTTCTGAAGTAGGAATGAAGGTGTGTGAAGTCATAGAATGGAGGTGTGTGAAGTCAAAATGGAGGTGTGTGAACTCAAAGAATGGAGGTGCGTGAACTCATCGAATGGAGGTGTGTGAAGTCATGGAATGGAGGTGTGTGAAGTCACAGAAAGGAGGTGTGTGAAGTCACAGAATGGAGGTGTGTGAAGTCACAGAATGGAGATGTGTGAAGTCAAAATGGTGGTGTGTGAATTCACAAATGGAGGTGTGTGAAGTCAGAATGGAGCTGAGTGAAGTCATAGAATGGAGGTGGGTGAGGGCAGAATGGAAGTGTGTGAACTCGTAGAATGGAGGTGTGTGAAGTCAACATGGAGGTGTGTGAAGTCATAGAATGGTGGTATTTGATGTCAAAGAATGGAGGTGTGTGAAGTCATAGACGGGAGGTGTGTGAACTCAGATTGGAGGTGTGTGAAATCATAGAAACAGGAGTGTCAACTCAGAAACGAGGTGTGTGAAGTCATAGAATGGAGGTGTGTGAAGTCATAGAATCGAAGTATGTGAAATCATAGAATGGAGGTGTGTGAAGTCAGAATGGAGATGTGTGAAGTCATAGAATGGAGGTGTGTGAAGTCACAATGCAGTTGTGTGAACTTATAGAATTGAGGTGGGTGAAGTCACAATGCAGGTGTGTGAAGTCATAGAATGGAGGTGTGTGAAGTCATAGAATGGAGGTGGTGAAGTAACAGAATGGAGGTGTGTGAAGTTATAGATTGGAGGTGTGTGAAGTCACAGAATGGTGGTGTGTGAAGTCATAGAATGGAGGGGTGTGAAGTCATAGAATGGAGGTGTGTTAAGTCATAGAATGGAGGTGTGGAAGTCACAGAATGGAGGTGTGTGAAGTCACAGAATGGAGGTGTGTGAACTGAGAATGGATGTGTGTGAAGTCACAGAATGGAGGTGTGTGAAGTCATACAATGGAGGTGTGTGAAGTCACAGAATGGAGGGGTGTGAATTCATTGAAGGGAGGTGTGTGAAGTCATAGAATGGAGGTGTGTGAAGTCACATAATGGAGGTGTGTGAAGTCACAGAATGGAGGTGTGTGAAGTCACAGAATGGAAGTGGGTGAACTCACAATGGAGGTGTGTGAAGTCACAGAATGGAGGTGTGTGAATTCATAGAAGGGAGGTGTGTGAAGTCATAGAATGGAGGTGTGTGAAGGCACAGAATGGAAGTGTGTCAAGTCAAAATGGAGGTGTGTGAAGTCAGAGAATGGAGGTGTGTGAAGTCAATGAACGCATTTGTGTGAAGTCAAAATTGTGGTGTGTGAAGTCAAAGAATGGATGTGTGTGAAGTCACAGAATGGAGGTGTGTGAAGTCAAAATGGAGGTGTGTGAAGTCAAGGAATGGATGTGTTTGAAGTCATAGAATGGAGGTGTATGAAGTTATGGAATTGAGGTTTGTGAAGTCAAATATTGGAAGTGTGTGAAGTTACAGAATGGAGGTGTGTGAAGTCATAGAATGGAGGTGTGTGAAGTCAGAGAATGGAGGTGTGTGAAGTCATAGATTGGAGGTGTGTGAAGTCACAGAGGGAGGTGTGTGAAGTCACAGAATGGAGTTCTGTGAAGTCACAGTGGAGGTGTGTGAAGTCATAGAATGGAGGTGTGTGAAGTCAAAGAATGGAGGTGTGTGAAGTCATAGAATGGAGGTGTGTGAAGTCACAGCATGGAGGTGTGTGAACTCAGAATGGAGATGTGTGAAGTCATAGAATGGAGGTGTGTGAAGTCACAATGCAGGTGTGTGAACTCATAGAATGGAGGTGAGTGAAGTCACAATGCAGGTGTGTGAAGTCATAGAATGGAGTTGTGTGAACTCAGAAAGGAGGTGTGTGAAGTCACAGAATAGAGGTGTGTGAAGTCATACAATGGAGGTGTGTGAAGTTAAAGAATGGAGGTGTGTGAATTCATAGAATGGAGGTGTGTGAAGTCATAGAATGGAGGTGTGTGAAGTCACAGAATGGAGGTGTGTGAAGTAACAGAATGGAGGTGTTTGAAGTCACAGAAGGGAGGTGTGTGAAGTCAGAAGGGAGGTGTGTGAAGTCACAGAATGGAGATGTGTGAACCCAGAATGGAGGTGTGTGAAGTCACAGAATGGAGGTGTGTGAAGTCACAGAATGGAGGTGTGTGAAGTCATAGAATGGAGGTGTGTGAAGTCACAGAATGGAGGTATCTGAAGTCAGAATCGAGGTGTGAAGTCATAGAATAGAGGTGGGTGAAGTCACAGTTTCGAGGTCTGTGAAGTCATAGAATGGAGGTGTGTGAAGAATGGAGGTGTGTGAATTCACAGAATGGAGGTGTGTGAAGTCATACATTGGTGTGTGAAGTCAGAATGGAGGTGTGTGAACTCACAGAATTGAGGTGTGTGAACTCAGAATGGAGGTGTGTGAAGTCATAGATGGAGGTGTGTGACGTCATAGTATGGAGGTGTGTGAAATCATAGAATGGAGTTTTGTGAATTCACAGAATGGAGGAGTGTGAAGTCAGAATGGCGGAGTGTGAAGTCATAGAATGGAGTTGTGTGAAGTTAGAATGGAGGTGTGTGAACTCATAGAATGGAGGTGTGTGAAGTCACAATGGAGGTGTGTGAAGACATAGAATGGAGGTGTGTGAAGTCACAAATTGGAGGTGTGTGAAGTCATAGAATGGAGGTGTGTGAAGTCATAGAATGGATGTTTGTGAAGTAAGAATGAAGGTGTGTGAAGTCATAGAATGGAAGTGTGTGAAGTCACAGAATGGAGGTGTGTGAAGTCATAGAATGGAGCTGTGTGAATTCAGAATGGAGGTGTGTGCAGTCATAGAATGGATGTTTCTGAAGTAGGAATGAAGGTGTGTGAAGTCATAGAATGGAGGTGTGCGAAGTCAAAATGGAGGTGTGTGAACTCAAAAAATGGAGGTGTGTGAACTCATAGAATGGAGGTGTGTGAAGTCATGGAATGGAGGTGTGTGAAGTCATAGAAAGGAGGTGTGTGAAATCACAGAATGGAGGTGTGTGAAGTCACAGAATGGAGATGTGTGAAGTCAAAATGGTGGTGTGTGAATTCACAAATGGAGGTGTGTGAAGTCAGAATGGAGCTGAGTGAAGTCATAGAATGGAGGTGGGTGAGGGCAGAATGGAAGTGTGTGAACTCGTAGAATGGAGGTGTGTGAAGTCAACATGGAGGTGTGTGAATTCATAGAATGGTGGTATTTGATGTCAAAAATGTAGGTGTGTGAAGTCATAGACGGGAGGTGTGTGAACTCAGATTGGAGGTGTGTGATATCACAGAAAGCAGGTGTGTCAACTCAGAAACGAGGTGTGTGAAGTCATAGAATGTAGGTGTGTGAAGTCATAGAATCGAAGTATGTGAAATCATAGAATGGAGGTGTGTGAAATCAGAATGGAGATGTGTGAAGTCATAGAATGGAGGTGTGTGAAGCCACAATGCAGTTGTGTGAACTCATAGAATTGAGGTGGGTGAAGTCACAATGCAGGTGTGTGAAGTCATAGAATGGAGGTGTGTGAAGTCATAGAATGGAGGTGTGTGAAGTGACAGAATGGAGGTGTGTGAAGTTATAGAATGGAGATGTGTGAAGTCACAGAATGGTGGTGTGTAAAGTCATAGAATGGAGTGGTGTGAAGTCATAGAATGGAGGTGTGTTAAGTCATAGAATGGAGGGGTGGAAGTCACAGAATGGAGGTGTGTGAAGTCACAGAAAGGAGGTGTGTGAACTGAGAATGGATGTGTGTGAAGTCACAGAATGGAGGTGTGTGAAGTCATACAATGGAGGTGTGTGAAGTCACAGAATGGAGGGGTGTGAATTCATAGAAGGGAGGTGTGTGAAGTCATAGAATGGAGGTGTGTGAAGTCACATAATGGAGGTGTGTGAAGTCACAGAATGGAGATATGTGAAGTCACAGAATGGAAGTGGGTGAACTCACAATGGAGGTGTGTGAAGTCACAGAATGGAGCTGTGTGAATTCATAGAAGGGAGGTGTGTGAAGTCATCGGATGGAGGTGTGTGAAGGCACAGAATGGAAGTGTGTCAAGTCAAAATGGCGGTGTGTGAAGTCAGAGAATGGAGGTGTGTGAAGTCAATGAATGGACTTGTGTGAAGTCAAAATTGTGGTGTGTGAAGTCAAAGAATGGATGTGTGTGAAGTCACAGAATGGAGGTGTGTGAAGTCAAAATGGAGGTGTATGAAGTCATGGAATGGAGGTTTGTGAAGTGAAACATTGGAAGTGTGTGAAGTTACAGAATGGAGGTGTGTGAAGTCATAGAATGGAAGTGTGTGAAGTCACAATGCAGGTGTGTGAACTCATAGAATGGAGGTGAGTGAAGTCACAATGCAGGTGTGTGAAGTCATAGAATGGAGTTGTGTGAACTCAGAAAGGAGGTGTGTGAAGTCACAGAATAGAGGTTTGTGAAGTCATAGAATGGAGGTGTGTGAAGTCAAAGAATGGAGGTGTGTGAATTCATAGAATGGAGGTGTGTGAAGTCATAGAATCGAGGTGTGTGAAGTCACAGAATGGAGGTGTGTGAAGTAACAGAATGGAGGTGTGTGAAGTCACAGAATGGAAGTGGGTGAACTCACAATGGAGGTGTTTGAAGTCACAGAAGGGAGGTGTGTGAAGTCAGAAGGGAGGTGTGTGAAGTCACAGAATGGAGATGTGTGAACTCAGAATGGAGGTGTGGGAAGTCACAGAATGGACGTTTGTGAAGTCATAGAATGGAGGTGTGTGAGGTCATAGAATGGATGTTTCTGAAGTAAGAATGAAGGTGTGTGAAGTCATAGAATGGAGGTGTGTGAAGTCATAGAATGGAGGTGTGTGAAGTCACAGAATGGAGGTGTGTGAAGTCAGAATGGAGCTGTGAAGTCATAGAATAGAGGTGGGTGAAGTCATAGAAAGGAGTTGTGGGAAGTCATAGAATAGAGGAGTGTGAAGTCATAGAATGGAGGTGAGTGAAGTCACAGATTCGAGGTCTGTGAAGACAGAGAATGGAGCTGTGTCATGTCAGAATTGAGGAGTGTGAAGTCCTAGAATATACGTGTGAGAACTCATAGAATGGAGGTGTGTGACGTCACAATGGAAGTCTGTGAAGTCACAGAATGGAGGTGTGTGAAGTCATATATTGGAGGTATGTGAAGTCAGAATGGAGTTGTGTGAAGTCACAGAATGGAGGTGTGTGAACTCAGAATGGAGGTGTTTGAAGTCATAGATGGAGGTGTGTGAAGTCACAGTATGGAGGTGTGTGAAATCATAGAATGGAATTTTGTGAATTCACAGAATGGAGCTGTGTGAAGTCAGAATGGAGGAGTGTGAAGTCATAGAATGGAGGTGTGTGAAGTCAGAATGGAGGTGTGTGAACACATAGAAAGGACGTGTGTGAAGTCACAATGGAGGTGTGTGAAGACATAGAATGGAGGTGTGTGAAGTCACAGAATGGAGGTGTGTGAAGTCATAGAATGGAGGTGTGTGAAGTCATAGAATGGAGGTGTGTGAAGTCATAGAATGGATGTTTCTAGAGTAAGAATGAAGGTGTGTGAAGTCATGGAATGCAGGTGTGTGAAGTCAAAATGGAGGTGTGTGAACTCATAGAATGGAGGTGTGTGAAGTCACAGAATGGAGGTGTGTGAAGTCAGAATGGAGGTGTGAAGTCATAGAATGGGGGTGGGTGAAGTCATTGAAAAGAGGTGTGGGAAGTCATAGAATGGACAAGTGTGAAGTCATAGAGTGGAGGTGAGTGAAGTCACATATTCAAAGTCTGTGAAGTCATAGAATGGAGGATTGTGAAGTCAGAATGGAGTTGTGTGAACTCATAGAATGGAGGTGTGTGAAGTCACAATGGAGGTGTGTGAAGTCATAGAATGTACGTATTTGAAGTCACAGAATGGAGGTGTGTGAAGTCATAGAATGGAGGTGTGTGAAGTCAGAATGGAGGTGTGTGAAGTCACAGAATGGAGGTGTGTGAAGTCCCAGAATGGAGGTGTGTGAAGTCACAGAATGGAGGTGTGTGAAGTCACCGAATGGAGTTGTGTGAGCTCAGAATGGAGGTGTGTGATGTCAGAGAATGGAGGTGTTTGAAGTCATAGAATGGCGGTGTGTGAAGTCACAGAATGGAGGTATCTGAAGTCAGAATCGAGGTGTGAAGTCATAGAATAGAGGTGGGTGAAGTCACAGATTCGAGGTCTGTGAAGTCATAGAATGGAGGTGTGTGAAGAATGGAGGTGTGTGAAGTCATAGAATGGGGGTGTGTGAACTCATAGAATGGAGGACTGTGACGTCACAATGGAAGTGTGTGAATTCACAGAATGGAGGTGTGTGAAGTCATACATTGGTGTGTGAGGTCTGAATGGAGGTGTGTGAAGTCACAGAATGGAGGTGTGTGAACTCAGATTGGAGGTGTGTGAAGTCATAGATGGAGGTGTGTGAAGTCATAGTATGGAGTTGTGTGAAATCATAGAATGGAGTTTTGTGAATTCACAGAATGGAGGAGTGTGAAGTCAGAATGGCGAAGTGTGAAGTCATACAATGGAGGTGTGTGAAGTTAGAATGGAGGTGTGTGAACTCATAGAATGGAGGTGTGTGAAGTCATAATGGAGGTGTGTGAAGACATAGAATGGAGGTGTGTGAAGTCATAGAATGGATGTGTGTGAAGTCATAGAATGGAGGTATGTGAAGTCATAGAATGGATGTTTGTGAAGTAAGAATGAAGATGTGTGAAGTCATAGAAGGGAAGTGTGTGAAGTCACAGAATGGAGGTGTGTGACGTCATAGAATGGAGCTGTGTGAATTCAGAATGGAGGTGTGTGAAGTGATAGAATGGAGGTGTGTGCAGTCATAGAATGGATGTTTCTGAAGTAGGAATGAAGGTGTGTGAAGTCATAGAATGGAGGTGTGTGAAGTCAAAATGGAGGTGTGTGAACTCAAAGAATGGAGGTGTGTGAACTCATAGAATGGAGGTGTGTGAAGTCATGGAATGGAGGTGTGTGAAGTCACAGAAAGGAGCTGTGTGAAGTCACAGAATGGAGGTGTGTGAAGTCACAGAATGGAGATGTGTGAAGTCATAATGGTGGTGTGTGAATTCACAAATGGAGGTGTGTGAAGTCAGAATGGAGCTGAGTGAAGTCATAGAATGGAGGTGGGTGAGGGCAGAATGGAAGTGTGAACTCGTAGAATGGAGGTGTGTGAAGTCAACATGGAGGTGTGTGAAGTCATAGAATGGTGGTATTTGATGTCAAAGAATGGAGGTGTGTGAAGTCATAGACGGGAGGTGTGTGAACTCAGATTGGAGGTGTGTGAAATCACAGAAAGCAGGTGTGTCAACTCAGAAACGAGGTGTGTGAAGTCATAGAATGGAGGTGTGTGAAGTCATAGAATCGAAGTATGTGAAATCATAGAATGGAGGTGTGTGAAGTCAGAATGGAGATGTGTGAAGTTATAGAATGGAGGTGTGTGAAGTCACAATGCAGTTGTGTGAACTCATAGAATTGAGGTGGGTGAAGTCACAATGCAGGTGTGTGAAGTCATAGATTGGAGGTGTGTGAAGTCATACAATGGAGGTGGTGAAGTGACAGAATGGAGGTGTGTGAAGTTATAGATTGGAGGTGTGTGAAGTCACAGAATGGTGGTGTGTGAAGTCATAGAATGGAGGGGTGTGAAGTCATAGAATGGAGGTGTGTTAAGTCATAGAATGGAGGTGTGGAAGTCACAGAATGGAGGTGTGTGAAGTCACAGAATGGAGGTGTGTGAACTGAGAATGGATGTGTGTGAAGTCACAGAATGGAGGTGTGTGAATTCATAGAAGGGAGGTGTGTGAAGTCATAGAATGGAGGTGTGTGAAGGAACAGAATGGAAGTGTGTCAAGTCAAAATGGAGGTGTGTGAAGTCAGAGAATGGAGGTGTATGAAGTCAATGAATGCACTTGTGTGAAGTCAAAATTGTGGTGTGTGAAGTCAAAGAATGGATGTGTGTGAAGTCACAGAATGGAGGTGTGTGAAGTCACAGAATGGAGGTGTGTGAACTGAGAATGGATGTGTGTGAAGTCACAGAATGGAAGTGGGTGAACTCACAATGGAGGTGTGTGAAATCACAGAATGGAGGTGTGTGAATTCATAGAAGGGAGGTGTGTGAAGTCATAGAATGGAGGTGTGTGAAGGCACAGAATGGAAGTGTGTCAAGTCAAAATGGAGGTGCGTGAAGTCAGAGAATGGAGGTGTGTGAAGTCACATAATGGAGGTGTGTGAAGTCAAAATTGTGGTGTGTGAAGTCAAAGAATGGATGTGTGTGAAGTCACAGAATGGAGGTGTGTGAAGTCAAAATGGAGGTGTGTGAAGTCAAGGAATGGATGTGTTTGAAGTCATAGAATGGAGGTGTATGAAGTCATGGAATGGAGGTTTGTGAAGTCAAACATTGGAAGTGTGTGAAGTTACAGAATGGAGGTGTGTGAAGTCATAGAATGGAGGTGTGTGAAGTCAGAGAATGGAGGTGTGTGAAGTCATAGATTGGAGGTGTGTGAAGTCACAGAGGGAGGTGTGTGAAGTCACAGAATGGAGTTCTGTGAAGTCACAGTGGAGGTGTGTGAAGTCATAGAATGGAGGTGTGTGAAGTCAAAGAATGGAGGTGTGTGAAGTCATAGAATGGAGGTGTGTGAAGTCACAGCATGGAGGAGTGTGAAGTCAGAATGAAGATGTGTGAAGTCATAGAATGGAGGTGTGTGAAGTCACAATGCAGGTGTGTGAACTCATAGAATGGAGGTGAGTGAAGTCACAATGCAGGTGTGTGAAGTCATAGAATGGAGTTGTGTGAACTCAGAAAGGAGGTGTGTGAAGTCACAGAATAGAGGTGTGTGAAGTCATACAATGGAGGTGTGTGAAGTTAAAGAATGGAGGTGTGTGAATTCATAGAATGGAGGTGTGTGAAGTCATAGAATGGAGGTGTGTGAAGTCACAGAATGGAGGTGTGTGAAGTAACAGAATGGAGGTGTTTGAAGTCACAGAAGGGAGGTGTGTGAAGTCAGAAGGGAGGTGTGTGAAGTCACAGAATGGAGATGTGTGAACTCAGAATGGAGGTGTGGGAAGTCACAGAATGGAGGTTTGTGAAGTCATAGAATGGATGTGTGTGAGGTCATAGAATGGATGTTTCTGAAGTAAGAATGAAGGTGTGTGAAGTCATAGAATGGAGATGTGTGAAGTCATAGAATGGAGGTGTGTGAAGTCACAGAATGGAGGTGTGTGAAGTCAGAATGGAGCTGTGAAGTCATAGAATAGAGGTGGGTGAAGTCATAGAAAGGTGTTGTGGGAAGTCATAGAATAGAGGAGTGTGAAGTCATAGAATGGAGGTGAGTGAAGTCACAGATTCGAGGTCTGTGAAGACAGAGAATGGAGCTGTGTGATGTCAGAATTGAGGAGTGTGAAGTCCTAGAATGGACGTGTGTGAACTCATAGAATGGAGTTGTGTGACGTCACAATGGAAGTGTGTGAAGTCACAGAATGGAGGTGTGTGAAGTCATATATTGGAGGTGTGTGAAGTCAGAATGGAGTTGTGTGAAGTCACAGAATGGAGGTGTGTGAACTCAGAATGGAGGAGTGTGAAGTCATAGAATGGAGGTGTGTGAAGTCAGAATGGAGGTGTGTGAACTCATAGAATGGACGTGTGTGAAGTCACAATGGAGTTGTGTGAAGACATAGAATGGAGGTGTGTGAAGTCACAGAATGGAGGTGTGTGAAGTCATAGAATGGAGGTGTGTGAAGTCATAGAATGGATGTTTCTCAAGTAAGAATGAAGGTGTGTGAAGTCATGGAATGGAGGTGTGTGAAGTCAAAATGGAGGTGTGTGAACTCATAGAATGGAGGTGTGTGAAGTCACAGAATGGAGGTGTGTGAAGTCAGAATGGATGTGTGAAGTCATAGAATGGGGGTGGATGAAGTCATGGAAAGGAGGTGTGGGAAGTCATAGAATGGAGAAGTGTGAAGTCACAGAGTGCAGGTGAGTGAAGTCACATATTCAAAGTCTGTGAAGTCATAGAATGGAGGTTTGTGAAGTCAGAATGGAGGTGTGTGATCTCATAGAATGGAGGTGTGTGAAGTCACAATGGAGGTGTGTGAAGTCATAGAATGGAGGTATTTGAAGTCACAGAATGGAGATGTGTGAAGTCATAGAATGGAGGTGTGTGAAGTCAGAATGGAGGTGTGTGAAGTCACAGAATGGAGGTGTGTGAGTCCTAGAATAGAAGTGTGTGAAGTCATAGAATGGAGGTGTGTGAAGTAAGAATGGAGGTGTGTGAAGTCAGAGAATGGAGGTGATTGAAGTCATAGAATGGAGGTGTGTGAAGTCATAGAATGGAGGTGTGTGAAGTCACAGAATGGAGGTGTGTGAACTCTGAATGGAGGTGTGAGAAGTCACAGAATGGAGGTGTGTGAAGTCATAGAATGGAAGTGTGTGACGGCATAGAATGGAGGTTTGTGCAGTAAGAATGGAGGTGTGTAAAGTCACCGAATGGAGTTGTGTGAACTCAGAATGGAGGTGTGTGAACTCATAGAATGGAGGTGTGTGAAGTCACAATGGAGGTGTGTGAAGTCACAGAATGGAGGTGTGTGAAGTCACAGAATGGAGGTGTGTGAAGTCATAGAATGGAGGTGTGTGAAGTCAGAGAATGGAGGTGTGTGAAGTCATAGATTGGAGGTATGTGAAGTCACAGAGGGAGGTGTGTGAAGTCACAGAATGGAGTTCTGTGAAGTCACAGTGGAGGTGTGTGAAGTCATAGAATGGAGGTGTGTGAAGTCAAAGAATGGAGGTGTGTGAAGTCATAGAATGGAGGTGTGTGAAGTCACAGCATGGAGGTGTGTGAAGTCAGAATGGAGATGTGTGAAGTCATAGAATGGAGGTGTGTGAAGTCACAATGCAGGTGTGTGAACTCATAGAATGGAGGTGAGTGAAGTCACAATGCAGGTGTGTGAAGTCATAGAATGGAGTTGTGTGAACTCAGAAAGGAGGTGTGTGAAGTCACAGAATAGAGGTGTGTGAAGTCATACAATGGAGGTGTGTGAAGTTAAAGAATGGAGGTGTGTGAATTCATAGAATGGAGGTGTGTGAAGTCATAGAATGGAGGTGTGTGAAGTCACAGAATGGAGGTGTGTGAAGTAACAGAATGGAGGTGTTTGAAGTCACAGAAGGGAGGTGTGTGAAGTCAGAAGGGAGGTGTGTGAAGTCACAGAATGGAGATGTGTGAACTCAGAATGGAGGTGTGGGAAGTCACAGAATGGAGGTTTGTGAAGTCATAGAATGGAGGTGTGTGAGGTCATAGAATGGATGTTTCTGAAGTAAGAATGAAGGTGTGTGAAGTCATAGAATGGAGGTGTGTGAAGTCATAGAATGGAGGTGTGTGAAGTCACAGAATGGAGGTGTGTGAAGTCAGAATGGAGCTGTGAAGTCATAGAATAGAGGTGGGTGAAGTCATAGAAAGGAGTTGTGGGAAGTCATAGAATAGAGGAGTGTGAAGTCATAGAATGGAGGTGAGTGAAGTCACAGATTCGAGGTCTGTGAAGACATAGAATGGAGCTGTGTGATGTCAGAATTGAGGAGTGTGAAGTCCTAGAATGGACGTGTGTGAACTCATAGAATGGAGTTGTGTGACGTCACAATGGAAGTGTGTGAAGTCACAGAATGGAGGTGTGTGAAGTCATATATTGGAGGTGTGTGAAGTCAGAATGGAGTTGTGTGAAGTCACAGAATGGAGGTGTGTGAACTCAGAATGGAGGAGTGTGAAGTCATAGAATGGAGGTGTGTGAAGTCAGAATGGAGGTGTGTGAACTCATAGAATGGACGTGTGTGAAGTCACAATGGAGGTGTGTGAAGACATAGAATGGAGGTGTGTGAAGTCACAGAATGGAGGTGTGTGAAGTCATAGAATGGAGGTTTGTGAAGTCATAGAATGGATGTTTCTCAAGTAAGAATGAAGGTGTGTGAAGTCATGGAATGGAGGTGTGTGAAGTCAAAATGGAGGTGTGTGAACTCATAGAATGGAGGTGTGTGAAGTCACAGAATGGAGGTGTGTGAAGTCAGAATGGAGGTGTGAAGTCATAGAATGGGGGTGGGTGAAGTCATGGAAAGGAGGTGTGGGAAGTCATAGAATGGAGAAGTGTGAAGTCATAGAGTGCAGGTGAGTGAAGTCACATATTCAAAGTCTGTGAAGTCATAGAATGGAGGATTGTGAAGTCAGAATGGAGGTGTGTGAACTCATAGAATGGAGGTGTGTGAAGTCACAATGGAGGTGTGTGAAGTCATAGAATGGAGGTATTTGAAGTCACAGAATGGAGATGTTTGAAGTCATAGAATGGAGGTGTGTGAAGTCAGAATGGAGGTGTGTGAAGTCACAGAACGGAGGTGTGTGAAGTCCTAGAATGGAAGTGTGTGAAGTCATAGAATGGAGGTGTGTGAAGTAAGAATGGAGGTGTGTGAAGTCAGAGAATGGAGGTGTTTGAAGTCATAGAATGGAGGTGTGTGAAGTCATAGAATGGAGGTGTGTGAAGTCACAGAATGGAGGTGTGTGAACTCTGAATGGAGGTGTGAGAAGTCACAGAATGGAGGTGTGTGAAGTCATAGAATGGAAGTGTGTGACGTCATAGAATGGAGGTTTGTGCAGTCAGAATGGAGGTGTGTGAAGTCACCGAATGGAGTTGTGTGAACTCAGAATGGAGGTGTGTGAACTCATAGAATGGAGGTGTGTGAAGTCACAATGGAGGTGTGTGAAGTCACAGAATGGAGGTGTGTGAAGTCAGGGAATGGAGGTGTGTGAAGTCACAGAATGGAGGTGTGTGAAGTCACGGAATGGAGGTGTGTGAAGTCACAGAATGGAGGTGTGTGAACTCAGAATGGAGGTGTGAGAAATCACAGAATGGAGGTGTGTGAAGTCATAGAATGGAAGTGTGTGAAGTCATAGAATGGAGGTTTGTGAAGTAAGAATGGAGGTGTCGGAAGTCACCGAATGGAGTTGTGTGAACTCAGAATGGAGGTGTGTGAATTCACAGAATGGAGGTTTGTGAAGTCATAGAATGGAATTGTGTGAGGTCATAGAATGGATGTTTCTGAACTAAGAATGAAGGTGTGTGAAGTCATAGAATGGAGGTGTGTGAAGTCTTAGAATGGAGGTGTGTGAAGTCACAGAATGGAGGTGTTTGAAGTCAAAATTGTGGTGTGTGAATTCACAAATGGACGTGTGTGAAGTCAGAATGGAGCTGAGTGAAGTCATAGAATGGAGGTGGGTGAAGGCAGAATGGAAGTGTGTGAACTCGCAGAATGGAGGTGTGGGAAGTCAAAATGGAGGTGTGTGAAGTCATAGAATGGTGGTTTTTGATGTCAAAGAATGGAGGTGTGTGAAGTCACAGATTGAAGGTGTGTGAAGTCATAGAAGGAGGTGTCTGAAGTCACAGAATGGAGGTGTGGGAAGACACAGAATGGAGGTGTGTGAACTCAGAGAGGAGGTGTGTGAAGTCACAGAATGGAGGTGTGTGAAGTCATAGAATGGAAGTGTGTGAAGTCATAGAATGGAGGTGTGTGAAGTCAGAATGGAGGTGTGTGAAGTCACAGAATGGAGGTGTGTGAACCCAGAATGGAGGTGTGTGAAGTCACAGAATGTAGGTTTGTGAAGTCATAGAATGGAGGTGTATGAAGTCATAGAACGGATGTTGCTGAAGTAAGAATGAAGGTGTGTGAAATCATAGAATGGAGGTGTCTGAAGTCATAGAATGGATGTTGCTGAAGTAAGAATGAAGGTGTGTGAACTCATAGAATGGAGGTGTATGAACTCATAGAATGGAGGTGTGTGAATTCATGGAACGGAGGTGTGTAAAGTCACAGAATGGAGGTCTGTAAAGTCACAGAGTGGAGGTGTGTGAAGGCACAGAATGGAGGGGTGCGAAGTCAAAGAATGGAGGAATGTGAAGTCACAGAATGGAGATGTGTGAAGTGAGAATACAGGTGTGCGAAGTCATAAAATGGAGGTGTGTGAAGTCAGAATGGAGCTGTGTGAACTCATAGAATGGAGGTGTGTGAAGTCACAATGGAGATGTGTGAAGTCATAGAATGGTGGTTTTTGAAGTCACAGAATGGAGGTGTGTGAAGTCATAGAATGGAGGTGTGTGAAGTTAGATTAGAGGTATGTGAAGTCACAAAATGGAGGTGTGTCAACTCAGAAATGAGGTATGTGAAGTCATAGAATGGAGGTGTGTGAAGTCACAGAATGGAAGTGGGTGAACTCAAAATGGAGGTGTGTGAAGTAACAGAATGGCGGTGTGTGAATTCATAGAAGGGAGGTGTGTGAAGTCATAGAGTGGAGGTGTGTGAAGTCACAATGGAGGTGTGTGAAGTCATAGAATGGAGGTATTTGAAGTCACAGAATGGAGGTGTGTGAAGTCATAGAATGGAGGTGTGTGAAGTCAGAATGGAGGTGTGTGAAGTCACAGAATGGAGGTGTGTGAAGTCACAGAATGGAGGTGTGTGAAGTCAGGGAATGGAGGTTTGTGAAGTCACAGAATGGAGGTGTGTGAACTCAGAATGAAGGTGTGTGAAGTCACAGAATGGAGGTGTGTGAAGTCCTAGAATGGAGGTGTCTGAAGTCATAGAATGGATGTTGCTGAAGTAAGAATGAAGGTGTGTGAACTCATAGAATGGAGGTGTATGAACTCATAGAATGGAGGTGTGTGAATTCATGGAACGGAGGTGTGTGAAGTCAAAGAATGGAGGTGTATGATGTCAAACAATGGAAGTGTGTGAAGTCATAGAATGGAGGTGTGTGAAGTCTTAGAATGGAGGTGTGTGAAGTCATAGAATGGAGGTGTGTGAAGTCACAGAATGGAAGTGTGTGAAGTCAAAATGGAGGTGTGTGAAGTCAGAGAATGGAGGAGTGTGAAGTCAATGAATGGACTTGTATGAAGCCAAAATTGTGGTGTGTGAAGTCAAAATGGAGGTGTGAGAAGTCAAAGAATGGATGTGTGTGAAGTCATAGAATGGAGGTGTATGAAGTCATGGAAAGGAGGTTTGTGAAGTCAAACATTGGAAGTGTGTGAAGTTACAGAATGGAGGTGTGTGAAGTCATAGAATGGAGGTGTGTGAAGTTAGAGAATGGAGGTGTGTGAAGTCAGAATGCAGGTGTGTGAAGTCATAGAATGGAGGTGTGAGAAGTCATAGAATGGAGGTGTGTGAAGTCATAGATTGGAAGTGTGTGAAGTCATAGATTGGAGGTGTGTGAAGTCACAGAGGGAGGTGTGTGAAGTCACAGAATGGAGTTCTGTGAAGTCACAGTGGAGGTGTGTGAAGTCATAGAATGGAGGTGTGTGAAGTCAAAGAATGGAGGTGTGTGAAGTCATAGAATGGAGGTGTGTGAAGTCACAGTATGGAGGTGTGTGAAGTCAGAATGGAGATGTGTGAAGTCATAGAATGGAGGTGTGTGAAGTCACAATGCAGGTGTGTGAACTCAGAGAATGGAGGTGGGTGAAGTCACAATGCAGGTGTGTGAAGTCATAGAATGGAGTTGTGTGAACTAGGAAAGGAGGTGTGTGAAGTCACAGAATAGAGGTGTGAGAAGTCATACAATGGAGGTGTGGGAAGTCACAGAGTAGAGGTGTGTGATTTCATAGAATGGAGGTGTGTGAAGTCATAGAATCGAGGTGTGTGAAGTCACAGAATGGAGGTGTGTGAAGTAACAGAATGTAGGTGTGTGAAGTCACAGAATGGAAGTGGGTGAACTCACAATGGAGGTGTGTGAAGTCACAGAAGGGAGGTGTGTGAAGTCAGAAGGGAGGTGTGTGAAGTCACAGAATGGAGATGTGTGAACTCAGAATGGAGGTGTGGGAAGTCACAGAATGGAGGTGTGTGAACTCAGAATGGAGGTGTTTGAAGTCATAGATGGAGGTGTGTGAAGTCACAGTATGGAGGTGTGTGAATCATAGAATGGAATTTTGTGAATTCACAGAATGGAGCTGTGTGAAGTCAGAATGGAGGAGTGTGAAGTTATAGAAAGGAGGTGTGTGAAGTCAGAATGGAGGTGTGTGAACTCATAGAATGGACGTGTGTGAAGTCACAAGGGAGGTGTGTGAAGACATAGAATGGAGGTGTGTGAAGTCACAGAATGGAGGTGTGTGAAGTCATAGAATGGAGGTGTGTGAAGTCATAGAATGGAGGTGTGTGAAGTCATAGAATGGATGTTTCTGAAGTAAGAATGAAGGTGTGTGAAGTCATAGAATGGAGGTGTGTGAAGTCAAAATGGTGTTCTGTGAACTCATAGAATGGAGGTGTGTGAAGTCACAGAATGGAGGTGTGTGAAGTCAGAATGGAGGTGTGAAGTCATAGAATGGGGGTGGGTGAAGTCATGGAAAGGAGGTGTGGGAATTCATAGAATGGAGAATTGTGAAGTCATAGAGTGGAGGTGAGTGAAGTCACATATTCAAAGTCTGTGAAGTCATAGAAAGGAGGTTTGTGAAGTCAGAAGGGAGGTGTGTGAACTCATAGAATGGAGGTGTGTGAAGTCACAATGGAGGTGTGTGACGTCATAGAATGGAGGTATTTGAAGTCAGAATGGAGGTGTGTGAACTCATAGAATGGAGGTGTGTGAAGTCACAATGGAGGTGTGTGAAGTCACAGAATGGAGGTGTGAAGTCACAGAATGGAGGTGTGTGAAGTCAGGGAATGGAGGTGTGTGAAGTCAGGGAATGGAGGTGTGTGAAGTCAAAGAATGGAGGTGTGTGAAGTCACGGAATGGAGGTGTGTGAAGTCACAGAATGGAGGTGTGTGAACTCAGAATGGAGGTGTGAGAAATCACAGAATGGACGTGTGTAAAGTCATAGAATGGAAGTGTGTGAAGTCATAGAATGGAGGTTTGTGAAGTAAGAATGGAGGTGTGTGAAGTCATCGAATGGAGTTGTGTGAACTCAGAATGGAGGTGTGTGAATTCACAGAATGGAGGTTTGTGAAGTCATAGAATGGAATTGTGTGAGGTCATAGAATGGAGGTGTGTGAAGTCATAGAATGGAGGTGTGTGAAGTCACAGAATGGAGGTGTGTGAAGTCACGGAATGGAGGAGTGTGAAGTCACAGAATGGAGGTGTGTGAACTCTGAATGGAGGTGTGAGAAGTCACAGAATGGATGTGTGTGAAGTCATAGAATGGAGGTGTATGAAGTCATGGAAAGGAGGTTTGTGAAGTCAAACATTGGAAGTGTGTGAAGTTACAGAATGGAGGTGTGTGAAGTCATAGAATGGAGGTGTGTGAAGTCAGAGAATGGAGGTGTGTGAAGTCAGAATGCAGGTGTGTGAAGTCATAGAATGGAGGTGTAAGAAGTCATAGAATGGAGGTGTGTGAAGTCATAGATTGGAAGTGTGTGAAGTCATAGATTGGAGGTGTGTGAAGTCACAGAGGGAGGTGTGTGAAGTCACAGAATGGAGTTCTGTGAAGTCACAGTGGAGGTGTGTGAAGTCATAGAATGGAGGTGTGTGAAGTCAAAGAATGGAGGTGTGTGAAGTCATAGAATGGAGGTGTGTGAAGTCACAGTATGGAGGTGTGTGAAGTCAGAATGGAGATGTGTGAAGTCATAGAATGGAGGTGTGTGAAGTCACAATGCAGGTGTGTGAACTCAGAGAATGGAGGTGGGTGAAGTCACAATGCAGGTGTGTGAAGTCATAGAATGGAGTTGTGTGAACTAGGAAAGGAGGTGTGTGAAGCCACAGAATAGAGGTGTGAGAAGTCATACAATGGAGGTGTGGGAAGTCACAGAGTAGAGGTGTGTGAATTCATAGAATGGAGGTGTGTGAAGTCATAGAATGGAGGTGTGTGAAGTCACAGAATGGAGGTGTGTGAAGTAACAGAATGTAGGTGTGTGAAGTCACAGAATGGAAGTGGGTGAACTCACAATGGAGGTGTGTGAAGTCACAGAAGGGAGGTGTGTGAAGTCAGAAGGGAGGTGTGTGAAGTCACAGAATGGAGATGTGTGAACTCAGAATGGAGGTCTGGGAAGTCACAGAATGGAGGTGTGTGAACTCAGAATGGAGGTGTTTGAAGTCATAGATGGAGGTGTGTGAAGTCACAGTATGGAGGTGTGTGAATCATAGAATGGAATTTTGTGAATTCACAGAATGGAGCTGTGTGAAGTCAGAATGGAGGAGTGTGAAGTTATAGAAAGGAGGTGTGTGAAGTCAGAATGGAGGTGTGTGAACTCATAGAATGGACGTGTGTGAAGTCACAATGGAGGTGTGTGAAGACATAGAATGGAGGTGTGTGAAGTCACAGAATGGAGGTGTGTGAAGTCATAGAATGGAGGTGTGTGAAGTCATAGAATGGAGGTGTGTGAAGTCATAGAATGGATGTTTCTGAAGTAAGAATGAAGGTGTGTGAAGTCATAGAATGGAGGTGTGTGAAGTCAAAATGGTGTTCTGTGAACTCATAGAATGGAGGTGTGTGAAGTCACAGAATGGAGGTGTGTGAAGTCAGAATGGAGGTGTGAAGTCATAGAATGGGGGTGGGTGAAGTCATGGAAAGGAGGTGTGGGAATTCATAGAATGGAGAATTGTGAAGTCATAGAGTGGAGGTGAGTGAAGTCACATATTCAAAGTCTGTGAAGTCATAGAAAGGAGGTTTGTGAAGTCAGAAGGGAGGTGTGTGAACTCATAGAATGGAGGTGTGTGAAGTCACAATGGAGGTGTGTGACGTCATAGAATGGAGGTATTTGAAGTCAGAATGGAGGTGTGTGAACTCATAGAATGGAGGTGTGTGAAGTCACAATGGAGGTGTGTGAAGTCACAGAATGGAGGTGTGAAGTCACAGAATGGAGGTGTGTGAAGTCAGGGAATGGAGGTGTGTGAAGTCAGGGAATGGAGGTGTGTGAAGTCAAAGAATGGAGGTGTGTGAAGTCACGGAATGGAGGTGTGTGAAGTCACAGAATGGAGGTGTGTGAACTCAGAATGGAGGTGTGAGAAATCACAGAATGGACGTGTGTAAAGTCATAGAATGGAATTGTGTGAAGTCATAGAATGGAGGTTTGTGAAGTAAGAATGGAGGTGTGTGAAGTCATCGAATGGAGTTGTGTGAACTCAGAATGGAGGTGTGTGAATTCACAGAATGGAGGTTTGTGAAGTCATAGAATGGAATTGTGTGAGGTCATAGAATGGAGGTGTGTGAAGTCATAGAATGAAGGTGTGTGAAGTCACAGAATGGAGGTGTGTGAAGTCACGGAATGGAGGTGTGTGAAGTCACAGAATGGAGGTGTGTGAACTCTGAATGGAGGTGTGAGAAGTCACAGAATGGAGGTGTGTGAAGTCATAGAATGGAAGTGTGTGAACTCATAGAATGGAGGTTTGTGATGTCACAATGGAAGTGTGTGAAGTCACAGAATGGAGGTGTGTGAAGTCATACATTGGTGTGTGAGGTCAGAATGGAGGTGTGTGAAATCACAGAATGGAGGTGTGTGAACTCAGATAGGAGGTGTGTGAAGTCATAGATGGAGGTGTGTGAAGTCATAGTATGGAGTTGTGTGAAATCATAGAATAGAGTTTTGTGAATTCACAAAATGGAGTAGTGTGAAGTCAGAATGGCGGAGTGTGAAGTCATAGAATGGAGGTGTGTGAAGTTAGAATGGAGGTGTGTGAACTCATAGAATGGAGGTGTGTGAAGTTAGAATGGAGGTGTGTGAACTCAAAGAATGGAGGTGTGTGAAGTCATAATGGAGGTGTGTGCAGACATAGAATGGAGGTGTGTGAAGTCACAGAATGGAGGTGTGTGAAGTCATAGAATGGAGGTGTGTGAAGTCACAGAATGGAGGTGTATTAAGTCATAGAATGGAGGTGTGTGAAGTCCAAGAAGGGAGGTGTGTGAAGTCAAACAATGGAGGTGTGTGAAGGCACAGAATGGAGGTGTGTGAAGTCACAGAATGAAGGTGTGTGAAGTCAAAATGGAGGTGTGTGTAGTCACAGAATGGAGGTGTGTGAAGTCACAGTATGGAGGTGTTTGAAGTCAAAATTGTGGTGTGTGAATTCACAAATGGAGGTGTGTGAAGTCAGAATGGAGCTGAGTGAAATCATAGAATGGAGGTCCTAGAATGGACGTGTGTGAACTCATAGAATGGAGGTGTGTGATGTCACAATGGAAGTGTGTGAAGTCACAGAATGGAGCTGTGTGAAGTCATAGAATGGAAGTGTGTGAACTCATAGAATGGAGGTTTGTGATGTCACAATGGAAGTGTGTGAAGTCACAGAATGGAGGTGTGTGAAGTCATACATTGGTGTGTGAGGTCAGAATGGAGGTGTGTGAAATCACAGAATGGAGGTGTGTGAACTCAGATAGGAGGTGTGTGAAGTCATAGATGGAGGTGTGTGAAGTCATAGTATGGAGTTGTGTGAAATCATAGAATAGAGTTTTGTGAATTCACAAAATGGAGTAGTGTGAAGTCAGAATGGCGGAGTGTGAAGTCATAGAATGGAGGTGTGTGAAGTTAGAATGGAGGTGTGTGAACTCATAGAATGGAGGTGTGTGAAGTTAGAATGGAGGTGTGTGAACTCAAAGAATGGAGGTGTGTGAAGTCATAATGGAGGTGTGTGCAGACATAGAATGGAGGTGTGTGAAGTCACAGAATGGAGGTGTGTGAAGTCATAGAATGGAGGTGTGTGAAGTCACAGAATGGAGGTGTATTAAGTCATAGAATGGAGGTGTGTGAAGTCCAAGAAGGGAGGTGTGTGAAGTCAAACAATGGAGGTGTGTGAAGGCACAGAATGGAGGTGTGTGAAGTCACAGAATGAAGGTGTGTGAAGTCAAAATGGAGGTGTGTGTAGTCACAGAATGGAGGTGTGTGAAGTCACAGTATGGAGGTGTTTGAAGTCAAAATTGTGGTGTGTGAATTCACAAATGGAGGTGTGTGAAGTCAGAATGGAGCTGAGTGAAATCATAGAATGGAGGTCCTAGAATGGACGTGTGTGAACTCATAGAATGGAGGTGTGTGATGTCACAATGGAAGTGTGTGAAGTCACAGAATGGAGCTGTGTGAAGTCATAATGGAGGAGTGTGAAGTCATAGAATGGAGGTGTGTGAAGTCAGAATGGAGGTGTGTGAACTCATAGAACGGACGTGTGTGAAGTCACAATGGAGGTGTGTGAAGACATAGAATGGAGGTGTGTGAAGTCACAGAATGGAGGTGTGTGAAGCCATAGAATGGAGGTGTGTGAAGTCATAGAATGGAGGTGTGTGAAGTCATACAATGGATGTTTCTGAAGTAAGAATGAAGGTGTGTGAAGTCATGGAATGCAAGTGTGTGAAGTCAAAATGTAGGTGTGTGAACTCATAGAGTGGAGGTGTGTGAAGTCACAGAATGGAGGTGTGTGAAGTCAGAATGGAGGTGTGAAGTCATAGAATGGGGGAGGGTGAAGTCATGGAAAGGAGGTGTGGGAAGTCATAGAATGGAGAAGTGTGAAGTCATAGAGTGGAGGTAAGTATAGTCACATATTCAAAGTCTGTGAAGTCATAAAATGGAGGTTTGTGAAGTCAGAATGGAGGTGTGTGAACTCATAGAATGGAGGTGTGTGAAGTCACAATGGAGGTGTGTGAAGTCACAGAATGGAGGTATTTGAAGTCACAGAATGGAGGTGTCTGAAGTCATAGAATGGAGGTGTGTGAAGTCAGAATGGAGGTGTGTGAAGTCACAGAATGGAGGTGTGTGAAGTCACAGAATGGAGGTGTGTGAAGTCAGGGAATGGAGGTGTGAGAAGTCACAGAATGGAGGTGTATGAACTCAGAATGAAGGTGTGTGAAGTCACAGAATGGAGGTGTGTGAAGGCCTAGAATGGAAGTGTGTGAAGTCATAGAATGGAGGTGTGTGAAGTAAGAATGGAGGTGTGTGAAGTCAGAGAATGGAGGTGTTTGAAGTCATAGAATGGAGGTGTGTGAAGTCATAGAATGGAGGTGTGTGAAGTCACAGAATGGAGTTGTTTGAAGTCATAGAATGGAAGTGTGTGAAGTCATAGAATGGACGTTTGTGAAGTAAGAATGGAGGTGTGTGAAGTCACCGAATGGAGTTGTGTGAACTCAGAATGGAGGTGTGTGAATTCACAGAATGGAGGTTTGTGAAGGCAAAGAATGGTGTTGTGTGAGGTCATAGAATGGATGTTTCTGAAGTAAGAATGAAGGTGTGTGAAGTCAGAGAATGGAGGTGTGTGAAGTCATGGAATGGAAGTGTGTGAAGTCAAAGAATGGAGGTATCTGAAGTCAGAATGGAGGTGTGAAGTCATCTAATAGAGGTGGGTGAAGTCATAGAAAGGAGGTGTGGGAAGTCATAGAATGGAGCAGTGTGAAGTCATAGAGTGGAGGTGAGTGAAGTCACAGATTCGAGGTCTGTGAAGTCATAGAATAGAGGTGTGTGAAGTCAGAATGGAGGTGTGTGAAGTCATAGAATGGAGGTGTGTGATATCACAATGGAAGTGTGTGAAGTCACAGAATGGAGGTGTGTGAAGTCATACATTGGTGTGTGAGGTGAGAATGGAGGTGTGTGAAGTCACAGAATGGAGGTGTGTGAACTCAGATTGGAGGTGTGTGAAGTCATAGATGGAGGTGTGTGAAGTCATATTATGGAGTTGTGTGAAATCATAGAATGGAGTTTTGTGAATTCACAGAATGGATGAGTGTGAAGTCAGAATGGCGAAGTGTGAAGTCATAGAATGGAGGTGTGTGAAGTTAGAATGGAGGTGTGTGAACTCACAGAATGGAGGTGTGTGAAGTCATAATGGAGGTGTGTGAAGACATAGAATGGAGGTGTGTGAAGTCATAGAATGTAGGTGTGTGAAGTCATAGAATGGAGGTGTGTGAAGTCATAGAATGGATGTTTGTGAAGTAAGAATGAAGATGTGTGAAGTCATAGAATGGAAGTGTGTGAAGTCACAGAATGGAGGTGTGTGACGTCATAGAATGGAGCTGTGTGAATTCAGAATGGAGGTGTGTGAAGTGATAGAATGGAGATGTGTGCAGTCATAGAATGGATGTTTCTGAAGTAGGAATGAAGGTGTGTGAAGTCATAGAATGGAGGTGTGTGAAGTCAAAATGGAGATTTGTGAACTCAAAGAATGGAGGTGTGTGAAGTCATGGAATGGAGGTGTGTGAAGTCCAAGAAGGGAGGTGTGTGAAGTCAAACAATGGAGGTGTGTGAAGTCACAGAATGGAGGTATGTGAAGTCACAGAATGGAGGTGTTTGAAGTCAAAATTGTGGTGTGTGAATTCACAAATGGAGGTGTGTGAAGTCAGAATGGAGCTGAGTGAAGTCATAGAATGGAGGTGGGTGAAGGCAGAATGGAAGTGTGTGAACTCGTAGAATGGAGGTGTGTGAAGTCAAAATGGAGGTGTGGGAAGTCATAGAATGGTGGTTTTTGATGTCAAAGAATGGAGGTGTATGAAGTGATAGAATGGAGGTGTGTGAACTCAGATTGGAGGTGTGTGAAATCACAGAAGGGAGGTGTGTCAACTCAGAAACTAGGTGTGTGAAGTCATAGAATGGAGGTGTGTGAATTCACAGAATGAAGGTGTCTGAAGTCACGGAATGGAGGTTTGTGAAGTCACAGAATGTAGGTGTGTGAACTCAGAATGGAGGTGTGAGAAATCACAGAATGGAGGTGTGTGAAGTTCTAGAATGGAAGTGTGTGAAATCATAGAATGGAGGTTTGTGAAGTAAGAATGGAGGTGTGTGAAGTCACCGAATGGAGTTGTGTGAACTCAGTATGGAGGTGTGTGAATTCACAGAATGGAGGTTTGTGAAGGCATAGAATGGAGTTGTGTGAGGTCATAGAATGGATGTTTCTGAAGTAAGAATGAAGGTGTGTGAAGTCAGAGAATGGAGGTGTGTGAAGTCATAGAATGGAGGTGTGTGAAGTCAAAGAATGGAGGTATCTGAAGTCAGAATGGAGGTGTGAAGTCATCTAATAGAGGTGGGTGAAGTCATAGAAAGGAGGTGTGGGAAGTCATAGAATGGAGCAGTGTGAAGTCATAGAGTGGAGGTGAGTGAAGTCACAGATTCGAGGTCTGTGAAGTCATAGAATAGAGGTGTGTGAAGTCAGAATGGAGGTGTGTGAAGTCATAGAATGGAGGTATGTGAACTCATAGAATGGAGGTGTGTGATATCACAATGGAAGTGTGTGAATCACAGAATGGAGGTGTGTGAAGTCATACATTGGTGTGTGAGGTATGAATGGAGGTGTGTGAAGTCACAGAATGGAGGTGTGTGAACTCAGATTGGAGGTGTGTGAAGTCATAGATGGAGGTGTGCGAAGTCATAGTATGGAGTTGTGTGAAATCATAGAATGGAGTTTTGTGAATTCACAGAATGGAGGAGTGTGAAGTGAGAATGGCGAAGTGTGAAGTCATAGAATGGAGGTGTGTGAAGTTAGAATGGAGGTGTGTGATCTCATAGAATGGAGGTGTGTGATGTCATAATGGAGGTGTGTGAAGACATAGAATGGAGGTGTGTGAAGTCATAGAATGGAGGTGTGTGAAGTCATAGAATGGAGGTGTGTGAAGTCATAGAATGGATGTTTGTGAAGTAAGAATGAAGATGTGTGAAGTCATAGAATGGAAGTGTGTGAAGTCACAGAATGGAGGTGTGTGACGACATAGAATGGAGCTGTGTGAATTCAGAATGGAGGTGTGTGAAGTTATAGAATGGAGGTGTGTGCAGTCATAGAATGGATGTTTCTGAAGTAGGAATGAAGGTGTGTGAAGTCATAGAATGGAGGTGTGTGAAGTCAAAATGGAGGTTTGTGAACTCAAAGAATGGAGATGTGTGAAGTCATGGAATGGAGGTGTGTGAAGTCCAAGAAGGGAGGTGTGTGTAGTCAAACAATGGAGGTGTGTGAAGTCACAGAATGGAGGTGTGTGTAGTCACAGAATGAAGGTGTGTGAAGTCAAAATGGAGATGTGTGAAGTCACAGAATGGAGGTGTGTGAAGTCACAGAATGGAGGTGTTTGAAGTCAAAATTGTGGTGTGTGAATTCACAAATGGAGGTGTGTGAAGTCAGAATGGAGCTGAGTGAAGTCATAGAATGGAGGTGGGTGAAGGCAGAATGGAAGTGTGTGAACTCGTAGAATGGAGGTGTGTGAAGTCAAAATGGAGGTGTGGGAAGTCATAGAATGGTGGTTTTTGATGTCAAAGAATGGAGGTGTGTGAAGTCATAGAATGGAGGTGTGTGAACTCAGATTGGAGGTGTGTGAAATCACAGAAGGGAGGTGTGTCAACTCAGAAACTAGGTGTGTGAAGTCATAGAATGGAGGTGTGTGAATTCACAGAATGAAGGTGTGTGAAGTCATAGAAGGAGGTGTCTGAAGTCACAGAATGGAGGTGTGTGAAGATACAGAATGGAGGTGTGTGAACTCAGATAGGAGGTGTGTGAAGTCACAGAATGGAGGTATGTGAAGTCATAGAATGGAAGTGTGTGAAGTCATAGAATGGAGGTGTGTGAAGTCAGAATGGAGGTGTGTGAAGTCACAGAATGGAGGTGTGTGAACCCAGAATGGAGGTGTGTGAAGTCACAGAATGGAGGTTTGTGAAGTCATAGAAAGGAGGTGTATGAAGTCATAGAATGGATGTTGCTGAAGTAAGAATGAAGGTGTGTGAAGTCATAGAATGGAGGTGTCTGAAGTCATAGAATGGATGTTGCTGAAGTAAGAATGAAGGTGTGTGAACTCATAGAATGGAGGTGTGTGAATTCATGGAACAGAGGTGTGTGAAGTCAAAGAATGGAGGTGTATGACGTCAAACAATGGAAGTGTGTGAAGTCATAGAATGGAGGTGTGTGAAGTCTTAGAATGGAGGTGTGTGAAGACATAGAATGGAGGTGTGTGAAATCACAGAAGGGAGGTGTGTGAAGTCACAGAATGGAGGTCTGTAAAGTCACAGAGTGGAGGTGTGTGAAGGCACAGAATGGAGGGGTGTGAAGTGAAAGAATGGAGGAATGTGAAGTCACAGAATGGAGATGTGTGAAGTGAGAATACAGGTGTGCGAAGTCATAGAATGGAGGTGTGTGAAGTCAGAATGGAGCTGTGTGAACTCATAGAATGGAGGTGTGTGAAGTCACAATGGAGATGTGTGAAGTCATAGAATGGTGGTTTTTGAAGTTACAGAATGGAGGTGTGTGAAGTCATAGAATGGAGGTGTGTGAAGTTAGATTAGAGGTATGTGAAGTCACAAAATGGAGGTGTGTCAACTCAGAAATGAGGTATGTGAAGTCATAGAATGGAGGTATGTGAAGTCACACAATGGAAGTGGGTGAACTCAAAATGGAGGTGTGTGAAGTCACAGAATGGCGGTGTGTGAATTCATAGAAGGGAGGTGTGTGAAGTCATAGCATGGAGGTGTGTGAAGTCACAGAATGGAAGTGTGTGAAGTCAAAATGGAGGTGTGTGAAGTCAGAGAATGGAGGTGTGTGAAGTCAATGAATGCACTTGTGTGAAGCCAAAATTGTGGTGTGTGAAGTCAAAGAATGGATGTGTGTGAAGTCACAGAATGGAGGTGTGTGAAGTCAAAATGGAGGTGTGTGAAGTCAAAGAATGGATATGTGTGAAGTCATAGAATGGAGGTGTATGAAGTCATGGAATGGAGGTTTGTGAAATCAAACATTGGAAGTGTGTGAAGTTACAGAATGGAGGTGTGTGAAGTTATAGAATGGAGGTGTGTGAAGTCAGAGAATGGAGGTGTGTGAAGTCAGAATGCAGGTGTGTGAAGTCACAGAATGGAAGTGTGTGAAGTCAAAATGGAGGTGTGTGAAGTCAGAGAATTTAGGTGTGTGAAGTCAATGAATGCACTTGTGTGAAGCCAAAATTGTGGTGTGTGAAGTCAAAGAATGGATGTGTGTGAAGTCACAGAATGGAGGTGTGTGAAGTCAAAATGGAGGTGTGTGAAGTCAAAGAATGGATATGTGTGAAGTCATAGAATGGAGGTGTATGAAGTCATGGAATGGAGGTTTGTGAAGTCAAACATTGGAAGTGTGTGAAGTTACAGAACGGAGGTGTGTGAAGTCATAGAATGGAGGTGTGTGAAGTCAGAGAATGGAGGTGTGTGAAGTCAGAATGCAGGTGTGTGAAGTCATAGAATGGAGGTGTGTGAAGTCATAGAATGGAGGTGTGTGAAGTCATAGATTGGAAGTGTGTGAAGTCATAGATTGGAGGTGTGTGAAGTCACAGAGGGAGGTGTGTGAAGTCACAGAATGAAGTTCTGTGAAGTCACAGTGGAGGTGTGTGAAGTCATAGAATGGAGGTGTGTGAAGTCAAAGAATGGAGGTGTGTGAAGTCATAGAATGGAGGTGTGTGAAGTCACAGCATGGAGGTGTGTGAAGTCAGAATGGAGATGTGTGAAGTCATAGAATGGAGGTGTGTGAAGTCACAATGCAGGTGTGTGAACTCATAGAATGGAGGTAAGTGAAGTCACAATGCAGGTGTGTGAAGTCATAGAATGGAGTTGTGTGAACTAGGAAAGGAGGTGTGTGAAGTCACAGAATAGAGGTGTGTGAAGTCATACAATGGAGGTGTGTGAAGTCAAAGAATGGAGGTGTGTGAATTCATAGAATGGAGGTGTGTGAAGTCATAGAATGGAGGTGTGTGAAGTCACAGAATGGAAGTGGGTGAACTCAAAATGGAGGTGTGTGAAGTCACAGAACGGCGGTGTGTGAATTCATAGAAGGGAGGTGTGTGAAGTCATAGAATGGAGGGGTGTGAAGTCATAGAAAGTCATAGAATGGAGGTGTGTTAAGTCATAGAATGGAGGTGTGGAAGTCACAGAATGGAGGTGTGTGAAGTCACAGAATGGAGGTGTGTGAACTGAGAATGGAGGTGTGTGAAGTCACAGAATGGAGGTGTGTGAAGTCATACAATGGAGGTGTGTGAAGTCACAGAATGGAGGGGTGTGAATTCATAGAAGGGAGGTGTGTGAAGTCATAGAATGGAGGGGTGTGAAGTCACATAATGGAGGTATGGGAAGTCACAGAATGGAGGTGTGTGAAGTCACAGAATGGAAGTGGGTGAACTCACAATGGAGGTGTGTGAAGTCACAGAATGGAGGTGTGTGAATTCATAGAAGTGAGGTGTGTGAAGTCATAGAATGGAGGTGTGTGAAGTCACAGAATGGAAGTGTGTGAAGTCAAAATGGAGGTGTGTGAAGTCAGAGAATGGAGGTGTGTGAAGTCAATGAATGGACTTGTGTGAAGTCAAAATTGTGGTGTGTGAAGTCAAAGAATGGATGTGTGTGAACTCACAGAATGGAGGTGTGTGAAGTCAAAATGGAGGTGTGTGAAGTCAAAGAATGTATGTGTTTGAAGTCATAGAATGGAGGTGTATGAAGTCATGGAATGGAGGTTTTTGAAGTCAAACATTGGAAGTGTGTGAAGTTACAGAATGGAGGTGTGTGAAGTCATAGAATGGAGGCGTGAGAAGTCAGAGAATGGAGGTGTGTGAAGTCAGAATGCAGGTGTGTGAAGTCATAGAATGGAGATGTGTGAAGTCATAGAATGGAGGTGTGTGAAGTCATTGATTGGAAGTGTGTGAAGTCATAGATTGGAGGTGTGTGAATTCACAGAGGGAGGTGTGTGAAGTCACAGAATGGAGTTCTGTGAAGTCACAGTGTAGGTGTGTGAAGTCATAGAATGGAGGTGTGTGACGTCAAAGAATGGAGGTGTGTGAAGTCATAGAATGGAGGTGTGTGAAGTCACAGCATGGAGGTGTGTGAAGTCAGAATGGAGATGTGTGAAGTCATGGAATGGAGGTGTGTGAAGTCACAATGCAGGTGTGTAAACTCATAGAATGGAGGTGGGTGAAGTCACAATGCAGGTGTGTGAAGTCATAGAATGGAGTTGTGTGAACTGAGAAAGGAGGTGTGTGAAGTCACAGAATAGAGGTGTGTGGAGTCATACAATGGAGGTGTGTGAAGTCACAGAATGGAGGTGTGTGAATTCATAGAATGGAGGTATGTGAAGTCATAGAATGGAGGTGTGTGAAGTCACAGAATGGAGGTGTGTGAAGTAACAGAATGGAGGTGTGTGAAGTCACAGAATGGAAGTGGGTGAACTCACAATGGAGGTGTTTGAAGTCACAGAAGGGAGGTGTGTGAAGTCAGAAGGGAGGTGTGTGAAGTCACAGAATGGAGATGTGTGAACTCAGAATGGAGGTGTGGGAAGTCACAGAATGGAGGTTTGTGAAGACATAGAATGGAGGTGTGTGAGGTCATAGAATGGATGTTCCTGAAGTAAGAGTGAAAGTGTGTGAAGTCATAGAATGGAGGTGTGTGAAGTCATAGAATGGAGGTGTGTGAAGTCACAGAATGGAGGTGTGTGAAGTCAGAATGGAGCTGTGAAGTCATAGAATAGAGGTGGGTGAAGTCATAGAAAGGAGTTGTGGGAAGTCATAGAATAGAGGAGTGTGAAGTCATAGAATGGAGGTGAGTGAAGTCACAGATTCGAGGTCTGTGAAGACATAGAATGGAGCTGTGTGATGTCAGAATTGAGGAGTGTGAAGTCCTAGAATGGACGTGTGTGAACTCATAGAATGGAGGTGTGTGATGTCACAAGGGAAGTGTGTGAAGTCACAGAATGGAGGTGTGTGAAGTCATATATTGGAGGTGTGTGAAGTCAGAATGGAGTTGTGTGAAGTCACAGAATGGAATTTTGTGAATTCACAGAATGGAGGTGTGTGAAGTCATAGATGGAGGTGTGTGGAGTCACAGTATGGAGGTGTGTGAAGTCAGAATGGAGGTGTGTGAACTCATAGAATGGACGTGTATGAAGTCACAATGGAGGTGTGTGAAGACATAGAATGGAGGTGTGTGAAGTCACAGAATGGAGGTGTGTGAAGCCATAGAATGGAGGTGTGTGAAGTCATAGAATGGAGGTGTGTGAAGTCATAGAATGGATGTTTCTGAAGTAAGAATGAAGGTGTGTGAAGTCATGGAATGCAGGTGTGTGAAGTCAAAATGTAGGTGTGTGAACTCATAGAACGGAGGTGTGTGAAGTCACAGAATGGAGGTGTGTGAAGTCAGAATGGAGGTGTGAAGTCATAGAATGGGGGTGGGTGAAGTCATGGAAAGGAGGTGTGGGAAGTCATAGAATGGAGAAGTGTGAAGTCATAGAGTGGAGGTGAGTGAAGTCACATATTCAAAGTCTGTGAAGTCATAGAATGAAGGTTTGTGTAGTCAGAATGGAGGTGTGTGAATTCATAGAATGGAGGTGTGTGAAGTCACAATGGAGGTGTGTGAAGTCAGAGAATGGAGGTGTGTGAAGTCACAGAAAGGAGGTGTGTGAAGTCAGGGAATGGAGGTGTGAGAAGTCACAGAATGGAGGTGTATGAACTCAGAATGAAGGTGTGTGAAGTCACAGAATGGAGGTGTGTGAAGGCCTAGAATGGAAGTGTGTGAAGTCATAGAATGGAGGTGTGTGAAGTAAGAATGGAGGTGTGTGAAGTCAGAGAATGGAGGTGTTTGAAGTCATAGAATGGAGGTGTGTGAAGTCAAAGAATGGAGGTGTGTGAAGTCACATAATGGAGGTGTGTGAAGTCACGGAATGGAGGAGTGTGAAGTCACAGAATGGAGGTGTGGGAAGTCACAGAATGGAGGTTTGTGAAGTCATAGAATGGAGGTGTGTGAGGTCATAGAATGGATGTTCCTGAAATAAGAGTGAAAGTGTGTGAAGTCATAGAATGGAGGTGTGTGAAGTCATAGAATGGAGGTGTGTGAAGTCACTGAATGGAGGTGTGTGAAGTCAGAATGGAGCTGTGAAGTCATAGAATATAGGTGGGTGAAGTCATAGAATGGAGGTGTGTGAAGTCACAGAATGTAGGTGTGTGAAGTCAGAATGGAGGTGTGTGAAGTCATAGAATGGAGGTGTGTGAAGTCATAGAATGGATGTGTGTGAAGTCAGAATGGAGGTGTGTGAAGTCACAGAATGGAGGTTTGTGAAGTCATAGAATGGAATTGTGTGAAGTCATAGAATGGATGTTTCTGAAGTAAGAATGAACGTGTGTGAAGTTATAGAATGGAGGTGTGTGAAGTCATAGAATGGAGGTGTGTGAAGTCACAGAATGTAGGTGTGTGAAGTCAGAATGGAGGTGTGTGAAGTCATAGAATGGAGGTGTGTGAAGTCAGAATGGATGTGTGTGAACTCATAGATTGGAGGTGTGTGACGTCACAGTGGAAGTGTGTGAAGTCATAGAATGGAAGTGTGTGAAGTCACAGAATTGAGGTGTGTGAAGTCATAGAATGGAGGTATGTGAAGTCACAGAATGGAGGTGTGTAAAGTCAAAGAATGGAGCTGTGTGAAGATATACAATGGATGTTTGTAAAGTAAGAATGAAGGTGTGTGAAGTCATAGAATGGAAGTGTGTGATGTCAAAGAATTTAGGTTTGTGAAGACATAGAATGGAGCTGTGTGAAGTCAGAATGGAGGTGTGTGAAGTCACAGAATGGAGGTGTGTCAACTCAGAATTTAGGTGTGTGAAGTCAAAGAATAGAGGTGTGTGAAGTCATAGAATGGAGGTGTGTGAAGTCATAGAATGGAGGTGTGTGAAGTTATAGAATGGAGGTGTGTGAAGTCACAGAATGGAGGTGTGTGAAGTCAGAATGGAGGTGAGTAGTCATAAATTGGAGGTGGGTGAATTCATAGAAAGGACGTGTGGAAAGTCATAGAATGGAGGAGTGTGAAGTCATAGAGTGCAGGTGAGTGAAGTCACAGATTCGAGGTCTGTGAAATCATAGAATGGAGGTGTGTGATATCAGATTGGAGTTGTGTGAAGTCAAAGAATGTAGGTGTGTGAAGTCATTGAATGGAGGTGTGTGAAGCCAGAGAATGGAGGTGTGTGAAGTCAGAATGGAGGTGTGTGAAGTCATAGAATGGAGGTGTGTGAAGTCAGAATGGAGGTGTGTGAACTCATAGAATGGAGGTGTGTGACCTAACAATGGAAGTGTGTGAGGACATAGAATGGAGGTGTGTGAAGTCACAAAATGGAGGTTTGTGAAGTCATAGAATGGAGGTATGTGAAGTCACAGAATGGAGGTGTGTAAAGTCATGGAATGGATGTGTGTGAAGTTATAGAATGGATGTTTGTAAAGTAAGAATGAAGGTGTGTGAAGTCATAGAATGGAGTTGTGTGATGTCAAAGAATGGAGGTGTGAGAAGTCATAGAATGGAGCTGTGTGAAATCAGAATGGAGGTGTGTGAACTCACAGAATGGAGGTGTGTCAACTCAGAATTTAGGTGTGTGGGGTCAAAGAATGGAGGTGTGTGAAGTCAAAGAATGGAGGTGTGTGAAGTCATAGAATGGAGGTGTGTGAAGTCATAGAATGTATGCTTGTGAATTAAGAATGAAGTTTTGTGAAGTCATAGAATGGAGGTGTGTGTAGTCACAGAATGGAAGTGTGTGAAGTCACAGAATGGAGGTGTGTGAAGTCAAAATGGAGGTGTGAAGTCATACAATGGAATTGGGTGAAGTCATAGAAAGGCGGTGTGGGAAGTCATAGAATGGAGGTGTGTGAAGTCATAGAATGGAGGTGTGTGAACTCATAGCATGGTAGTGTGTGTAGTCACAATGGAGGTGTGTGAAGTCAGAGAATGGAGGTGTGTGAAGTCATAGAATGGAGGTGTGTGAAGTCATAGAATGGAGGTGTGTGAAGTCACAGAATGGAGGTGTGGGAAGTCACAGATTGGAGGTGTGTGAAGTCCCAGAATGTAGGTGTGTGAACTCAGAATCGAGGTGTGTAAAGTCACAGAATGGAGGTGTGTGAAATCATAGAATGGAAGTGTGTGAAGTCATAGAATGGAGGTGTGTGAAATCACAGAATGCACGGTTTGAAGTCATAGAATGGAGGTGTGTGAAGTCACAGAATTGAGGTGTTTGAAGTCATATATTGGAGGTGTGTGAAGTCAAAATGGATGTGTGAAGTCATAGAATGGACCTGTGTAAAATCATAGAATGAGGGTGTGTGAGGTCATAGAATGGAGGTTTGTGAAGGCACAGAATGGAAGTGTGTGAAATCATAGAATGAAGGTGTGTGAAGTCATAGACGGGAAGTGTGTGAAGTCACAGAATGGAGGTCTGTGAAGTCACAGAATGGAGGTGTGTGAAGTCACAGAATACAGGTGTGTGAACTCAGAATGGAGGTGTGTGAAGTCAGAGAATGGAGGTGTGTGAAGTCATAGAATGGAAGTGTGTGAAGTCATAGAATGGAGGTGTGTGAAGTCAGAATGGAGGTGTGTGAAGTCACTGAATGGAGTTGTGTGAACTCAGAATGGAGGTGTGTGTAGTCACAGAAAGGAGGTTTGTGAAGTCCTAGAATGGAGGTGTGTTAATTCATAGAATGGATGTTTCTGAAGTAAGAATGAAGGTGTGTGATGTCATAGAATGGAGGTGTGTGAAGTCATAGAATGGAGATGTGTGAAGTCACAGAATGGAGGTGTGTGAAGTCAGAATGGAGGTGTGTAGTCATAGATTGGAGGTGGGTGAAGTCATAGAAAGGAGGTGTGGGAAGTCATAGAATTGAGGAGTGTGAAGTCATAGAGTGCAGGTGAGTGAAGTAACAGATTCGAGGTCTGTGAAATCATAGAATGGAGGTGTGTGATGTCAGATTGGAGGTGTGTGAAGTCAAAGAATGTAGGTGTGTGAAGTCATTGAATGGAGGTGTGTGACGTCACAGAATGGAGGTGTGTGAAGTCAGAATTGAGGTTTGCGAAGTCATAGAATGGAGGTGTTTGAAGTCAGAATAGAGGTGTGTGAAGTCATAGAATAGAGGTCTCTGAAGTCACTGAAGGGAGGTGTAGGAAGTCACAGAATGGAGGTGAGTTATGTCACAGAAAGGAGGTGTGTGAACTCAGAATGGAGGTGTGTAAAGTCACAGAATGGAGGTGTGTGAAGTCATAGAATGGAAGTGTGTGAAGTCATAGAATGGAGCTGTATGAAATCACAGAATGGACGGTATGAAGTCATAGAATGGAGGTGTGTGAAGTCACAGAACTGAGGTGTTTGAAGTCATATATTGGAGGTGTGTGAAGTCAAAATGCATGTGTGAAGTCACAGAATGGAAGTTTGTGAAGTCATATAATGGAGGTGTGTGAACTCATAGAATGGATGTTTCTGAAGTAAAAATGAAGGTGTGTGAAGTCATAAAATGGAGGTGTGTGAAGTCACAGAATGGAGGTGTGTGAAGTCAGAATGGAGGTGTGTAGTCATAGATTGGAGGTGGGTGATGTCATAGAAAGGAGGTGTGGAAAGTCATAGAATGGAGGAGTGTGAAGTCATAGAATGAATGTTTCTGAAGTAAAAATGAAGGTGTGTGAAGTCATAGAATGGAGGTGTGCGAAGTCACAAAATGGAGGTGTGTGAAGTCAGAATGGAGGTGTGTGAAGTCAGAATGGAGGTGTGTGAACTCATAGAATGGAGGTGTGTGACGTCACAATGGAAGTGTGTGAAGTCATAGAATGGAGGTGTGTGATGTCAGAATGGAGTTGTGCGAAGTCATAGAATAGAGGTGTGTGAAGTCAGAATGGAGGTGTGTGAAGTCATAGATGGAGTTGTGTGAAGTCATAGTATGGAGGTGTGTGAAATCATAGAATGGAGATTTGTGAAGTCACAGAATGGAGCTGTGTGAATTCAGAATGGAGGTGTGTGAAGTCATAGAATGGAGGTGTGTGAAGTCAGAATGGAGGTGTGTGAACTCATAGAATGGAGGTGTGTGACGTCACAATGGAAGTGTGTGAAGTCATAGAATGGAGGTGTGTGAAGTAAGAGAATGGAGGTGTGTGAAATCATAGAATGGAAGTATGTGAAGTGAGACAATGGAGGTGTGTAAAGTCATAGAATTGAGGTGTGTGAAGTTATAGAATGGATGTTTGTAAAGTAAGAATGAAGGTGTGTGAAGTCATAGAATGTAGGTGTGTGAAGTCAAAGACTGGAGATGTGTGAAGTCATAGAATGGAGCTGTGTGAAGTCAGAATGGAGGTGTGTGAAGTCACATAATGGAGGTGTGTCAACTCAGAATTTAGGTGTATGAAGTCAAAGAATGGAGGTGTGTGAAGTCATAGAATGCAGGTGTGTGAAGTCATAGAATGGAGGTGTGTGAAGTCATAGAATGGAGGTGTGTGAAGTCAGAATGGAGATGTGTGTAGTCACCGAATGGAGGTTTGTGAAGTCATAGAATGGAGGTGTGTGAAGTCATAGAATGGATGTTTCTGAAGTATGAATGAAGGTGTGTGAAGTCATAGAATGGAGGTGTGCGAAGTCACAAAATGGAGGTGTGTGAAGTCAGAATGGAGGTGAGTAGTCGTAGATTGGAGGTGGGTGAAGTCATAGAAAGAAGGTGTGGGAAGTCATAGAATGGAGGAGTATGAAGTCATAGAGTGCAGGTGAGTGAAGTCACAGATTCGAAGTCTGTGAAGTCATAGAATGGAGTTGTGTGATGTCAGAATGGAGGTGTGCGATGTCATGGGATAGAGGTGTGTGAAGTCAGAATGGAGGTGTGTGAAGTCATACATGAAGTTGGGTGAAGTCATAGTATGGAGGTGTGTGAAATCATAGAATGGAGTTTTGTGAAGTCACAGAATGGAGCTGTGTGATTTCAGAATGGAGGTGTGTGAAGTCATAGTATGGAGGTGTGTGAAATCAAGGAATGGAGTTTTGTGAAGTCACAGAATGGAGCTGTGTGAAGTCACAGAATGGAAGTGTGTGAATTCATAGAATGGAGGTGTGTGAAGTCACAGAATGGAGGTGTGTGAAGTCATAGAATGGAGGTATGTGAAGTCTCAGAATGGAGGTGTGTGAACTCATAGAATGGAGGTGTGTGAAGTCACAGAATGGAAGTGTGTGAAGTCATAGAATGGAGGTGTGTGAAGTCACAGAATGGAGGTGTGTGAAGTCATAGAATGGAGGTATGTGAAGTCTCAGAATGGAGTTGTGTGAAGTCACAGAATGGAGGTGTGTAAAGTCATAGAATGGAGGTGTGTGAAGTTATAGAATGGATATTTGTAAAGTAAGAATATAGGTGTGTGAAGTCATAGAATAGAGGTGTGTGACGTCAAAGAATGGAGGTGTGCAAAGTCATAGAATGGAGCTGTGTGAAGTCAGAATGGAGGTGTGTGAAGTCACAGAATGGAGGTGTGTCAACTCAGAATTTAGGTGTGTGAAGTTAAAGAATGGAGGTGTGTGAAGTCATAGAATGCAGGTGTGTGAAGTCATAGAATGGAGGTGTGTGAAGTCAGAATGGAGGTGTGTGAAGTCACAGAATTGAGGTGTGTGAACACAGAATGGAGGTGTGTGAAGTCAAAGAATGGAGGTGTGGGAAGTCATAGAATGGAGGTGTGTGAAGTCATAGAATATATGTTTGTGAAGTAAGAATGAAGGTGTGTGAAGTCACAGAATGGAGGTGTGTGAAGTCACAGAATGGAGGTGTGTGAAGTCATAGAATGGAGGTGTGTGAAGTCATAGAATGGAGGTGTGGGAAGTCATATAATGGAGGTGGGTGAAGTCACAGAATGGCGGTGTGTGAAATCAAAGAATGGAGGTTGGGGAAGTCATAGAATGGAGGTGTGTGAAGTCATAGAATGTATGTTTGTGAAGTAAGAATGAAGGTGTGTGAAGTCACAGAATGGAGGTGTGTGAAGTCACAGAATGGAGGTGTGTGAAGTCATAGAATGGAGGTGTGTGAAGACACAGAATGGAGGTGGGTGAAATCAGAATGGAGGTATGAAGTCATAGAATGGAGATGGGTGAAGTCATAGAATGGAGGTGTGTGAAATCAAAGAATGGATGTGTGTGAAGTCACAGAATAGAGGTGTGTGACGTCACAGAATGGAGGTGTGTGAACTCAAAATGGAGGTGTTTAAAGTCACAGAATGGAGGTGTGTGAAGTCACAGAATGGAAGTGTGTGAAGTCTTAGATTGGAGGTGTGTGGAGTCACAGAATGGAGGGTATGAAGGAATAGAATGGAGGTGTGTGAAGTCAGAGAATTGAGGTGTTTGAAGTCATATATTGGAGGTGTGTGAAGTAAAACTGGATGTGTGAAGTCATAGAATGGAGGTGTGTGAAATCATAGAATGAGGGTGTGTGAGGTCATAGAATAGAGGTGTGTGAAGTCACAGAATGGAGGTGTGTGAAGTCATAGAATGGAGGTGTGTGAAGTCATAGAAAGAAGGTGTGGGAAGTCATAGAATGGAGGAGTGTGAAGTCATAGAGTGGACGTGAGTGAAGTCACATATTCGAGGTCTGTGAAGTCATAGAATGGAGGTGTGTGAAGTCAGAATGGAGGTGTGTGAAGTCATAGAATGGAGGTGTGTGAACTCATAGAATGGACGTGTGTGACGTCACAATGCAAGTGTGTCAAGTCATTGAATGGAGGTTTGTGAAGTCACAGAATGGAGGTGTGAGAAGTCAAAATGGAGGTGTGTGACGTCATAAAATGGAGGTGTGTGAAGTCATAGAATGGCAGTGTGTGAAATCATAGAATGGAGGTTTGTGAAGTCACAGAATGGAGGTCTGTGAACTCAGAATGGAGGTGTGTGAAGTCAAAGAATGGAGGTGTGTGAAGTCATAGCATGGAGGTATGTGAAATCATAGAATGTAAGTGTGTGAAGTCATAGAATGGAGGTGTGTGAAGTCTAAGAATTGAGGTGTTTGAAGTCATATATTAGAGGTGTGTGAAGTCAAAATGGATGTGTGAAGTCATAGAATGGAGGTGTGTGAAATCATAGAATGAGGGTGTGTGAGGTCATAGAATGGAGGTGTGTGAAGTCACAGAATGGAGGTGTGTGAAGTTATAAAATGGAGGTGTGTGAAGTCATAGAATGGAAGTGTGTGAAGTCACACAATGGAGGTGTGTGAAGTCACAGAATGGAGGTGTGTGAAGTCACAGAATTGAGGTGTGTGAACTCAGAATGGAGATTTGTGAAGTCACAGAATGGAGGTGTGTGAAGTCATAGAATGGAAGTGTGTGAAGTCATAGAATGGAGGTGTGTGAAGTCAGAATGGAGATGTGTGAAGTCACCGAATGGATTTGTGTGAATTCAGAATGGAGGTGTGTGAAGTCTCAGAATGGAGATTTGTGAAGTCATAGAATGGAGGTGTGTGAGGTCATAGAATTGATGTTTCTGAAGGAAAAATTAAGGTGTGTGAAGTCAAAGAATGGAGGTGTGTGAAGTCACAGAATGGAGGTGTGTGAAGTCAGAATGGAGGTGTGTAAACATAGATTGGAGGTGGGTGAAGTCATAGAAAGGAGGTGTGGGAAGTCATAGAATGGAGGATTGTGAAGTCATCGAGTGCAGGTGAGTGAAGTCACAGATTCGAGGTCTGTGAGGTCATAGAATGGAGGTGTGTGATGTCAGAATTGAGGTGTGCGAAGTCATAGAATAGAGGTGTGTGAAGTCAGAATGGAGGTGTGTGAAGTCATAGATGGAATTGTGTGAAGTCATAGTATGGAGGTGTGTGAACTAATAGAATGGAGGTGTGTGAAGTCAGAATGGAGGTGTGTGAACTCATAGAATGGAGGTGTGTGACGTCACAATGGAAGTGTGTGAAGTCATAGAATGGAGGTATGTGAAGTCACCGAATGGAGGTTTGTGAAGGCATAAAATGGAGGTGTGTGAAGTCAAATTGGAGGGGTGTGAAGTCGGAGAATGGAGGTGTGTGAAGTCACAGGATGGAGGTGGGTGAAGTCACAGAATGGAGGTGTGTGAAGTCATAGAATGGAGGTGTGTGAAGTCACAGAATGGACGGGTATGAAGTCATATATTTTAGGTGTGTGAAGTCAAAATGGATGTGTGAAATCATAGAATGGAAGTGTGTGAAGTCATATAATGGAGGTGTGTGAAGTCACAGAATGGAGGTGTGTGAAGTCACAGAATGGAGGTGTGTGAAGTCATAGAATGGAGGTGTGTGAAGTTATAGAATGGATATTTGTAAAGTAAGAATATAGGTGTGTGAAGTCATAGAATAGAGGTGTGTGACGTCAAAGAATGGAGGTGTGCAAAGTCATAGAATGGAGCTGTGTGAAGTCAGAATGGAGGTGTGTGAAGTCACAGAATGGAGGTGTGTCAACTCAGAATTTAGGTGTGTGAAGTTAAAGAATGGAGGTGTGTGAAGTCATAGAATGCAGGTGTGTGAAGTCATAGAATGGAGGTGTGTGAAGTCAGAATGGAGGTGTGTGAAGTCACAGAATTGAGGTGTGTGAACACAGAATGGAGGTGTGTGAAGTCAAAGAATGGAGGTGTGGGAAGTCATAGAATGGAGGTGTGTGAAGTCATAGAATATATGTTTGTGAAGTAAGAATGAAGGTGTGTGAAGTCACAGAATGGAGGTGTGTGAAGTCACAGAATGGAGGTGTGTGAAGTCATAGAATGGAGGTGTGTGAAGTCATAGAATGGAGGTGTGGGAAGTCATAATGGAGGTGGGTGAAGTCACAGAATGGCGGTGTGTGAAATCAAAGAATGGAGGTTGGGGAAGTCATAGAATGGAGGTGTGTGAAGTCATAGAATGTATGTTTGTGAAGTAAGAATGAAGGTGTGTGAAGTCACAGAATGGAGGTGTGTGAAGTCACAGAATGGAGGTGTGTGAAGTCATAGAATGGAGGTGTGTGAAGACACAGAATGGAGGTGGGTGAAATCAGAATGGAGGTATGAAGTCATAGAATGGAGATGGGTGAAGTCATAGAATGGAGGTGTGTGAAATCAAAGAATGGATGTGTGTGAAGTCACAGAATAGAGGTGTGTGACGTCACAGAATGGAGGTGTGTGAACTCAAAATGGAGGTGTTTAAAGTCACAGAATGGAGGTGTGTGAAGTCACAGAATGGAAGTGTGTGAAGTCTTAGATTGGAGGTGTGTGGAGTCACAGAATGGAGGGTATGAAGGAATAGAATGGAGGTGTGTGAAGTCAGAGAATTGAGGTGTTTGAAGTCATATATTGGAGGTGTGTGAAGTAAAACTGGATGTGTGAAGTCATAGAATGGAGGTGTGTGAAATCATAGAATGAGGGTGTGTGAGGTCATAGAATAGAGGTGTGTGAAGTCACAGAATGGAGGTGTGTGAAGTCATAGAATGGAGGTGTGTGAAGTCATAGAAAGAAGGTGTGGGAAGTCATAGAATGGAGGAGTGTGAAGTCATAGAGTGGACGTGAGTGAAGTCACATATTCGAGGTCTGTGAAGTCATAGAATGGAGGTGTGTGAAGTCAGAATGGAGGTGTGTGAAGTCATAGAATGGAGGTGTGTGAACTCATAGAATGGACGTGTGTGACGTCACAATGCAAGTGTGTCAAGTCATTGAATGGAGGTTTGTGAAGTCACAGAATGGAGGTGTGAGAAGTCAAAATGGAGGTGTGTGACGTCATAAAATGGAGGTGTGTGAAGTCATAGAATGGCAGTGTGTGAAATCATAGAATGGAGGTTTGTGAAGTCACAGAATGGAGGTCTGTGAACTCAGAATGGAGGTGTGTGAAGTCAAAGAATGGAGGTGTGTGAAGTCATAGCATGGAGGTATGTGAAATCATAGAATGTAAGTGTGTGAAGTCATAGAATGGAGGTGTGTGAAGTCTAAGAATTGAGGTGTTTGAAGTCATATATTAGAGGTGTGTGAAGTCAAAATGGATGTGTGAAGTCATAGAATGGAGGTGTGTGAAATCATAGAATGAGGGTGTGTGAGGTCATAGAATGGAGGTGTGTGAAGTCACAGAATGGAGGTGTGTGAAGTTATAAAATGGAGGTGTGTGAAGTCATAGAATGGAAGTGTGTGAAGTCACACAATGGAGGTGTGTGAAGTCACAGAATGGAGGTGTGTGAAGTCACAGAATTGAGGTGTGTGAACTCAGAATGGAGATTTGTGAAGTCACAGAATGGAGGTGTGTGAAGTCATAGAATGGAAGTGTGTGAAGTCATAGAATGGAGGTGTGTGAAGTCAGAATGGAGATGTGTGAAGTCACCGAATGGATTTGTGTGAATTCAGAATGGAGGTGTGTGAAGTCTCAGAATGGAGATTTGTGAAGTCATAGAATGGAGGTGTGTGAGGTCATAGAATTGATGTTTCTGAAGGAAAAATTAAGGTGTGTGAAGTCAAAGAATGGAGGTGTGTGAAGTCACAGAATGGAGGTGTGTGAAGTCAGAATGGAGGTGTGTAAACATAGATTGGAGGTGGGTGAAGTCATAGAAAGGAGGTGTGGGAAGTCATAGAATGGAGGATTGTGAAGTCATCGAGTGCAGGTGAGTGAAGTCACAGATTCGAGGTCTGTGAGGTCATAGAATGGAGGTGTGTGATGTCAGAATTGAGGTGTGCGAAGTCATAGAATAGAGGTGTGTGAAGTCAGAATGGAGGTGTGTGAAGTCATAGATGGAATTGTGTGAAGTCATAGTATGGAGGTGTGTGAACTAATAGAATGGAGGTGTGTGAAGTCAGAATGGAGGTGTGTGAACTCATAGAATGGAGGTGTGTGACGTCACAATGGAAGTGTGTGAAGTCATAGAATGGAGGTATGTGAAGTCACCGAATGGAGGTTTGTGAAGGCATAAAATGGAGGTGTGTGAAGTCAAATTGGAGGGGTGTGAAGTCGGAGAATGGAGGTGTGTGAAGTCACAGGATGGAGGTGGGTGAAGTCACAGAATGGAGGTGTGTGAAGTCATAGAATGGAGGTGTGTGAAGTCACAGAATGGACGGGTATGAAGTCATATATTTTAGGTGTGTGAAGTCAAAATGGATGTGTGAAATCATAGAATGGAAGTGTGTGAAGTCATATAATGGAGGTGTGTGAAGTCACAGAATGGAGTTGTGTGAAGTCACAGAATGGAGGTGTGTGAAGTCATAGAATGGAAGTATGTGAAATCATAGAAATGAGGTGTGTGAAGTCAGAATGGAGGTGTGTGAAGTCACCGAATGGTGGTTGGTGAACTCCGAATGGAGGTGTGTGAAGCCACAGAATGGAGGTTTGCGAAGTCACAGAATGGAGGTGTGTGAAGACAAAATTGTGGTTTGTGAATTCATAGAATGGATGTGTGTGAACTAATAGAATGGAGGTGTGTGAAGTCGTGGAATGGAGATGTGTGAAGGTAAACAAGGGTGGTGTGTGAAGTCACAGAATGGAGGTGTGTGAAGTCACAGAATTGAAGTGTGTGAAGTCAAAACGGAGGTGTGTGAAGTCAAAGAATGGAGGTGCGTGAAGTCACAGAATGGAGGTGTGTGAAATCAAAATGGTGGTGTGTGAAGTCACAAATGGAGGTGTGTAAAGTCACAGAATGTAGGTGTGTGAAGTCAAAATGGAGGTGTGTGAAGTCAAAGAATGGAGGTGTGTGAACTCATAGAATGGAGGTGTGTGAAGTCATGGAATGGAGGTTTGTGAAGTCAAACATTGGAAGTGTGGGAAGTTACAGAAAGAAGATTTGTGAAGTCCTAGAATGGAGGTGGGTGAAGTCATAGAAAGAAGGTGTGGGAAGTCATAGAATGCAGGAGTATGAAGTCATAGAGTGCAGGTGAGTGAAGTCACAGATTCGAGGTTCGTGAAGTCATAGAATGGAGGTGTGTGAAGTCAGATGGAGGTGTGTGAAGTCATATATGGAGTTGTGTGAAGTCATAGTATGGAGGTGTGTGAAATCATAGAATGGAGTTTTGTGAAGTCACAGAATGGAGCTGTGTGAATTCAGAATGGAGGTGTGAGAAGTCATAGAATGGAGGTGTGTGAAGTCAGAATGGAGGTGTGTGAACTCATAGAATGGAGGTGTGTGAAGTCACAGAATGGAAGTGTGTGAAGTCATAGAATGGAGGTGTGTGAAGTCACAGAATGGAGGGGTGTGAAATCATAGAATGGAGGTATGTGAAGTCACAGAATGGAGGTGTGTAAAGTCATAGAATGGAGTTGTGTGAAGTTATAGAATGGATGTTTGTAATGTAATAATATAGGTGTGTGAAGTCATAGAATGGAGGTGTGTGACGTCAAAGAATGGAGGTGTGCAAAGTCATAGAATGGAGCTGTGTGAAGTCAGAATGGAGGTGTGTGAAGTCACAGAATGGAGGTCTGTCAACTCAGAATTTAGGTGTGTGAAGTCAAAGAATGGAGGTGTGTGAAGTCATAGAATGCAGGTGTGTGAAGTCATAGAATGGAGGTGTGTGAAGTCAGAATGGAGGTGTGTGAAGTCACAGAATTGAGGTGTGTGAACACAGAATGGAGGTGTGTGAAGTCAAAGAATGGAAGTGTGTGAAGTCATAGAATGGAGGTGTGTGAAGTCATAGAATGGAGGTGTGTGAAAGCATAGAATGTATGTTTGTGAAGTAAGAATGAAGGTGTGTGAAGTCATAGAATAGAGGTGTGTGAAGTCACAGAATGGAGGTGTGTGAAGTCATAGAATGGAGGTGTGTGAAGTCATAGAATGGAGGTGTGTGAAGTCATATAATGGAGGTGTGTGAAGTCACAGAATGGAGGTGTGTGAAGTCAATATGGAGGTATGAAGTCATAGAATGGAGGTGGGTGAAGTCATAGAATGGAGGTGTGTGAAATCATAGAATGGAATTGTGTGAAGTCGGAGAATGGAGGTGTGTGACGTAACAGAATGGAGGTGTGTGAACTCAGAATGGAGGTGGTAAAGTCACAGAATGGAGGTTTGTGATGTCAAAATGGAGGTATGAAGTCATAAAATGGAGGTGGGTGAAGTCATAGAAAGGAGGTGTGGGAAGTCGTAGAATGGAGGAGTGTGAAGTCATATAGTGGAGGTGAGTGAAATCACATAATCGATGTCTGTGAAGTCATAGAATGGAGGTGTGTGAAGTCAGAATGGAGGTGTGTGAAATCATAGAATGTAGGTGTGTGAACTCATAGAATGGAGGTGTGTGACGTCACAATGGAAGTGTGTCAAGTCATAGAATGGAGGTGTGTGAAGTCACAGAATGGAGGTGTGAGGAGTCATAGAATGGAGGTGTGTGAAATCATAGAATGGAGGTTTGTGAAGTCACAGAATGGAGGTCTGTGAACTCAGAATGGAGGTGTGTGAAGTCACAGAATGGAGGTGTGTGAAGTCATAGCATGGAGGTATGTGAAATCATAGAATGTAAGTGTGTGAAGTCATAGAATGGAGGTGTGTGAAGTCACAGAATTGAGGTGTTTGAAGTCATATATTAGAGGTGTGTGAAGTCAAAATGGATGTGTGAAGTCATAGAATGGAGGTGTGTGAAATCATAGAATGAGGGTGTGTGAGGTCATAGAATGGAGGTGTGTGAAGTCACAGAATGGAGGTGTGTGAACTCAGAATGGAGGTGTGTGAAGTCACAGAATGGAGGTTTGTGAAGTCATAGAATGGAGGTGTGTGAGGTCTTAGAATGGATGTTTCTGAAAGAAAAATGAAGGTGTGTGTAGTCATAGAATGTAGGTGTGTGAAGTCACAGAATGCAGGTGTGTGAAGTCAGAATGGAGGTGTGTAGTCATAGATTGGAGGTGGGTGAAGTCATAGAAAGGATGTGTGGGAAGTTATAGAATGGAGGAGTGTGAAGTCATAGAGTGCAGGTGAGTGAAGTCACAGATTCGAGATCTGTGAAGCCATAGAATGGAGGTGTGTGATGTCAGAATTGAGGTGTGCGAAGTCATAGAATAGAGGTGTGTGAAGTCAGAATGGAGGTGTGTAAAGTCATAGATGGAGTTGTGTGAAGTCATAGTATGGAGGTGTGTGAAATCATAGAATGGAGTTTTGTGAAGTCACAGAATTGAGCTGTGTGAATTCAGAATGGAGGTGTGTGAAGTAATCGAATGGAGGTGTGTGAAGTCAGAATGGAGATGTGTGAACTCATAGAATGGAGGTGTGTGACGTCCCAATGGAAGTGAGTGAAGTCATAGAAGAGAGGTGTGTGAAGTCATAGAATGGAGGTGTGTGAAGTTATAGAATGGATGTTTGTAAAGTAAGAATGGAGGTGTGTGAAGTCATAGAATGGAGCTGTGTGAAGTCAGAATGGAGGTGTGTGAAGTCACTGAATGGAGGTGTGTGAAGTCACAGAATGGATGTGTGTGAAGTCACAGAATGGAAGTGTGTGAAGTCATAGAATTGAGGTGTGTGAAGTCAGAATGGAGTTGTGTGAAGTCACCGAATGGAGGTGTGTGAACTCCGAATGGAGGTGTGTGAAGTCACAGAATGGAGGTTTGCGAAGTCATAGAATGGAGGTGTGTGAAGACAAAATTGTGGTGTGTGAACTCAAAGAATGGATGTGTGTGAACTAATAGAATGGAGGTGTGTGAAGTCGTGGAATGGAGGTGAGTGAAGTCAAAGAATGGAGGTGTGTGAAGTCAAACAAGGGTGGTGTGTAAAGTCACAGAATGGAGGTGTGTGAAGTCACAGAATGGAAGTGTGTGAAGTCAAAACGGAGGTGTGTGAACTCAAAGAATTGAGGTGTGTGAAGTCACAGAATGGAGGTGTGTGAAATCAAAAGGGTGGTGTGTGAAGTCACAGATGGAGGTGTGAGAAGTCACAGAATGTAGGTGTTTGAAGACAAAATGGAGGTGTGTGAAGTCAAAGAATGGAGGTGTGTGAACTCATAGAATGGAGGTGTGTGAAGTCATGGAATGGAGGTTTGTGAAGTCAAACATTGGAAGTGTGGGAAGTTACAGAAAGAATATGTGTGAACTCATAGAATGGATGTGTGTGAAGTCAGAATGCAGGTGTGGGAAGTCATAGAATGGAGGTGTGTGAAGTCATAGAATGGAGGTGTGTGAAGTCATAGGTTGGAAGTGTGTGAAGTCATAGAATGGAGGTGTGTGATGTCACAGAATGGAGGTGTGTGAAGTCAGAATGGAGGTGTGAAATCATAGAATGGAGGTGGGTGAAGTCATAGAATGGAATTGTGTGAAGTCATAGAATGGAGGTGTGTGAAGTCACAGAATGGAGATGTGTGACATCACAGAATGGACGAGTGTGAACTCATAATGGAGGTGTGTGAAGTCACAGAATGGAGGTGTGTGAAGTCATAGCATGGAGGTATGTGAAATCATAGAATAGAACTGTGTGAAGTCATAGAATGGAGGTGTGTGAAATCATAGAATTGAGGTGTTTGAAGTCATATATTAGAGGTGTGTGAAGTAAAAATGGATGTTTGAAGTCATAGAATGGAGGTCTGTGAAATCATAGAATGAGGGTGTGTGAGGTCATAGAATGGAGGTGTGTGAAGTCATAGAATGGAGGTGTGTGAAGTTATAAAATGGAGGTGCGGGAAGTCATATAATGGATGTTTCTGAAGGAAAAATGAAGGTGTGTGAAGTCATAGAATAGAGGTGTGTGAAGTCAGAGAATGGAGGTTTGTGAAGTCAGAATGGAGGTGGGTAGTCATAGATTGGAGGTGGGTGACGTCATAGAAAGGAGGTGTGGTAAGTCATAGAATGGAGGAGTGAGAAGTCATAGAGTGCAGGTGAGTGAAGTCACAGATTCGAGGTCTGTGAAGTCATAGAATGGAGGTGTGTGATGTCAGAATGGAGGTGTGCAAAGTCATAGAATAGAGGTGTGTGATGTCAGAATGGAGGTGTGTGAAGTCATAGATGGAGTTGTGTGATGTCATAGTATGGAGGTGTGTGAAACCATAGAATGGAGTTTTGTGAAGTCACAGAATGGAGCTGTGTGAATTCAGAATGGAGGTGTGTGAAGTAATAGAATGGAGGTGTGTGAAGTCAGAATGGAGGTGGGTGAACTCATAGAATGGAGGTGTGTGACCTCACAATGGAAGTGTGTGAAGTCATAGAATGGAGGTGTGTGAAGTCGCAGAATGGAGGTGTGTGAAGTCATAGAATGGAGGTATGTGAATTCACAGAATGGAGGTGTGTAAAGTCATAGAATGGATGTGTGTGAAGTTATACAATTGATGTTTGTAAAGTAAGAATGGAGGTGTGTGAAGTCATAGAATGGAGCTGTGTGAAGTCAGAATGGAGGTGTGTGAAGTCACAGAATGGAAGTGTGTGAAGTCATAGCATGGAGGTATGTGAAATCATAGAATGTAAGTGTGTGAAGTCATAGAATGGAGGTGTGTGAAGTTATAGAATGGATGATTGTATAGTAAGAATGGAGGTGTGTGAAGTCATAGAATGGAGCTGTGTGAAGTCAGAATGGAGGTGTGTGAAGTCACTGAATGGAGGTGTGTAAAGTCACAGAATGGATGTGTGTGAAGTCACAGAATGGAAGTGTATGAAGTCATAGAATTGACGTGTGTGAAGTCAGAATGGAGGTGTGTGAAGTCACCAAATGGAGGTGTGTGAACTCCGAATGGAGGTGTGTGAAGTCACAGAATGGAGGTTTGCGAAGTCATAGAATGGAGGTGTGTGAAGACAAAATTGTGGTGTGTGAACTCATAGAATGGATGTGTGTGAACAAATAGAATGGAGGTGTGTGAAGTCGTGGAATGGAGGTGAGTGAAGTCAAAGAATGGAGGTGTGTGAAGTCGCAGAATGGAGGTGTGTGAAGTCATAGAATGGAGGTATGTGAATTCACAGAATGGAGGTGTGTAAAGTCATAGAATGGATGTGTGTGAAGTTATACAATTGATGTTTGTAAAGTAAGAATGGAGGTGTGTGAAGTCATAGAATGGAGCTGTGTGAAGTCAGAATGGAGGTGTGTGAAGTCACAGAATGGAAGTGTGTGAAGTCATAGAATGTATGTTTGTGAAGTAAGAAGAAGGTGTTTGAAGTCATAGAATGGAGGTGTGTTAAGTCACAGAATGGAGGTGTGTGAAGTCATAGAATGGAGGTGTGTGAAGTCATAGAATGGAGGTGTGTGAAGTCATAGAATGGAGGTGTGTGAAGTCATATAATGGAGGTGTGTGAAGTCAGAATGGAGGTGTGAAGTCATAGAATGGAGGTGGGTGAAGTCATAGAATGGAGGTGTGTGAAATCATAGAATGGAGGTGTGTGAAGTCACAAAATGGAGGTGTGGGAATTCACAGAATGGAGGTGTGTGACGTCACAGAATGGAGGTGTGTGAAGTCAGAATGGAGGTGTGTAAAGTCACAGAATGGAGGTCTGTGAACTCAGAATGGAGGTGTGTGAAGTCACAGAATGGAGGTGTGTGAAGTCATAGCATGGAGGTATGTGAAATCATAGAATGTAAGTGTGTGAAGTCATAGAATGGAGGTGTGTGAAGTCACAGAATTGAGGTGTTTGAAGTCATATATTAGAGGTGTGTGAATTCAAAATGGATGTGTGAAGTCATAGAATGGAGTTGTGTGAAATCATAGAATGAGGGTGTGTGAGGTCATAGAATGGAGGTTTGTGAAGTCACAGAATGGAGGTGTGTGAAGTCACAGAATGGAGGTTTGTGAAGTCATAGAATGGAGGTGTGTGAGGTCTTAGAATGGATGTTTCTGAAGGAAAAATGAAGGTGTGTGAAGTCATAGAATGGAGGTGTGTGAAGTCAAAGAATGCAGGTGTGTGAAGTCAGAATGGAGGTGTGTAGTCATAGATTGGAGGTGGGTGAAGTCATAGAAAGGAGGTGTGGGAAGTTATAGAATGGAGGAGTGTGAAGTCATAGAGTGCAGGTGAGTGAAGTCACAGATTCGAAGTCTGTGAAGCCATAGAATGGAGGTGTGTGATGTCAGAATTGAGGTGTGCGAAGTCATAGAATAGAGGTGTGTGAAGTCAGAATGGAGGTGTGTAAAGTCATAGATGGAGTTGTGTGAAGTCATAGTATGGAGGTGTGTGAAATCATAGAATGGAGTTTTATGAAGTCACAGAACTGAGCTGTGTGAATTCAGAATGGAGGTGTGTGAAGTAATCGAATGGAGGTGTGTGAAGTCAGAATGGAGATGTGTGAACTCATAGAATGGAGGTGTGTGACGTCCCAATGGAAGTGAGTGAAGTCATAGAAGAGAGGTGTGTGAAGTCGTAGAATGGAGGTGTGTGAAGTTATAGAATGGATGTTTGTAAAGTAATAATGGAGGTGTGTGAAGTCATAGAATGGAGCTGTGTGAAGTCAGAATGGAGGTGTGTGAAGTCACTGAATGGAGGTGTGTGAAGTCACAGAATGGATGTGTGTGAAGTCACAGAATGGAAGTGTGTGAAGTCATAGAATTGAGGTGTGTGAAGTCAGAATGGAGGTGTGTGAAGTCACCGAATGGAGGTGTGTGAACTCCAAATGGAGGTGTGTGAAGTCACAGAATGGAGGTTTGCGAAGTCATAGAATGGAGGTGTGTGAAGACAAAATTGTGGTGTGTGAACTCATAGAATGGATGTGTGTGAACTAATAGAATGGAGGTGTGTGAAGTCGTGGAATGGAGGTTAGTGAAGTCAAAGAATGGAGTTGTGTGAAGTCAAACAAGGGTGGTGTGTAAAGTCACAGAATGGAGGTGTGTGAAGTCACAGAATGGAAGTGTGTGAAGTCAAAACGGAGGTGTGTGAACTCAAAGAATGGATGTGTGTGAAGTCACAGAATGGAGGTGTGTGAAATCAAAAGGGTGGTGTGTGAAGTCACAGATGGAGGTGTGAGAAGTCACAGAATGTAGGTGTTTGAAGACAAAATGAAGGTGTGTGAAGTCAAAGAATGGAGGTGTGTGAACTCATAGGATGGAGATGTGTGAAGTCATGGAATGGAGGTTTGTGAAATCAAACATTGGAAGTGTGGGAAGTTACAGAAAGAAGATGTGTAAAGTCATAGAATGGAGGTGTGTGAAGTCAGAATGCAGGTGTGGGAAGTCAAAGAATGGAGGTGTGTGAAGTCATAGAATGGAGGTGTGTGAAGTCATAGGTTGGAAGTGTGTGAAGTCATAGTATGGAGGTGTGTGATGTCACAGAATGGAGGTGTGTGAAGTCAGAATGGAGGTGTGAAGTCACAGAATGGAGGTGGGTGAAGTCATAGAATGGAATTGTGTGAAGTCATAGAATGGAGGTGTGTGAAATCACAGAATGGAGATGTGTGACATCACAGAATGGACGAGTGTGAACTCATAATGGAGGTGTGTGAAGTCACAGAATGGAGGTGTGTGAAGTCATAGCATGGAGGTATGTGAAATCATAGAATAGAAGTGTGTGAAGTCATAGAATGGAGGTGTGTGAAATCATAGAATTGAGGTGTTTGAAGTCATATATTAGAGGTGTGTGAAGTAAAAATGGATGTTTGAAGTCATAGAATGGAGGTCTGTGAAATCATAGAATGAGGGTGTGTGAGGTCATAGAATGGAGGTGTGTGAAGTCATAGAATGGAGGTGTGTGAAGTCAGAATGGAGGTGTGTGAACTCATAGAATGGAGGTGTGTGACGTCACAATGGAAGTGTGTGAAGTCATAGAATGGAGGTGTGTGAAGTCGCAGAATGGAGGTGTGTGAAGTCATAGAATGGAGGTATGTGAATTCACAGAATGGAGGTGTGTAAAGTCATAGAATGGATGTGTGTGAAGTTATACAATTGATGTTTGTAAAGTAAGAATGGAGGTGTGTGAAGTCATAGAATGGAGCTGTGTGAAGTCAGAATGGAGGTGTGTGAAGTCACAGAATGGAAGTGTGTGAAGTCATAGAATGTATGTTTGTGAAGTAAGAAGAAGGTGTTTGAAGTCATAGAATGGAGGTGTGTTAAGTCACAGAATGGAGGTGTGTGAAGTCATAGAATGGAGGTGTGTGAAGTCATAGAATGGAGGTGTGTGAAGTCATAGAATGGAGGTGTGTGAAGTCATATAATGGAGGTGTGTGAAGTCAGAATGGAGGTGTGAAGTCATAGAATGGAGGTGGGTGAAGTCATAGAATGGAGGTGTGTGAAATCATAGAATGGAGGTGTGTGAAGTCACAAAATGGAGGTGTGGGAAGTCACAGAATGGAGGTGTGTGATGTCACAGAATGGAGGTGTGTGAAGTCAGAATGGAGGTGTGTAAAGTCACAGAATGGAGGTGTGTGAAGTCATAGAATGGAAATGTGTGAAGTCATAGAATGGAGGTGTGTGAAGTCACAGAATGGAGGTGTGAGAAGCCAAAATGGAGGTGTGTGACGTCACAGAATGGAGGTGTGTGAAGTCAGAATGGAGGTGTGTAAAGTCACAGAATGGAGGTTTGTGATGTCACAGAGTGGAGGTGTGTGAACTCAGAATGGATGTGTGTGAAGTCACAGAATGGAGGTCTGTGAAGTCATAGCATGGAAGTATGTGAAATCACAGAATGGAAGTGTGTGAAGTCAAATAATGGAGGTGTGTGAAGTCAAAATAGAGGTGTATGACGTCATAAACTGGAGGTGTGTGAAGTCACAGAATTGAGGTGTGAGAAATTATAGAATGGAGGTTTGTGAAGTCACAGAATGGACGGGTATGAAGTCATATATTTTAGGTGTGTGAAGTCAAAATGGATGTGTGAAATCATACAAGGGAGGTGTGTTAAGTCATAGAATGTTGGTGTGTGAAGTCATAGAATGGAGGTGTGTGAAGTCACAGAATGGAGATATGTGAAGTCACAGAAAGGAGGTGTGTGAAGTCCTAGAATGGAAGTGTGTGAAGTCTTAGAATGGAGGTGTGTAAAGTCAGAATGGAGGTGTGTGAAGTCTCTGAATGGAGGTGTGTGAACTCCGAATGGAGGTGTGTGAAGTCACAGAATGGAGGTTTGCGAAGTCATAGAATGGAGGTGTGTGAAGTCATAGAATGGATGTTTCTGAATTAAGAATGAAGGTGTGTGAAGTCATAGAATGGAGGTGTGTGAAGACAAAATCTTGGTGTTGAACTCATAGAATGGATGTTTGTGAACTAATAGAATGGAGGTGTATGAAGTCGTGGAATGGAGGTGTGTGAAGTCAAAGAATGGAGGTGTGTGGAGTCAAACAATGGTGGTGTGTGAAGTCACAGAATGGAGGTGTGTGAAGTCCCAGAATGGAAGTGTGTGAAGTCAAAACGGAGGTGTGTGAAGTCAAAGAATGGAGGTGTGTGGAGTCAAACAATGGTGGTGTGTGAAGTCACAGAATGGAGGTGTGTTAAGTCCCAGAATGGAAGTGTGTGAAGTCAAAACGGAGGTGTGTGAAGTCACAAATGGAAGTGTGTGAAGTCACAGAATGGAGGTTTGAAGTCAAAATGGTTGTTTGTGAAGTCAAAGAATGTAGGTGTGTGAAGTCATCGAATGGAGGTGTCTGAAGTCACAGAACGGAGGTGTGTGACGTCAGAATAGAGGTGTGTGAAGTCATAGAATGGAGGTGTGTGAAGTGACAGAATGGAGGTGTGGGAAGTCACAGAATGGAGGTGTGTGAAGTCAAAGAATGGAGGTGTGTGAACTCATAGAATGGAGGTGTGTGAAGTCATGGAATGGTGGTTTGTGAAGTCAAACATTGGATGTGTGGGAAGTTCCAGAAAGATGTGTGAAGTCATAAAATGGAGGTGTGTGAAGTCAGAATGCATGTGTAGGAAGTCATAGAATGGAGGTGTGTGAAGTCATAGAATGGTGGTGTGTGAAGTCATAGAGTGGAAGTGTTTGAAGTCATAGAATGGAGGTGTGTGATGTCATAGAATGGAGGTGTGTGAAGTCATAGAATGGAGGTGGGTGAAGTCACGGAAGGGAGGTGTGTGAATTCACAGAATGGAGGTGTGTGAAGTCACAGAATGGAGGTGTGTGAAGTCACAGAATGGAGGTGGGTGAAGTCACAGAATGGAGATATGTGAAGTCAAAAATGTGGTGTGAGAAGTCACAAATGTAAGTGTGTGAAGTCACAGAATGGAGGTTTGAAGTCAAAATGGTTGTTTGTGAAGTCAAAGAATGTAGGTGTGTGAAGTCATCGAATGGAGGTGTCTGAAGGCACAGAACGGAGGTGTGTGATGTCAGAATAGAGGTGTGTGAAGTCATAGAATGGAGGTGTGTGAAGTGACAGAATGGAGGTGTGGGAAGTCACAGAATGGAGGTGTGTGAAGTCACAGAATGGAGGTGTGTGAACTCAGAATGGAGGTGTGTGAAGTCACAGAATTGAGGTGTATTAAGTCATAGAATGGAAGTGTGTGAAGTCATAGAATGGAGGTGTGTGAAGTCACAGAATGGATGGTATGAACTCATAGAATGGAGGTGTGCGAAGTCACAGAATTGAGGTGTTTGAAGTCATATATAGGAGGTGTGTGAAGTCAAAATGGATGTGTGAATTCATAGAATGGAGGTGTGTGAAACCATAGAATGAGGGTGTGTGAGGTCATATAATGGAGGTGTTTGAAGTCACAGAATGGAGGTATGTGAAGTCATAGAATGGAGGTGTGTGAATTCATAGAATGGAAGTGTGTGAAGTCACAGAATGGAGGTTTGTGAAGTCACAGAATGGAGGTGTGTGAAGTCACAGAATGGAAGTGTGCGAACACAGAATGGAGGTGTGTGAAGTCACAGAATGGAGGTGTGTGAAGTCATAGAATGGAAGTGTGTGAAGTCATAGAATGGAGGAGGGTGAAGTCAGAATGGAGGTGTGTGAAGTCACCGAATGGAGTTGTGTGAAGTCAGAATGGAGGTGTGTGAAGTCACAGAATGGAGGTTTGTGAAATCATAGAATGGATTTGTGTGAAGTCATAGAACTGATGTTTCTGAAGTAAGAATGAAGGTTTGTGAAGTCATAGAATGGAGGTGTGTGAACACATAGAATGGAGGTGTGCGAATTCACAGAATGAAGGTGTGTGATGTCAGAACGGAGGTGTTTAGTCATAGATTGGAGGTGGTGAAGTCATAGAAAGAGGTGTGGAAATTCATAGAATGGAGGAGTGTGAAGTCATAGAGTGCAGGTGAGTGAAGTCACAGATTCGAGGTCTGTGAAGTCATAGAATGGAGGTGTGTGATGTCAGAATGAAGGTGTGTGAAGTCATAGATGGAGGTGTGTGAAGTTAGAATGCATGTGTGGAAGTCATAGAATGGAGGTGTGTGAAGTCATAGAATGGTGGTGTGTGAAGTCAAAGAGTGGAAGTGTGTGAAGTCATAGAATGGAGGTGTGTGATGTCATAGAATGGAGGTGTGTGAAGTCATAGAATGGAGGTGGGTGAAGTCACAGAAGGGAGGTGTGTGAAATCACAGAATGGAGGTGTGTGAAGTCACAGAATGGAGGTGTGTGAAGTCACAGATTGGAGGTGTGTGAAGTCACAGAATGGAGATGTGTGAAGTCAAAAAGGTGGTGTGAGAAGTCACAAATGTAAGTGTGTGAAGTCACAGAATGGAGGTGTAAAGTCAAAATGGTTGTGTGTGAAGTCAAAGAATGTAGGTGTGTGAAGTCATCGAATGGAGGTGTGTGAAGTCACAGAATGGAGGTGTGTGAAGTCAGAATAGAGGTGTGCGAAGTCATAGAATGGAGGTGTGTGAAGTCAGAATGGAGGTGTGTGAAGTCATAGAATGGAGGTGTGTGACGTCAGAATAGAGGTGTGCGAAGTCATAGAATGGAGGTGTGTGATGTCAGAATGAAGTTGTGTGAATTCATAGATGGAGTTCTGTGAAGTCATAGTATGGAGGTGTGTGAAATCATAGAATGGAGTTTTGTGAAGTAACAGAATGGAGCTGTGTGAATACAGAATGGAGGTGTGTGAAGTCATAAAATGTAGGTGTGTGAAGTCAGAAAGGAGGTGTGTGAACGCATAGAATGGAGGTGAGTGATGTCACAATGGAAGTTTGTGAAGTCATAGAATGGAGGTGTGTGAAGTCACAGAATGGAGGTGTGTGAAGTCATAGAATGGAGGTGTGTGAAGTCACAGAATGGAGGTGTTTGAAGTCATAAAATGGAGGTGTGTGAAGTTATTGAATGGATGTTTGTAAAGTAAGAATGAAGTTGTTTGAAGTCATAGAATAAATGTGTGACGTCAAAGAATGGAGGTGTGTGAAGTCATAGAATGGAGGTGTGTAAACTCAGAATGGAGGTGGGCGAAGTCATAGAAAGGAGGTGTGTGAAGTTATAAAATGGAGGTGTGTGAAGTCATAGAATGGAATTGTGTTAAGTCAAAGAATTGAGGTGTTTGAAGTCACAGAATGGACGGTATGAAGTCATAGAATGCAGGTGTGTGAAGTCACAGAATTGAGGTGTTTGAAGTCATATATTAGAGGTGTGTGAAGTCGAAACGGATGTGAGAAATCATAGAATGGGGGTGTGTGAAATCAAAGAATGAGGGTGTGTGAGGTCATAGAATGGAGGTGTGTGAAGTCACAGAATGGAGGTGTGTGAAATTATAAAAGGGAGGTTTATGAAGTCATAGAATGGAAGTGTGTGAAGTCACACAATGGAGGTTTGTGAAGTCACAGAATAGAGGTGTGTGAAGTCATAGAATGGAAGTGTGTGAAGTCATAGAATGGAGGTGTGTGAAGTCAGAATGGAGATGTGTGAAGTCAACGAATGGAGTTGTGTGAACTCAGAATGAAGGTGTGTGAAGTCACAGAATGGAGGTTTGTGAAGTCATAGAATGGAGGTGTGTGAAGTCATAGAATGGATGTTTCTGAAGTAAAAATGAAGGTGTGTGAAGTCACAGAAAGAGTTGTGGGAAGTCATAGAATGGAGGAGTGTAAAGTCATAGAGTGCAGGTGAGTGAAGTCACAGATTCGAGTTCTGTGAAATCATAGAATGGAGGTGTGTGATGTCAGAATGGAGGTGTGCGAAGTCATAGAATAGAGGTGTGTGAAGTCAGAATGGAGGTGTGTGAAGTCATAGAATGGAGGTGTGTGAAGTCAGAATGCAGGTGTGTGAACTCATAGAATAGAGGTGTGTGAAGTCAGAATGGAGGTGTGTGAAGTTATAGACTGGATGTTTGTAAAGTAAGAATGAAGGTGTGTGAAGTCATCGAATGGAGGTGTGTGACGTCAAAGAATGGAGGTGTGTGAAGTCATAGAATGGAGCTGTGTGAGGTCAGAATGGAGGTGTGTGAAGTCACAGCATGGAGGTGTGTCAACTCAAAAGTGAGGTGTGTGAAGTCAAAGAATGGCGGTGTGTGAACACATAGAATGGAGGTGTGTGAAGTCAGAATGGAGGTGTGTGAACTCACAGAATTGAGGTTTGTGAACACGGAATGGATGTGTGTGAAGTCAAAAATGTAGGTGTGTGAAGTCATAGAATGGAGGTGTGTGAAGTCATAGAATGTATGTTTGTGAAGTAAGAATGAAGGTGTGTGAAGTCATAGAATGGAGGTGTGTGAAGACATAGAATGGAGGTGTGTGAAGTCATATAATGGAGGTGTGAAGTCACAGAATGGATGTGTGTGAAATCAGAATGGAGGTGTGAAGTCATAGAATGGAGGTGGCTGAAGTCATATAATGGAGGTGTGTGAAATCATAGAATGGAGGTGTGCAAAGTCACAAAATGGAGGTGTGGGAAGTCACAGTATGGAGGTGTGTGACGTCACAGAATGGAGGTGTGTAAAGTCACAGAATGGAGGTGTGTGAAGTCATAGAATTGAAGTGTGTGAAGTCATAGAATGAAGGTGTGTGAAGTCACAGAATGGACGGTATGAAGTCATAGAATGGAGGTGTGTGAAGTCACAGAATTGAGGTGTTTGAAGTCATATATTGGAGGTGTGTGAAGTCAAAATGGTTGTGTGAAGTCATAGAATGGAGGTGTGTGAAATCACAGAATGAGGGTGTGTGAGGTCATAGAATGGAGGTGTGTGAAGTCACAGAATGGAGGTGTGTGAAGTCATAAAATGGAGGTGGGTGAAGTCATAGAAAGAGATGTGGGAAGTCATAGAATGGAGGAGTGTGAAGTCCTACAGTGGAGGTGAGTGAAGTCACATATTCGAGGTCTGTGAAGTCATAGGATGGAGGTGTGTGAAGTCAGAATGGAGGTGTGTGAAGTCACAGAATGGAGGTGTGCGAAGTCAAAATGGAGGTGTGTGACGTCATAAAATTGAAGTGTGTGAAGTCATAGAATGGAGATCTGTGAAATCATAGAATGGAGGTTTGTGAAGTCACAGAATGGAGGTGTGTGAAGTCACAGAATGGAGGTTTTTGAAGTCATAGAATGGAGGTGTGTGAAGTCATAGAATGGATGTTTCTGAACTAAGAATGAAGGTGTGTGAAGTCATAGAATGGAGGTGTGTGAACACAAAATTGTGGTGTGTGAACTCATAGAATGGATGTTTCTGAACCCATAGAATGCAGTTGTGTGAAGTCGTGGAATGGAGGTGTGTGAAGTCAAAGAATGGAGGTGTGTGAAGTCAAACAATGGTGGTGTGTGAAGTCACAGAATGGAGGTGTGTGAAGTCCCAGAATGGAAGTGTGTGAAGACAAAACGGACGTGTGTGAAGTCAAAGAATGGAGGTGTGTGAAGACACAGAAGGGAGGTGTGTGAAGTCACATAATGAAGGTGTGTGAAGTCAAAATGGAGGTGTGTGACGTCATAAACTGGAGGTGTGTGAAGTCATAGAATGGAGGTGTGTGAAATTATAGAATGGAGGTTTGTGAAGTCACAGAATGGAGTTGTGTGACGTCACAGAATGGAGGTTTGTGAAGTCATAGAATGGAGGTATGTGAAGTCAAATTGGAGGGGTGTGAAGTCGGAGAATGGAGGTGTGTGAAGTCACAGAATGGAGGTGGGTGAAGTCACAGAATGGAGTTGTGTGAAGTCATAGAATGGAGGTGTGTGAAGTCACAGAATGGACGGGTATGAAGTCATAGAATGGAGGTGTGTGAAGTCACAGAATGGAGGTGGGTGAAGTCATATATTTTATGTGTGTGAAGTCCAAATGGATGTGTGAAATCATAGAATAGAGGTGTGTGAAGTCATAGAATGGAGGTGTGTGAAGTCATAGAATGAAGGTGTGTGAAGTCACAGAATGGAGTTGTGTGAATTCACAGAATGGAGGTGTGTGAAGTCATAGAATGGAAGTGTGTAAAGTCATAGAATGGAGGTGCGTGAAGTCAGAATGGAGGTGTGTGAAGTCAATGAATGGAGGTGTGTGAACTCAGAATGGAGGTGTGTGAAGTCACAGAATGGAGGTTTTTGAAGTCATAGAATGGAGGTGTGTGAAGTCATAGAATGGATGTTTCTGAATTAAGAATGAAGGTGTGTGAACTCATAGAATGGATGTTTCTGAACCCATAGAATGGAGTTGTGTGAAGTCGTGGAATGGAGGTGTGTGAAGTCGTGGAATGGAGGTGTGTGAAGTCAAACAATGGTGGTGTGTGAAATCACAGAATGGAGGTGTGTGAAGTCACAGAATGGAAGTGTGTGAAGTCAAAACGGAGGTGTGTGAAGTCAAAGAATGGAGGTGTGTGAAGTCACAGAATGAAGGTGTGTGAAATCAAAATGGTGGTGTGTGAAGTCACAAATGGAGGTGTGTGAAGTCACAGAATGTAGGTGTGTGAAGTCAAAATGGAGGTGTGTGAAGTCAAAGAATGGAGGTGTGAGAACTCATAGAATGGAGGTGTGTGAAGTCATAGAATTGATGTGTGTGAAGTCATGGAATGGAGGTGTGTGAACTCATAGAATGGAGGTGTGTGACGTCCCAATGGAAGTGTGTGAAGTCATAGAATGGAGGTGTGTGAAGTCACAGAATGGAAGTGTATGAAGTCAAAATGGAGGTGTGTGACGTCCTAAAATGGAGGTGTGAGAAGTCATAGAATGGAGGTGTGTTAAATCATAGAATAGAGGTTTGTGAAGTCACAGAATGGAGGTGTGTGAACTCAGAATGGAGGTGTGTGAAGGCACAGAATGGAGGTGTGTGAAGTCACAGAAGAGATGTGTGTGAAGTCACATAATGGAGGTGTGAGAAGTCAAAATGGAGGTGTGTGACGTCATAAAATGTAGGTGTGTGAAGTCATAGATTGGAGGCGTGTGAAATCATAGAATGGAGGTGTGTGAAGTCACAGAATGGAGGTGTGTGAAGTCACAGAATGGAGGTTTGTGAAGTCATAGAATGGAGGTAGGTGAAGTCACACACTGGAGATGTGTGAAGTCAGAGAATGGAGGTGTGTGAAGTCAGAGAATGGAGGTGTGTGAAGTCACAGAATGGAGGTGTGTGAAGTCACAGAATGGAGGTGGGTGAACTCAGAATGGAGATGTGTGAAGTCACAGAATGGAGTTGTGTGAAGTCATAGAATTGAGGTGTGTGAAATCACAGAATGGAGGTGTGTGAATTTATAGAATGGAGGTGTGACATCTCAGAATGGAGGTGTGTGAAATCGCAGAATGGAGGTGTGTGAGGTCACAGAATGGAGGTGTGTGAACTCACAATGCAGGTGTGTGAAGTCACGGAATGGCGGTGTGTGAAGTCATAGAATGGAACTGTGTGAAGTCATAGAATGGAGCTGTGTGAAGTCACAGAAGCGAGGTGTGTGGAGTCACATAATGGAGGTGTGTGAAGTCAAAATGGAGGTGTGTGACGTCATAAAATGTAGGTGTGTGAAGTTATAGTTTGGAGGTGTGTGAAATCATAGAATGGAGGTTTGTGAAGTCACAGAATGGAGGTGTGTGAAGTCATAGAATGGAGGTATGTGAAGTCTAATTGGAGGGGTGTGAAGTTGGAGAATGGAGGTGTGGGAAGTCACAGAATGGAGGTGTGTGAAGTCACAGAATGGAGGTGTGTGAAATCAAAGAATGGAGGTGTTTGAAGTCATAGAATGGAGGTGTGTGAAGTCATAGAATGTATGTTTGTGAAATAAGAATGAAGGTGTGTGAAGTCATAGAATGGAGGTGTGTGAAGTCAAAGAATGGATGTGTGTGAAGTCAGAATGGAGGTGTGAATTCATAGAATAGAGGTGGGTGAAGTCATAGAATGGAGGTGTGTGAAATCATAGAATGGATCTGTGTGAAGTCACAGAATGGAGGTTTGGGAAGTCACAGTATGGAGGTGTGTGACGTCACAGAATGGAGGTGTGTGAAGTCAGACTGGAGGTGTGTAAAGTTACAGAATGGAGGTGTGTGAAGTCATAGAATTGAAGTGTGTGAAGTCATAGAATGGAGGTGTGTGAAGTCACAGAATGGACGGTATGAAGTCATAGAATGGAGGTGTGTGAAGTCAAAATGGGTGTGTGAAGTCATAGAATGGAGGTGTGTGAAATCAAGGAATTAGGGTGTGTGAGGTCATAGAATGGAGGTGTGTGAAGTCACAAAATCGAGTTGTGTGAAGTCGTGGAATGGATGTGTGTGAAGTCAAAGAATGGAGGTGTGTGAAGTCACAGAATGAAGGTGTGTGAAATCAAAATGGTGGTGTGTGAAGTCACAAATGGAGGTGTGTGAAGTCACAGAATGTAGGTGTGTGAAGTCAAAATGGAGGTGTGTGAAGTCAAAGAATGGAGGTGTGAGAACTCATAGAATGGAGGTGTGTGAAGTCATAGAATGGATGTGTGTGAAGTCATGGAATGGATGTGTGTGAACTCATAGAATGGAGGTGTCTGGCGTCCCAATGGAAGTGTGTGAAGTCATAGAATGGAGGTGTGTGAAGTCACAGAATGGAAGTGTATGAAGTCAAAATGGAGGTGTGTGACGTCCTAAAATGGAGGTGTGAGAAGTCATAGAATGGAGGTGTGTTAAATCATAGAATAGAGGTTTGTGAAGTCACAGAATGGAGGTGTGTGAACTCAGAATGGAGGTGTGTGAAGGCACAGAATGGAGGTGTGTGAAGTCACAGAAGAGATGTGTGTGAAGTCACATAATGGAGGTGTGAGAAGTCAAAATGGAGGTGTGTGACGTCATAAAATGTAGGTGTGTGAAGTCATAGATTGGAGGCTTGTGAAATCATAGAATGGAGGTGTGTGAAGTCACAGAATGGAGGTGTGTGAAGTCACAGAATGGAGGTTTGTGAAGTCATAGAATGGAGGTAGGTGAAGTCACACACTGGAGATGTGTGAAGTCAGAGAATGGAGGTGTGTGAAGTCAGAGAATGGAGGTGTGTGAAGTCACAGAATGGAGGTGTGTGAAGTCACAGAATGGAGGTGGGTGAACTCAGAATGGAGATGTGTGAAGTCACAGAATGGAGTTGTGTGAAGTCACAGAATTGAGGTGTGTGAAATCACAGAATGGAGGTGTGTGAATTTATAGAATGTAGGTGTGACATCTCAGAATGGAGGTGTGTGAAATCGCAGAATGGAGGTGTGTGAGGTCACAGAATGGAGGTGTGTGAAATCACAATGCAGGTGTGTGAAGTCATGGAATGGCGGTGTGTGAAGTCATAGAATGGAACTGTGTGAAATCATAGAATGGAGCTGTGTGAAGTCACAGAAGCGAGGTGTGTGGAGTCACATAATGGAGGTGTGTGAAGTCAAAATGGAGGTGTGTGACGTCATAAAATGTAGGTGTGTGAAGTTATAGTTTGGAGGTGTGTGAAATCATAGAATGGAGGTTTGTGAAGTCACAGAATGGAGGTGTGTGAAGTCACAGAATGGAGGTGTGTGAAGTCATAGAATGGAGGTATGTGAAGTCAAATTGGAGGGGTGTGAAGTCGGAGAATGGAGGTGTGGGAAGTCACAGAATGGAGGTGAGTAAAGTCACCGAATGGAGGTGTGTGAAGTCACAGAATGGAGGTGTGTGAAGTCAAAGAATGGAGGTGTTTGAAGTCATAGAATGGAGGTGTGTGAAGTCATAGAATGTATGTTTGTGAAGTAAGAATGAAGGTGTGTGAAGTCATAGAATGGAGGTGTGTGAAGTCAAAGAATGGATGTGTGTGAAGTCAGAATGGAGGTGTGAATTCATGGAATGGAGGTGGGTGAAGTCATAGAATGGAGGTGTGTGAAAACATAGAATGGAGCTGTGTGAAGTCACAGAATGGAGGTGTGGGAAGTCACAGTATGGAGGTGTGTGACGTCACAGAATGGAGGTGTGTGAAGTCAGACTGGAGGTGTGTAAAGTTACAGAATGGAGGTGTGTGAAGTCATAGAATTGAAGTGTGTGAAGTCATAGAATGGAGGTGTGTGAAGTCACAGAATGGACGGTATGAAGTCATAGAATGGAGGTGTGTGAAGTCAAAATGGGTGTGTGAAGTCATAGAATGGAGGTGTGTGAAATCAAGGAATTAGGGTGTGTGAGGTCATAGAATGGAGGTGTGTGAAGTCACAAAATCGAGTTGTGTGAAGTCGTGGAATGGAGGTGTGTGAAGTTAAAGAATGGAGGTGTGTGAAGTCACAGAATAAAGGTGTGTGAAGTCATAGAATGGAGGTGTGTGAAGACACAGAAGGGAGGTGTGTGAAGTCACATAATGGAGGTGTGTGAAGTCAAAATGGAGGTGTGTGACGTCATAAACTGGAGGTGTGTGAAGTCATAGAATGGAGGTGTGTGAAATTATGGAATGGAGGTTTGTGAAGTCACAGAATGGAGTTGTGTGACGTCACAGAATGGAGGTTTGTGAAGTCATAGACTGGAGGTATGTGAAGTCAAATTGGAGGGGTGTGACGTCGGAGAATAGAGGTGTGTGAAGTCACAGAATGGAGGTGGGTGAAGTCACAGAATGGAGGTGTGTGAAGTCATAGAATGGAGGTGTGTGAAGTCACAGAATGGACGGGTATGAAGTCATAGAATGGAGGTGTGTGAAGTCACAGAATTGACGTGTTTGAAGTCATATATTTCATGTGTGTGAAGTCAAAATGGATGTGTGAAATCATAGAATAGAGGTGTGTGAAGTCATAGAATGGAGGTGTGTGAAGTCATTGAATGAAGGTGTGCGAAGTCACAGAATGGAGGTGTGTGAAGTCACAGAATGGAGGTGTGTGAAGTCATAGAATGGAAGTGTGTAAAGTCATAGAATGGAGGTGCGTGAAGTCAGAATGGAGGTGTGTGAAGTCAATGAATGGAGGTGTGTGAACTCAGAATGGAGGTGTGTGAAGTCACAGAATGGAGGTTTTTGAAGTCATAGAATGGAGGTGTGTGAAGTCATAGAATGGATGTTTCTGAATTAAGAATGAAGGTGTGTGAACTCATAGAATGGATGTTTCTGAACTCAGAATGGAGTTGTGTGAAGTCGTGGAATGGAGGTGTGTGAAGTCAAAGAATGGAGGTGTGTGAAGTCAAACAATGGTGGTGTGTGAAGTCACAGAATGGAGGTGTGTGAAGTCCCAGAATGGAAGTGTGTGAAGTCAAAATGGTGGTGTGTGAAGTCACAAATGGAGGTGTGTGAAGTCACAGAATGTAGGTGTGTGAAGTCAAAATGGAGGTGTGTGAAGTCGGAGAAGAGAGGTGTGTGAAGTCACAGAATGGAGGTGGGTGAAGTCATAGAATGAAGGTGTGCGAAGTCACAGAATGGAGGTGTGTGAAGTCACAGAATGGAGGTGTGTGAAGTCATAGAATGGAAGTGTGTAAATCATAGAATGGAGGTGCGTGAAGTCAGAATGGAGGTGTGTGAAGTCAATGAATGGAGGTGTGTGAACTCAGAATGGAGGTGTGTGAAGTCACAGAATGGAAGTTTTTGAAGTCATAGAATGGAGGTGTGTGAAGTCATAGAATGGATGTTTCTGAATTAAGAATGAAGGTGTGTGAACTCATAGAATGGATGTTTCTGAACTCATAGAATGGAGTTGTGTGAAGTCGTGGAATGGAGGTGTGTGAAGTCAAAGAATGGAGGTGTGTGAAGTCAAACAATGGTGGTGTGTGAAGTCACAGAATGGAGGTGTGTGAAGTCCCAGAATGGAAGTGTGTGAAGTCAAAACGGAGGTGTGTGAAGTCAAAGAATGGAGGTGTGTGAAGTCACAGAATGGAGGTGTGTGAAGTCAAAATGCTGGTGTGTGAAGTCAAAGAATGGAGGTGTGTGAACTCATAGAATGGAGGTGTGTGAAGTCATAGAATGGATGTCTGTGAAGTCATGGAATGGAGGTGTGTGAAGTCAAAGAATGGAGGTGTGTGAAGTCATAGAAAGGAGGTCTGTGAAGTCATAGAATGGAGGAGTGTGAAGTCATAGAGTGCAGGTGAGTTAAGTCACAGATTCGAGGTCTGTGAAGTCATAGAATGGAGGTGTGTGATGTCAGAATGCAGGTATGTGAAGTCATAGATGGAGTTGTGTGGAGTCATAGTATGGAGGTGTGTGAAATCATAGAATGGAGATTTGAGAAGTCACAGAATGGAGCTGTGTGAATTCAGAATGGAGGCGTGTGAAGTCACAGAATGGAGCTGTGTGAATTCAGAATGGAGGTCTGTGAAATCATAGAATGGAGGTGTGTGAAGTCACAGAATGGACGGTATGAAGTCATAGAATGGAGGTGTGTGAAGTCACAGAATTGAGGTGTTTGAAGTCATATATTGGAGGTGTGTGAAGTCAAAATGGGTGTGTGAAGTCATAGAATGGAGGTGTGTGAAATCACAGAATGAGGGTGTGTGAGGTCATAGAATGGAGGTGTGTGAAGTCACAGAATTGAGGTGTGTGAAGTCATAAAATGGAGGTGGGTGAAGTCATAGAAAGAGATGTGGGATGTCATAGAATGGAGGAGTGTGAAGTCCTAGAGTGGAGGTGAGTGAAGTCACATATTCGAGGTCTGTGAAGTCATAGAATGGAGGTGTGTGAAGTCAGAATGGAGGTGTGTGAACTCATAGAATTGAGGTGTGTGAACTCATAGAATGGAGGTGTTTGACGTCACAAAGGATGTGTGTGAAGTCATAGAATGGAGGTGTGTGAACTCATAGAATGGAGGTTTGTGAAGTCACAGAATGGAGTTGTGTGACGTCACAGAATGGAGGTTTGTGAAGTAATAGAATGGAGGTATGTGAAGTCAAATTGGAGGGGTGTGAAGTCGGAGAATAGAGGTGTGTGAAGTCACAGAATGGAGGTGGGTGAAGTCACAGAATGGAGGTGTGTGAGGTCATAGAATGGAGGTGTGTGAAGTCACAGAATGGACGGGTATGAAGTCATAGAATGGAGGTGTGTGAAGTCACAGAATTGAGGTGTTTGAAGTCATATATTTTATGTGTGCGAAGTCAAAATGGATGTGTGAAATCATACAATATAGGTGTGTGAAGTCATAGAATGGAGGTGTGTGAAGTCATAGAATGAAGGTGTGTGAAGTCACAGAATGGAGTTGTGTGAAGTCACAGAATGGAGGTGTGTGAAGTCATAGAATGGAAGTGTGTAAAGTCATAGAATGGAGGTGCGTGAAGTCAGAATGGAGGTGTGTGACGTCATAAAATGGAAGTGTGTGAAGTCATAGAATGGAGGTGTGTGAACACAGAATGGAGGTGTGTGAAGTCATAGAATGGAGGTGTGTGAACTCATAGAATGGGGGTGTGTGACGTCACCAAGGAAGTGTGTGAAGTCATAGAATGGAGGTGTGTGAAGTCACAGAATGGAGATGTGAGAAGTCAAAATGGAGGTGTGTGACGTCATAAAATGGAAGTGTGTGAAGTCATAGAATGGAGCTCTGTGAAATCATAGAATGGAGGTTTGTAAAGTCACAGAATGGAGGTGTGTGAACTCAGAATGGAGGTGTGTGAAGTCACAGAATGGAGGTGTGAGAAGTTACAGCATGGAGGTATGTGAAATCATAGAATGGAAGTGTGTGAAGTCATAGAATGGAGGTGTGTGAAGTCACAGAATGAAGCTGTGTGAAGTCATAGAATGGAGGTGTGTGAAGACACAGAAGGGAGGTGTGTGAAGTCACATAATGGAGGTGTGTGAAGTTATAGAATGGATGTTTGTAAAGTAAGAATGAAGTTGTGTGAAGTCATAGAATGGAGGTGTGTGACGTCAAAGAATGGAGGTGTGTGAAATCATAGAATGGAGGTTTGTAAACTCAGAATGGAGGTGTGGGAAGACAAAGAATGGAGGTGTGTGAAGTCATAGAATGGAGGTGTTTGAAGTCACAGAATGGAGGTGTGTGAAGTCATAGAATGGAGGTGTGTGAAGTCATAGAATGGAGGTGTGCGATATCATATAATGGAGGTGTGTGAAGTCACAGAATGGAGGTGTGTGAAGTCAGAATGGAGGTGTGAAGTCATAGAATAGAGGTGGGTGAAGTCATAGAAAGGAGGTCTGTGAAGTCATAGAATGGAGGAGTGTGAAGTCATAGAATGGATGTCTGTGAAGTCATGGAATGGAGGTCTGTGAAGTCATAGAATGGAGGTGTGTGATGTCAGAATGCAGGTGTGTGAAGTCATAGATGGTGTTGTGTGAAGTCATAGTATGGAGGTGTGTGAAATCATAGAATGGAGTTTTGAGAAGTCACAGAATGGAGCTGTGTGAATTCAGAATGGAGGTGTGTGAAGTCACAGAATGGAGCTGTGTGAATTCAGAATGGAGGTGTGTGAAGTCATAGAATGGAGGTATCTGAAGTCACAGAATGGAGGTGTGTGAAGTCATAGAATGGAGGTTTGTGAAGTCACAGAATGGAGGTGTTTGAAGTCATAGAATGGAGGTGTGTGAAGTTATAGAATGGATGTTTGTAAAGTAAGAATGAAGTTGTGTGAAGTCATAGAATGGAGGTGTGTGACGTCAAAGAATGGAGGTGTGTGAAATCATAGAATGGAGGTTTGTAAACTCAGAATGGAGGTGTGGGAAGACAAAGAATGGAGGTGTGTGAAGTCATAGAATGGAGGTGTTTGAAGTCACAGAATGGAGGTGTGTGAAGTCATAGAATGGAGGTGTGTGAAGTCATAGAATGGAGGTGTGTGATATCATATAATGGAGGTGTGTGAAGTCACAGAATGGAGATGTGTGAAGTCAGAATGGAGGTGTGAAGTCATAGAATAGAGGTGGGTGAAGTCATAGAAAGGAGGTGTGGGAAGTCAGAGAATGGAGGTGTGTGAAGTCATAGAATGGATGTCTGTGAAGTCATGGAATGGAGGTGTGTGAAGTCAAAGAATGGAGGTGTGTGAAGTCATAGAAAGGCGGTCTGTGAAGTCATAGAATGGAGGAGTGTGAAGTCATAGAGTGCAGGTGAGTTAAGTCACAGATTCGAGGTCTGTGAAGTCATAGAATGGAGGTGTGTGATGTCAGAATGCAGGTGTGTGAAGTCATAGATGGTGTTGTGTGAAGTCATAGTATGGAGGTGTGTGAAATCATAGAATGGAGTTTTGAGAAGTCACAGAATGGAGCTGTGTGAATTCAGATTGGAGGTGTGTGAAGTCACAGAATGGAGCTGTGTGAATTCAGAATGGAGGTGTGTGAAGTCATAGAATGGAGGTATCTGAAGTCACAGAATGGAGGTGTGTGAAGTCATAGAATGGAGGTTTGTGAAGTCACAGAATGGAAGTGTTTGAAGTCATAGAATGGAGGTGTGTGAAGTTATAGAATGGATGTTTGTAAAGTAAGAATGAAGTTGTGTGAAGTCATAGAATGGAGGTGTGTGACGTCAAAGAATGGAGGTGTGTGAAATCATAGAATGGAGGTTTGTAAACTCAGAATGGAGGTGTGGGAAGACAAAGAATGGAGGTGTGTGAAGTCATAGAATGGAGGTGTTTGAAGTCACAGAATGGAGGTGTGTGAAGTCATAAAATGGAGGTGTGTGAAGTCATAGAATGGAGGTGTGTGATATCATATAATGGAGGTGTGTGAAGTCACAGAATGGAGGTGTGTGAAGTCAGAATGGAGGTGTGAAGTCATAGAATAGAGGTGGGTGAAGTCATAGAAAGGGGGTGTGGGAAGTCAGAGAATGGAGGTGTGTGAAGTCATAGAATGGATGTGTGTGAAGTCATGGAATGGAGGTGTGTGAAGTCAAAGAATGGAGGTGTGTGAAGTCATAGAAAGGAGGTCTGTGAAGTCATAGAATGGAGGAGTGTGAAGTCATAGAGTGCAGGTGAGTTAAGTCACAGATTCGAGGTCTGTGAAGTCATAGAATGGAGGTGTGTGATGTCAGAATGCAGGTGTGTGAAGTCATAGATGGTGTTGTGTGAAGTCATAGTATGGAGGTGTGTGAAATCATAGAATGGAGTTTTGAGAAGTCACAGAATGGAGCTGTGTGAATTCAGAATGGAGGTGTGTGAAGTCACAGAATGGAGCTGTGTGAATTCAGAATGGAGGTGTGTGAAGTCATAGAATGGAGGTATCAGAAGTCACAGAATGGAGGTGTGTGAAGTCATAGAATGGAGGTTTGTGAAGTCACAGAATGGAGGTGTTTGAAGTCATAGAATGGAGGTGTGTGAAGTTATAGAATGGATGTTTGTAAAGTAAGAATGAAGTTGTGTAGTCATAGAATGGAGGTGTGTGACGTCAAAGAATGGAGGTGTGTGAAATCATAGAATGGAGGTTTGTAAACTCAGAATGGAGGTGTGGGAAGACAAAGAATGGAGGTGTGTGAAGTCATAGAATGGAGGTGTTTGAAGTCACAGAATGGAGGTGTGTGAAGTCATAGAATGGAGGTGTGTGAAGTCATAGAATGGAGGTGTGTGATATCATATAATGGAGGTGTGTGAAGTCACAGAATGGAGGTGTGTGAAGTCAGAATGGAGGTGTGAAGTCATAGAATAGAGGTGGGTGAAGTCATAGAAAGGAGGTGCGGGAAGTCAGAGAATGGAGGAGTGTGAAGTCATAGAGTGGAGGTGAGTGAAGTCACAGATGCGAGGTCTCTGAAGTCATAGAATGGAGGTGTGTGAAGTCAGAATGGAGGTGTGTGAAGTCATAGAATGGAGGGGTGTGAACTCATAGAATAGAGGTGTGTGACGTCACAATGGAAGTGTGTGAATTCATAGTATGGAGGTGTGTGAAGTCACAGAATGGAGGTGTGTGAAGTCAAAATCGAGGTGTGTGATGTCCTAAAATGGAGGTGTGTGTAGTCAAAGAATGGAGGTGTGTGAAGTCAAACAATGGTGGTGTGTGAAGTCACAGAATGGAGGTGTGTGAAGTCCCAGAATGGAAGTGTGTGAAGTCAAAACGGAGGTGTGTGAAGTCAAAGAATGGAGGTGTGTGAAGTCACAGAATGGAGGTGTGTGAAATCAAAATGGTGGTGTGTGAAGTCACAAATGGAGGTGTGTGAAGTCACAGAATGTAGGTGTGTGAAGTCAAAATGGAGGTGTGTGAAGTCAAAGAATGGAGGTGTGTGAACTCATAGAATGGAGGTGTGTGAAGTCATAGAATGGATGTGTGTGAAGTCATGGAATGGAGGTGTGTGAAGTCAAAGAATGGAGGTGAGTGAAGTCATAGAAAGAGGTCTGTGAAGTCATAGAATGGAGGAGTGTGAAGTCATAGAGTGCGGGTGAGTTAAGTCACAGATTCGAGTTCTGTGAAGTCATAGAATGGAGGTGTGTGATGTCAGAATGCAGGTATGTGAAGTCATAGATGGAATTCTGTGAAGTCATAGTATGGAGGTGTGTGAAATCATAGAATGGAGTTTTGAGAAGTCACAGAATGGAGCTGTGTGAATTCAGAATGGAGGCGTGTGAAGTCACAGAATGGAGCTGTGTGAATTCAGAATGGATGTGTGTGAAATCATAGAATGGAGGTGTGTGAAGTCACAGAATGGAGGTGTGCTAAGTCACAGTATGGACGTGTGTGACGTCACAGAATGGAGGTGTGTGAAGTCAGAATGGAGGTGTGTAAAGTCACAGAATGGAGGTGTGTGAAGTCATAGTATTGAAGTGTGTGAAGTCATAGAATGGAGGTGTGTGAAATCACAGAATGAGGGTGTGTGAGGTCATAGAATGGAGGTGTGTGAAGTCACAGAATGGAGGTGTGTGAAGTCATAAAATGGAGGTGGGTGAAGTCATAGAAAGAGATGTGGGAAGTCATAGAATGGAGGTGTGTGAAGTCCTAGAGTGGAGGTGAGTGAAGTCACATATTCGAGGTCTGTGAAGTCATAGAATGGAGGTGTGTGAAGTCAGAATGGAGGTGTGTGAAGTCATAGAATGGAGGTGTGTAAACTCATAGAATGGAGGTGTGTGAAGTCACAAAGGAAGTGTGTGAAGTCATAGAATGGAGGTGTGTGAAGTCACAGAATGGAAGTGTGTGAAGTCATAGAATGGAGGTGTGTGACGTCATAAAATGGAGGTGTGTGAAGTCATAGAATGGAGGTGTGTGAAGACACAGAAGGGAGGTGTGTGAAATCACATAATGGAGGAGTGTGAAGTCAAAATGGAGGTGTGTGACGTCATAAACTGGAGGTGTGTGAAGTCATAGAATGTAGGTGTGTGAAATTATAGAATGGAGGTTTTTGAAGTCACAGAATGGAGTTGTGTCACGTCACAGAATGGAGGTTTGTGAAGTCATAGAATGGAGGTATGTGAAGTCAAATTGGAGGGGTGTGAAGTCGGAGAATAGAGGTGTGTGAAGTCACAGAATGGAGGTGGGTGAAGTCACAGAATGGAGGTGTGTGAAGTCATAGAATGGAGGTGTGTGAAGTCACAGAATGGACGGGTATGAAGTCATAGAATCTAGGTGAATGAAGTCACAGAATTGAGGTGTTTGAAGTCATATATTTTATGTGTGTGAAGTCAAAATCGATGTGTGAAATCACAGAATAGAGGTGTGTGAAGTCATAGAATGGAGGTGTGTGAAGTCATAGAATGAAGGTGTGTGAAGGCACAGAATGGAGTTGTGTGAATTCACAGAATGGAGGTGTGTGAAGTCATAGAATGGAAGTGTGTAAAGTCATAGAATGGAGGTGCGTGAAGTCAGAATGGAGGTGTGTGAAGTCAATGAATGGAGGCGTGTGAACTCAGAATGGAGGTGTGTGAAGTCACAGAATGGAGGTTTTTCAAGTCATAGAATGGAGGTGTGTGAAGTCATAGAATGGATGTTTCTGAATTAAGAATGAAGGTGTGTGAAGTCATAGAATGGAGGTGTGTGAAGACAAAATTGTGGTGTGTGAACTCATAGAATGGATGTTTCTGAACTCATAGAATGGAGTTGTGTGAAGTCATGGAATGGAGGGGTGTGAAGTCAAAGAATGGAGGTGTGTGAAGTCAAACAATTTTGGTGTGTGAAGTCACAGAATGGAGGTGTGTGAAGTCCCAGAATGGAAGTGTGTGAAGTCAAAACGGAGGTGTGTGTAGTCATAGAATGGAGGTGTGTGAAGTCACAGAATGGAGGTGTGTGAAATCAAAATGTTGGTGTGTGAAGTCACAAATGGAGGTGTGTGAAGTCACAGAATGTAGGTGTGTGAAGTCAAAATGGAGGTGTGTGAAGTCAAAAAATGGAGGTGTGTGAACTCATATAATCGAGGTGTGTGAAGTCATATAATGGATGTGTGTGAAGTCATGGAATGGAGGTGTGTGAAGTCAAAGAATGGAGGTGTGTGAAGTCATAGAAAGGAGGTCTGTGAAGTCATAGAATGGAGGAGTGTGAAGTCATAGAGTGCAGGTGAGTTAAGTCACAGATTCGAGGTCTGTGAAGTCATAGAATGGAGGTGTGTGATGTCAGAATGCAGGTGTGTGAAGTCATAGATGGTGTTGTGTGAAGTCATAGTATGGAGGTGTGTGAAATCATAGAATGGAGTTTTGAGAAGTCACAGAATGGAGCTGTGTGAATTCAGAATGGAGGTGTGTGAAGTCACAGAATGGAGCTGTGTGAATTCAGAATGGAGGTGTGTGAAGTCATAGAATGGAGGTATCTGAAGTCACAGAATGGAGGTGTGTGAAGTCATAGAATGGAGGTTTGTGAAGTCACAGAATGGAGGTGTTTGAAGTCATAGAATGGAGGTGTGTGAAGTTATAGAATGGATGTTTGTAAAGTAAGAATGAAGTTGTGTGAAGTCATAGAATGGAGGTGTGTGACGTCAAAGAATGGAGGTGTGTGAAATCAGAGAATGGAGGTTTGTAAACTCAGAATGGAGGTGTGGGAAGACAAAGAATGGAGGTGTGTGAAGTCATAGAATGGAGGTGTTTGAAGTCACAGAATGGAGGTGTGTGAAGTCATAGAATGGAGGTGTGTGAAGTCATAGAATGGAGGTGTGCGATATCATATAATGGAGGTGTGTGAAGTCACAGAATGGAGGTGTGTGAAGTCAGAATGGAGGTGTGAAGTCATAGAATAGAGGTGGGTGAAGTCATAGAAAGGAGGTCTGTGAAGTCATAGAATGGAGGAGTGTGAAGTCATAGAATGGATGTGTGTGAAGTCATGGAATGGAGGTCTGTGAAGTCATAGAATGGAGGTGTGTGATGTCAGAATGCAGGTGTGTGAAGTCATAGATGGTGTTGTGTGAAGTCATAGTATGGAGGTGTGTGAAATCATAGAATGGAGTTTTGAGAAGTCACAGAATGGAGCTGTGTGAATTCAGATTGGAGGTGTGTGAAGTCACAGAATGGAGCTGTGTGAATTCAGAATGGAGGTGTGTGAAGTCATAGAATGGAGGTATCTGAAGTCACAGAATGGAGGTGTGTGAAGTCATAGAATGGAGGTTTGTGAAGTCACAGAATGGAGGTGTTTGAAGTCATAGAATGGAGGTGTGTGAAGTTATAGAATGGATGTTTGTAAAGTAAGAATGAAGTTGTGTGAAGTCATAGAATGGAGGTGTGTGACGTCAAAGAATGGAGGTGTGTGAAATCATAGAATGGAGGTTTGTAAACTCAGAATGGAGGTGTGGGAAGACAAAGAATGGAGGTGTGCGAAGTCATAGAATGGAGGTGTTTGAAGTCACAGAATGGAGGTGTGTGAAGTCATAGAATGGAGGTGTGTGAAGTCATAGAATGGAGGTGTGTGATATCATATAATGGAGGTGTGTGAAGTCACAGAATGGAGGTGTGTGAAGTCAGAATGGAGGTGTGAAGTCATAGAATAGAGGTGGGTGAAGTCATAGAAAGGAGGTGTGGGAAGTCAGAGAATGGAGGTGTGTGAAGTCATAGAATGGATGTGTGTGAAGTCATGGAATGGAGGTGTGTGAAGTCAAAGAATGGAGGTGTGTGAAGTCATAGAAAGGAGGTCTGTGAAGTCATAGAATGGAGGAGTGTGAAGTCATAGATTGCAGGTGAGTTAAGTCACAGATTCGAGGTCTGTGAAGTCATAGAATGGAGATGTGTGATGTCAGAATGCAGGTGTGTGAAGTCATAGATGCTGTTGTGTGAAGTCATAGTATGGAGGTGTGTGAAATCATAGAATGGAGTTTTGAGAAGTCACAGAATGGAGCTGTGTGAATTCAGAATGGAGGTGTGTGAAGTCATAGAATGGAGGTATCTGAAGTCACAGAATGGAGGTGTGTGAAGTCATAGAATGGAGGTTTGTGAAGTCACAGAATGGAGGTGTTTGAAGTCATAGAATGGAGGTGTGTGAAGTTATCGAATGGATGTTTGTAAAGTAAGAATGAAGTTGTGTGAAGTCATAGAATGGAGGTGTGTGACGTCAAAGAATGGAGGTGTGTGAAATCATAGAATGGAGGTTTGTAAACTCAGAATGGAGGTGTGGGAAGACAAAGAATGGAGGTGTGTGAAGTCATAGAATGGAGGTGTTTGAAGTCACAGAATGGAGGTGTGTGAAGTCATAGAATGGAGGTGTGTGAAGTCATAGAATGGAGGTGTGTGATATCATATAATGGAGGTGTGTGAAGTCACAGAATGGAGGTGTGTGAAGTCAGAATGGAGGTGTGAAGTCATAGAATAGAGGTGGGTGAAGTCATAGAAAGGAGGTGCGGGAAGTCAGAGAATGGAGGAGTGTGAAGTCATAGAGTGGAGGTGAGTGAAGTCACAGATGCGAGGTCTCTGAAGTCATAGAATGGAGGTGTGTGAAGTCAGAATGGAGGTGTGTGAAGTCATAGAATGGAGGGGTGTGAACTCATAGAATAGAGGTGTGTGACGTCACAATGGAAGTGTGTGAATTCATAGTATGGAGGTGTGTGAAGTCACAGAATGGAGGTGTGTGAAGTCAAAATCGAGGTGTGTGATGTCCTAAAATGGAGGTGTGTGAAGTCATAGAATGGAAGTGTGTGAAAACATAGAATGAAGGTTTGTGAAGTCACAGAATTGAGGTGTGTGAAGTCACAGAATGGGGGTGTGTGAAGTCATAGCATGGAGGTATGTGAAATCATAGAATGGAAGTGTGTGAAGTCATAGAATGGAGGTGTGTGAAGTCATACAATGAAGGTGTGTGAAGTCATAGAATGGAGGTGTGTGAAGTCACAGAAGGGAGGTGTGTGGAGTCACATAATGGAGGTGTGTGAATTCCAAATGGAGGTGTGTGACGTCATAAAATGTAGGTGTGTGAAGTCATAGATTGGAGGTGTGTGAAATCATAGAATGGAGGTTTGTGAAGTCACAGAATGGAGGTGTGTGAAGTCATAGAATGGAGGTATGTGAAGTCAAATTGGAGGGGTGTGAAGTCGGAGAATGGAGGTGTGGGAAGTCACAGAATGGAGGTGGGTGAAGTCACAGAATGGAGGTGTGTGAAGTCAAAGAATGGAGGTGTGTGAAGTCACAGAATGGACGGGTATGAATTCATAGAATGGAGGTGTGTGAAGCCACAGAATTGAGGTGTTTGAAGTTATATATTGAAGTTGTGTGAAGACAAAATGGATGTGTGAAGTCATAGAATGGAGGTGTGTGAAGTCGGAGAATGGACGTGTGTGAAGTCACAGAATGGAGCTGTGTGAAGTCACAGAATGGAGGTGTGTGAAGTCACAGAATGGAGGTGTGTGAAGTCAAAGAATGGAGGGGTGTGAAGTCATAGAATGGAGGTGTGTGAAGTCATAGAATATATGTTTGTGAAGTAAGAATGAAGGTGTGTGAAGTCACAGAATGGAGGTGTGTGAAGTCAAAATCGAGGTGTGTGATGTCCTAAAATGGAGGTGTGTGTAGTCAAAGAATGGAGGTGTGTGAAGTCAAACAATGGTGGTGTGTGAAGTCACAGAATGGAGGTGTGTGAAGTCCCAGAATGGAAGTGTGTGAAGTCAAAACGGAGGTGTGTGAAGTCAAAGAATGGAGGTGTGTGAAGTCACAGAATGGAGGTGTGTGAAATCAAAATGGTGGTGTGTGAAGTCACAAATGGAGGTGTGTGAAGTCACAGAATGTAGGTGTGTGAAGTCAAAATGGAGGTGTGTGAAGTCAAAGAATGGAGGTGTGTGAACTCATAGAATGGAGGTGTGTGAAGTCATAGAATGGATGTGTGTGAAGTCATGGAATGGAGGTGTGTGAAGTCAAAGAATGGAGGTGAGTGAAGTCATAGAAAGAGGTCTGTGAAGTCATAGAATGGAGGAGTGTGAAGTCATAGAGTGCAGGTGAGTTAAGTCACAGATTCGAGTTCTGTGAAGTCATAGAATGGAGGTGTGTGATGTCAGAATGCAGGTATGTGAAGTCATAGATGGAATTCTGTGAAGTCATAGTATGGAGGTGTGTGAAATCATAGAATGGAGTTTTGAGAAGTCACAGAATGGAGCTGTGTGAATTCAGAATGGAGGCGTGTGAAGTCACAGAATGGAGCTGTGTGAATTCAGAATGGATGTGTGTGAAATCATAGAATGGAGGTGTGTGAAGTCACAGAATGGAGGTGTGCTAAGTCACAGTATGGACGTGTGTGACGTCACAGAATGGAGGTGTGTGAAGTCAGAATGGAGGTGTGTAAAGTCACAGAATGGAGGTGTGTGAAGTCATAGTATTGAAGTGTGTGAAGTCATAGAATGGAGGTGTGTGAAATCACAGAATGAGGGTGTGTGAGGTCATAGAATGGAGGTGTGTGAAGTCACAGAATGGAGGTGTGTGAAGTCATAAAATGGAGGTGGGTGAAGTCATAGAAAGAGATGTGGGAAGTCATAGAATGGAGGTGTGTGAAGTCCTAGAGTGGAGGTGAGTGAAGTCACATATTCGAGGTCTGTGAAGTCATAGAATGGAGGTGTGTGAAGTCAGAATGGAGGTGTGTGAAGTCATAGAATGGAGGTGTGTAAACTCATAGAATGGAGGTGTGTGAAGTCACAAAGGAAGTGTGTGAAGTCATAGAATGGAGGTGTGTGAAGTCACAGAATGGAAGTGTGTGAAGTCATAGAATGGAGGTGTGTGACGTCATAAAATGGAGGTGTGTGAAGTCATAGAATGGAGGTGTGTGAAGACACAGAAGGGAGGTGTGTGAAATCACATAATGGAGGAGTGTGAAGTCAAAATGGAGGTGTGTGACGTCATAAACTGGAGGTGTGTGAAGTCATAGAATGTAGGTGTGTGAAATTATAGAATGGAGGTTTGTGAAGTCACAGAATGGAGTTGTGTCACGTCACAGAATGGAGGTTTGTGAAGTCATAGAATGGAGGTATGTGAAGTCAAATTGGAGGGGTGTGAAGTCGGAGAATAGAGGTGTGTGAAGTCACAGAATGGAGGTGGGTGAAGTCACAGAATGGAGGTGTGTGAAGTCATAGAATGGAGGTGTGTGAAGTCACAGAATGGACGGGTATGAAGTCATAGAATCTAGGTGAATGAAGTCACAGAATTGAGGTGTTTGAAGTCATATATTTTATGTGTGTGAAGTCAAAATCGATGTGTGAAATCACAGAATAGAGGTGTGTGAAGTCATAGAATGGAGGTGTGTGAAGTCATAGAATGAAGGTGTGTGAAGGCACAGAATGGAGTTGTGTGAATTCACAGAATGGAGGTGTGTGAAGTCATAGAATGGAAGTGTGTAAAGTCATAGAATGGAGGTGCGTGAAGTCAGAATGGAGGTGTGTGAAGTCAATGAATGGAGGCGTGTGAACTCAGAATGGAGGTGTGTGAAGTCACAGAATGGAGGTTTTTCAAGTCATAGAATGGAGGTGTGTGAAGTCATAGAATGGATGTTTCTGAATTAAGAATGAAGGTGTGTGAAGTCATAGAATGGAGGTGTGTGAAGACAAAATTGTGGTGTGTGAACTCATAGAATGGATGTTTCTGAACTCATAGAATGGAGTTGTGTGAAGTCATGGAATGGAGGGGTGTGAAGTCAAAGAATGGAGGTGTGTGAAGTCAAACAATTTTGGTGTGTGAAGTCACAGAATGGAGGTGTGTGAAGTCCCAGAATGGAAGTGTGTGAAGTCAAAACGGAGGTGTGTGTAGTCATAGAATGGAGGTGTGTGAAGTCACAGAATGGAGGTGTGTGAAATCAAAATGTTGGTGTGTGAAGTCACAAATGGAGGTGTGTGAAGTCACAGAATGTAGGTGTGTGAAGTCAAAATGGAGGTGTGTGAAGTCAAAAAATGGAGGTGTGTGAACTCATATAATCGAGGTGTGTGAAGTCATATAATGGATGTGTGTGAAGTCATGGAATGGAGGTGTGTGAAGTCAAAGAATGGAGGTGTGTGAAGTCATAGAAAGGAGGTCTGTGAAGTCATAGAATGGAGGAGTGTGAAGTCATAGAGTGCAGGTGAGTTAAGTCACAGATTCGAGGTCTGTGAAGTCATAGAATGGAGGTGTGTGATGTCAGAATGCAGGTGTGTGAAGTCATAGATGGTGTTGTGTGAAGTCATAGTATGGAGGTGTGTGAAATCATAGAATGGAGTTTTGAGAAGTCACAGAATGGAGCTGTGTGAATTCAGAATGGAGGTGTGTGAAGTCACAGAATGGAGCTGTGTGAATTCAGAATGGAGGTGTGTGAAGTCATAGAATGGAGGTATCTGAAGTCACAGAATGGAGGTGTGTGAAGTCATAGAATGGAGGTGTGTGATATCATATAATGGAGGTGTGTGAAGTCACAGAATGGAGGTGTGTGAAGTCAGAATGGAGGTGTGAAGTCATAGAATAGAGGTGGGTGAAGTCATAGAAAGGAGGTGCGGGAAGTCAGAGAATGGAGGAGTGTGAAGTCATAGAGTGGAGGTGAGTGAAGTCACAGATGCGAGGTCTCTGAAGTCATAGAATGGAGGTGTGTGAAGTCAGAATGGAGGTGTGTGAAGTCATAGAATGGAGGGGTGTGAACTCATAGAATAGAGGTGTGTGACGTCACAATGGAAGTGTGTGAATTCATAGTATGGAGGTGTGTGAAGTCACAGAATGGAGGTGTGTGAAGTCAAAATCGAGGTGTGTGATGTCCTAAAATGGAGGTGTGTGTAGTCAAAGAATGGAGGTGTGTGAAGTCAAACAATGGTGGTGTGTGAAGTCACAGAATGGAGGTGTGTGAAGTCCCAGAATGGAAGTGTGTGAAGTCAAAACGGAGGTGTGTGAAGTCAAAGAATGGAGGTGTGTGAAGTCACAGAATGGAGGTGTGTGAAATCAAAATGGTGGTGTGTGAAGTCACAAATGGAGGTGTGTGAAGTCACAGAATGTAGGTGTGTGAAGTCAAAATGGAGGTGTGTGAAGTCAAAGAATGGAGGTGTGTGAACTCATAGAATGGAGGTGTGTGAAGTCATAGAATGGATGTGTGTGAAGTCATGGAATGGAGGTGTGTGAAGTCAAAGAATGGAGGTGAGTGAAGTCATAGAAAGAGGTCTGTGAAGTCATAGAATGGAGGAGTGTGAAGTCATAGAGTGCAGGTGAGTTAAGTCACAGATTCGAGTTCTGTGAAGTCATAGAATGGAGGTGTGTGATGTCAGAATGCAGGTATGTGAAGTCATAGATGGAATTCTGTGAAGTCATAGTATGGAGGTGTGTGAAATCATAGAATGGAGTTTTGAGAAGTCACAGAATGGAGCTGTGTGAATTCAGAATGGAGGCGTGTGAAGTCACAGAATGGAGCTGTGTGAATTCAGAATGGATGTGTGTGAAATCATAGAATGGAGGTGTGTGAAGTCACAGAATGGAGGTGTGCTAAGTCACAGTATGGACGTGTGTGACGTCACAGAATGGAGGTGTGTGAAGTCAGAATGGAGGTGTGTAAAGTCACAGAATGGAGGTGTGTGAAGTCATAGTATTGAAGTGTGTGAAGTCATAGAATGGAGGTGTGTGAAATCACAGAATGAGGGTGTGTGAGGTCATAGAATGGAGGTGTGTGAAGTCACAGAATGGAGGTGTGTGAAGTCATAAAATGGAGGTGGGTGAAGTCATAGAAAGAGATGTGGGAAGTCATAGAATGGAGGTGTGTGAAGTCCTAGAGTGGAGGTGAGTGAAGTCACATATTCGAGGTCTGTGAAGTCATAGAATGGAGGTGTGTGAAGTCAGAATGGAGGTGTGTGAAGTCATAGAATGGAGGTGTGTAAACTCATAGAATGGAGGTGTGTGAAGTCACAAAGGAAGTGTGTGAAGTCATAGAATGGAGGTGTGTGAAGTCACAGAATGGAAGTGTGTGAAGTCATAGAATGGAGGTGTGTGACGTCATAAAATGGAGGTGTGTGAAGTCATAGAATGGAGGTGTGTGAAGACACAGAAGGGAGGTGTGTGAAATCACATAATGGAGGAGTGTGAAGTCAAAATGGAGGTGTGTGACGTCATAAACTGGAGGTGTGTGAAGTCATAGAATGTAGGTGTGTGAAATTATAGAATGGAGGTTTTTGAAGTCACAGAATGGAGTTGTGTCACGTCACAGAATGGAGGTTTGTGAAGTCATAGAATGGAGGTATGTGAAGTCAAATTGGAGGGGTGTGAAGTCGGAGAATAGAGGTGTGTGAAGTCACAGAATGGAGGTGGGTGAAGTCACAGAATGGAGGTGTGTGAAGTCATAGAATGGAGGTGTGTGAAGTCACAGAATGGACGGGTATGAAGTCATAGAATCTAGGTGAATGAAGTCACAGAATTGAGGTGTTTGAAGTCATATATTTTATGTGTGTGAAGTCAAAATCGATGTGTGAAATCACAGAATAGAGGTGTGTGAAGTCATAGAATGGAGGTGTGTGAAGTCATAGAATGAAGGTGTGTGAAGGCACAGAATGGAGTTGTGTGAATTCACAGAATGGAGGTGTGTGAAGTCATAGAATGGAAGTGTGTAAAGTCATAGAATGGAGGTGCGTGAAGTCAGAATGGAGGTGTGTGAAGTCAATGAATGGAGGCGTGTGAACTCAGAATGGAGGTGTGTGAAGTCACAGAATGGAGGTTTTTCAAGTCATAGAATGGAGGTGTGTGAAGTCATAGAATGGATGTTTCTGAATTAAGAATGAAGGTGTGTGAAGTCATAGAATGGAGGTGTGTGAAGACAAAATTGTGGTGTGTGAACTCATAGAATGGATGTTTCTGAACTCATAGAATGGAGTTGTGTGAAGTCATGGAATGGAGGGGTGTGAAGTCAAAGAATGGAGGTGTGTGAAGTCAAACAATTTTGGTGTGTGAAGTCACAGAATGGAGGTGTGTGAAGTCCCAGAATGGAAGTGTGTGAAGTCAAAACGGAGGTGTGTGTAGTCATAGAATGGAGGTGTGTGAAGTCACAGAATGGAGGTGTGTGAAATCAAAATGTTGGTGTGTGAAGTCACAAATGGAGGTGTGTGAAGTCACAGAATGTAGGTGTGTGAAGTCAAAATGGAGGTGTGTGAAGTCAAAAAATGGAGGTGTGTGAACTCATATAATCGAGGTGTGTGAAGTCATATAATGGATGTGTGTGAAGTCATGGAATGGAGGTGTGTGAAGTCAAAGAATGGAGGTGTGTGAAGTCATAGAAAGGAGGTCTGTGAAGTCATAGAATGGAGGAGTGTGAAGTCATAGAGTGCAGGTGAGTTAAGTCACAGATTCGAGGTCTGTGAAGTCATAGAATGGAGGTGTGTGATGTCAGAATGCAGGTGTGTGAAGTCATAGATGGTGTTGTGTGAAGTCATAGTATGGAGGTGTGTGAAATCATAGAATGGAGTTTTGAGAAGTCACAGAATGGAGCTGTGTGAATTCAGAATGGAGGTGTGTGAAGTCACAGAATGGAGCTGTGTGAATTCAGAATGGAGGTGTGTGAAGTCATAGAATGGAGGTATCTGAAGTCACAGAATGGAGGTGTGTGAAGTCATAGAATGGAGGTTTGTGAAGTCACAGAATGGAGGTGTTTGAAGTCATAGAATGGAGGTGTGTGAAGTTATAGAATGGATGTTTGTAAAGTAAGAATGAAGTTGTGTGAAGTCATAGAATGGAGGTGTGTGACGTCAAAGAATGGAGGTGTGAGAAATCAGAGAATGGAGGTTTGTAAACTCAGAATGGAGGTGTGGGAAGACAAAGAATGGAGGTGTGTGAAGTCATAGAATGGAGGTGTTTGAAGTCACAGAATGGAGGTGTGTGAAGTCATAGAATGGAGGTGTGTGAAGTCATAGAATGGAGGTGTGCGATATCATATAATGGAGGTGTGTGAAGTCACAGAATGGAGGTGTGTGAAGTCAGAATGGAGGTGTGAAGTCATAGAATAGAGGTGGGTGAAGTCATAGAAAGGAGGTCTGTGAAGTCATAGAATGGAGGAGTGTGAAGTCATAGAATGGATGTGTGTGAAGTCATGGAATGGAGGTCTGTGAAGTCATAGAATGGAGGTGTGTGATGTCAGAATGCAGGTGTGTGAAGTCATAGATGGTGTTGTGTGAAGTCATAGTATGGAGGTGTGTGAAATCATAGAATGGAGTTTTGAGAAGTCACAGAATGGAGCTGTGTGAATTCAGATTGGAGGTGTGTGAAGTCACAGAATGGAGCTGTGTGAATTCAGAATGGAGGTGTGTGAAGTCATAGAATGGAGGTATCTGAAGTCACAGAATGGAGGTGTGTGAAGTCATAGAATGGAGGTTTGTGAAGTCACAGAATGGAGGTGTTTGAAGTCATAGAATGGAGGTGTGTGAAGTTATAGAATGGATGTTTGTAAAGTAAGAATGAAGTTGTGTGAAGTCATAGAATGGAGGTGTGTGACGTCAAAGAATGGAGGTGTGTGAAATCATAGAATGGAGGTTTGTAAACTCAGAATGGAGGTGTGGGAAGACAAAGAATGGAGGTGTGCGAAGTCATAGAATGGAGGTGTTTGAAGTCACAGAATGGAGGTGTGTGAAGTCATAGAATGGAGGTGTGTGAAGTCATAGAATGGAGGTGTGTGATATCATATAATGGAGGTGTGTGAAGTCACAGAATGGAGGTGTGTGAAGTCAGAATGGAGGTGTGAAGTCATAGAATAGAGGTGGGTGAAGTCATAGAAAGGAGGTGTGGGAAGTCAGAGAATGGAGGTGTGTGAAGTCATAGAATGGATGTGTGTGAAGTCATGGAATGGAGGTGTGTGAAGTCAAAGAATGGAGGTGTGTGAAGTCATAGAAAGGAGGTCTGTGAAGTCATAGAATGGAGGAGTGTGAAGTCATAGATTGCAGGTGAGTTAAGTCACAGATTCGAGGTCTGTGAAGTCATAGAATGGAGATGTGTGATGTCAGAATGCAGGTGTGTGAAGTCATAGATGCTGTTGTGTGAAGTCATAGTATGGAGGTGTGTGAAATCATAGAATGGAGTTTTGAGAAGTCACAGAATGGAGCTGTGTGAATTCAGAATGGAGGTGTGTGAAGTCATAGAATGGAGGTATCTGAAGTCACAGAATGGAGGTGTGTGAAGTCATAGAATGGAGGTTTGTGAAGTCACAGAATGGAGGTGTTTGAAGTCATAGAATGGAGGTGTGTGAAGTTATCGAATGGATGTTTGTAAAGTAAGAATGAAGTTGTGTGAAGTCATAGAATGGAGGTGTGTGACGTCAAAGAATGGAGGTGTGTGAAATCATAGAATGGAGGTTTGTAAACTCAGAATGGAGGTGTGGGAAGACAAAGAATGGAGGTGTGTGAAGTCATAGAATGGAGGTGTTTGAAGTCACAGAATGGAGGTGTGTGAAGTCATAGAATGGAGGTGTGTGAAGTCATAGAATGGAGGTGTGTGATATCATATAATGGAGGTGTGTGAAGTCACAGAATGGAGGTGTGTGAAGTCAGAATGGAGGTGTGAAGTCATAGAATAGAGGTGGGTGAAGTCATAGAAAGGAGGTGCGGGAAGTCAGAGAATGGAGGAGTGTGAAGTCATAGAGTGGAGGTGAGTGAAGTCACAGATGCGAGGTCTCTGAAGTCATAGAATGGAGGTGTGTGAAGTCAGAATGGAGGTGTGTGAAGTCATAGAATGGAGGGGTGTGAACTCATAGAATAGAGGTGTGTGACGTCACAATGGAAGTGTGTGAATTCATAGTATGGAGGTGTGTGAAGTCACAGAATGGAGGTGTGTGAAGTCAAAATCGAGGTGTGTGATGTCCTAAAATGGAGGTGTGTGAAGTCATAGAATGGAAGTGTGTGAAAACATAGAATGAAGGTTTGTGAAGTCACAGAATTGAGGTGTGTGAAGTCACAGAATGGGGGTGTGTGAAGTCATAGCATGGAGGTATGTGAAATCATAGAATGGAAGTGTGTGAAGTCATAGAATGGAGGTGTGTGAAGTCATACAATGAAGGTGTGTGAAGTCATAGAATGGAGGTGTGTGAAGTCACAGAAGGGAGGTGTGTGGAGTCACATAATGGAGGTGTGTGAATTCCAAATGGAGGTGTGTGACGTCATAAAATGTAGGTGTGTGAAGTCATAGATTGGAGGTGTGTGAAATCATAGAATGGAGGTTTGTGAAGTCACAGAATGGAGGTGTGTGAAGTCATAGAATGGAGGTATGTGAAGTCAAATTGGAGGGGTGTGAAGTCGGAGAATGGAGGTGTGGGAAGTCACAGAATGGAGGTGGGTGAAGTCACAGAATGGAGGTGTGTGAAGTCAAAGAATGGAGGTGTGTGAAGTCACAGAATGGACGGGTATGAATTCATAGAATGGAGGTGTGTGAAGCCACAGAATTGAGGTGTTTGAAGTTATATATTGAAGTTGTGTGAAGACAAAATGGATGTGTGAAGTCATAGAATGGAGGTGTGTGAAGTCGGAGAATGGACGTGTGTGAAGTCACAGAATGGAGCTGTGTGAAGTCACAGAATGGAGGTGTGTGAAGTCACAGAATGGAGGTGTGTGAAGTCAAAGAATGGAGGGGTGTGAAGTCATAGAATGGAGGTGTGTGAAGTCATAGAATATATGTTTGTGAAGTAAGAATGAAGGTGTGTGAAGTCATAGAATGGAGGCGTGTGAAGTCACAGAATGCAGGTGTGTGAAGTCATAGAATGGAGGTGTGTGAAGTCATAGAACGGGGTTGTGTGACGTCATATAATGGAAGTGTGTGAAGTCACATAATGGAGGTGTGTGAAGTCAGAATGGAGGTGTGAAGTCATAGAAAGGAGGTGTGGGAAGTCATAGAATGGAGGAGTGTGATGTCATAGATTGGAGGTGAGTGAAGTCACAGATTCGAGGTCTGTGAAGTCATAGAATGGAGGTGTGTGAAGTCGAATGAAGGTGTGTGAAGTCATAGAACGTAGGTGTGTGAACTCATAGAATGGAGGTGTGTGACGTCCCAATGGAAGTGTTTGAAGTCATAGAATGGAGGTGTGTGAAGTCACAGAATGGAAGTGTGTGAAGGAAAAATGGAGGTGTGTGTCGTCCTAAAATGGAGGTGTGAGAAGTGATAGAATGGAGGTGTGTGAAATCATAGAATAGAGGTTTGTGAAGTCACAGAATGGAGGTGTGTGAACTCAGAATGGAGATGTGTGAAGTCACAGAATGGAGGTGTGTGAAGTCATCGTATGAAGGTATGTGAAATGATAGAATGGAAGTGTGTGAAGTCATAGAATGTAGGTGTGCGAAGTCATACAATGAAGGTGTGTGAAGTCATAGAATGAAGGTGTGTGAAGTCATAGAAGAGAGGTGTGTGAAGTCACATAATGGAGGTGTGAGAAGTCAAAATGGAGGTGTGTGACGTCATAAAATGTAGGTGTGTGAAGTCATAGATTGGAGGAGTGTGAAATCATAGAATGGAGGTTTGTGAAGTCAGAGAATGGAGGTGTGTGAAGTCATAGAATGGAGGTGTGTGAAGTCACAGAATGGAGTTGTGTGAAGTCACAGAATGGAGGTGTGTGAACTCAGAATGGAGATGTGTGAAGTCACAGAATGGAGTTGTGTGGAGTCATAGAATTGATGTGTGTGAAATCACAGAATGGAGGTGTGTGAATTCATAGAATGGAGGTGTGACATCTCAGAATGGAGGTGTGTGAAATCGCAGAATGGAGGTGTGTAAGGTCACAGAATGGAGGTGTGTGAACTCACAATGCAGGTGTGTGAAGTCACGGAATGGCGGTGTGTGAACTCATAGAATGGAAGTGTGTGAAGTCCTAGAATGGAGGTGTGCGAAGTCACACAATGAAGGTGTGTGAAGTCATAGAATGGAGGTGTGTGAAGTCACAGAAGAGAGGTGTGTGAAGTCAGAAAAGAGGTGTGCAAAGTCATAGAATGGAGGTGTGTGAAGTCAGAATGGAGGTGTGTGAAGTCATAGAATGGAGGTGTGTGAAGTCAGAATAGAGGTGTGTGAAGTCATAGAATGGAGGTGTGTGAAGTCACAGAATGGAGGTGTGGGAAGTCACAGAATGGAAGTGTGTGAAGTCATAGAATGGAGGTGTGTGAAGTCACAGAATGGATGGTATGAACTCATAGAATGGAGGTGTGTGAAGTCACAGAATTTAGGTGTTTGAAGTCATATATAGGAGGTGTGCGAAGTCAAAATGGGTGTGTGAATTCATAGAATGGAGGTGTGTGAAGTCACAGAATTGAGGTGTTTGAAGTCATATATTCGAGGTGTGTAAAGTCAAAATGGATGTGTGAATTCATAGAATGGAGGTGTGTGAAACCATAAAATGAGGGTGTGTGAGGTCATAGAATGGAGGTGTGTGAAGTCATAGAGTGGAGGTGTGTGAAGTCACAGAATGGAGGTGTGTGAAGTCATAGAATGGAAGTGTGTGAAGTCACAGAATGAAGGTGTGTGAAGTCACAGAATGGAGGTGTGTGAAGTCACAGAATGGAGGTGTGTGAACACAGAATGGAGGTGTGTGAAGTCACAGAATGGAGGTGTGTGAAGTCATAGAATGGAAGTGTGTGAAGTCATAGAATGGAGGTGTGTGAAGTCAGAATGGAGGTGTGTGAAGTCACCGAATGGAGTTGTGTGAACTCAGAATGGAGGTGTGTGAAGTCACAGAATGGAGGTTTGTGAAGTCATAGAATGGGGTTGTGTGAAGTCATAGAATGGATGTTTCTGAAGTAAGAATGAAGGTGTGTGAAGTTATAGAATGGAAGTGTGTGAAGTCATAGAATGGAGGTGTGTGAAGTCAGAATGGAGGTGTGTGAAGTCACCGAATGGAGTTGTGTGAACTCAGAATGGAGGTGTGTGAAGTCACAGAATGGAGGTTTGTGAAGTCATAGAATGGGGTTGTGTGAAGTCATAGAATGGATGTTTCTGAAGTAAGAATGAAGGTGTGTGAAGTCATAGAATTGAGGTATGTGAACACATATAATGGAGGTGTGTGAATTCACAGAATGAAGGTGTGTGAAGTCAGAAAGAGGTGTGTAGTCATAGATTGCAAGTGGTGAAGTCATAGAAAGGAGGTGTGGAAAGTCATAGAATGGAGGAGTGTGAAGTCATAGAGTGCAGGTGAGTGAAGGCACAGATTCGAGGTCTGTGAAGTCATAGAATGGAGGTGTGTGATGTCAGAATGCAGGTGTGTGAAGTCATAGATGGAGTTGTGTGAAGTCATAGTATGGAGGTGTGTAAAATCATAGAATGGAGTTTTGTGAAGTCACAGAATGGAGCTGTGTAAATACAGAATGGAGGTGTGTGAAGTCATAGAATGTAGGTGTTTGAAGTCAGAACGGAGGTGTGTGAACTCATAGAATGGAGGTGAGTGACGTCACAATGGAAGTGTGTGAAGTCATACAATGGAGGTGTGTGAAGTCACAGAATGGAGGTGTGTGAAGTCATAGAATGGAGGTGTGTGAAGTCACAGAATGGAGCTGTTTGAAGTCATAGAATGGAGGTGTGTGAAGTTATAGAATGGATGTTTGTAAAGTAAGAATGAAGTTGTATGAAGTCATAGAATAAAGGTGTGATGTCAAAGAATGGCGGTGTGTGAAGTCATAGAATGGAGGTGTGTAAACTCAGAATGGAGGTGTGTGAAGTCATAGAATGGAGGTGTGTGAAGTTATAAAATGGAGGTGTGTGAAGTCATAGAATGGAAGTGTGTGAACTCATAGAATGGAGGTGTTTGAAGTCACAGAATGGACGGTACGAAGTCATAGAATGGAGGTGTGTGAAGCCACAGAATTGAGGTGTTTGAAGTCATATATTAGAGGTGTGTGAAGTCAAAATGGATGTGTGAAATCAGAGAATGGAGGTGTGTGAAATCATAGAATGAGGGTGTGTGAGGTCATAGAATGGAGGTGTGTGAAGTCACAGAATGGAGGTGTGTGAAATTATAAAAGGGAGGTTTATGAAGTCATAGAATGGAAGTGTGTGAAGTCATAGAATGGAGGTGTGTGAAGTCAGAATGGAGATGTGTGAAGTCACCGAATGGAGTTGTGTGAACTCAGAATGGAGGTGTGTGAAGTCACAGAATGGAGGTTTGTGAAGTCAGAATAGAGGTGTGCAAAGTCATAGAATGGAGGGGTGTGAAGTCACAATGGAGGTGTGTGAAGTCATAGAATGGAGGTGTGTGAAGTCAGAATAGAGGTGTGTGAAGTCATAGAATGGAGGTGTGTGAAGTCACAGAATGGAGGTGTGGGAAGGCACAGAATGGAGGTGTGTGAAGTCATAGAATGGAGGAGTGTGAAGTCACAGAATGGATGGTATGAACTCATAGAATGGAGGTGTGTGAAGTCACAGAATTCAGGTGTTTGAAGTCATATATAGGAGGTGTGTGAAGTCAAAATGGATGTGTGAATTCATAGAATGGAGGCGTGTGAAGTCACAGAATTGAGGTGTTTGAAGTCATATATTGGAGGTGTGTAAAGTCAAAATGGATGTGTGAATACATAGAATGGAGGTGTGTGAAACCATAGAATGAGGGTGTGTGAGGTCATAGAATGGAGGTGTGTGAAGTCACAGAATGGAAGTGTGTGAAAACATAGAATGAAGGTTTGTGAAGTCACAGAATTGAGGTGTGTGAAGTCACAGAATGGGGGTGTGTGAAGTCATAGCATGGAGGTATGTGAAATCATAGAATGGAAGTGTGTGAAGTCATAGAATGGAGGTGTGTGAAGTCATACAATGAAGGTGTGTGAAGTCATAGAATGGAGGTGTGTGAAGTCACAGAAGAGAGGTGTGTGGAGTCACATAATGGAGGTGTGTGAATTCCAAATGGAGGTGTGTGACGTCATAAAATGTAGGTGTGTGAAGTCATAGATTGGAGGTGTGTGAAATCATAGAATGGAGGTTTGTGAAGTCACAGAATGGAGGTGTGTGAAGTCATAGAATGGAGGTATGTGAAGTCAAATTGGAGGGGTGTGAAGTCGGAGAATGGAGGTGTGGGAAGTCACAGAATGGAGGTGGGTGAAGTCACAGAATGGAGGTGTGTGAAGTCAAAGAATGGAGGTGTGTGAAGTCACAGAATGGACGGGTATGAATTCATAGAATGGAGGTGTGTGAAGCCACAAAATTGAGGTGTTTGAAGTTATATATTGAAGTTGTGTGAAGACAAAATGGATGTGTGAAGTCATAGAATGGAGGTGTGGGAAGTCGGAGAATGGAGGTGTGTGAAGTCACAGAATGGAGCTGTGTGAAGTCACAGAATGGAGGTGTGTGAAGTCACAGAATGGAGGTGTGTGAAGTCAAAGAATGGAGGGGTGTGAAGTCATAGAATGGAGGTGTGTGAAGTCATAGAACATATGTTTGTGAAGTAAGAATGAAGGTGTGTGAAGTCATAGAATGGAGGCGTGTGAAGTCACAGAATGCAGGTGTGTGAAGTCATAGAATGGAGGTGTGTGAAGTCATAGAACGGGGTTGTGTGACGTCATATAATGGAAGTGTGTGAAGTCACATAATGGAGGTGTGTGAAGTCAGAATGGAGGTGTGAAGTCATAGAAAGGAGGTGTGGGAAGTCATAGAATGGAGGAGTGTGATGTCATAGATTGGAGGTGAGTGAAGTCACAGATTCGAGGTCTGTGAAGTCATAGAATGGAGGTGTGTGAAGTCGAATGAAGGTGTGTGAAGTCATAGAATGTAGGTGTGTGAACTCATAGAATGGAGGTGTGTGACGTCCCAATGGAAGTGTTTGAAGTCATAGAATGGAGGTGTGTGAAGTCACAGAATGGAAGTGTGTGAAGGAAAAATGGAGGTGTGTGTCGTCCTAAAATGGAGGTGTGAGAAGTGATAGAATGGAGGTGTGTGAAATCATAGAATAGAGGTTTGTGAAGTCACAGAATGGCGGTGTGTGAACTCAGAATGGAGGTGTGTGAAGTCACAGAATGGAGGTGTGTGAAGTCATCGTATGAAGGTATGTGAAATGATAGAATGGAAGTGTGTGAAGTCATAGAATGTAGGTGTGCGAAGTCATACAATGAAGGTGTGTGAAGTCATAGAATGAAGGTGTGTGAAGTCACAGAAGAGAGGTGTGTGAAGTCACATAATGGAGGTGTGAGAAGTCAAAATGGAGGTGTGTGACGTCATAAAATGTAGGTGTGTGAAGTCATAGATTGGAGGAGTGTGAAATCATAGAATGGAGGTTTGTGAAGTCAGAGAATGGAGGTGTGTGAAGTCATAGAATGGAGGTGTGTGAAGTCACAGAATGGAGTTGTGTGAAGTCACAGAATGGAGGTGTGTGAACTCAGAATGGAGATGTGTGAAGTCACAGAATGGAGTTGTGTGGAGTCATAGAATTGATGTGTGTGAAATCACAGAATGGAGGTGTGTGAATTCATAGAATGGAGGTGTGACATCTCAGAATGGAGGTGTGTGAAATCGCAGAATGGAGGTGTGTAAGGTCACAGAATGGAGGTGTGTGAACTCACAATGCAGGTGTGTGAAGTCACGGAATGGCGGTGTGTGAACTCATAGAATGGAAGTGTGTGAAGTCATAGAATGGAAGTGTGCGAAGTCATACAATGAAGGTGTGTGAAGTCATAGAATGGAGGTGTGTGAAGTCACAGAAGAGAGGTGTGTGAAGTCAGAAAAGAGGTGTGCAAAGTCATAGAATGGAGGTGTGTGAAGTCAGAATGGAGGTGTGTGAAGTCATAGAATGGAGGTGTGTGAAGTCAGAATAGAGGTGTGTGAAGTCATAGAATGGAGGTGTGTGAAGTCACAGAATGGAGGTGTGGGAAGTCACAGAATGGAAGTGTGTGAAGTCATAGAATGGAGGTGTGTGAAGTCACAGAATGGATGGTATGAACTCATAGAATGGAGGTGTGTGAAGTCACAGAATTGAGGTGTTTGAAGTCATATATAGGAGGTGGGCGAAGTCAAAATGGGTGTGTGAATTCATAGAATGGAGGTGTGTGAAGTCACAGAATTGAGGTGTTTGAAGTCATATATTCGAGGTGTGTAAAGTCAAAATGGATGTGTGAATTCATAGAATGGAGGTGTGTGAAACCATAAAATGAGGGTGTGTGAGGTCATAGAATGGAGGTGTGTGAAGTCATAGAGTGGAGGTGTGTGAAGTCACAGAATGGAGGTGTGTGAAGTCCTAGAATGGAAGTGTGTGAAGTCACAGAATGAAGGTGTGTGAAGTCACAGAATGGAGGTGTGTGAAGTCACAGAATGGAGGTGTGTGAACACAGAATGGAGGTGTGTGAAGTCACAGAATGGAGGTGTGTGAAGTCATAGAATGGAAGTGTGTGAAGTCATAGAATGGAGGTGTGTGAAGTCAGAATGGAGGTGTGTGAAGTCACCGAATGGAGTTGTGTGAACTCAGAATGGAGGTGTGTGAAGTCACAGAATGGAGGTTTGTGAAGTCATAGAATGGGGTTGTGTGAAGTCATAGAATGGATGTTTCTGAAGTAAGAATGAAGGTGTGTGAAGTCATAGAATGGAAGTGTGTGAAGTCATAGAATGGAGGTGTGTGAAGTCAGAATGGAGGTGTGTGAAGTCACCGAATGGAGTTGTGTGAACTCAGAATGGAGGTGTGTGAAGTCACAGAATGGAGGTTTGTGAAGTCATAAAATGGGGTTGTGTGAAGTCATAGAATGGATGTTTCTGAAGTAAGAATGAAGGTGTGTGAAGTCATAGAATTGAGGTATGTGAACACATATAATGGAGGTGTGTGAATTCACAGAATGAAGGTGTGTGAAGTCAGAAAGAGGTGTGTAGTCATAGATTGCAAGTGGTGAAGTCATAGAAAGGAGGTGTGGAAAGTCATAGAATGGAGGAGTGTGAAGTCATAGAGTGCAGGTGAGTGAAGGCACAGATTCGAGGTCTGTGAAGTCATAGAATGGAGGTGTGTGATGTCAGAATGCAGGTGTGTGAAGTCATAGATGGAGTTGTGTGAAGTCATAGTATGGAGGTGTGTAAAATCATAGAATGGAGTTTTGTGAAGTCACAGAATGGAGCTGTGTAAATACAGAATGGAGGTGTGTGAAGTCATAGAATGTAGGTGTTTGAAGTCAGAATGGAGGTGTGTGAACTCATAGAATGGAAGTGAGTGACGTCACAATGGAAGTGTGTGAAGTCATACAATGGAGGTGTGTGAAGTCACAGAATGGAGGTGTGTGAAGTCATAGAATGGAGGTGTGTGAAGTCACAGAATGGAGCTGTTTGAAGTCATAGAATGGAGGTGTGTGAAGTTATAGAATGGATGTTTGTAAAGTAAGAATGAAGTTGTATGAAGTCATAGAATAAAGGTGTGATGTCAAAGAATGGCGGTGTGTGAAGTCATAGAATGGAGGTGTGTAAACTCAGAATGGAGGTGTGTGAAGTCATAGAATGGAGGTGTGTGAAGTTATAAAATGGAGGTGTGTGAAGTCATAGAATGGAAGTGTGTGAAGTCATAGAATGGAGGTGTTTGAAGTCACAGAATGGACGGTACGAAGTCATAGAATGGAGGTGTGTGAAGTCCCACAATTGAGGTGTTTGAAGTCATATATTAGAGGTGTGTGAAGTCAAAATGGATGTGTGAAATCATAGAATGGAGGTGTGTGAAATCATAGAATGAGGGTGTGTGAGGTCATAGAATGGAGGTGTGTGAAGTCACAGAATGGACGTGTGTGAAATTATAAAAGGGAGGTTTATGAAGTCATAGAATGGAAGTGTGTGAAGTCATAGAATGAAGGTGTGTGAAGTCAGAATGGAGATGTGTGAAGTCACCGAATGGAGTTGTGTGAACTCAGAATGGAGGTGTGTGAAGTCACAGAATGGAGGTTTGTGAAGTCAGAATAGAGGTGTGCAAAGTCATAGAATGGAGGGGTGTGAAGTCACAATGGAGGTGTGTGAAGTCATAGAATGGAGGTGTGTGAAGTCATAATAGAGGTGTGTGAAGTCATAGAATGGAGGTGTGTGAAGTCACAGAATGGAGGTGTGGGAAGTCACAGAATGGAGGTGTGTGAAGTCATAGAATGGAGGAGTGTGAAGTCACAGAATGGATGGTATGAACTCATAGAATGGAGGTGTGTGAAGTCACAGAATTCAGGTGTTTGAAGTCATATATAGGAGGTGTGTGAAGTCATAATGGATGTGTGAATTCATAGAATGGAGGCGTGTGAAGTCACAGAATTGAGGTGTTTGAAGTCATATATTGGAGGTGTGTAAAGTCAAAATGGATGTGTGAATTCATAGAATGGAGGTGTGTGAAACCATAGAATGAGGGTGTGTGAGGTCATAGAATGGAGGTGTGTGAAGTCACAGAATGGAGGTGTGTGAAGTCATAGAATGGAGGTGTGTGAAGTCATGGAATGGAAGTGTGTGAAGTCACAGAATGGAGGTGTGTGAAGTCACAGAATGGAGGTGTGTGAAGTCACAGAATGGAGGTGTGTGAACACAGAATGGAGGTGTGTGAAGTCACAGAATGGAGGTGTGTGAAGTCATAGAATGGAAGTGTGTGAAGTCATAGAATGGAGGTGTGTGAAGTCAGAATGGAGGTGTGTGAAGTCACCGAATGGAGTTGTGTTAACTCAGAATGGAGGTGTGTGAAGTCACAGAATGGAGGTTTGTGAAGTCATAGAATGGGGTTGTGTGAAGTCATAGAATGGATGTTTCTGAAGTAAGAATGAAGGTGTGTGAAGTCATAGAATGGCGGTATATGAACACATAGAATGGAGGTGTGTGAATTCACAGAATGAAGGTGTGTGAAGTCAGAATGGAGGTGTGTAATCATAGATTGCAGGTGGTGAAGTCATAGAAAGGAGGTGTGGAAAGTCATAGAATGGAGGAGTGTGAAGTCATAGAGTGCAGGTGAGTGAAGGCACAGATGCGAGGTCTCTGAAGTCATAGAATGGAGGTGTGTGAAGTCAGAATGGAGGTGTGTGAAGTCATAGAATGGAGGGGTGTGAACTCATAGAATAGAGGTGTGTGACGTCACAATGGAAGTGTGTGAATTCATAGTATGGAGGTGTGTGAAGTCACAGAATGGAGGTGTGTGAAGTCAAAATCGAGGTGTGTGATGTCCTAAAATGGAGGTGTGTGAAGTCATAGAATGGAGGTGTGTGAAAAGATAGAATGAAGGTATGTGAAGTCACAGAATTGAGGTGTGTGAAGTCATAGAATGGAGGTGTGTGAAGTCACAGAATGGCGGTGTGTGAAGTCATAGCATGGAGGTATGTGAAATCATAGAATGGAAGTGTGTGAAGTCATAGAATGGAGGTGTGTGAAGTCATACAATGAAGGTGTGTGAAGTCATAGAATGGAGGTGTGTGAAGTCACAGAAGGGAGGTGTGTGGAGTCACATAATGGAGGTGTGTGAATTCCAAATGGAGGTGTGTGACGTCATAAAATGTAGGTGTGTGAAGTCATAGATTGGAGGTGTGTGAAATCATAGAATGGAGGTTTGTGAAGTCAGAGAATGGAGGTGTGTGAAGTCATAGAATGGAGGTATGTGAAGTCAAATTGGAGGGGTGTGAAGTCGGAGAATGGAGGTGTGGGAAGTCACAGAATGGAGGTGGGTGAAGTCACAGAATGGAGGTGTGTAAAGTCAAAGAATGGAGGTGTGTGAAGTCACAGAATGGACGGGTATGAATTCATAGAATGGAGGTGTGTGAAGTCATAGAATATATGTTTGTGAAGTAAGAATGAAGGTGTGTGAAGTCATAGAATGGAGGTGTGTGAAGTCACAGAATGCAGGTGTGTGAAGTCATAGAATGGAGGTGTGTGAAGTGATAGAACGGGGTTGCGTGACGTCATATAATGGAAGTGTGTGAAGTCACATAATGGAGGTGTGTGAAGTCAGAATGGAGGTGTGAAGTCATAGAAAGGAGGTGTGGGAAGTCATAGAATGGAGGAGTGTGATGTCATAGATTGGAGGTGAGTGAAGTCACAGATTCGAGGTCTGTGAAGTCATAGAATGGAGGTGTGTGAAGTCGAATGAAGGTGTGTGAAGTCATAGAATGTAGGTGTGTGAACTCATAGAATGGAGGTGTGTGACGTCCCAATGGAAGTGTTTGAAGTCATAGAATGGAGGTGTGTGAAGTCACAGAATGGAAGTGTGTGAAGGAAAAATGGAGGTGTGTGTCGTCCTAAAATGGAGGTGTGAGAAGTGATAGAATGGAGGTGTGTGAAATCATAGAATAGAGGTTTGTGAAGTCACAGAATGGCGGTGTGTGAACTCAGAATGGAGATGTGTGAAGTCACAGAATGGAGGTGTGTGAAGTCATCGTATGAAGGTATGTGAAATCATAGAATGGAAGTGTGTGAAGTCATAGAATGTAGGTGTGCGAAGTCATACAATGAAGGTGTGTGAAGTCATAGAATGAAGGTGTGTGAAGTCACAGAAGAGAGGTGTGTGAAGTCAAATAATGGAGGTGTGAGAAGTCAAAATGGAGGTGTGTGACGTCATAAAATGTAGGTGTGTGAAGTCATAGATTGGAGGAGTGTGAAATCATAGAATGGAGGTTTGTGAAGTCAGAGAATGGAGGTGTGTGAAGTCATAGAATGGAGGTGTGTGAAGTCACAGAATGGAGTTGTGTGAAGTCACAGAATGGAGTTGTGTGAACTCAGAATGGAGATGTGTGAAGTCACAGAATGGAGTTGTGTGGAGTCATAGAATTGATGTGTGTGAAATCACAGAATGGAGGTGTGTGAATTCATAGAATGGAGGTGTGACATCTCAGAATGGAGGTCTGTGAAATCGCAGAATGGAGGTGTGTAATGTCACAGAATGGAGGTGTGTGAACTCACAATGCAGGTGTGTGAAGTCACGGAATGGCGGTGTGTGAAGTCATACAATGAAGGTGTGTGAAGTCATAGAATGGAGGTGTGTGAAGTCACAGAAGAGAGGTGTGTGAAGTCAGAAAAGAGGTGTGCAAAGTCATAGAATGGAGGTGTGTGAAGTCAGAATGGAGGTGTGTGAAGTCATAGAATGGAGGTGTGTGAAGTCAGAATAGAGGTGTGTGAAGTCATAGAATGGAGGTGTGTGAAGTCACAGAATGGAGGTGTGGGAAGTCACAGAATGGAAGTGTGTGAAGTCATAGAATGGAGGTGTGTGAAGTCACAGAATGGATGGTATGAACTCATAGAATGGAGATGTGTGAAGTCACAGAATTCAGGTGTTTGAAGTCATATATAGGAGGTGTGCGAAGTCAAAATGGGTGTGTGAATTCATAGAATGGAGGTGTGTGAAGTCACAGAATTGAGGTGTTTGAAGTCATATATTGGAGGTGTGTAAAGTCAAAATGGATGTGTGAATTCATAGAATGGAGGTGTGTGAAACCATAAAATGAGGGTGTGTGAGGTCATAGAATGGAGGTGTGTGAAGTCATAGAGTGGAGGTGTGTGAAGACACAGAATGGAGGTGTGTGAAGTCATAGAATGGAAGTGTGTGAAGTCACAGAATGAAGGTGTGTGAAGTCATAGAATGGAAGTGTGTGAAGTCATAGAATGGAGGTGTGTGAAGTCAGAATGGAGGTGTGTGAAGTCACCGAATGGAGTTGTGTGAACTCAGAATGGAGGTGTGTTAAGTCACAGAATGGAGGTTTGTGAAGTCATAGAATGGGGTTGTGTGAAGTCATAGAATGGATGTTTCTGAAGTAAGAATGAAGGTGTGTGAAGTCATAGAATGGAAGTGTGTGAAGTCATAGAATGGAGGTGTGTGAAGTCAGAATGGAGGTGTGTGAAGTCACCGAATGGAGTTGTGTGAACTCAGAATGGAGGTGTGTGAAGTCACAGAATGGAGGTTTGTGAAGTCATAGAATGGGGTTGTGTGAAGTCATAGAATGGATGTTTCTGAAGTAAGAATGAAGGTGTGTGAAGTCATAGAATTGAGGTATGTGAACACATAGAATGGAGGCGTGTGAATTCACAGAATGAAGGTGTGTGAAGTCAGAATGGAGGTGTGTAATCATAGATTGCAGGTGGTGAAGTCATAGAAAGGAGGTGTGGAAAGTCATAGAATGGAGGAGTGTGAAGTCATAGAGTGCAGGTGAGAGAAGGCACAGATTCGAGGTCTGTGAAGTCATAGAATAGAGGTGTGTGATGTCAGAATGCAGGTGTGTGAAGTCATAGATGGAGTTGTGTGAAGTCATAGTATGGAGGTGTGTGAAATCATAGAATGGAGTTTTGTGAAGTCACAGAATGGAGCTGTGTGAATACAGAATGGAGGTGTGTGAAGTCATAGAATGTAGGTGTTTGAAGTCAGAACGGAGGTGTGTGAACTCATAGAATGGAGGTGAGTGACGTCACAATGGAAGTGTGTGAAGTCATACAATGGAGGTGTGTGAAGTCACAGAATGGAGGTGTGTGAAGTCATAGAATGGAGGTGTGTGAAGTCACATAATGGAGCTGTTTGAAGTCATAGAATGGAGGTGTGTGAAGTTATAGAATGGATGTTTGTAAAGTAAGAATGAATTTGTATGAAGTCAGAGAATAAAGGTGTGACGTCAAAGAATGGAGGTGTGTGAAGTCATAGAATGGAGGTGTGTAAACTCAGAATGGAGGTGTGTGAAGTCATAGAATGGAGGTGTGTGAAGTTATAAAATGGAGGTGTGTGAAGTCATAGAATGGAAGTGTGTGAAGTCATAGAATAGAGGTGTTTGAAGTCACAGAATGGACGGTACGAAGTCATATATTAGAGGTGTGTGAAGTCAAAATGGATGTGTGAAATCATAGAATGGAGGTGTGTGAAATCATAGAATGAGGGTGTGTGAGGTCATAGAATGGAGGTGCGTGAAGTCACATAATGGAGGTGTGTGAAATTATAAAAGGGAGGTTTATGAAGACACAGAATGGAAGTGTGTGAAGTCACCAATGGAGGTGTGTGAAGTCACAGAATGGAGGTGTGTGAAGTCACAATGGAGGTGTGTGAAGTCACAGAATGGAGGTGTGTGAAGTCATAGAATGGAAGTGTGTAAAGTCATAGAATGGAGGTGCGTGAAGTCAGAATGGAGGTGTGTGAAGTCAATGAATGGAGGTGTGTGAACTCAGAATGGAGGTGTGTGAAGTCACAGAATGGAGGTTTTTGAAGTCATAGAATGGAGGTGTGTGAGTCATAGAATGGATGTGTGTGAAGTCATGGAATGGAGGTGTGTGAAGTCAAAGAATGGAGGTGTGTGAAGTCATAGAAAGGAGGTCTGTGAAGTCATAGAATGGAGGAGTGTGAAGTCATAGAGTGCATGTGAGTTAAGTCACAGATTCGAGGTCTGTGAAGTCATAGAATGGAGGTGTGGGATGTCAGAACGCAGGTATGTGAAGTCATAGATGGAGTTGTGTGAAGTCATAGTATGGAGGTGTGTGAAATCATAGAATGGAGTTTTGAGAAGTCACAGAATGGAGCTGTGTGAATTCAGAATGGAGGCATGTGAAGTCACAGAATGGAGCTGTGTGAATTCAGAATGGATGTGTGTGAAATCATAGAATGGAGGTGTGTGAATTCACAGAATGGAGGTGTGGGAAGTCACAGTATGGAGGTGTGTGACGTCACAGAATGGAGGTGTGTGAAGTCAGAATGGAGGTGTGTAAAGTCACAGAATAGAGGTGTGTGAAGTCATAGAATTGAAGTGTGAAATCATAGAATGGAGGTGTGTGAAGTCACAGAATGGACGATATGAAGTCATAGAATGGAGGTGTGTGAAGTCACAGAATTGAGGTGTTTGAAGTCATATATTGGAGGTGTGTGAAGTCAAAATGGGTGTGTAAAGTCATAGAATGGAGGTGTGTGACATCACAGAATGAGGGTGTGTGAGGTCATAGAATGGAGGTGTGTGAAGTCACAGAATGGAGGTGTGTGAATTCATAAAATGGAGGTGGGTGAAGTCATAGAAAGAGATGTGGGAAGTCATAGAATGGAGGAGTGTGAAGTCCTAGAGTGGAGGTGAGTGAAGTCACATATTCGAGGTCTGTGAAGTCATAGAATGGAGGTGTGTGAAGTCAGAATGGAGGTGTGTGAAGTCATAGAATGGAGGTGTGTAAACTCATAGAATGCAGGGGTGAGAAGTCAAAATGTAGGTGTGTGACGTCATAAAATGGAGGTGTGTGAAGTCATAGAATGGAGGTTTGTGAAGTCACAGAATGGAGGTGTGTGAACTCAGAATGGAGGTGTGTGAAGTCACAGAATGGAGGTGTGAGAAGTCATATATTAGAGGTGTGTGAAGTCAAAATGGAGGTGTGTGAAGTCAAAGAATGGAGGTGTGTGAACTTATAGAATGGAGGTGTGTGAAGTCATAGAATGGATGTCTGTGAAGTCTTGGAATGGAGGTGCGTGAAGTCAAAGAATGGAGGTGTGTGAAGTCATAGAAAGGAGGTCTGTTAAGTCATAGAATGGAGGAGTGTGAAGTCATAGAGTGCATGTGAGTTAAGTCACAGATTCGAGGTCTGTGAAGTCATAGAATGGAGGTGTGTGATGTCAGAATGCAGGTATGTGAAGTCATAGATGGAGTTGTGTGAAGTCATAGTATGGAGGTGTGTGAAATCATAGAATGGAATTTTGAGAAGTCAGAGAATGGAGCTGTGTGAATTCAGAATGGAGGTGTGTGAAGTCACAGAATGGAGCTGTGTGAATTCAGAATGGAGGTGTGTGAAGTCATAGAATGGAGGTGTGTGAAGTCACAGAATGGAGGTGTGTGAAGTCATAGAATGGAGGTTTGTGAAGTCACAGAATGGAGGTGTTTGATGTCATAGAATGGAGGTGTGTGAAGTTATAGAATGGATGTTTGTAAAGTAAGAATGAAGTTGTGTGAAGTCATATAATGGAGGTGTGTGATGTCAAAGAATGGAGGTGTGTGAAATCATAGAATGGAGGTGTGTAAACTCATAATGGAGGTGTGGGAAGTCAAAGAATGGAGGTGTGTGAAGTCATAGAATGGAGGTGTTTGAAGTCACAGAATTGAGGTGTGTGAAGTCATGGAATGGAGGTGTGTGACGTCATAGAATGGAGGTGTGTGATATCATATAATGGAGGTGTGTGAAGTCACAGAATGGAGGTGTGTGAAGTCAGAATGGAGGTGTGAAGTCATAGAATAGAGGTGGGTGAAGTCATAGAAATGAGGTGTGGGAAGTCAGAGAATGGAGTAGTGTGAAGTCATAGAGTGGAGGTGAGTGAAGTCACAGATGCGAGATCTGAGAAGTCATAGAATGGAGGTGTGTGAAGTCAGAATGGAGGTGTGTGAAGTCATAGAATGGAGGTGTGTGAACTCATAGAATAGAGGTGTGTGACGTCACAATGGAAGTGTGTGAATTCATAGTATGGAGGTGTGTGAAGTCACAGAATGGAGGTGTGTGAAGTCAAAATGGAGGTGTGTGATGTCCTAAAATGGAGGTCTGTGAAGTCATAGAATGGAGGTGTGTGAAAACATAGAATGAAGGTTTGTGAAGTCACAGAATTGAGGTGTGTGAAGTCATAGAATGGAGGTGTGTGAAGTCACAGAATGGAGGTGTGTGAAGTCATAGCATGGAGGTATGTGAAATCATAGAATGGAAGTGTGTGAAATCATAGAATGGAGGTTTGTGAAGTCATACAATGAAGGTGTGTGAAGTCATAGAATGGAGGTGTGTGAATTCACAGAAGGGAGGTGTGTGGAGTCACATAATGGAGGTGTGTGAAGTCAAAATGGAGGTGTGTGACGTCATAAAATGTAGGTGTGTGAAGTCATAGATTGGAGGTGTGTGAAATCATAGAATGGAATTTTGTGAAGTCACAGAATGGAGCTGTGTGAATACAGAATGGTGGTGTGTGAAGTCATAGAATGTAGGTGTTTGAAGTCAGAACGGAGGTGTGTGAACTCATAGAATGGAGGTGAGTGACGTCACAATGGAAGTGTGTGAAGTCATACAATGGAGGTGTATGAAGTCACAGAATGGAGGTGTGTGAAGTCATAGAATGGAGGTGTGTGAAGTCACAGAATGGAGCTGTTTGAAGTCATAGAATGGAGGTGTGTGAAGTTATAGAATGGATGTTTGTAAAGTAAGAATGAAGTTGTATGAAGTCAGAGAATAAAGGTGTGACGTCTAAGAATGGAGGTGTGTGAAGTCATAGAATGGAGGTGTGTGAAGTTATAAAATGGAGGTGTGTGAAGTCATAGAATGGAAGTGTGTGAAGTCATAGAATGGAAGTGTTTGAAGTCTCAGAATGGACGGAACGAAGTCATAGAATGGAGGTGTGTGAAGTCACAGAATTGAGGTGTTTGAAGTCATATATTAGAGGTGTGTGAAGTCAAAATGGATGTGTGAAATCATAGAATGGAGGTGTGTGAAATCATAGAATGAAGGTGTGTGAGGTCATAGAATGGAGGTGTGTGAAGTCACAGAATGGAGGTGTGTGAAATTATAAAAGGGAGGTTTATGAAGTCATAGAATGGAAGTGTGTGAAGTCACCAATGGAGGTGTGTGAAGTCACAGAATGGAGGTGTGTTAAGTCACAGAATGGAGTGTGAACTCAGAATGGAGGTTTCTGAAGTCACAGAATAGAGGTGTGTGAAGTCATAGAATGGAAGAGTGTGAAGTCATAGAATGGAGGTGTGTGAAGTCAGAATGGAGATGTGTGAAGTCACCGAATGGAGTTGTGTGAACTCAGAATGGAGGTGTGTGAAGTCACAGAATGGAGGTTTGTGAAGTCAGAATAGAGGTGTGCAAAGTCATAGAATGGAGGTGTGTGAAGTCATAGAATGGAGGTGTGTGAAGTCATAGAATGGAAGTGTGTGAAGTCACAGAATGAAGGTGTGTGAAGTCACAGAATGGAGGTGTGTGAAGTCACAGAATGGAGGTGTGTGAACACAGAATGGAGTTGTGTGAAGTCACAAAATGGAGGTGTGTGAAGTCATAGAATGGAAGTGTGTGAAGTCATAGAATGGAGGTGTGTGAAGTCAGAATGGAGGTGTGTGAAGTCACCGAATGGAGTTGTGTGAACTCAGAATGGAGGTGTGTGAAGTCACAGAATGGAGGTGTGTGAAGTCACAGAATGGAGGTGTGTGAACACAGAATGGAGTTGTGTGAAGTCACAGAATTGAGGTGTGTGAAGTCATGGAATGGAGGTGTGTGACGTCATAGAATGGAGGTGTGTGATATCATATAATGGAGGTGTGTGAAGTCACAGAATGGAGGTGTGTGAAGTCAGAATGGAGGTGTGAAGTCATAGAATAGAGGTGGGTGAAGTCATAGAAAGGAGGTGTGGGAAGTCAGAGAATGGAGTAGTGTGAAGTCATAGAGTGGAGGTGAGTGAAGTCACAGATGCGAGATCTGTGAAGTCATAGAATGGAGGTGTGTGAAGTCAGAATGGAGGTGTGTGAAGTCATAGAATGGAGGTGTGTGAACTCATAGAATAGAGGTGTGTGACGTCACAATGGAAGTGTGTGAATTCATAGTATGGAGGTGTGTGAAGTCACAGAATGGAGGTGTGTGAAGTTAAAATGGAGGTGTGTGATGTAATAAAATGGAGGTCTGTGAAGTCATAGAATGGAGGTGTGTGAAAACATAGAATGAAGGTTTGTGAAGTCACAGAATTGAGGTGTGTGAAGTCATAGAATGGAGGTGTGTGAAGTCACAGAATGGAGGTGTGTGAAGTCATAGCATGGAGGTATGTGAAATCATAGAATGGAAGTGTGTGAAATCATAGAATGTAGGTTTGTGAAGTCATACAATGAAGGTGTGTGAAGTCATAGAATGGAGGTGTGTGAATTCACAGAAGGGAGGTGTGTGGAGTCACATAATGGAGGTGTGTGAAGTCAAAATGGAGGTGTGTGACGTCATAAAATGTAGGTGTGTGAAGTCATAGATTGGAGGTGTGTGAAATCATAGAATGGAGTTTTGTGAAGTCACAGAATGGAGCTGTGTGAATACAGTATGGAGGTGTGTGAAGTCATAGAATGTAGGTGTTTGAAGTCAGAACGGAGGTGTGTGAACTCATAGAATGGAGGTGAGTGACGTCACAATGGAAGTGTGTGAAGTCATACAATGGAGGTGTATGAAATCACAGAATGGAGGTGTGTGAAGTCATAGAATGGAGGTGTGTGAAGTCACAGAATGGAGCTGTTTGAAGTCATAGAATGGAGGTGTGTGAAGTTATAGAATGGATGTTTGTAAAGTAAGAATGAAGTTGTATGAAGTCAGAGAATAAAGGTGTGACGTCAAAGAATGGAGGTGTGTGAAGTCATAGAATGGAGGTGTGTAAACTCAGAATGGAGGTGTGTGAAGTCATAGAATTGAGGTGTGTGAAGTTATAAAATGGAGGTGTGTGAAGTCATAGAATGGAAGTGTGTGAAGTCATAGAATGGAGGTGTTTGAAGTCACAGAATGGACGGAACGAAGTCATAGAATGGAGGTGTGTGAAGTCACAGAATTGAGGTGTTTGAAGTCATATATTAGAGGTGTGTGAAGTCAAAATGGATGTGTGAAATCATAGAATGGAGGTGTGTGAAATCATAGAATGAAGGTGTGTGAGGTCATAGAATGGAGGTGTGTGAAGTCACAGAATGGAGGTGTGTGAAATTATAAAAGGGATGTTTATGAAGTCATAGAATGGAAGTGTGTGAAGTCACCAATGGAGGTGTGTGAAGTCACAGAATGGAGGTGTGTTAAGTCACAGAATGGAGGTGTGTGAACTCAGAATGGAGGTTTCTGAAGTCACAGAATAGAGGTGTGTGAAGTCATAGAATGGAAGAGTGTGAAGTCATAGAACGGAGGTGTGTGAAGTCAGAATGGAGATGTGTGAAGTCACCGAATGGAGTTGTGTGAACTCAGAATGGAGGTGTGTGAAGTCACAGAATGGAGGTTTGTGAAGTCAGAATAGAGGTGTGCAAAGTCATAGAATGGAGGTGTGTGAAGTCATAGAATGGAGGTGTGTGAAGTCATAGAATGGAAGTGTGTGAAGTCACAGAATGAAGGTGTGTGAAGTCATAGAATGGAAGTGTGTGAAGTCATAGAATGGAGGTGTGTGAAGTCAGAATGGAGTTGTGTGAAGTCACCGAATGGAGTTGTGTGAACTCAGAATGGAGGTGTGTGAAGTCACAGAATGGAGGTTTGTGAAGTCATAGAATGGGGTTGTGTGAAGTCATAGAATGGATGTTTCTGAAGTAAGAATGAAGGTGTGTGAAGTCATTGAATGGAAGTGTGTGAAGTCATAGAATGGAGGTGTGTGAAGTCAGAATGGAGGTGTGTGAAGTCACCGAATGGAGTTGTGTGAACTCAGAATGGAGGTGTGTGAAGTCACAGAATGGAGGTTTGTGAAGTCATAGAATGGGGTTGTGTGAAGTCATAGAATGGATGTTTCTGAAGTAAGAATGAATGTGTGTGAAGTCATAGAATGGAGGTATGTGAACACATAGAATGGAGGTGTGTGAATTCACAGAATGAAGGTGTGTGAAGTCAGAAAGGAGGTGTGGAAAGTCATAGAATGGAGGAGTGTGAAGTCATAGAGTGCAGGTGAGTGAAGGCACAGATTCGAGGTCTGTGAATTTATAGAATGGAGGTGTGTGATGTCAGAATGCAGGTGTGTGAAGTCATAGATGGAGTTGTGTGAAGTCATAGTATGGAGGTGTGTGAAATCATAGAATGGAGTTTTGTGAAGTCACAGAATGGAGCTGTGTGAATACAGAATGGAGGTGTGTGAAGTCATAGAATGTAGGTGTTTGAAGTCAGAACGGAGGTGTGTGAACTCATAGAATGGAGGTGAGTGACGTCACAATGGAAGTGTGTGAAGTCATACAATGGAGGTGTGTGAAGTCACAGAATGGAGGTGTGTGAAGTCATAGAATGGAGGTGTGTGAAGTCACAGAATGGAGCTGTTTGAAGTCATAGAATGGAGGTGTGTGAAGTTATAGAATGGATATTTGTAAAGTAAGAATGAAGTTGTATGAAGTCAGAGAATAAAGGTGTGACGTCAAAGAATGGAGGTGTGTGAAGTCATAGAATGGAGGTGTGTAAACTCAGAATGGAGGTGTGTGAAGTCATAGAATTGAGGTGTGTGAAGTTATAAAATGGAGGTGTGTGAAGTCATAGAATGGAAGTGTGTGAAGTCATAGAATGGAGGTGTTTGAAGTCACAGAATGGACGGAACGAAGTCATAGAATGGAGGTGTGTGAAGTCACAGAATTGAGGTGTTTGAAGTCATATATTAGAGGTGTGTGAAGTCAAAATGGATGTGTGAAATCATAGAATGGAGGTGTGTGAAATCATAGAATGAAGGTGTGTGAGGTCATAGAATGGAGGTGTGTGAAGTCACAGAATGGAGGTGTGTGAAATTATAAAAGGGATGTTTATGAAGTCATAGAATGGAAGTGTGTGAAGTCACCAATGGAGGTGTGTGAAGTCACAGAATGGAGGTGTGTTAAGTCACAGAATGGAGGTGTGTGAACTCAGAATGGAGGTTTCTGAAGTCACAGAATAGAGGTGTGTGAAGTCATAGAATGGAAGAGTGTGAAGTCATAGAACGGAGGTGTGTGAAGTCAGAATGGAGATGTGTGAAGTCACCGAATGGAGTTGTGTGAACTCAGAATGGAGGTGTGTGAAGTCACAGAATGGAGGTTTGTGAAGTCAGAATAGAGGTGTGCAAAGTCATAGAATGGAGGTGTGTGAAGTCATAGAATGGAGGTGTGTGAAGTCATAGAATGGAAGTGTGTGAAGTCACAGAATGAAGGTGTGTGAAGTCATAGAATGGAAGTGTGTGAAGTCATAGAATGGAGGTGTGTGAAGTCAGAATGGAGTTGTGTGAAGTCACCGAATGGAGTTGTGTGAACTCAGAATGGAGGTGTGTGAAGTCACAGAATGGAGGTTTGTGAAGTCATAGAATGGGGTTGTGTGAAGTCATAGAATGGATGTTTCTGAAGTAAGAATGAAGGTGTGTGAAGTCATTGAATGGAAGTGTGTGAAGTCATAGAATGGAGGTGTGTGAAGTCAGAATGGAGGTGTGTGAAGTCACCGAATGGAGTTGTGTGAACTCAGAATGGAGGTGTGTGAAGTCACAGAATGGAGGTTTGTGAAGTCATAGAATGGGGTTGTGTGAAGTCATAGAATGGATGTTTCTGAAGTAAGAATGAATGTGTGTGAAGTCATAGAATGGAGGTATGTGAACACATAGAATGGAGGTGTGTGAATTCACAGAATGAAGGTGTGTGAAGTCAGAAAGGAGGTGTGGAAAGTCATAGAATGGAGGAGTGTGAAGTCATAGAGTGCAGGTGAGTGAAGGCACAGATTCGAGGTCTGTGAATTTATAGAATGGAGGTGTGTGATGTCAGAATGCAGGTGTGTGAAGTCATAGATGGAGTTGTGTGAAGTCATAGTATGGAGGTGTGTGAAATCATAGAATGGAGTTTTGTGAAGTCACAGAATGGAGCTGTGTGAATACAGAATGGAGGTGTGTGAAGTCATAGAATGTAGGTGTTTGAAGTCAGAACGGAGGTGTGTGAACTCATAGAATGGAGGTGAGTGACGTCACAATGGAAGTGTGTGAAGTCATACAATGGAGGTGTGTGAAGTCACAGAATGGAGGTGTGTGAAGTCATAGAATGGAGGTGTGTGAAGTCACAGAATGGAGCTGTTTGAAGTCATAGAATGGAGGTGTGTGAAGTTATAGAATGGATATTTGTAAAGTAAGAATGAAGTTGTATGAAGTCAGAGAATAAAGGTGTGACGTCAAAGAATGGAGGTGTGTGAAGTCATAGAATGGAGGTGTGTAAACTCAGAATGGAGGTGTGTGAAGTCATAGAATTGAGGTGTGTGAAGTTATAAAATGGAGGTGTGTGAAGTCATAGAATGGAAGTGTGTGAAGTCATAGAATGGAGGTGTTTGAAGTCACAGAATGGACGGAACGAAGTCATAGAATGGAGGTGTGTGAAGTCACAGAATTGAGGTGTTTGAAGTCATATATTAGAGGTGTGTGAAGTCAAAATGGATGTGTGAAATCATAGAATGGAGGTGTGTGAAATCATAGAATGAAGGTGTGTGAGGTCATAGAATGGAGGTGTGTGAAGTCACAGAATGGAGGTGTGTGAAATTATAAAAGGGATGTTTATGAAGTCATAGAATGGAAGTGTGTGAAGTCACCAATGGAGGTGTGTGAAGTCACAGAATGGAGGTGTGTTAAGTCACAGAATGGAGGTGTGTGAACTCAGAATGGAGGTTTCTGAAGTCACAGAATAGAGGTGTGTGAAGTCATAGAATGGAAGAGTGTGAAGTCATAGAACGGAGGTGTGTGAAGTCAGAATGGAGATGTGTGAAGTCACCGAATGGAGTTGTGTGAACTCAGAATGGAGGTGTGTGAAGTCACAGAATGGAGGTTTGTGAAGTCAGAATAGAGGTGTGCAAAGTCATAGAATGGAGGTGTGTGAAGTCATAGAATGGAGGTGTGTGAAGTCATAGAATGGAAGTGTGTGAAGTCACAGAATGAAGGTGTGTGAAGTCATAGAATGGAAGTGTGTGAAGTCATAGAATGGAGGTGTGTGAAGTCAGAATGGAGTTGTGTGAAGTCACCGAATGGAGTTGTGTGAACTCAGAATGGAGGTGTGTGAAGTCACAGAATGGAGGTTTGTGAAGTCATAGAATGGGGTGGTGTGAAGTCATAGAATGGATGTTTCTGAAGTAAGAATGAAGGTGTGTGAAGTCATTGAATGGAAGTGTGTGAAGTCATAGAATGGAGGTGTGTGAAGTCAGAATGGAGGTGTGTGAAGTCACCGAATGGAGTTGTGTGAACTCAGAATGGAGGTGTGTGAAGTCACAGAATGGAGGTTTGTGAAGTCATAGAATGGGGTTGTGTGAAGTCATAGAATGGATGTTTCTGAAGTAAGAATGAATGTGTGTGAAGTCATAGAATGGAGGTATGTGAACACATAGAATGGAGGTGTGTGAATTCACAGAATGAAGGTGTGTGAAGTCAGAAAGGAGGTGTGGAAAGTCATAGAATGGAGGAGTGTGAAGTCATAGAGTGCAGGTGAGTGAAGGCACAGATTCGAGGTCTGTGAATTTATAGAATGGAGGTGTGTGATGTCAGAATGCAGGTGTGTGAAGTCATAGATGGAGTTGTGTGAAGTCATAGTATGGAGGTGTGTGAAATCATAGAATGGAGTTTTGTGAAGTCACAGAATGGAGCTGTGTGAATACAGAATGGAGGTGTGTGAAGTCATAGAATGTAGGTGTTTGAAGTCAGAACGGAGGTGTGTGAACTCATAGAATGGAGGTGAGTGACGTCACAATGGAAGTGTGTGAAGTCATACAATGGAGGTGTGTGAAGTCACAGAATGGAGGTGTGTGAAGTCATAGAATGGAGGTGTGTGAAGTCACAGAATGGAGCTGTTTGAAGTCATAGAATGGAGGTGTGTGAAGTTATAGAATGGATATTTGTAAAGTAAGAATGAAGTTGTATGAAGTCAGAGAATAAAGGTGTGACGTCAAAGAATGGAGGTGTGTGAAGTCATAGAATGGAGGTGTGTAAACTCAGAATGGAGGTGTGTGAAGTCATAGAATTGAGGTGTGTGAAGTTATAAAATGGAGGTGTGTGAAGTCATAGAATGGAAGTGTGTGAAGTCATAGAATGGAGGTGTTTGAAGTCACAGAATGGACGGAACGAAGTCATAGAATGGAGGTGTGTGAAGTCACAGAATTGAGGTGTTTGAAGTCATATATTAGAGGTGTGTGAAGTCAAAATGGATGTGTGAAATCATAGAATGGAGGTGTGTGAAATCATAGAATGAAGGTGTGTGAGGTCATAGAATGGAGGTGTGTGAAGTCACAGAATGGAGGTGTGTGAAATTATAAAAGGGATGTTTATGAAGTCATAGAATGGAAGTGTGTGAAGTCACCAATGGAGGTGTGTGAAGTCACAGAATGGAGGTGTGTTAAGTCACAGAATGGAGGTGTGTGAACTCTGAATGGAGGTTTCTGAAGTCACAGAATAGAGGTGTGTGAAGTCATAGAATGGAAGAGTGTGAAGTCATAGAACGGAGGTGTGTGAAGTCAGAATGGAGATGTGTGAAGTCACCGAATGGAGTTGTGTGAACTCAGAATGGAGGTGTGTGAAGTCACAGAATGGAGGTTTGTGAAGTCAGAATAGAGGTGTGCAAAGTCATAGAATGGAGGTGTGTGAAGTCATAGAATGGAGGTGTGTGAAGTCATAGAATGGAAGTGTGTGAAGTCACAGAATGAAGGTGTGTGAAGTCATAGAATGGAAGTGTGTGAAGTCATAGAATGGAGGTGTGTGAAGTCAGAATGGAGTTGTGTGAAGTCACCGAATGGAGTTGTGTGAACTCAGAATGGAGGTGTGTGAATTCACAGAATGGAGGTTTGTGAAGTCATAGAATGGGGTTGTGTGAAGTCATAGAATGGATGTTTCTGAAGTAAGAATGAAGGTGTGTGAAGTCATTGAATGGAAGTGTGTGAAGTCATAGAATGGAGGTGTGTGAAGTCAGAATGGAGGTGTGTGAAGTCACCGAACGGAGTTGTGTGAACTCAGAATGGAGGTGTGTGAAGTCACAGAATGGAGGTTTGTGAAGTCATAGAATGGGGTTGTGTGAAGTCATAGAATGGATGTTTCTGAAGTAAGAATGAATGTGTGTGAAGTCATAGAATGGAGGTATGTGAACACATAGAATGGAGGTGTGTGAATTCACAGAATGAAGGTGTGTGAAGTCAGAAAGGAGGTGTGGAAAGTCATAGAATGGAGGAGTGTGAAGTCATAGAGTGCAGGTGAGTGAAGGCACAGATTCGAGGTCTGTGAATTTATAGAATGGAGGTGTGTGATGTCAGAATGCAGGTGTGTGAAGTCATAGATGGAGTTGTGTGAAGTCATAGTATGGAGGTGTGTGAAATCATAGAATGGAGTTTTGTGAAGTCACAGAATGGAGCTGTGTGAATACAGAATGGAGGTGTGTGAAGTCATAGAATGTAGGTGTTTGAAGTCAGAACGGAGGTGTGTGAACTTATAGAATGGAGGTGAGTGACGTCACAATGGAAGTGTGTGAAGTCATACAATGGAGGTGTGTGAAGTCACAGAATGGAGGTGTGTGAAGTCATAGAATGGAGGTGTGTGAAGTCACAGAATGGAGCTGTTTGAAGTCATAGAATGGAGGTGTGTGAAGTTATAGAATGGATATTTGTAAAGTAAGAATGAAGTTGTATGAAGTCAGAGAATAAAGGTGTGACGTCAAAGAATGGAGGTGTGTGAAGTCATAGAATGGAGGTGTGTAAACTCAGAATGGAGGTGTGTGAAGTCATAGAATTGAGGTGTGTGAAGTTATAAAATGGAGGTGTGTGAAGTCATAGAATGGAAGTGTGTGAAGTCATAGAATGGAGGTGTTTGAAGTCAGAATGGACGGTACGAAGTCATAGAATGGAGGTGTGTGAAGTCACAGAATTGAGGTGTTTGAAGTCATATATTAGAGGTGTGTGAAGTCAAAATGGATGTGTGAAATCATAGAATGGAGGTGTGTGAAATCATAGAATGAGGGTGTGTGAGGTCATAGAATGGAGGTGCGTGAAGTCACAGAATGGAGGTGTGGGAAATTATAAAAGGGAGGTTTATGAAGTCATAGAATGGAAGTGTGTGAAGTCACCAATGGAGGTGTGTGAAGTCACAGAATGGAGGTGTGTGAAGTCACAATGGAGGTGTGTGAAGTCACAGAATGGAGGTGTGTGAAGTCATAGAATGGAAGTGTGTAAAGTCATAGAATGGAGGTGCGTGAAGTCAGAATGGACGTGTGTGAAGTCAATGAATGGAGGTGTGTGAACTCAGAATGGAGGTGTGTGAAGTCACAGAATGGAGGTTTTTGAAGTCATAGAATGGAGGTGTGTGAAGTCATAGAATGGATGTGTGTGAAGTCATGGAATGGAGGTGTGTGAAGTCAAAGAATGGAGGTGTGTGAAGTCATAGAAAAGAGGTCTGTGAAGTCATAGAATGGAGGAGTGTGAAGTCATAGAGTGCAGGTGAGTTAAGTCACAGATTCGAGGTCTGTGAAGTCATAGAATGGAGGTGAGTGATATAAGAATGGAGGTTAGCGAAGTCATAGAATAGAGGTGTGTGAAGTAAGAATGGAGGTGTGTGAAGTCATAGAATGGAGGTGTGTGAAGTCAGAATGGAGGTGTGTGAACTCATAGAATGGAGGTGTGTGACGTCACAATGGAAGTGTGTGACGTCATAGAATGGAGGTGTGTGAAGTCATAGAATGGAGGTGTGTGATATCATATAATGGAGGTGTGTGAAGTCACAGAATAGAGGTGTGTGAAGTCAGAATGGAGGTGTGAAGTCATAGAATAGAGGTGGGTGAAGTCATAGAAAGGAGGTGTGGGAAGTCAGAGAATAGAGGAGTGTGAAGTCATATAGTGGAGCTGAGTGAAGTCACAGATTCGAGGTCTGTGAAGTCATAGAATGGAGGTGTGTGAAGTCAGAATGGAGGTGTGTGAAGTCATAGAATGTAGGTGTGTGAACCCATAGAATAGAGGTGTGTGACGTCACAATGGAAGTGTGTGAATTCATAGTATGGAGGTGTGTGAAGTCACAGAATGGAGGTGTGTGAAGTCAAAATGGAGGTGTGTGATGTCCTAAAATGGAGGTGTGTGAAGTCATAGAATGGAGGTGTGTGAAATCATAGAATGAAGGTTTGTGAAGTCACAGAATTGAGGTGTGTGAAGTCATAGAATGGAGGTGTGTGAAGTCACAGAATGGAGGTGTGTGAAGTCATAGCATGGAGGTATGTGAAATCATAGAATGGAAGTGTGTGAAGTCATAGAATGGAGGTGTGTGAAGTCATACAATGAAGGTGTGTGAAGTCATAGAATGGAGGTGTGTGAATTCACAGAAGGGAGGTGTGTGGAGTCAAATAATGGAGGTGTGTGAAGTCAAAATGGAGGTGTGTGACGTCATAAAATGTAGGTGTGTGAAGTCATAGATTGGAGGTGTGTGAAGTCATAGAATGGAGGTATGTTAAGTCAAATTGGAGGGGTGTGAAGTCGGAGAATGGAGGTGTGGTAAGTCACAGAATGGAGGTGGGTGAAGTCACAAAATGGCGGTGTGTGAAGTCAAAGAATGGAGGTGTGTGAAGTCACAGAATGGACGGGTATGAATTCATAGAATGGAGGTGTGTGAAGTCACAGAATTGAGGTGATTGAAGTTATATATTGGAGTTGTGTGAAGTCAAAATGGATGTGTGAAGTCATAGAATGGAGGTGTGTGAAGTCGGAGAGTGGAGGTGTGTGAAGTCACAGAATGGAGGTGTGTGAAGTCAAAGAATGGAGGTGTGTGAAGTCATAGAATGGAGGTGTGTGAAATCATAGAATGAAGGTTTGTGAAGTCACAGAATGGAGGTGTGTGAAGTCATAGAATGGAAGTGTGTGAAGTCACAGAATGGAGGTGTGTGAAGTCATAGCACGGAGGTATGTGAAATCATAGAATGGAAGTGTGTGAAGTCATAGAATAGATGTGTGTGAAGTCATACAATGAAGGTGTGTGAAGTCATAGAATGGAAGTGTGTGAAGTCACAGAAGGGAGGTGTGTGGAGTCATATAATGGAGGTGTGTGAAGTCAAAATGAAGGTGTGTGACGTCACAATGGAAGTGTGTGAAGTCATAGATTGGAGGTGTGTGAAATCATAGAATGGAGGTTTGTGAAGTCACAGAATGGAGGTGTGTGAAGTCATAGAATGGAGGTATGTGAAGTCAAATTCGAGGGGTGTGAAGTCGGAGAATGGAGGTGTGGGAAATCACCGAATGGAGGTGGGTGAAGTCACAGAATGGAGGTGTGTGAAGTCAAAGAATGGAGGTGTGTGAAGTCACAGAATGGACGGGTATGAATTCATAGAATGGAGGTGTGTGAAGACACAAAATTGAGGTGTTTGAAGTTATATATTGGAGTTGTGTGAAGTCAAAATTGATGTGTGAAGTCACATAATGGAGGTGTGTGAAGTCACAGAATGGAGATGTGTGAAGTGAAAGAATGGAGGTGTGTGAAGTCATAGAATGGAGGTGTGTGAAGTCATAGAATATATGTTTTTGAAGTAAGAATGACGGTGTGTGAAGTCATAGAATGGAGGTGTGTGAAGTCACAGAATGGAGGTGTGTGAAGTCATAGAATGGAGGTGTGTGAAGTCATAGAATGGAGGTGTGTGAAGTCACAGAATTGAGGTGTTTGAAGTTATATATTGGAGGTGTGTGAAGTCAAAATGGATGTGTGAAGTCATAGAAAGGAGGTGTGTGAAGTCGTAGAATGGAGTTGTGTGACGTCATATAATGGAGGTGTGTGAAGTCACATAATGGAGGTGTGTGAAGTCAGAATGGAGGTTTGTGAAGTCGAATGAAGGTGTGTGAAATCATAGAATGTAGGTGTGTGAACTAATAGAATGGAGGTGTGTGACGTCAAAATGGAGGTGTGAAGTCATAGAATGGAGGTGTGTGAAGTCACAGAATGGAGGTGTGTGAAGTCACAGAATGGAGGCGTGTGAACTCAGAATGGAGGTTTGTGAAGTCACAGAATAGAGGTGTGTGAAGTCATAGAATGGAAGTGTGTGAAGTCATAGAATGGAGGTGTGTGAAGTCAGAATGGAGATGTGTGAAGTCACCGAATGGTGTGAACTCAGAATGGAGGTGTGTGAAGTCACAGAATGGAGGTTTGTGAAGTCAGAATAGAGGAGTGCAAAGTCATAGAATGGAGGTGTGTGAAGTGACAATGGAGGTGTGTGAAGTCATAGAATGGAGGTGTGTGAAGTCAGAATAGAGGTGTGTGAAGTCATAGAATGGAGGTGTGTGAAGTCACAGAATGGAGGTGTGGGAAATCACAGAATGGAAGTGTGTGAAGTCATAGAATGGAGGTGTGTGAAGTCACAGAATGGATGGTATGAACACATAGAATGGAGGTGTGTGAAGTCACAGAATTGAGGTGTTTGAAGTCATATACAGGAGGTGTGTGAAGTCAAAATGGATGTGTTAATTCATAGAATGGAGGTGTGTGAAGTCACAGAATTGAGGTGTTTGAAGTCATATATTGGAGGTGTGTAAAGTCAAAATGGATGTGTGAATTCATAGAATGGAGGTGTCTGAAACCATAGAATGAGGGTGTGTGAGGTCATAGAATGGAGGTGTGTGAAGTCACAGAATGGAGTTGTGTGAAGTCATAGAATGGAGGTGTGTGAAGTCATAGAATGGAAGTGTGTGAAGTCACAGATTGGAGGTGTGTGAAGTCACAGAATGGAGGTGTGTGAAGTCACAGAATGGAGGTGTGTGAACACAGAATGGAGGTGTGTGAAGTCACAGAATGGAGGTGTGTGAAGTCATAGAATGGAAGTGTGTGAAGTCATAGAATGGAGGTGTGTGAAGTCAGAATGGAGGTGTGTGAAGTCACCGAATGGGGTTGTGTGAACTCAGAATGGAGGTGTGTGCAGTCACAGAATGGAGGTTTGTGAAGTCATAGAATAGGGTTGTGTGAAGACATAGAATGGATGTTTCTGAAGTAAGAATGAACGTGTGTGAAGTCATAGAATGGAGGTATGTGAACACATAGAATGGAGGTGTGTGAATTCCCAGAATGAAGGTGTGTGAAGTCAGATTGGAGGTGTGTAGTCATAGATTGCAGGTGGTGAAGTCATAGATAGGAGGTGTGGAAATTCATAGAATGGAGGAGTGTGAAGTCATAGAGTGCAGGTGAGTGAAGTCACAGATTCGACGTCTGTGAAGTCGTAGAATGGAGGTGTGTGATGTCAGAATGCAGGTGTGTGAAGTCATAGATGGAGTTGTGTGAAGTCATAGTATGGAGGTGTGTGAAATCATAGAATGGAGTTTTGGGAAGTCAGAATGGAGCTGTGTGAATACAGAATGGAGGTGTGTGAAGTCATAGAATGTAGGTGTTTGAAGTCAGAACGGAGGTGTGTGAACTCATAGAATGGAGGTGAGTCACGTCACAATGGAAGTGTGTGAAGTCATACAATGGAGGTGTGTGAAGTCACAGAATGGAGGTGTGTGAAGTCATAGCATGGAGGCATGTGAAATCATAGAACGGAAGTGTGTGAAGTCATAGAATGGAGGTGTGTGAAGTCATACAATGAAGGTGTGTGAAGTCATAGAATGGAAGTGTGTGAAGTCACAGAAGGGAGGTGTGTGGAGTCATATAATGGAGGTGTGTGAAGTCAAAATGGAGGTGTGTGACGTCACAATGGAAGTGTGTGAAGTCATAGATTGGAGGTGTGTGAAATCATAGAATGGAGGTTTGTGAAGTCACAGAATGGAGGTGTGTGAAGTCATAGAATGGAGGTATGTGAAGTCAAATTCGAGGGGTGTGAAGTCGGAGAATGGAGGTGTGGGAAGTCACAGAATGGAGGTGGGTGAAGTCACAGAATGGAGGTGTGTGAAGTCAAAGAATGGAGGTGTGTGAAGTCACAGAATGGACGGGTATGAATTCATAGAATGGAGGTGTGTGAGGTCACAGAATTGAGGTGTTTGAAGTTATATATTGGAGTTGTGTGAAGTCAAAATGGATGTGTGAAGTCACAGAATGGAGGTGTGTGAAGTCACAGAATGGAGATGTGTGAAGTGAAAGAGTGGAGGTGTGTGAAGTCATAGAATGGAGGTGTGTGAAGTCATAGAATATATGTTTGTGAAGTAAGAATGACGGTGTGTGAAGTCATAGAATGGAGGTGTGTGAAGTCATAGAATGGAGGTGTGTGAAGTCACAGAATTGAGGTGTTTGAAGTTATATATTGGAGGTGTGTGAAGTCAAAATGGATGTGTGAAGTCATAGAATGGAGGTGTGTGAAGTCATAGAATGGAGTTGTGTGACGTCATATAATGGAGGTGTGTGAAGTCACTTAATGGAGGTGTGTGAAGTCAGAATGGAGGTTTGTGAAGTCGAATGAAGGTGTGTGAAGTCATAGAATGTAGGTGTGTGAACTAATAGAATAGAGGTTTGTGACGTCAAAATGGAAGTGTGTGAAGTCATAGAATGGAGGTGTGTGAAGTCACAGAATGGAGGTGTGTGAAGTCACAGAATGGAGGTGTGTGAACTCAGAATGGAGGTTTGTGAAGTCACAGAACAGAGGTGTGTGAAGTCATAGAATGGAAGTGTGTGAAGTCAGAGAATGGAGGTGTGTGAAGTCAGAATGGAGATGTGTGAAGTCACCGAATGGAGGTTTGTGAAGTCAGAATAGAGGTGTGCAAAGTCATAGAATGGAGGTGTGTGAAGTGACAATGGAGGTGTGTGAAATCATAGAATGGAGGTGTGTGAAGTCAGAATAGAGGTGTGTGAATTCATAGAATGGAGGTGTGTGAAGTCACAGAATGGAGGTGTGGGAAGTCACAGAATGGAACTGTGTGAAGTCATAGAATGGAGGTGTGTGAAGTCACAGAATGGATGGTATGAACACATAGAATGGAGGTGTGTGAAGTCACAGAATTGAGGTGTTTGAAGTCATATATAGGAGGTGTGTGAAGTCAAAATGGATGTGTTAATTCATAGAATGGAGGTGTGTGAAGTCACAGAATTGAGGTGTTTGAAGTCATATATTGGAGGTGTGTAAAGTCAAAATGGATGTGTGAATTCATAGAATGGAGGTGTCTGAAACCATAGAATGAAGGTGTGTGAAGTCATAGAATGGAGGTGTGTGAAGACACAGAAGGGAGGTGTGTGAAGTCACATAATGGAGGAGTGTGAAGTTAAAATGGAGGTGTGTGACGTCATAAACTGGAGGTGTGTGAAGTCATAGAATGGAGGTGTGTGAAATTATAGAATGGAGGTTTGTGAAGTCACAGAATGAAGTTGTGTGACGTCACAGAATGGAGGTTTGTGAAGTCATAGAATGGAGGTATGTGAAGTCAAATTGGAGGGGTGTGAAGTCGGAGAATAGAGGTGTGTGAAGTCACAGAATGGAGGTGGGTGAAGTCATAGAATGGAGGTGTGTGAAGTCATAGAATGGAAGTGTGTGAAGTCACAGAATGGAGGTGTGTGAAGTCACAGAACGGAGGTGTGTGAAGTCACAGAATGGAGGTGTGTGAACACAGAATGGAGGTGTGTGAAGTCAGAATGTAGGTGTGTGAAGTCACCGAATGGAGTTGTGTGAACTCAGAATGGAGTTGTCTGAAGTCACAGAATGGAGGTTTGTGAAGTCATAGAATGGGGTTGTGTGAAGTCATAGAATGGATGTTTCTGAAGTAAGAATGAAGGTGTGTGAAGTTATAGAATGGAGGTATGTGAACACATAGAATGGAGGTGTGTGAATTCACAGAATGAAGGTGTGTGAAGTCAGAAAGGAGGTGTGTAGTCATAGATTGCAGGTGGTGAAGTCATAGAAAGGAGGTGTGGAAAGTCATAGAATGGAGGAGTGTGAAGTCATAGAGTGCAGGTGAGTGAAGGCACAGATTCGAGGTCTGTGAAGTCACAGAATGGAGGTGTGTGAACTCAGAATGGAGGTTTCTGAAGTCACAGAATAGAGGTGTGTGAAGTCATAGAATGGAAGAGTGTGAAGTCATAGAACGGAGGTGTGTGAAGTCAGAATGGAGATGTGTGAAGTCACCGAATGGAGTTGTGTGAACTCAGAATGGAGGTGTGTGAAGTCACAGAATGGAGGTTTGTAAAGTCAGAATAGAGGTGTGCAAAGTCATAGAATGGAGGTGTGTGAAGTCATAGAATGGAGGTGTGTGAAGTTATAGAATGGAAGTGTGTGAAGTCACAGAATGAAGGTGTGTGAAGTCACAGAATGGAGGTGTGTGAAGTCACAGAATAGAGGTGTGTGAACACAGAATGGAGTTGTGTGAAGTCACAGAATGGAGGTGTGTGAAGTCATAGAATGGAAGTGTGTGAAGTCATAGAATGGAGGTGTGTGAAGTCAGAATGGAGGTGTGTGAAGTCACCGAATGGAGTTGTGTGAACTCAGAATGGAGGTGTGTGAAGTCACAGAATGGAGGTTTGTGAAGTCATAGAATGGGGTTGTGTGAAGTCATAGAATGGATGTTTCTGAAGTAAGAATGAAGGTGTGTGAAGTCATTGAATGGAAGTGTGTGAAGTCATAGAATGGAGGTGTGTGAAGACAGAATGGAGGTGTGTGAAGTCACCGAATGGAGTTGTGTGAACTCAGAATGGAGGTGTGTGAAGTCACAGAATGGAGGTTTGTGAAGTCATAGAATGGGGTTGTGTGAAGTCATAGAATGGATGTTTCTGAAGTAAGAATGAATGTGTGTGAAGTCATAGAATGGAGGTATGTGAACACATAGAATGGAGGTGTGTGAATTCACAGAATGAAGGTGTGTGAAGTCAGAAAGGAGGTGTGGAAAGTCATAGAATGGAGGAGTGTGAAATCATAGAGTGCAGGTGAGTGAAGGCACAGATTCGAGGTCTGTGAAGTCATAGAATGGAGGTGTGTGATGTCAGAATGCAGGTGTGTGAAGTCATAGATGGAGTTGTGTGAAGTCATAGTATGGAGGTGTGTGAAATCATAGAATGGAATTTTGTGAAGTCACAGAATGGAGCTGTGTGAATACAGAATGGAGGTGTGTGAAGTCATAGAATGTAGGTGTTTGAAGTCAGAACGGAGGTGTGTGAACTCATAGAATGGAGGTGAGTGACGTCACAATGGAAGTGTGTGAAGTCATACAATGGAGGTGTGTGAAGTCACAGAATGGAGGTGTGTGAAGTCATAGAATGGAGGTGTGTGAAGTCACAGAATGGAGCTGTTTGTAGTCATAGAATGGAGGTGTGTGAAGTTATAGAATGGATATTTGTAAAGTAAGAATGAAGTTGTATGAAGTCAGAGAATAAAGGTGTGACGTCAAAGAATGGAGGTGTGTGAAGTCATAGAATGGAGGTGTGTAAACTCAGAATGGAGGTGTGTGAAGTCATAGAATGGAGGTGTGTGAAGTTATAAAATGGAGGTGTGTGAAGTCATAGAATGGAAGTGTGTGAAGTCATAGAATGGAGGTGTTTGAAGTCACAGAATGGACGGTACGAAGTCATAGAATGGAGGTGTGTGAAGTCACAGAATTGAGGTGTTTGAAGTCATATATTAGAGGAGTGTGAAGTCAAAATGGAGGTGTGTGAAGTCAAAGAATGGATGTGTGTGAACTCATAGAATGGAGGTGTGTGAAGTCATAGAATGGATGTCTGTGAAGTCTTGGAATGGAGGTGTGTGAAGTCAAAGAATGGAGGTGTGTGAAGTCATAGAAAGTAGGTCTGTGAAGTCATATTATGGAGGAGTGTGAAGTCATAGAGTGCATGTGAGTTAAGTCACAGATTCGAGGTCTGTGAAGTCACAGAATGGAGGTGTGTGATGTCAGAATGCAGGTATGTGAAGTCATAGATGGAGTTGTGTGAAGTCATAGTATGGAGGTGTGTGAAATCATAGAATGGAGTTTTGAGAAGTCAGAGAATGGAGCTGTGTGAATTCAGAATGGAGGTGTGTGAAGTCACATAATGGAGCTGTGTGAATTCAGAATGGAGGTGTGTGAAGTCATAGAATGGAGGTGTGTGAAGTCACAGAATGGAGGTGTGTGAAGTCATAGAATGGAGGTTTGTGAAGTCACAGAATGGAGGTGTTTGATGTCATAGAATGGAGGTGTGTGAAGTTATAGAATGGATGTTTGTAAAGTAAGAATGAAGTTGTGTGAAGTCATATAATGGAGGTGTGTGACGTCAAAGAATGGAGGTGTGTGAAATCATAGAATGGAGTTGTGTAAACTCATAATGGAGGTGTGGGAAGTCAAAGAATGGAGGTGTGTGAAGTCATAGAATGGAGGTGTTTGAAGTCACAGAATTGAGGTGTGTGAAGTCATGGAATGGAGGTGTGTGAAGTCAAGAATGGAGGTGTGTGATATCATATAATGGAGGTGTGTGAAGTCACAGAATGGAGGTGTGTGAAGTCAGAATGGAGGTGTGAAGTCATAGAATAGAGGTGGGTGAAGTCATAGAAAGGAGGTGTGGGAAGTCAGAGAATGGGGTAGTGTGAAGTCATAGAGTGGAGGTGAGTGAAGTCACAGATGCGAGATCTGTGAAGTCATAGAATGGAGGTGTGTGAAGTCAGAATTGAGGTGTGTGAAGTCATAGAATGGAGGTGTGTGAACTCATAGAATAGAGGTGTGTGACGTCACAATGGAAGTGTGTGAATTCATAGTATGGAGGTGTGTGAAGTCACAGAATGGAGGTGTGTGAAGTCAAAATGGAGGTGTGTGATGTCCTAAAATGGAGGTCTGTGAAGTCATAGAATGGAGGTGTGTGAAAACATAGAATGAAGGTTTGTGAAGTCACAGAATTGAGGTGTGTGAAGTCATAGAATGGAGGTGTGTGAAGTCACAGAATGGAGGTGTGTGAAGTCATAGCATGGAGGTATGTGAAATCATAGAATGGAAGTGTGTGAAATCATAGAATGGAGGTGTGTGAAGTCATATAATGAAGGTGTGTGAAGTCATAGAATGGAGGTGTGTGAATTCACAGAAGGGAGGTGTGTGGAGTCACATAATGGAGGTGTGTGAAGTCAAAATGGAGGTGTGTGACCTCATAAAATGTAGGTGTGTGAAGTCATAGATTGGAGGTGTGTGAAATCATAGAATGGAATTTTGTGAAGTCACAGAATGGAGCTGTGTGAATACAGAATGGAGGTGTGTGAAGTCATAGAATGTAGGTGTTTGAAGTCAGAACGGAGGTGTGTGAACTCATAGAATGGAGGTGAGTGACGTCACAATGGAAGTGTGTGAAGTCATACAATGGAGGTGTATGAAGTCACAGAATGGAGGTGTGTGAAGTAATAGAATGGAGGTGTGTGAAGTCACAGAATGGAGCTGTTTGAAGTCATAGAATGGAGGTGTGTGAAGTTATAGAATGGATGTTTGTAAAGTAAGAATGAAGTTGTATGAAGTCAGAGAATAAAGGTGTGACGTCAAAGAATGGAGGTGTGTGAAGTCATAGAATGGAGGTGTGTAAACTCAGAATGGAGGTGTGTGAAGTCATAGAATGGAGGTGTGTGAAGTTATAAAATGGAGGTGTGTGAAGTCATAGAATGGAAGTGTGTGAAGTCATAGATTGGAGGTGTTTGAAGTCACAGAATGGACGGAACGAAGTCATAGAATGGAGGTGTGAGAAGTCACAGAATTGAGGTGTTTGAAGTCATATATTAGAGGTGTGTGAAGTCAAAATGGATGTGTGAAATCATAGAATGGAGGTGTGTGAAATCATAGAATGAAGGTGTGTGAGGTCATAGAATGGAGGTGTGTGAAGTCACAGAATGGAGGTGTGTGAAATTATAAAAGGGAGGTTTATGAAGTCATAGAATGGAAGTGTGTGAAGTCACCAATGGAGGTGTGTGAAGTCACAGAATGGAGGTGTGTTAAGTCACAGAATGGAGGTGTGTGAACTGAGAATGGAGGTTTCTGAAGTCACAGAATAGAGGTGTATGAAGTCATAGAATGGAAGAGTGTGAAGTCATAGAACGGAGGTGTGTGAAGTCAGAATGGAGATGTGTGAAGTCACCGAATGGAGTTGTGTGAACTCAGAATGGAGGTGTGTGAAGTCACAGAATGGAGGTTTGTGAAGTCAGAATAGAGGTGTGCAAAGTCATAGAATGGAGGTTTGTGAAGTCATAGAATGGAGGTGTGTGAAGTCATAGAATGGAAGTGTGTGAAGTCACAGAATGAAGGTGTGTGAAGTCACAGAATGGAGGTGTGTGAAGTCACAGAATAGAGGTGTGTGAACACAGAATGGAGTTGTGTGAAGTCACAGAATGGAGGTATGTGAAGTCATAGAATGGAAGTGTGTGAAGTCATAGAATGGAGGTGTGTGAAGTCAGAATGGAGGTGTGTGAAGTCACCGAATGGAGTTGTGTGAACTCAGAATGGAGGTGTGTGAAGTCACAGAATGGAGGTTTGTGAAGTCATAGAATGGGGTTGTGTGAAGTCATAGAATGGATGTTTCTGAAGTAAGAATGAAGGTGTGTGAAGTCATTGAATGGAAGTGTGTGAAGTCATAGAATGGAGGTGTGTGAAGACAGAATGGAGGTGTGTGAAGTCACCGAATGGAGTTGTGTGAACTCAGAATGGAGGTGTGTGAAGTCACAGAATGGAGGTTTGTGAAGTCATAGAATGGGGTTGTGTGAAGTCATAGAATGGATGTTTCTGAAGTAAGAATGAATGTGTGTGAAGTCATAGAATGGAGGTATGTGAACACATAGAATGGAGGTGTGTGAATTCACAGAATGAAGGTGTGTGAAGTCAGAAAGGAGGTGTGGAAAGTCATAGAATGGAGGAGTGTGAAATCATAGAGTGCAGGTGAGTGAAGGCACAGATTCGAGGTCTGTGAAGTCATAGAATGGAGGTGTGTGATGTCAGAATGCAGGTGTGTGAAGTCATAGATGGAGTTGTGTGAAGTCATAGTATGGAGGTGTGTGAAATCATAGAATGGAATTTTGTGAAGTCACAGAATGGAGCTGTGTGAATACAGAATGGAGGTGTGTGAAGTCATAGAATGTAGGTGTTTGAAGTCAGAACGGAGGTGTGTGAACTCATAGAATGGAGGTGAGTGACGTCACAATGGAAGTGTGTGAAGTCATACAATGGAGGTGTGTGAAGTCACAGAATGGAGGTGTGTGAAGTCATAGAATGGAGGTGTGTGAAGTCACAGAATGGAGCTGTTTGTAGTCATAGAATGGAGGTGTGTGAAGTTATAGAATGGATATTTGTAAAGTAAGAATGAAGTTGTATGAAGTCAGAGAATAAAGGTGTGACGTCAAAGAATGGAGGTGTGTGAAGTCATAGAATGGAGGTGTGTAAACTCAGAATGGAGGTGTGTGAAGTCATAGAATGGAGGTGTGTGAAGTTATAAAATGGAGGTGTGTGAAGTCATAGAATGGAAGTGTGTGAAGTCATAGAATGGAGGTGTTTGAAGTCACAGAATGGACGGTACGAAGTCATAGAATGGAGGTGTGTGAAGTCACAGAATTGAGGTGTTTGAAGTCATATATTAGAGGTGTGTGAAGTCAAAATGGAGGTGTGTGAAGTCAAAGAATGGATGTGTGTGAACTCATAGAATGGAGGTGTGTGAAGTCATAGAATGGATGTCTGTGAAGTCTTGGAATGGAGGTGTGTGAAGTCAAAGAATGGAGGTGTGTGAAGTCATAGAAAGGAGGTCTGTGAAGTCATATTATGGAGGAGTGTGAAGTCATAGAGTGCATGTGAGTTAAGTCACAGATTCGAGGTCTGTGAAGTCACAGAATGGAGGTGTGTGATGTCAGAATGCAGGTATGTGAAGTCATAGATGGAGTTGTGTGAAGTCATAGTATGGAGGTGTGTGAAATCATAGAATGGAGTTTTGAGAAGTCAGAGAATGGAGCTGTGTGAATTCAGAATGGAGGTGTGTGAAGTCACATAATGGAGCTGTGTGAATTCAGAATGGAGGTGTGTGAAGTCATAGAATGGAGGTGTGTGAAGTCACAGAATGGAGGTGTGTGAAGTCATAGAATGGAGGTTTGTGAAGTCACAGAATGGAGGTGTTTGATGTCATAGAATGGAGGTGTGTGAAGTTATAGAATGGATGTTTGTAAAGTAAGAATGAAGTTGTGTGAAGTCATATAATGGAGGTGTGTGACGTCAAAGAATGGAGGTGTGTGAAATCATAGAATGGAGTTGTGTAAACTCATAATGGAGGTGTGGGAAGTCAAAGAATGGAGGTGTGTGAAGTCATAGAATGGAGGTGTTTGAAGTCACAGAATTGAGGTGTGTGAAGTCATGGAATGGAGGTGTGTGAAGTCAAGAATGGAGGTGTGTGATATCATATAATGGAGGTGTGTGAAGTCACAGAATGGAGGTGTGTGAAGTCAGAATGGAGGTGTGAAGTCATAGAATAGAGGTGGGTGAAGTCATAGAAAGGAGGTGTGGGAAGTCAGAGAATGGGGTAGTGTGAAGTCATAGAGTGGAGGTGAGTGAAGTCACAGATGCGAGATCTGTGAAGTCATAGAATGGAGGTGTGTGAAGTCAGAATTGAGGTGTGTGAAGTCATAGAATGGAGGTGTGTGAACTCATAGAATAGAGGTGTGTGACGTCACAATGGAAGTGTGTGAATTCATAGTATGGAGGTGTGTGAAGTCACAGAATGGAGGTGTGTGAAGTCAAAATGGAGGTGTGTGATGTCCTAAAATGGAGGTCTGTGAAGTCATAGAATGGAGGTGTGTGAAAACATAGAATGAAGGTTTGTGAAGTCACAGAATTGAGGTGTGTGAAGTCATAGAATGGAGGTGTGTGAAGTCACAGAATGGAGGTGTGTGAAGTCATAGCATGGAGGTATGTGAAATCATAGAATGGAAGTGTGTGAAATCATAGAATGGAGGTGTGTGAAGTCATATAATGAAGGTGTGTGAAGTCATAGAATGGAGGTGTGTGAATTCACAGAAGGGAGGTGTGTGGAGTCACATAATGGAGGTGTGTGAAGTCAAAATGGAGGTGTGTGACCTCATAAAATGTAGGTGTGTGAAGTCATAGATTGGAGGTGTGTGAAATCATAGAATGGAATTTTGTGAAGTCACAGAATGGAGCTGTGTGAATACAGAATGGAGGTGTGTGAAGTCATAGAATGTAGGTGTTTGAAGTCAGAACGGAGGTGTGTGAACTCATAGAATGGAGGTGAGTGACGTCACAATGGAAGTGTGTGAAGTCATACAATGGAGGTGTATGAAGTCACAGAATGGAGGTGTGTGAAGTAATAGAATGGAGGTGTGTGAAGTCACAGAATGGAGCTGTTTGAAGTCATAGAATGGAGGTGTGTGAAGTTATAGAATGGATGTTTGTAAAGTAAGAATGAAGTTGTATGAAGTCAGAGAATAAAGGTGTGACGTCAAAGAATGGAGGTGTGTGAAGTCATAGAATGGAGGTGTGTAAACTCAGAATGGAGGTGTGTGAAGTCATAGAATGGAGGTGTGTGAAGTTATAAAATGGAGGTGTGTGAATTCATAGAATGGAAGTGTGTGAAGTCATAGATTGGAGGTGTTTGAAGTCACAGAATGGACGGAACGAAGTCATAGAATGGAGGTGTGTGAAGTCACAGAATTGAGGTGTTTGAAGTCATATATTAGAGGTGTGTGAAGTCAAAATGGATGTGTGAAATCATAGAATGGAGGTGTGTGAAATCATAGAATGAAGGTGTGTGAGGTCATAGAATGGAGGTGTGTGAAGTCACAGAATGGAGGTGTGTGAAATTATAAAAGGGAGGTTTATGAAGTCATAGAATGGAAGTGTGTGAAGTCACCAATGGAGGTGTGTGAAGTCACAGAATGGAGGTGTGTTAAGTCACAGAATGGAGGTGTGTGAACTCAGAATGGAGGTTTCTGAAGTCACAGAATAGAGGTGTATGAAGTCATAGAATGGAAGAGTGTGAAGTCATAGAACGGAGGTGTGTGAAGTCAGAATGGAGATGTGTGAAGTCACCGAATGGAGTTGTGTGAACTCAGAATGGAGGTGTGTGAAGTCACAGAATGGAGGTTTGTGAAGTCAGAATAGAGGTGTGCAAAGTCATAGAATGGAGGTTTGTGAAGTCATAGAATGGAGGTGTGTGAAGTCATAGAATGGAAGTGTGTGAAGTCACAGAATGAAGGTGTGTGAAGTCACAGAATGGAGGTGTGTGAAGTCACAGAATAGAGGTGTGTGAACACAGAATGGAGTTGTGTGAAGTCACAGAATGGAGGTGTGTGAAGTCATAGAATGGAAGTGTGTGAAGTCATAGAATGGAGGTGTGTGAAGTCAGAATGGAGGTGTGTGAAGTCACCGAATGGAGTTGTGTGAACTCAGAATGGAGGTGTGTGAAGTCACAGAATGGAGGTTTGTGAAGTCATAGAATGGGGTTGTGTGAAGTCATAGAATGGATGTTTCTGAAGTAAGAATGAAGGTGTGTGAAGTCATTGAATGGAAGTGTGTGAAGTCATAGAATGGAGGTGTGTGAAGACAGAATGGAGGTGTGTGAAGTCACCGAATGGAGTTGTGTGAACTCAGAATGGAGGTGTGTGAAGTCACAGAATGGAGGTTTGTGAAGTCATAGAATGGGGTTGTGTGAAGTCATAGAATGGATGTTTCTGAAGTAAGAATGAATGTGTGTGAAGTCATAGAATGGAGGTATGTGAACACATAGAATGGAGGTGTGTGAATTCACAGAATGAAGGTGTGTGAAGTCAGAAAGGAGGTGTGGAAAGTCATAGAATGGAGGAGTGTGAAATCATAGAGTGCAGGTGAGTGAAGGCACAGATTCGAGGTCTGTGAAGTCATAGAATGGAGGTGTGTGATGTCAGAATGCAGGTGTGTGAAGTCATAGATGGAGTTGTGTGAAGTCATAGTATGGAGGTGTGTGAAATCATAGAATGGAATTTTGTGAAGTCACAGAATGGAGCTGTGTGAATACAGAATGGAGGTGTGTGAAGTCATAGAATGTAGGTGTTTGAAGTCAGAACGGAGGTGTGTGAACTCATAGAATGGAGGTGAGTGACATCACAATGGAAGTGTGTGAAGTCATACAATGGAGGTGTGTGAAGTCACAGAATGGAGGTGTGTGAAGTCATAGAATGGAGGTGTGTGAAGTCACAGAATGGAGCTGTTTGTAGTCATAGAATGGAGGTGTGTGAAGTTATAGAATGGATATTTGTAAAGTAAGAATGAAGTTGTATGAAGTCAGAGAATAAAGGTGTGACGTCAAAGAATGGAGGTGTGTGAAGTCATAGAATGGAGGTGTGTAAACTCAGAATGGAGGTGTGTGAAGTCATAGAATGGAGGTGTGTGAAGTTATAAAATGGAGGTGTGTGAAGTCATAGAATGGAAGTGTGTGAAGTCATAGAATGGAGGTGTTTGAAGTCACAGAATGGACGGTACGAAGTCATAGAATGGAGGTGTGTGAAGTCACAGAATTGAGGTGTTTGAAGTCATATATTAGAGGTGTGTGAAGTCAAAATGGAGGTGTGTGAAGTCAAAGAATGGATGTGTGTGAACTCATAGAATGGAGGTGTGTGAAGTCATAGAATGGATGTCTGTGAAGTCTTGGAATGGAGGTGTGTGAAGTCAAAGAATGGAGGTGTGTGAAGTCATAGAAAGGAGGTCTGTGAAGTCATATTATGGAGGAGTGTGAAGTCATAGAGTGCATGTGAGTTAAGTCACAGATTCGAGGTCTGTGAAGTCACAGAATGGAGGTGTGTGATGTCAGAATGCAGGTATGTGAAGTCATAGATGGAGTTGTGTGAAGTCATAGTATGGAGGTGTGTGAAATCATAGAATGGAGTTTTGAGAAGTCAGAGAATGGAGCTGTGTGAATTCAGAATGAAGGTGTGTGAAGTCACATAATGGAGCTGTGTGAATTCAGAATGGAGGTGTGTGAAGTCATAGAATGGAGGTGTGTGAAGTCACAGAATGGAGGTGTGTGAAGTCATAGAATGGAGGTTTGTGAAGTCACAGAATGGAGGTGTTTGATGTCATAGAATGGAGGTGTGTGAAGTTATAGAATGGATGTTTGTAAAGTAAGAATGAAGTTGTGTGAAGTCATATAATGGAGGTGTGTAACGTCAAAGAATGGAGGTGTGTGAAATCATAGAATGGAGTTGTGTAAACTCATAATGGAGGTGTGGGAAGTCAAAGAATGGAGGTGTGTGAAGTCATAGAATGGAGGTGTTTGAAGTCACAGAATTGAGGTGTGTGAAGTCATGGAATGGAGGTGTGTGAAGTCAAGAATGGAGGTGTGTGATATCATATAATGGAGGTGTGTGAAGTCACAGAATGGAGGTGTGTGAAGTCAGAATGGAGGTGTGAAGTCATAGAATAGAGGTGGGTGAATTCATAGAAAGGAGGTGTGGGAAGTCAGAGAATGGAGTAGTGTGAAGTCATAGAGTGGAGGTGAGTGAAGTCACAGATGCGAGATCTGTGAAGTCATAGAATGGAGGTGTGTGAAGTCAGAATTGAGGTGTGTGAAGTCATAGAATGGAGGTGTGTGAACTCATAGAATAGAGGTGTGTGACGTCACAATGGAAGTGTGTGAATTCATAGTATGGAGGTGTGTGAAGTCACAGAATGGAGGTGTGTGAAGTCAAAATGGAGGTGTGTGATGTCCTAAAATGGAGGTCTGTGAAGTCATAGAATGGAGGTGTGTGAAAACATAGAATGAAGGTTTGTGAAGTCACAGAATTGAGGTGTGTGAAGTCATAGAATGGAGGTGTGTGAAGTCACAGAATGGAGGTGTGTGAAGTCATAGCATGGAGGTATGTGAAATCATAGAATGGAAGTGTGTGAAATCATAGAATGGAGGTGTGTGAAGTCATACAATGAAGGTGTGTGAAGTCATAGAATGGAGGTGTGTGAATTCACAGAAGGGAGGTGTGTGGAGTCACATAATGGAGGTGTGTGAAGTCAAAATGGAGGTGTGTGACGTCATAAAATGTAGGTGTGTGAAGTCATAGATTGGAGGTGTGTGAAATCATAGAATGGAATTTTGTGAAGTCACAGAATGGAGCTGTGTGAATACAGAATGGAGGTGTGTGAAGTCATAGAATGTAGGTGTTTGAAGTCAGAACGGAGGTGTGTGAACTCATAGAATGGAGGTGAGTGACGTCATAATGGAAGTGTGTGAAGTCATACAATGGAGGTGTATGAAGTCACAGAATGGAGGTGTGTGAAGTCATAGAATGGAGGTGTGTGAAGTCACAGAATGGAGCTGTTTGAAGTCATAGAATGGAGTTGTGTGAAGTTATAGAATGGATGATTGTAAAGTAAGAATGAAGTTGTATGAAGTCAGAGAATAAAGGTGTGACGTCAAAGAATGGAGGTGTGTGAAGTCATAGAATGGAGGTGTGTAAACTCAGAATGGAGGTGTGTGAAGTCATAGAATGGAGGTGTGTGAAGTTATAAAATGGAGGTGTGTGAAGTCATAGAATGGAAGTGTGTGAAGTCATAGAATGGAGGTGTTTGAAGTCACAGAATGGACGGAACGAAGTCATAGAATGGAGGTGTGTGAAGTCACAGAATTGAGGTGTTTGAAGTCATATATTAGAGGTGTGTGAAGTCAAAATGGATGTGTGAAATCATAGAATGGAGGTGTGTGAAATCATAGAATGAAGGTGTGTGAGGTCATAGAATGGAGGTGTGTGAAGTCACAGAATGGAGGTGTGTGAAATTATAAAAGGGAGGTTTATGAAGTCATAGAATGGAAGTGTGTGAAGTCACCAATGGAGGTGTGTGAAGTCACAGAATGGAGGTGTGTTAAGTCACAGAATGGAGGTGTGTGAACTCAGAATGGAGGTTTCTGAAGTCACAGAATAGAGGTGTGTGAAGTCATAGAATGGAAGAGTGTGAAGTCATAGAACGGAGGTGTGTGAAGTCAGAATGGAGGTTTCTGAAGTCACAGAATAGAGGTGTGTGAAGTCATAGAATGGAAGAGTGTGAAGTCATAGAACGGAGGTGTGTGAAGTCAGAATGGAGATGTGTGAAGTCACCGAATGGAGTTGTGTGAACTCAGAATGGAGGTGTTTGAAGTCACAGAATGGAGGTTTGTGAAGTCAGAATAGAGGTGTGCAAAGTCATAGAATGGAGGTGTGTGAAGTCATGGAATGGAGGTGTGTGAAGTCACAGAATGGAGGTGTGTGAAGTCACAATGGAGGTGTGTGAAGTCACAGAATGGAGGTGTGTGAAGTCATAGAATGGAAGTGTGTAAAGTCATAGAATGGAGGTGCGTGAAGTCAGAATGGAGGTGTGTGAAGTCAATGAATGGAGGTGTGTGAACTCAGAATGGAGGTGTGTGAAGTCACAGAATGGAGGTTTTTGAAGTCATAGAATGGAGGTGTGTGAGTCATAGAATGGATGTGTGTGAAGTCATGGAATGGAGGTGTGTGAAGTCAAAGAATGGAGGTGTGTGAAATCATAGAAAGGAGGTCTGTGAAGTCATAGAATGGAGGAGTGTGAAGTCATAGAGTGCATGTGAGTTAAGTCACAGATTCGAGGTCTGTGAAGTCATAGAATGGAGGTGTGTGATGTCAGAACGCAGGTATGTGAAGTCATAGATGGAGTTGTGTGAAGTCATAGTATGGAGGTGTGTGAAATCATAGAATGGAGTTTTGAGAAGTCACAGAATGGAGCTGTGTGAATTCAGAATGGAGGCATGTGAAGTCACAGAATGGAGCTGTGTGAATTCAGAAAGGATGTGTGTGAAATCATAGAATGGAGGTGTGTGAATTCACAGAATGGAGGTGTTGGAAGTCACAGTATGGAGGTGTGTGACGTCACAGAATGGAGGTGTGTGAAGTCAGAATGGAGGTGTGTAAAGTCACAGAATAGAGGTGTGTGAAGTCATAGAATTGAAGTGTGTGAAATCATAGAATGGAGGTGTGTGAAGTCACAGAATGGACGGTATGAAGTCATAGAATGGAGGTGTGTGAAGTCACAGAATTGAGGTGTTTGAAGTCATATATTGGAGGTGTGTGAAGTCAAAATGGGTGTGTAAAGTCATAGAATGGAGGTGTGTGAAATCACAGAATGAGGGTGTGTGAGGTCATAGAATGGAGGTGTGTGAAGTCACAGAATGGAGGTGTGTGAAGTCATAAAATGGAGGTGGGTGAAGTCATAGAAAGAGATGTGGGAAGTCATAGAATGGAGAAGTGTGAAGTCCTAGAGTGGAGGTGAGTGAAGTCACATATTCGAGGTCTGTGAAGTCATAGAATGGAGGTGTGTGAAGTCAGAATGGAGGTGTGTGAAGTCATTGAATGGAGGTGTGTGAACTCATAGAATGGAGGGGTGAGAAGTCAAAATGTAGGTTTGTGACGTTATAAAATGGAGGTGTGTGAAGTCATAGAATGGAGGTTTGTGAAGTCACAGAATGGAGGTGTGTGAACTCAGAATGGAGGTGTGTGAAGTCACAGAATGGAGGTGTGAGAAGTTACAGCATGGAGGTATGTGAAATCATAGAATGGAAGTGTGTGAAGTCATAGAATGGAGGTGTGTGAAGTCACAGAATGAAGGTGTGTGAAGTCATAGAATGGAGGTGTGTGAAGACACAGAAGGGAGGTGTGTGAAGTCACATAATGGAGGAGTGTGAAGTTAAAATGGAGGTGTGTGACGTCATAAACTGGAGGTGTGTGAAGTCATAGAATGGAGGTGTGTGAAATTATAGAATGGAGGTTTGTGAAGTCACAGAATGGAGTTGTGTGACGTCACAGAATGGAGGTTTGTGAAGTCATAGAATGGAGGTATGTGAAGTCAAATTGGAGGGGTGTGAAGTCGGAGAATAGAGGTGTGTGAAGTCACAGAATGGAGGTGGGTGAAGTCATAGAATGGAGGTGTGTGAAGTCATAGATTGGAAGTGTGTGAAGTCACAGAATGGAGGTGTGTGATGTCACAGAATGGAGGTGTGTGAAGTCACAGAATGGAGGTGTGTGAACACAGAATGGAGGTGTGTGAAGTCAGAATGTAGGTGTGTGAAGTCACCGAATGGAGTTGTGTGAACTCAGAATGGAGTTGTCTGAAGTCACAGAATGGAGGTTTGTGAAGTCATAGAATGGGGTTGTGTGAAGTCATAGAATGGATGTTTCTGAAGTAAGAATGAAGGTGTGTGAAGTTATAGAATGGAGGTATGTGAACACATAGAATGGAGGTGTGTGAATTCACAGAATGAAGGTGTGTGAAGTCAGAAAGGAGGTGTGTAGTCATAGATTGCAGGTGGTGAAGTCATAGAAAGGAGGTGTGGAAAGTCATAGAATGGAGGAGTGTGAAGTCATAGAGTGCAGGTGAGTGAAGTCACAGATTCGAGGTCTGTGACGTCATAGAATGGAGGTGTGTGATGTCAGAATGCATGTGTGTGAAGTCATAGATGGAGTTGTGTGAAGTCATAGTGTGGAGGTGTGTGAAATCATAGAATGGAGTTTTGTGAAGTCACAGAATGGAGCTGTGTGAATACAGAATGGAGGTGTGTGAAGTCATAGAATGTAGGTGTTTGAAGTCAGAACGGAGGTGTGTGAACTCATAGAATGGAGGTGAGTGACGTCACAATGGAAGTGTGTGAAGTCATACAATGGAGGTGTATGAAGTCACAGAATGGAGGTGTGTGAAGTCATAGAATGGAGGTGTGTGAAGTCACATAATGGAGCTGTTTGAAGTCATAGAATGGAGGTGTGTGAAGTTATAGAATGGATGTTTGTAAAGTAAGAATGAAGTTGTATGAAGTCAGAGAATAAAAGTGTGACGTCAAAGAATGGAGGTGTGTGAAGTCATAGAATGGAGGTGTGTAAACTCAGAATGGAGGTGTGTGAAGTCATAGAATGGAGGTGTGTGAAGTTATAAAATGGAGGGGTGTGAAGTCATAGAATGGAAGTGTGTGAAGACATAGAATGGAGGTGTTTGAGGTCACAGAATGGACGGTACGAAGTCATAGAATGGAGGTGTGTGAAGTCACAGAAGTGAGGTGTTTGAAGTCATATATTAGAAGTGTGTGAAGTCAAAATGGATGTGTGAAATCATAGAATGGAGGTGTGTGAAATCATAGAATGAGGGTGTGTGAGGTCATAGAATGGAGGTGTGTGAAGTCACAGAATGGAGGTGTGTGAAATTATAAAAGGGAGGTTTATGAAGTCATAGAATGGAAGTGTGTGAAGTCACCAATGGAGGTGTGTGAAGTCACAGAATATAGGTGTGTGAAGTCACAGAATGGAGGTGTGTGAAGTCACAGAATGTAGGTGTGTGAAGTCATAGAATGGAAGAGTGTAAAGTCATAGAATGGAGGTGCGTGAATTCAGAATTGAGATGTGTGAAGTCAATGAATGGAGGAGTGTGAACTCAGAATGGAGGTGTGTGAAGTCACAGAATGGAGGTTTTTGAAGTCATAGAATGGAGGTGTGTGAAGTCATAGAATGGATGTTTCTGAATTAAGAATGAAGGTGTGTGAAGCCATAGAATGGAGGTGTGTGAAGACAAAATTGTGGTGTGTGAACTCATAGAATGGATGTTTCTAAACTCATAGAATGGAGTTGTGTGAAGGCATGGAATGGAGGTGTGTTAAGTCAAAGAATGGAGGTGTGTGAAGTCAAACAATGGTGGTGTGTGAAGTCACAGAATGGAGGTGTGTGAAGTCCCAGAATGTAAGTGTGTGAAGTCAAAACGGAGGTGTGTGAAGGCAAAGAATGGAGGTGTGTGAAGTCACAGAATGGAGGTGTGTGAAATCAAAATGGTGGTGTGTGAAGTCACAAATGGAGGTGTGTGAAGTCACAGAATGTAGGTGTGTGAAGTCAAAATGTAGGTGTGTGAAGTCAAAGAATGGAGGTGTGTGAACTCATAGAATGGAGGTGTGTGAAGTCATAGAATGGATGTCTGTGAAGTCTTGGAATGGAGGTGTGTGAAGTCAAAGGATGGAGGTGTGTGAATTCATAGAAAGGAGGTCTGTGAAGTCATAGAATGGAGGAGTGTGAAGTCATAGAGTGCATGTGAGTTAAGTCACAGATTCGAGGTCTGTGAAGTCATAGAATGGAGGTGTGTGATGTCAGAATGCAGGTATGTGAAGTCATAGATGGAGTTGTGTGAAGTCATAGTATGGAGGTGTGTGAAATCATAGAATGGAGTTTTGAGAAGTCAGAGAATGGAGCTGTGTGAATTCAGAATGGAGGTGTGTGAAGTCACAGAATGGAGCTGTGTGAATTCAGAATGGAGGTGTGTGAAGTCATAGAATGGAGGTGTGTGAAGTCACAGAATGGAGGTGTGTGAAGTCATAGAATGGAGGTTTGTGAAGTCACAGAATGGAGGTGTTTGATTTCATAGAATGGAGGTGTGTGAAGTTATAGAATGGATGTTTGTAAAGTAAGAATGAAGTTGTGTGAAGTCATATAATGGAGGTGTGTGACGTCAAAGAATGGAGGTGTGTGAGATAATAGAATGGAGGTGTGTAAACTCATAATGGAGGTGTGGGAAGTCAAAGAATGGAGGTGTGTGAAGTCATAGAATGGAGGTGTTTGAAGTCACAGAATTGAGGTGTGTGAAGTCATGGAATGGAGGTGTGTGAAGTCATAGAATGGAGGTGTGTGATATCATATAATGGAGGTGTGTGAAGTCACAGAATGGAGGTGTGTGAAGTCAGAATGGAGGTGTGAAGTCATAGAATAGAGGTGGGTGAAGTCATAGAAAGGAGGTGTTGGAAGTCAGAGAATGGAGTAGTGTGAAGTCATAGTGTGGAGGTGAGTGAAGTCAGAGATGCGAGATCTGTGAAGTCATAGAATGGAGGTGTGTGAAGTCAGAATGGAGGTGTGTGAAGTCATAGAATGGAGGTGTGTGAACTCATAGAATAGAGGTGTGTGACGTCACAATGGAAGTGTGTGAATTCATAGTATGGAGGTGTGTGAAGTCACAGAATGGAGGTGTGTGAAGTCAAAATGGAGGTGTGTGAAGTCATAGAATGGAGGTGTGTGAAGTCACAGAATGGAGGTGTGTGAAGTCATAGCATGGAGGTATGTGAAATCATAGAATGGAAGTGTGTGAAATCATAGAATGGAGGTGTGTGAAGTCATATAATGAAGGTGTGTGAAGTCATAGAATGGAGGTGTGTGAATTCACAGAAGGGAGGTGTGTGGAGTCACATAATGGAGGTGTGTGAAGTCAAAATGGAGTTGTGTGACCTCATAAAATGTAGGTGTGTGAAGTCATAGATTGGAGGTGTGTGAAATCATAGAATGGAATTTTGTGAAGTCACAGAATGGAGCTGTGTGAATACAGAATGGAGGTGTGTGAAGTCATAGAATGTAGGTGTTTGAAGTCAGAACGGAGGTGTGTGAACTCATAGAATGGAGGTGAGTGACGTCACAATGGAAGTGTGTGAAGTCATACAATGGAGGTGTATGAAGTCACAGAATGGAGGTGTGTGAAGTCATAGAATGGAGGTGTGTGAAGTCACAGAATGGAGCTGTTTGAAGTCATAGAATGGAGGTGTGTGAAGTTATAGAATGGATGTTTGTAAAGTAAGAATGAAGTTGTATGAAGTCAGAGAATAAAGGTGTGACGTCAAAGAATGGAGGTGTGTGAAGTCATAGAATGGAGGTGTGTAAACTCAGAATGGAGGTGTGTGAAGTCATAGAATGGAGGTGTGTGAAGTTATAAAATGGAGGTGTGTGAATTCATAGAATGGAAGTGTGTGAAGTCATAGAATGGAGGTGTTTGAAGTCACAGAATGGACGGAACGAAGTCATAGAATGGAGGTGTGTGAAGTCACAGAATTGAGGTGTTTGAAGTCATATATTAGAGGTGTGTGAAGTCAAAATGGATGTGTGAAATCATAGAATGGAGGTGTGTGAAATCATAGAATGAAGGTGTGTGAGGTCATAGAATGGAGGTGTGTGAAGTCACAGAATGGAGGTGTGTGAAATTATAAAAGGGAGGTTTATGAAGTAATAGAATGGAAGTGTGTGAAGTCACCAATGGAGGTGTGTGAAGTCACAGAATGGAGGTGTGTTAAGTCACAGAATGGAGGTGTGTGAACTCAGAATGGAGGTTTCTGAAGTCACAGAATAGAGGTGTGTGAAGTCATAGAATGGAAGAGTGTGAAGTCATAGAACGGAGGTGTGTGAAGTCAGAATGGAGGTTTCTGAAGTCACAGAATAGAGGTGTGTGAAGTCATAGAATGGAAGAGTGTGAAGTCATAGAACGGAGGTGTGTGAAGTCAGAATGGAGATGTGTGAAGTCACCGAATGGAGTTGTGTGAACTCAGAATGGAGGTGTGTGAAGTCACAGAATGGAGGTTTGTGAAGTCAGAATAGAGGTGTGCAAAGTCATAGAATGGAGGTGTGTGAAGTGATAGAATGGAGGTGTGTGAAGTCATAGAATGGAAGTGTGTGAAGTCACAGAATGAAGGTGTGTGAAGTCACAGAATGGAGGTGTGTGAAGTCACAGAATAGAGGTGTGTGAACACAGAATGGAGTTGTGTGAAGTCACAGAATGGAGGTGTGTGAAGTCATAGAATGGAAGTGTGTGAAGTCATAGAATGGAGGTGTGTGAAGTCAGAATGGAGGTGTGTGAAGTCACCGAATGGAGTTGTGTGAACTCAGAATGGAGGTGTGTGAAGTCACAGAATGGAGGTTTGTGAAGTCATAGAATGGGGTTGTGTGAAGTCATAGAATGGATGTTTCTGACGTAAGAATGAAGGTGTGTGAAGTCATTGAATGGAAGTGTGTGAAGTCATAGAATGGAGGTGTGTGAAGTCAGAATGGAGGTGTGTGAAGTCACCGAATGGAGTTGTGTGAACTCAGAATGGAGGTGTGTGAAGTCACAGAATGGAGGTTTGTGAAGTCATAGAATGGGGTTGTGTGAAGTCATAGAATGGATGTTTCTGAAGTAAGAATGAATGTGTGTGAAGTCATAGAATGGAGGTATGTGAACACATAGAATGGAGGTGTGTGAATTCACAGAATGAAGGTGTGTGAAGTCAGAAAGGAGGTGTGGAAAGTCATAGAATGGAGGAGTGTGAAGTCATAGAGTGCAGGTGAGTGAAGGCACAGATTCGAGGTCTGTGAAGTCATAGAATGGAGGTGTGTGATGTCAGAATGCAGGTGTGTGAAGTCATAGATGGAGTTGTGTGAAGTCATAGTATGGAGGTGTGTGAAATCATAGAATGGAATTTTGTGAAGTCACAGAATGGAGCTGTGTGAATACAGAATGGAGGTGTGTGAAGTCATAGAATGTAGGTGTTTGAAGTCAGAACGGAGGTGTGTGAACTCATAGAATGGAGGTGAGTGACGTCACAATGGAAGTGTGTGAAGTCATACAATGGAGGTGTGTGAAGTCACAGAATGGAGGTGTGTGAAGTCATAGAATGGAGGTGTGTGAAGTCACAGAATGAGCTGTTTGAAGTCATAGAATGGAGGTGTGTGAAGTTATAGAATGGATATTTGTAAAGTAAGAATGAAGTTGTATGAAGTCAGAGAATAAAGGTGTGACGTCAAAGAATGGAGGTGTGTGAAGTCATAGAATGGAGGTGTGTAAACTCAGAATGGAGGTGTGTGAAGTCACAGAATGGAGGTTTGTGAAGTCATAGAATGGGGTTGTGTGAAGTCATAGAATGGATGTTTCTGAAGTAAGAATGAAGGTGTGTGAAGTCATTGAATGGAAGTGTGTGAAGTCATAGAATGGAGGTGTGTGAAGTCAGAATGGAGGTGTGTGAAGTCACCGAATGGAGTTGTGTGAACTCAGAATGGAGGTGTGTGAAGTCACAGAATGGAGGTTTGTGAAGTCATAGAATGGGGTTGTGTGAAGTCATAGAATGGATGTTTCTGAAGTAAGAATGAATGTGTGTGAAGTCATAGAATGGAGGTATGTGAACACATAGAATGGAGGTGTGTGAATTCACAGAATGAAGGTGTGTGAAGTCAGAAAGGAGGTGTGGAAAGTCATAGAATGGAGGAGTGTGAAGTCATAGAGTGCAGGTGAGTGAAGGCACAGATTCGAGGTCTGTGAAGTCATAGAATGGAGGTGTGTGATGTCAGAATGCAGGTGTGTGAAGTCATAGATGGAGTTGTGTGAAGTCATAGTATGGAGGTGTGTGAAATCATAGAATGGAATTTTGTGAAGTCACAGAATGGAGCTGTGTGAATACAGAATGGAGGTGTGTGAAGTCATAGAATGTAGGTGTTTGAAGTCAGAACGGAGGTGTGTGAACTCATAGAATGGAGGTGAGTGACGTCACAATGGAAGTGTGTGAAGTCATACAATGGAGGTGTGTGAAGTCACAGAATGGAGGTGTGTGAAGTCATAGAATGGAGGTGTGTGAAGTCACAGAATGGAGCTGTTTGAAGTCATAGAATGGAGGTGTGTGAAGTTATAGAATGGATATTTGTAAAGTAAGAATGAAGTTGTATGAAGACAGAGAATAAAGGTGTGACGTCAAAGAATGGAGGTGTGTGAAGTCATAGAATGGAGGTGTGTAAACTCAGACTGGAGGTGTGTGAAGTCATAGAATGGAGGTGTGTGAAGTTATAAAATGGAGGTGTGTGAAGTCATAGAATGGAAGTGTGTGAAGTCATAGAATGGAGGTGTTTGAAGTCACAGAATGGACGGTACGAAGTCATAGAATGGAGGTGTGTGAAGTCACAGAATTGAGGTGTTTGAAGTCATATATTAGAGGTGTGTGAAGTCAAAATGGAGGTGTGTGAAGTCAAAGAATGGATGTGTGTGAACTCATAGAATGGCGGTGTGTGAAGTCATAGAATGGATGTCTGTGAAGTCTTGGAATGGAGGTGTGTGAAGTCAAAGAATGGAGGTGTGTGAAGTCATAGAAAGGAGGTCTGTGAAGTCATATTATGGAGGAGTGTGAAGTCATAGAATGCATGTGAGTTAAGTCACAGATTCGAGGTCTGTGAAGTCATAGAATGGAGGTGTGTGATGTCAGAATGCAGGTATGTGAAGTCATAGATGGAGTTGTGTGAAGTCATAGTATGGAGGTGTGTGAAATCATAGAATGGAGTTTTGAGAAGTCAGAGAATGGAGCTGTGTGAATTCAGAATGGAGGTGTGTGAAGTCACAGAATGGAGCTGTGTGAATTCAGAATGGAGGTGTGTGAAGTCATAGAATGGAGGTGTGTGAAGTCACAGAATGGAGGTGTGTGAAGTCATAGAATGGAAGTTTGTGAAGTCACAGAATGGAGGTGTCTGATGTCATAGAATGGAGGTGTGTGAAGTTATAGAATGGATGTTTGTAAAGTAAGAATGAAGTTGTGTGAAGTCATATAATGGAGGTGTGTGACGTCAAAGAATGGAGGTGTGTGAAATCATAGAATGGAGTTGTGTAAACTCATAATGGAGGTGTGGGAAGTCAAAGAATGGAGGTGTGTGAAGTCATAGAATGGAGGTGTTTGAAGTCACAGAATTGAGGTGTGTGAAGTCATGGAATGGAGGTGTGTGAAGTCATAGAATGGAGGTGTGTGATATCATATAATGGAGGTGTGTGAAGTCACAGAATGGAGGTGTCTGAAGTCAGAATGGAGGTGTGAAGTCATAGAATAGAGGTGGGTGAAGTCATAGAAAGGAGGTGTGGGAAGTCAGAGAATGGAGTAGTGTGAAGTCATAGGGTGGAGGTGAGTGAAGTCACAGATGCGAGATCTGTGAAGTCATAGAATGGAGGTGTGTGAAGTCAGAATGGAGGTGTGTGAAGTCATAGAATGGAGGTGTGTGAACTCATGGAATAGAGGTGTGTGACGTCACAATGGAAGTGTGTGAATTCATAGTATGGAGGTGTGTGAAGTCACAGAATGGAGGTGTGTGAAGTCAAAATGGAGGTGTCTGATGTCCTAAAATGGAGGTCTGTGAAGTCATAGAATGGAGGTGTGTGAAAACATAGAATGAAGGTTTGTGAAGTCACAGAATTGAGGTGTGTGAAGTCATAGAATGGAGGTGTGTGAAGTCACAGAATGGAGGTGTGTGAAGTCATAGCATGGAGGTATGTGAAATCATAGAATGGAAGTGTGTGAAATCATAGAATGGAGGTGTGTGAAGTCATACAATGAAGGTGTGTGAAGTCATAGAATGGAGGTGTGTGAATTCACAGAAGGGAGGTGTGTGGAGTCACATAATGGAGGTGTGTGAAGTCAAAATGGAGGTGTGTGACGTCATAAAATGTAGGTGTGTGAAGTCATAGATTGGAGGTGTGTGAAATCATAGAATGGAATTTTGTGAAGTCACAGAATGGAGCTGTGTGAATACAGAATGGAGGTGTGTGAACTAATAGAATGGAGGTGAGTGACGTCACAATGGAAGTGTGTGAAGTCATACAATGGAGGTGTATGAAGTCACAGAATGGAGGTGTGTGAAGTCATAGAATGGAGGTGCGTGAAGTCACAGAATGGAGCTGTTTGAAGTCATAGAATGGAGTTGTGTGAAGTTATAGAATGGATGTTTGTAAAGTAAGAATGAATTTGTATGAAGTCAGAGAATAAAGGTGTGACGTCAAAGAATGGAGGTGTGTGAAGTCATAGAATGGAGGTGTGTAAACTCAGAATGGAGGTGTGTGAAGTCATAGAATGGTGGTGTGTGAAGTTATACAATGGAGGTGTGTGAAGTCATAGAATGGAAGTGTGTGAAGTCATAGAATGGAGGTGTTTGAAGTCACAGAATGGACGGAACGAAGTCATAGAATGGAGGTGTGTGAAGTCACAGAATTGAGGTGTTTGAAGTCATATATTAGAGGTGTGTTAAGTCAAAATGGATGTGTGAAATCATAGAATGGAGGTGTGTGAAATCATAGAATGAAGGTGTGTGAGGTCATAGAATGGAGGTGTGTAAAGTCACAGAATGGAGGTGTGTGAAATTATAAAAGGGAGGTTTATGAAGTCATAGAATGGAAGTGTGTGAAGTCACCAATGGAGGTGTGTGAAGTCACAGAATGGAGGTGTGTTAAGTCACAGAATGGAGGTGTGTGAACTCAGAATGGAGGTTTCTGAAGTCACAGAATAGAGGTGTGTGAAGTCATAGAATGGAAGAGTGTGAAGTCATAGAACGGAGGTGTGTGAAGTCAGAATGGAGGTTTCTGAAGTCACAGAATAGAGGTGTGTGAAGTCATAGAATGGAAGAGTGTGAAGTCAAGAACGGAGGTGTGTGAAGTCAGAATGGAGATGTGTGAAGTCACCGAATGGAGTTGTGTGAACTCAGAATGGAGGTGTGTGAAGTCACAGAATGGAGGTTTGTGAAGTCAGAATAGAGGTGTGCAAAGTCATAGAATGGAGGTGTGTGAAGTCATAGAATGGAGGTGTGTGAAGTCATAGAATGGAAGTGTGTGAAGTCACAGAATGAAGGTGTGTGAAGTCACAGAATGGAGGTGTGTGAAGTCACAGAATGGAGGTGTGTGAACACAGAATGGAGTTGTGTGAAGTCACAGAATGGAGGTGTGTGAAGTCATAGAATGGAAGTGTGTGAAGTCATAGAATGGAGGTGTGTGAAGTCAGAATGGAGGTGTGTGAAGTCACCGAATGGAGTTGTGTGAACTCAGAATGGAGGTGTGTGAAGTCACAGAATGGAGGTTTGTGAAGTCATAGAATGGGGTTGTGTGAAGTCATAGAATGGATGTTTCTGAAGTAAGAATGAAGGTGTGTGAAGTCATTGAATGGAAGTGTGTGAAGTCATAGAATGGAGGTGTGTGAAGTCAGAATGGAGGTGTGTGAAGTCACCGAATGGAGTTGTGTGAACTCAGAATGGAGGTGTGTGAAGTCACAGAATGGAGGTTTGTGAAGTCATAGAATGGGGTTGTTTGAAGTCATAGAATGGATGTTTCTGAAGTAAGAATGAATGTGTGTGAAGTCATAGAATGGAGGTATGTGAACACATAGAATGGAGGAGTGTGAATGCACAGAATGAAGGTGTGTGAAGTCAGAAAGGAGGTGTGGAACGTCATAGAATGGAGGAGTGTGAAGTCATAGAGTGCAGGTGAGTGAAGGCACAGATTCGAGGTCTGTGAAGTCATAGAACAGAGGTGTGTGATGTCAGAATGCAGGTGTGTGAAGTCATAGATGGAGTTGTGTGAAGTCATAGTATGGAGGTGTGTGAAATCATAGAATGGAGTTTTGTGAAGTCACAGAATGGAGCTGTGTGAATACAGAATGGAGGTGTGTGAAGTCATAGAATGTAGGTGTTTGAAGTCAGAACGGAGGTGTGTGAACTCATAGAATGGAGGTGAGTGACGTCACAATGGAAGTGTGTGAAGTCATACAATGGAGGTGTGTGAAGTCACAGAATGGAGGTGTGTGAAGTCATAGAATGGAGGTGTGTGAAGTCACAGAATTGAGGTGTTTGAAGTCATATATTGGAGGTGTGTAAAGTCAAAATGGATGTGTGAATTCATAGAATGGAGGTGTGTGAAACCATAGAATGAGGGTGTGTGAGGTCATAGAATGGAGGTGTGTGAAGTCACAGAATGGAGGTGTGTGAAGTCATAGAATGGAGGTGTGTGAAGTCACAGAATGGAAGTGTGTGAAGTCACAGAATGGAGGTGTCTGAAGTCACAGAATGGAGGTGTGTGAAGTCACAGAATGGAAGTGTGTGAAGTCATAGAATGGAGGTGTGTGAAGTCACAATGGAGGTGTGTGAAGTCACCGAATGGAGTTGTGTGAACTCAGAATGGAGGTGTGTGAAGTCACAGAATGGAGGTTTGTGAAGTCATAGAATGGGGTTGTGTGAAGTCATAGAATGGATGTTTCTGAAGTAAGAATGAAGGTGTGTGAAGTCATAGAATGGCGGTATGTGAACACATAGAATGGAGGTGTGTGAATTCACAGAATGAAGGTGTGTGAAGTCAGAATGGAGGTGTGTAATGATAGATTGCAGGTGGTGAAGTCATAGAAAGGAGGTGTGGAAAGGCATAGAATGGAGGAGTGTGAAGTCATAGAGTGCAGGTGAGGGAAGGCACAGATTCGAGGTCTGTGAAGTCATAGAATGGAGGTGTGTGATGTCAGAATGCAGGTGTGTGAAGTCATAGATGGAGTTGTGTGAAGTCATAGTATGGAGGTGTGTGAAATTATAGAATGGAGTTTTGTGAAGTCACAGAATGGAGCTGTGTGAATACAGAATGGAGGTGTGTGAAGTCATAGAATGTAGGGGTTTGAAGTCAGAACGGAGGTGTGTGAACTCATAGAATGGAGGTGATTAACGTCACAATGGAAGTGTGTGAAGTCATACAATGGAGGTGTGTGAAGTCACAGAATGGAGGTGTGTGAAGTCATAGAATGGAGGTGTGTGAAGTCACAGAATGGAGCTGTTTGAAGTCATAGAATGGAGGTGTGTGAAGTTATAGAATGGATGTTTGTAAAGTAAGAATGAAGTTGTATGAAGTCAGAGAATAAAGGTGTGACGTCAAAGAATGGAGGTGTGTGAAGTCAAAGAATGGAGGTGTGTAAACTCAGAATGGAGGTGTGTGAAGTCACAGCATTGAGGTGTTTGAAGTCATATATTGGAGGTGTGTAAAGTCAAAATGGATGTGTGAATTCATAGAATGGAGGTGTCTGAAACCATAGAATGAGGGTGTGTGAGGTCATAGAATGGAGGTGTGTGAAGTCACAGAATGGAGTTGTGTGAAGTCATAGAATGGAGGTGTGTGAAGTCATAGAATGGAAGTGTGTGAAGTCACAGATTGGAGGTGTGTGAAGTCACAGAATGGAGGTGTGTGAAGTCACAGAATGGAGGTGTGTGAACACAGAATGGAGGTGTGTGAAGTCACAGAATGGAGGTGTGTGAAGTCATAGAATGGAAGTGTGTGAAGTCATAGAATGGAGGTGTGTGAAGTCAGAATGGAGGTGTGTGAAGTCACCGAATGGGGTTGTGTGAACTCAGAATGGAGGTGTGTGAAGTCACAGAATGTAGGTTTGTGAAGTCATAGAATAGGGTTGTGTGAAGACATAGAGTGGATGTTTCTGAAGTAAGAATGAACGTGTGTGAAGTCATAGAATGGAGGTATGTGAACACATAGAATGGAGGTGTGTGAATTCACAGAATGAAGGTGTGTGAAGTCAGATTGGAGGTGTGTAGTCATAGATTGCAGGTGGTGAAGTCATAGAAAGGAGGTGTGGAAAGTCATAGAATGGAGGAGTGTGAAGTCATAGAGTGCAGGTGAGTGAAGTCACAGATTCGAGGTCTGTGAAGTCATAGAATGGAGGTGTGTGATGTCAGAATGCAGGTGTGTGAAGTCATAGATGGAGTTGTGTGAAGTCATAGTATGGAGGTGTGTGAAATCATAGAATGGAGTTTTGGGAAGTCAGAATGGAGCTGTGTGAATACAGAATGGAGGTGTGTGAAGTCATAGAATGTAGGTGTTTGAAGTCAGAACGGAGGTGTGTGAACTCATAGAATGGAGGTGAGTCACGTCACAATGGAAGTGTGTGAAGTCATACAATGGAGGTGTGTGAAGTCACAGAATGGAGGTGTGTGAAGTCATAGCATGGAGGTATGTGAAATCATAGAATGGAAGTGTGTGAAGTCATAGAATGGAGGTGTGTGAAGTCATACAATGAAGGTGTGTGAAGTCATAGAATGGAAGTGTGTGAAGTCACAGAAGGGAGGTGTGTGGAGTCATATAATGGAGGTGTGTGAAGTCAAAATGGAGGTGTGTGACGTCACAATGGAAGTGTGTGAAGTCATAGATTGGAGGTGTGTGAAATCATAGAATGGAGGTTTGTGAAGTCACAGAATGGAGGTGTGTGAAGTCATAGAATGGAGGTATGTGAAGTCAAATTCGAGGGGTGTGAAGTCGGAGAATGGAGGTGTAGGAAGTCACAGAATGGAGGTGGGTGAAGTCACAGAATGGAGGTGTGTGAAGTCAAAGAATGGAGGTGTGTGAAGTCACAGAATGGACGGGTATGAATTCATAGAATGGAGGTGTGTGAAGTCACAGAATTGAGGTGTTTGAAGTTATATATTGGAGTTGTGTGAAGTCAAAATGGATGTGTGAAGTCACAGAATGGAGGTGTGTGAAGTCACAGAATGGAGATGTGTGAAGTGAAAGAATGGAGGTGTGTGAAGTCATAGAATGGAGGTGTGTGAAGTCATAGAATATATGTTTGTGAAGTAAGAATGACGGTGTGTGAAGTCATAGAATGGAGGTGTGTGAAGTCACAGAATTGGGGTGTTTGAAGTTATATATTGGAGGTGTGTGAAGTCAAAATGGATGTGTGAAGTCATAGAATGGAGGTGTGTGAAGTCATAGAATGGAGTTGTGTGACGTCATATAATGGAGGTGTGTGAAGTCACATAATGGAGGTGTGTGAAGTCAGAATGGAGGTTTGTGAAGTCGAATGAAGGTGTGTGAAGTCATAGAATGTAGGTGTGTGAACTAATAGAATGGAGGTTTGTGACGTCAAAATGGAAGTGTGTGAAGTCATAGAATGGAGGTGTGTGAAGTCACAGAATGGAGGTGTGTGAAGTCACAGAATGGAGGTGTGTGAACTCAGAATGGAGGTTTGTGAAGTCACAGAACAGAGGTGTGTGAAGTCATAGAATGGAAGTGTGTGAAGGCATAGAATGGAGGTGTGTGAAGTCAGAATGGAGATGTGTGAAGTCACCGAATGGAGTTGTGTGAAGTCAGAATGGAGGTGTGTGAAGTCACAGAATGGAGGTTTGTGAAGTCAGAATAGAGGTGTGCAAAGTCATAGAATGGAGGTGTGTGAAGTGACAATGGAGGTGTGTGAAGTCATAGAATGGAGGTTTGTGAAGTCAGAATAGAGGTGTGTGAAGTCATAGAATGGAGGTGTGTGAAGTCACAGAATGGAGGTGTGGGAAGTCACAGAATGGAAGTGTGTGAAGTCATAGAATGGAGGTGTGTGAAGTCACAGAATGGATGGTATGAACACATAGAATGGAGGTGTGTGAATTCACAGAATTGAGGTGTTTGAAGTCATATATAGGAGGTGTGTGAAGTCAAAATGGATGTGTTAATTCATAGAATGGAGGTGTGTGAAGTCACAGCATTGAGGTGTTTGAAGTCATATATTGGAGGTGTGTAAAGTCAAAATGGATGTGTGAATTCATAGAATGGAGGTGTCTGAAACCATAGAATGAGGGTGTGTGAGGTCATAGAATGGAGGTGTGTGAAGTCACAGAATGGAGTTGTGTGAAGTCATAGAATGGAGGTGTGTGAAGTCATAGAATGGAAGTGTGTGAAGTCACAGATTGGAGGTGTGTGAAGTCACAGAATGGAGGTGTGTGAAGTCACAGAATGGAGGTGTGTGAACACAGAATGGAGGTGTGTGAAGTCACAGAATGGAGGTGTGTGAAGTCATAGAATGGAAGTGTGTGAAGTCATAGAATGGAGGTGTGTGAAGTCAGAATGGAGGTGTGTGAAGTCACCGAATGGAGTTGTGTGAACTCAGAATGGAGGTGTGTGAAGTCACAGAATGGAGGTTTTTGAAGTCATAGAATGGGGTTGTGTGAAGTCATAGAATGGATGTTTCTGAAGTAAGAATGAAGGTGTGTGAAGTCATAGAATGGAGGTATGTGAACACATAGAATGGAGGTGTGTGAATTCACAGAATGAAGGTGTGTGAAGTCAGAATGGAGGTGTGTAGTCATAGATTGCAGGTGGTGAAGTAATAGAAAGGAGGTGTGGAAAGTCATAGAATGGAGAAGTGTGAAGTCATAGAGTGCAGGTGAGTGAAGTCACAGATTCGAGGTCTGTGAAGTCATAGAATTGAGGTGTGTGATGTCAGAATGCAGGTGTGTGAAGTCATAGATGGAGTTGTGTGAAGTCATAGTATGGAGGTGTGTGAAATCATAGAATGGAGTTTTGTGAAGTCAGAATGGAGCTGTGTGAATACAGAATGGAGGTGTGTGAAGTCATAGAATGTAGGGGTTTGAAGTCAGAACAGAGGTGTGTGAACTCATAGAATGGAGGTGAGTCACGTCACAATGGAAGTGTGTGAAGTCATACAATGGAGGTGTGTGAAGTCACAGAATGGAGGTGTGTGAAGTCATAGAATGGAGGTGTGTGAAGTCACAGAATGGAGCTGTTTGAAGTCATAGAATGGAGGTGTGTGAAGTTATAGAATGGATGTTTGTAAAGTAAGAATGAAGTTGTATGAAGTCAGAGAATAAAGGTGTGACGTCAAAGAATGGAGGTGTGTGAAGTCATAGAATGGAGGTGTGTAAACTCAGAATGGAGGTGTGTGAAGTCATATAATGGAGGTGTGTGAAGTTATAAAATGGAGGTTGTGTGAAGTCATAGAATGGAAGTGTGTGAAGTCATAGAATGGAGGTGTTTGAAGTCACAGAATGGACGGTACGAAGTCATAGAATGGAGGTGTGTGAAGTCAAAGAATTGAGGTGTTTGAAGTCATATATTAGAGGTGTGTGAAGTCAAAATGGATGTGTGAAATCATAGAATGGAGGTGTGTGAAATCATAGAATGAAGGTGTATGAGGTCATAGAATGGAGGTGTGTGAAGTCACAGAATGGAGGTCTGTGAAATTAGAAAAGGTAGGTTTATGAAGTCATAGAATGGAAGTGTGTGAAGTCACACAATGGAGGTGTGTGAAGTCACAGAATGGAGGTGTGTGAAGTCACAGAATGGAGGTGTGTGAAGTCAGAATGGAGGTTTGTGAAGTCACAGAATAGAGGTGTGTGAAGTCATTGAATGGAAGTGTGTGAAGTCATAGAATGGAGGTGTGTGAAGTCAGATTGGAGTTGTGTGAAGTCACCGAATGGAGTTGTGTGAACTCAGAATGGAGATGTGTGAAGTCATAGAAAGAGGTGTGGGAAGTCATAGAATGTAGGAGTGTAAAGTCATAGAATGCAGGCGAGTGAAGTCACAGATTCGAGGTCTGTGAAGTCATAGAATGGAGGTGTGTGATATCAGAATGGAGGTGTGCGAAGTCATAAAATAGAGGTGTGTGAAGTCAGAATGGAGGTGTGTGAAGTCATAGAATGGAGGTGTGTGAAGTCAGAATGGAGGTGTGTGAACTCATAGAATGGAGGTGTGTGACGTCATAGAATGGAGGTGTGTGATATCATATAATGGAGGTGTGTGAAGTCACAGAATAGAGGTGTGTGAAGTCAGAATGGAGGTGTGAAGTCACAGAATAGAGGTGGGTGAAGTCAAAATGGAGGTGTGTGATGTCCTAAAATGGAGGTGTGTGATATCATATAATGGAGGTGTGTGAAGTCACAGAATAGAGGTGTGTGAAGTCAGAATGGAGGTGTGAAGTCACAGAATAGAGGTGTGTGAAGTCAACATGGAGATGTGTGAAGTCAGAATGGAGGTGTGTGAAGTCATAGAATGGAGGTGTGTGAAGTCATAGAATATATGTTTGTGAAGTAAGAATGACGGTGTGTGAAGTCATAGAATGGAGGTGTGTGAAGTCACAGAATTGGGGTGTTTGAAGTTATATATTGGAGGTGTGTGAAGTCAAAATGGATGTGTGAAGTCATAGAATGGAGGTGTGTGAAGTCATAGAATGGAGTTGTGTGACATCATATAATGGAGGTGTGTGAAGTCACATAATGGAGGTGTGTGAAGTCAGAATGGAGGTTTGTGAAGTCGAATGAAGGTGTGTGAAGTCATAGAATGTAGGTGTGTGAACTAATAGAATGGAGGTTTGTGACGTCAAAATGGAAGTGTGTGAAGTCATAGAATGGAGGTGTGTGAAGTCACAGAATGGAGGTGTGTGAAGTCACAGAATGGAGGTGTGTGAACTCAGAATGGAGGTTTGTGAAGTCACAGAACAGAGGTGTGTGAAGTCATAGAATGGAAGTGTGTGAAGGCATAGAATGGAGGTGTGTGAAGTCAGAATGGAGATGTGTGAAGTCACCGAATGGAGTTGTGTGAAGTCAGAATGGAGGTGTGTGAAGTCACAGAATGGAGGTTTGTGAAGTCAGAATAGAGGTGTGCAAAGTCATAGAATGGAGGTGTGTGAAGTGACAATGGAGGTGTGTGAAGTCATAGAATGGAGGTTTGTGAAGTCAGAATAGAGGTGTGTGAAGTCATAGAATGGAGGTGTGTGAAGTCACAGAATGGAGGTGTGGGAAGTCACAGAATGGAAGTGTGTGAAGTCATAGAATGGAGGTGTGTGAAGTCACAGAATGGATGGTATGAACACATAGAATGGAGGTGTGTGAATTCACAGAATTGAGGTGTTTGAAGTCATATATAGGAGGTGTGTGAAGTCAAAATGGATGTGTTAATTCATAGAATGGAGGTGTGTGAAGTCACAGCATTGAGGTGTTTGAAGTCATATATTGGAGGTGTGTAAAGTCAAAATGGATGTGTGAATTCATAGAATGGAGGTGTCTGAAACCATAGAATGAGGGTGTGTGAGGTCATAGAATGGAGGTGTGTGAAGTCACAGAATGGAGTTGTGTGAAGTCATAGAATGGAGGTGTGTGAAGTCATAGAATGGAAGTGTGTGAAGTCACAGATTGGAGGTGTGTGAAGTCACAGAATGGAGGTGTGTGAAGTCACAGAATGGAGGTGTGTGAACACAGAATGGAGGTGTGTGAAGTCACAGAATGGAGGTGTGTGAAGTCATAGAATGGAAGTGTGTGAAGTCATAGAATGGAGGTGTGTGAAGTCAGAATGGAGGTGTGTGAAGTCACCGAATGGAGTTGTGTGATCTCAGAATGGAGGTGTGTGAAGTCACAGAATGGAGGTTTTTGAAGTCATAGAATGGGGTTGTGTGAAGTCATAGAATGGATGTTTCTGAAGTAAGAATGAAGGTGTGTGAAGTCATAGAATGGAGGTATGTGAACACATAGAATGGAGGTGTGTGAATTCACAGAATGAAGGTGTGTGAAGTCAGAATGGAGGTGTGTAGTCATAGATTGCAGGTGGTGAAGTAATAGAAAGGAGGTGTGGAAAGTCATAGAATGGAGAAGTGTGAAGTCATAGAGTGCAGGTGAGTGAAGTCACAGATTCGAGGTCTGTGAAGTCATAGAATTGAGGTGTGTGATGTCAGAATGCAGGTGTGTGAAGTCATAGATGGAGTTGTGTGAAGTCATAGTATGGAGGTGTGTGAAATCATAGAATGGAGTTTTGTGAAGTCAGAATGGAGCTGTGTGAATACAGAATGGAGGTGTGTGAAGTCATAGAATGTAGGGGTTTGAAGTCAGAACGGAGGTGTGTGAACTCATAGAATGGAGGTGAGTCACGTCACAATGGAAGTGTGTGAAGTCATACAATGGAGGTGTGTGAAGTCACAGAATGGAGGTGTGTGAAGTCATAGAATGGAGGTGTGTGAAGTCACAGAATGGAGCTGTTTGAAGTCATAGAATGGAGGTGTGTGAAGTTATAGAATGGATGTTTGTAAAGTAAGAATGAAGTTGTATGAAGTCAGAGAATAAAGGTGTGACGTCAAAGAATGGAGGTGTGTGAAGTCATAGAATGGAGGTGTGTAAACTCAGAATGGAGGTGTGTGAAGTCATATAATGGAGGTGTGTGAAGTTATAAAATGGAGGTTGTGTGAAGTCATAGAATGGAAGTGTGTGAAGTCATAGAATGGAGGTGTTTGAAGTCACAGAATGGACGGTACGAAGTCATAGAATGGAGGTGTGTGAAGTCAAAGAATTGAGGTGTTTGAAGTCATATATTAGAGGTGTGTGAAGTCAAAATGGATGTGTGAAATCATAGAATGGAGGTGTGTGAAATCATAGAATGAAGGTGTATGAGGTCATAGAATGGAGGTGTGTGAAGTCACAGAATGGAGGTCTGTGAAATTAGAAAAGGTAGGTTTATGAAGTCATAGAATGGAAGTGTGTGAAGTCACACAATGGAGGTGTGTGAAGTCACAGAATGGAGGTGTGTGAAGTCACAGAATGGAGGTGTGTGAAGTCAGAATGGAGGTTTGTGAAGTCACAGAATAGAGGTGTGTGAAGTCATTGAATGGAAGTGTGTGAAGTCATAGAATGGAGGTGTGTGAAGTCAGATTGGAGTTGTGTGAAGTCACCGAATGGAGTTGTGTGAACTCAGAATGGAGATGTGTGAAGTCATAGAAAGAGGTGTGGGAAGTCATAGAATGTAGGAGTGTAAAGTCATAGAATGCAGGCGAGTGAAGTCACAGATTCGAGGTCTGTGAAGTCATAGAATGGAGGTGTGTGATATCAGAATGGAGGTGTGCGAAGTCATAAAATAGAGGTGTGTGAAGTCAGAATGGAGGTGTGTGAAGTCATAGAATGGAGGTGTGTGAAGTCAGAATGGAGGTGTGTGAACTCATAGAATGGAGGTGTGTGACGTCATAGAATGGAGGTGTGTGATATCATATAATGGAGGTGTGTGAAGTCACAGAATAGAGGTGTGTGAAGTCAGAATGGAGGTGTGAAGTCACAGAATAGAGGTGGGTGAAGTCAAAATGGAGGTGTGTGATGTCCTAAAATGGAGGTGTGTGATATCATATAATGGAGGTGTGTGAAGTCACAGAATAGAGGTGTGTGAAGTCAGAATGGAGGTGTGAAGTCACAGAATAGAGGTGTGTGAAGTCAACATGGAGATGTGTGAAGTCAGAATGGAGGTGTGTGAAGTCATAGAATGGAGGTGTGTGAAGTCATAGAATATATGTTTGTGAAGTAAGAATGACGGTGTGTGAAGTCATAGAATGGAGGTGTGTGAAGTCACAGAATGGAGGTGTGTGAAGTCATAGAATGGAGGTGTGTGAAGTCATAGAATGGAGGTGTGTGAAGTCACATAATTGAGGTGTTTGAAGTTATATATTGGAGGTGTGTGAAGTCAAAATGGTGTGTGAAGTCACAGAAAGGAGGTGTGTGAAGTCATAGCATGGAGGTATGTGAAATCATAGAAGGGAAGTGTGTGAAGTCCTAGAATGGAGGTGTGTGAAGTCATACAATGAAGGTGTGTGAAGTCATAGAATGGAGGTGTGTGAAGTCACAGAAGGGAGGTGTGTGGAGTCACATAATGGAGGTGTGTGAAGTCAAAATGGAGGTATGTGACGTCACAATGGTAGTGTGTGAAGTCATAGATTGGAGGTGTGTGAAATCATAGAATGGAGGTTTGTGAAGTCACAGAATGGAGGTGTGTGAAGTCATAGAATGGAGGTATGTGAAGTCAAATTGGAGGGGTGTGAAGTCGGAGAATGCAGGTGTGGGAAGTCACAGAATGGAGGTGGGTGAAGTCACAGAATGGAGGTGTGTGAAGTCAAAGAATGGAGGTGTGTGAAGTCACAGAATGGACGGGTATGAATTCATAGAATGGAGGTGTGTGAAGTCACAGAATTGAGGTGTTTGAAGTTATATATTGGAGTTGTGTGAAGTCAAAATGGATGTGTGAAGTCACAGAATGGAGGTGTGTGAAGTCACAGAATGGAGGTGTGTGAAGTGAAAGAATGGAGGTGTGTGAAGTCATAGAATGGAGGTGTGTGAAGTCATAGAATATATGTTTGTGAAGTAAGAATGAAGGTGTGTGAAGTCATAGAATGGAGGTGTGTGAAGTCACAGAATGGAGGTGTGTGAAGTCATAGAATGGAGGTGTGTGAAGCCATAGAACGGAGTTGTGTGACGTCATATAATGGAGGTGTGTGTAGTCACATAATGGAGGTGTGTGAAGTCAGAATGGATGTGTGAAGTCACAGAATGGACGTGTGGGAAGTCATAGAATGGAGGAGTGTGAAGTTATAGATTGGAGGTGAGTGAAGTCACAGATTCGAGGTCTGTGAAGTCATAGAATGGAGGTGTGTGAAGTCGAATGAAGGTGTGTGAAGTTATAGAATGTAGGTGTGTGAACTCATAGAATGGAGGTGTGGGACGTCCCAATGGAAGTGTGTGAAGTCATAGAATGGAGGTGTGTGAAGTCACAGAATGGAAGTGTGTGAAGTCAAAATGGAGGTGTATGACGTCCTAAAATGGAGGTGTGTGAAGTCATAGAATGGAGGTGTGTGAAATCATAGAATAGAGGTTTGTGAAGTCACAGAATGGCGGTGTGTGAACTCAGAATGGAGGTGTGTGAAGTCACAGAATGGAGGTGTGTGAAGTCATCGTATGAAGGTATGTGAAATCATAGAATGGAAGTGTGTGAAGACATAGAATGGAGGTGTGCAAAGTCATACAATGAAGGTGTGTGAAGTCATAGAATGGAGGTGTGTGGAGTCACAGAAGAGAGGTGTGTGAAGTCACATAATGGAGGTGTGAGAAGTCAAAATGGAGGTGTGTGACGTCATAAAATGGAGGTGTGTGAAGTCATAGATTGCAGGTGTGTGAAATCATAGAATGGAGGTTTGTGAAGTCACAGAATGGAGGTGTGTGAAGTCATAGAATGGAGGTGTGTGAAGTCACAGAATGGAGGTGTGTGAAGTCACAGAACGGAGGTGTATGAACTCAAAATGGAGATGTGTGAAGTCACAGAATGGAGTTGTGTGAAGTCATAGAATTGAGGTGTGTGAAATCACAGAATGGAGGTGTGTGAATTCATAGAATGGAGGTGTGACATCTCAGAATGGAGGTGTGTTAAATCGCATAATGGAGGTGTGTGAGGTCACAGAATGGAGGTGTTTGAACTCACAATGCAGGTGTGTGAAGTCACGGAATGGCGGTGTGTGAAGTCATAGAATGGAAGTGTGTGAATTCATAGAATGGAGGTGTGTGAAGTCACAGAAGGGAGGTGTGTGGAGTCACATAATGGAGGTGTGTGAAGTCAAAATGGAGGTGTGTGACGTCATAAAATGTAGGTGTGTGAAGTCATAGATTGGAGGTGTGTGAAATCATAGAATGGAGGTTTGTGAAGTCACAGAATGGAGGTGTGTGAAGTCATAGAATGGAGCTGTTTGAATACAGAATGGAGGTGTGTGAAATCATAGAATGTAGGTGTTTGAAGTCAGAACGGAGGTGTGTGAACTCATAGAATGGAGGTGAGTGACGTCACAATGGAAGTGTGTGAAGTCATACAATGGAGGTGTGTGAAGTCACAGAATGGAGCTGTGTGAATACAGAATGGAGGTGTGTGAAGTCATAGAATGTAGTTGTTTGAAGTCAGAACGGAGGTGTGTGAACTCATAGAATGGAGGTGAGTGTCGTCACAATGGAAGTGTGTGAAGTCATAGAATGGAGGTGTGTGAAGTCACAGAATGGAGGTGTGTGTAGTCATAGAATGGAGGTGTGTGAAGTCACAGAATGCAGCTGTTTGAAGTCATAGAATGGAGTTGTGTGAAGTCATAGAATGGAGGTGTGTGAAGTCACAGAATGGAGGTGTGTGAAGTCACAGAATGGAGGTGTGTGAACTCAGAATGGAGATGTGTGAAGTCACAGAATGGAGTTGTGTGAAGTCATAGAATTGAGGTGTGTGAAATCACAGAATGGATGTGTGTGAATTCATAGAATGGAGGTGTGACATCTCAGAATGGAGGTGTGTGAAATCGCAGAATGGAGGTGTGTGAGGTCACAGAATGGAGGTGTTTGAACTCACAATGCAGGTGTGTGAAATCACGGAATGGCGGTGTGTGAAGTCATAGAATGGAAGTGTGTGAAGTCATAGAATGGAGGTGTGTGAAGTCACAGAAATGCGGTGTGTGGAGTCATATAATGGAGGTGTGTGAAGTCAAAATGGAGGTGTGTGTCGTCATAAAATGTAGGTGTGTGAACTCATAGAACGGAGGTGAGTGACGTCACAATGGAAGTGTGTGAAGTCATACAATGGAGGTGTGTGAAGTCACAGAATGGAGCTGTGTGAATGCAGAATGGAGGTGTGTGAAGTCATAGAATGTAGGTGTTTGAAGTCAGAACGGAGGTGTGTGAACTCATAGAATGGAGGTGTGTGACGTCACAATGGAAATGTGTGAAGTCATACAATGGAGGTGTGTGAAGTCACAGAATGGAGGTGTGTGAAGTCATAGAATGGAGGTGTGTGAAGTCACAGAATGGAGCTGTTTGAAGTCATAGAATGGAGATGTGTGAAGTTATAGACTGGATGTTTGTAAAGTAAGAATGAAGTTCTATGAAGTCATAGAATAAAGGTGTGACGTGAAAGAATGGAGGTGTGTGAAGTCATAGAATGGAGGTGTGTAAACTCAGAATGGAGGTGTGTGAAGTCATAGAATGGAGGTGTGTGACGTTATAAAATGGAGATGTGTGACATCATACAATGGAAGTGTGTGAAGTCATAGAATGGAGGTGTTTGAAGTCACAGAATGGACGGTACGAAGTCATAGAATGGAGGTGTGTGAAGTCACAGAATTGAGGTGTTTGAAGTCATATACTAGAGGTTTGTGAAGTCGAAATGGATGTGTGAAATCATAGAATGGAGGTGTGTGAAATCATAGAATGAGGGTGTGTGAGGTCATAGAATGGAGGTGTGTGAAGTCACAGAATGGAGGTCTGTGAAATTAGAAAAGGTAGGTTTATGAAGTCATAGAATGGAAGTGTGTGAAGTCACACAATGGAGGTGTGTGAAGTCACAGAATGGAGGTGTGTGAAGTCACAGAATGGAGGTGTGTGAACTCAGAATGGAGGTTTGTGAAGTCACAGAATAGAGGTGTATGAAGTGATAGAATGGAAGTGTGTGAAGTCATAGAATGGAGGTGTGTGAAGTCAGAATGGAGATGTGTGAAGTCAATGAATGGAGTTGTGTGAACTCAGAATGGAGATGTGTGAAGTCACAGAATTGAGGTTTGTGAAGTCATAGAATGGAGGTGTGTGAAGTCATAGAATGGATGTTTCTGAAGTAAAAATGAAGGTGTGTGAAGTCATAGAAAGAGGTGTGGGAAGTCATGGAATGGAGGAATGTAAAGTCATAGAATGCAGGCGAGTGAAGTCACGGATTCGAAGTCTGTGAAGTCATAGAATGGAAGTGTGTGATATCAGAATGGAGGTGTGTGAAGTCATAGAATGGAGGTGTGTGAAGTCAGAATGGAGGTGTGTGAACTCACAGAATGGAGGTGTGTGACGTCACAATGGAAGTGTGTGAAGACATAGAATGGAGGTGTGTGAAGTCATAGAATGGAGGTGTGTGAAGTCATAGGAAGGAGGTGTGTGAAGTCAGAATGGAGGTGTGTGAACTCATAGAATGGAGGTGTGTGACGTCACAATGGAAGTGTGTGAAGTCATAGAATGGAGGTGTGTGAAGTCATAGAATGGACGTGTGTGATATCATATAATTGAGGTGTGTGAAGTCACAGAATGGAGGTGTGTGAAGTCACAATGGAGGTGTGAAGTCATAGAATAGAGGTGGGTGAAGTCATAGAAAGGAGGTGTGGGAAGTCAGAGAATGGAGGATTGTGAAGTCATAGAGTGGAGGTGAGTGAAGTCACAGATTCGAGGTCTGTGAAGTCATAGAATGGAGGTGTGTGAAGTCATAGAATGTAGGTGTTTGAAGTCAGAACGCAGGTGTGTGAACTCGTAGAATGGAGGTGAGTGACGTCACAATGGAAGTGTGTGAAGTCATACAATGGAGGTGTGTGAAGTCACAGAATGGAGGTGTGTGAAGTCATAGATTGGAGGTGTGTGAAGTCACAGAATGGAGCTGTTTGAAGTCATAGAATGGAGGTGTGTGAAGTTATAGAATGGATGTTTGTAAAGTAAGAATGAAGTTCTATGAAGTCATAGAATAAAGGTGTGACGTCAAAGAATGGAGGTGTGTGAAGTCATAGAATGGAGGTGTGTAAACTCAGAATGGAGGTGTGTGAAGTCATGGAATGGAGGTGTGTGAAGTTATAAAATGGAGGTGTGTGAAGTCATAGAATGGAAGTGTGTGAAGTCATAGAATGGAGGTGTGTGAAGTCATAGAATGGATGTTTCTGAAGTAAAAATGAAGGTGTGTGAAGTCATAGAAAGAGGTGTGGGAAGTCATGGAATGGAGGAATGTAAAGTCATAGAATGCAGGCGAGTGAAGTCACGGATTCGAAGTCTGTGAAGTCATAGAATGGAAGTGTGTGATATCAGAATGGAGGTGTGTGAAGTCATAGAATGGAGGTGTGTGAAGTCAGAATGGAGGTGTGTGAACTCACAGAATGGAGGTGTGTGACGTCACAATGGAAGTGTGTGAAGACATAGAATGGAGGTGTGTGAAGTCATAGAATGGAGGTGTGTGAAGTCATAGGAAGGAGGTGTGTGAAGTCAGAATGGAGGTGTGTGAACTCATAGAATGGAGGTGTGTGACGTCACAATGGAAGTGTGTGAAGTCATAGAATGGAGGTGTGTGAAGTCATAGAATGGACGTGTGTGATATCATATAATTGAGGTGTGTGAAGTCACAGAATGGAGGTGTGTGAAGTCACAATGGAGGTGTGAAGTCATAGAATAGAGGTGGGTGAAGTCATAGAAAGGAGGTGTGGGAAGTCAGAGAATGGAGGATTGTGAAGTCATAGAGTGGAGGTGAGTGAAGTCACAGATTCGAGGTCTGTGAAGTCATAGAATGGAGGTGTGTGAAGTCATAGAATGTAGGTGTTTGAAGTCAGAACGCAGGTGTGTGAACTCGTAGAATGGAGGTGAGTGACGTCACAATGGAAGTGTGTGAAGTCATACAATGGAGGTGTGTGAAGTCACAGAATGGAGGTGTGTGAAGTCATAGATTGGAGGTGTGTGAAGTCACAGAATGGAGCTGTTTGAAGTCATAGAATGGAGGTGTGTGAAGTTATAGAATGGATGTTTGTAAAGTAAGAATGAAGTTCTATGAAGTCATAGAATAAAGGTGTGACGTCAAAGAATGGAGGTGTGTGAAGTCATAGAATGGAGGTGTGTAAACTCAGAATGGAGGTGTGTGAAGTCATGGAATGGAGGTGTGTGAAGTTATAAAATGGAGGTGTGTGAAGTCATAGAATGGAAGTGTGTGAAGTCATAGAATGGAGGTGTTTGAAGTCACAGAATGGACCGTACGAAGTCATAGAATGGAGGTGTGTGAAGTCACAGAATTGAGGTGTTTGAAGTCATATATTAGACGTGAGTGAAGTCAAAATGGATGTGTGAAATCATAGAATGGAGGTGTGTGAAATCATAGAATGAGGGTGTGTGAGGTCATAGAATGGAGGTGTGTGAAGTCACAGAATGGAGGTCTGTGAAATTATAAAAGGGAGGTTTATGAAGTCATAGAATGGAAGTGTGTGAAGTCACACAATGGAGGTGTGTGAACTCAGAATGGAGGTTTGTGAAGTCACAGAATAGAGGTCTGTGAAGCCATAGAATGGAAGTGTGTGAAGTCATAGAATGGAGGTGTGTGAAGTCAGAATGGAGATGTGTGAAGTCACCGAATGGAGTTGTGTGAACTCAGAATGGCGATGTGTGAAGTCACAGAATGGAGGTTTGTGAAGTCATAAAATGGAGGTGTGTGAAGTCATAAAATGGATGTTTCTGAAGTAAAAATGAAGGTGTGTGAAGTCATAGAAAGAGGTGTGGGAAGTCATAGAATGGAGGAATGTAAAGTCATAGAATGCAGGCGAGTGAAGTCACAGATTCGAGGTCTGTGAAGTCATAGAATGGAGCTGTGTGATATCAGAATGGAGGTGTGTGATGTCTTAGAATGGAGGTGTGTGAAGTCAGAATGGAGGTGTGTGAACTCATAGAATGGAGGTGTGTGACGTCACAATGGAAGTGTGTGAAGTCATAGAATGGAGGTGTGTGAAGTCAGAATGGAGATGTGTGAAGTCAATGAATGGAGTTGTGTGAACTCAGAATGGAGATGTGTGAAGTCACAGAATGGAGATTTGTGAAGTCATAGAATGGAGGTGTGTGAAGTCATAGAATGGATGTTTCTGAAGTAAAAATGAAGGTGTGTGAAGTCATAGAAAGAGGTGTGGGAAGTCATAGAATGGAGGAATGTAAAGTCATAGAATGCAGGCGAGTGAAGTCACAGATTCGAAGTCTGTGAAGTCATAGAATGGAAGTGTGTGATATCAGAATGGAGGTGTGTGAAGTCATAGAATGGAGGTGTGTGAAGTCAGAATGGAGGTGTGTGAACTCACAGAATGGAGGTGTGTGACGTCACAATAGAAGTGTGTGAAGACATAGAATGGAGGTGTGTGAAGTCATAGAATGGAGGTGTGTGAAGTCATAGGAAGGAGGTGTGTGAAGTCATAGAATATATGTTTGTGAAGTAAGAATGACGGTGTGTGAAGTCATAGAATGGAGGTGTGTGAAGTCACAGAATGGAGGTGTGTGAAGTCATAGAATGGAGGTGTGTGAAGTCATAGAATGGAGGTGTGTGAAGTCACATAATTGAGGTGTTTGAAGTTATATATTGGAGGTGTGTGAAGTCAAAATGGTGTGTGAAGTCACAGAAAGGAGGTGTGTGAAGTCATAGCATGGAGGTATGTGAAATCATAGAAGGGAAGTGTGTGAAGTCCTAGAATGGAGGTGTGTGAAGTCATACAATGAAGGTGTGTGAAGTCATAGAATGGAGGTGTGTGAAGTCACAGAAGGGAGGTGTGTGGAGTCACATAATGGAGGTGTGTGAAGTCAAAATGGAGGTATGTGACGTCACAATGGTAGTGTGTGAAGTCATAGATTGGAGGTGTGTGAAATCATAGAATGGAGGTTTGTGAAGTCACAGAATGGAGGTGTGTGAAGTCATAGAATGGAGGTATGTGAAGTCAAATTGGAGGGGTGTGAAGTCGGAGAATGCAGGTGTGGGAAGTCACAGAATGGAGGTGGGTGAAGTCACAGAATGGAGGTGTGTGAAGTCAAAGAATGGAGGTGTGTGAAGTCACAGAATGGACGGGTATGAATTCATAGAATGGAGGTGTGTGAAGTCACAGAATTGAGGTGTTTGAAGTTATATATTGGAGTTGTGTGAAGTCAAAATGGATGTGTGAAGTCACAGAATGGAGGTGTGTGAAGTCACAGAATGGAGGTGTGTGAAGTGAAAGAATGGAGGTGTGTGAAGTCATAGAATGGAGGTGTGTGAAGTCATAGAATATATGTTTGTGAAGTAAGAATGAAGGTGTGTGAAGTCATAGAATGGAGGTGTGTGAAGTCACAGAATGGAGGTGTGTGAAGTCATAGAATGGAGGTGTGTGAAGCCATAGAACGGAGTTGTGTGACGTCATATAATGGAGGTGTGTGTAGTCACATAATGGAGGTGTGTGAAGTCAGAATGGATGTGTGAAGTCACAGAATGGACGTGTGGGAAGTCATAGAATGGAGGAGTGTGAAGTTATAGATTGGAGGTGAGTGAAGTCACAGATTCGAGGTCTGTGAAGTCATAGAATGGAGGTGTGTGAAGTCGAATGAAGGTGTGTGAAGTTATAGAATGTAGGTGTGTGAACTCATAGAATGGAGGTGTGGGACGTCCCAATGGAAGTGTGTGAAGTCATAGAATGGAGGTGTGTGAAGTCACAGAATGGAAGTGTGTGAAGTCAAAATGGAGGTGTATGACGTCCTAAAATGGAGGTGTGTGAAGTCATAGAATGGAGGTGTGTGAAATCATAGAATAGAGGTTTGTGAAGTCACAGAATGGCGGTGTGTGAACTCAGAATGGAGGTGTGTGAAGTCACAGAATGGAGGTGTGTGAAGTCATCGTATGAAGGTATGTGAAATCATAGAATGGAAGTGTGTGAAGACATAGAATGGAGGTGTGCAAAGTCATACAATGAAGGTGTGTGAAGTCATAGAATGGAGGTGTGTGGAGTCACAGAAGAGAGGTGTGTGAAGTCACATAATGGAGGTGTGAGAAGTCAAAATGGAGGTGTGTGACGTCATAAAATGGAGGTGTGTGAAGTCATAGATTGCAGGTGTGTGAAATCATAGAATGGAGGTTTGTGAAGTCACAGAATGGAGGTGTGTGAAGTCATAGAATGGAGGTGTGTGAAGTCACAGAATGGAGGTGTGTGAAGTCACAGAACGGAGGTGTATGAACTCAAAATGGAGATGTGTGAAGTCACAGAATGGAGTTGTGTGAAGTCATAGAATTGAGGTGTGTGAAATCACAGAATGGAGGTGTGTGAATTCATAGAATGGAGGTGTGACATCTCAGAATGGAGGTGTGTTAAATCGCATAATGGAGGTGTGTGAGGTCACAGAATGGAGGTGTTTGAACTCACAATGCAGGTGTGTGAAGTCACGGAATGGCGGTGTGTGAAGTCATAGAATGGAAGTGTGTGAATTCATAGAATGGAGGTGTGTGAAGTCACAGAAGGGAGGTGTGTGGAGTCACATAATGGAGGTGTGTGAAGTCAAAATGGAGGTGTGTGACGTCATAAAATGTAGGTGTGTGAAGTCATAGATTGGAGGTGTGTGAAATCATAGAATGGAGGTTTGTGAAGTCACAGAATGGAGGTGTGTGAAGTCATAGAATGGAGCTGTTTGAATACAGAATGGAGGTGTGTGAAATCATAGAATGTAGGTGTTTGAAGTCAGAACGGAGGTGTGTGAACTCATAGAATGGAGGTGAGTGACGTCACAATGGAAGTGTGTGAAGTCATACAATGGAGGTGTGTGAAGTCACAGAATGGAGCTGTGTGAATACAGAATGGAGGTGTGTGAAGTCATAGAATGTAGTTGTTTGAAGTCAGAACGGAGGTGTGTGAACTCATAGAATGGAGGTGAGTGTCGTCACAATGGAAGTGTGTGAAGTCATAGAATGGAGGTGTGTGAAGTCACAGAATGGAGGTGTGTGTAGTCATAGAATGGAGGTGTGTGAAGTCACAGAATGCAGCTGTTTGAAGTCATAGAATGGAGTTGTGTGAAGTCATAGAATGGAGGTGTGTGAAGTCACAGAATGGAGGTGTGTGAAGTCACAGAATGGAGGTGTGTGAACTCAGAATGGAGATGTGTGAAGTCACAGAATGGAGTTGTGTGAAGTCATAGAATTGAGGTGTGTGAAATCACAGAATGGATGTGTGTGAATTCATAGAATGGAGGTGTGACATCTCAGAATGGAGGTGTGTGAAATCGCAGAATGGAGGTGTGTGAGGTCACAGAATGGAGGTGTTTGAACTCACAATGCAGGTGTGTGAAATCACGGAATGGCGGTGTGTGAAGTCATAGAATGGAAGTGTGTGAAGTCATAGAATGGAGGTGTGTGAAGTCACAGAAATGCGGTGTGTGGAGTCATATAATGGAGGTGTGTGAAGTCAAAATGGAGGTGTGTGTCGTCATAAAATGTAGGTGTGTGAACTCATAGAACGGAGGTGAGTGACGTCACAATGGAAGTGTGTGAAGTCATACAATGGAGGTGTGTGAAGTCACAGAATGGAGCTGTGTGAATGCAGAATGGAGGTGTGTGAAGTCATAGAATGTAGGTGTTTGAAGTCAGAACGGAGGTGTGTGAACTCATAGAATGGAGGTGTGTGACGTCACAATGGAAATGTGTGAAGTCATACAATGGAGGTGTGTGAAGTCACAGAATGGAGGTGTGTGAAGTCATAGAATGGAGGTGTGTGAAGTCACAGAATGGAGCTGTTTGAAGTCATAGAATGGAGATGTGTGAAGTTATAGACTGGATGTTTGTAAAGTAAGAATGAAGTTCTATGAAGTCATAGAATAAAGGTGTGACGTCAAAGAATGGAGGTGTGTGAAGTCATAGAATGGAGGTGTGTAAACTCAGAATGGAGGTGTGTGAAGTCATAGAATGGAGGTGTGTGACGTTATAAAATGGAGATGTGTGACATCATACAATGGAAGTGTGTGAAGTCATAGAATGGAGGTGTTTGAAGTCACAGAATGGACGGTACGAAGTCATAGAATGGAGGTGTGTGAAGTCACAGAATTGAGGTGTTTGAAGTCATATACTAGAGGTTTGTGAAGTCGAAATGGATGTGTGAAATCATAGAATGGAGGTGTGTGAAATCATAGAATGAGGGTGTGTGAGGTCATAGAATGGAGGTGTGTGAAGTCACAGAATGGAGGTCTGTGAAATTATAAAAGGGAGGTTTATGAAGTCATAGAATATAAGTGTGTGAAGTCACACAATGGAGGTGTGTGAAGTCACAGAATGGAGGTGTGTGAAGTCACAGAATGGAGGTGTGTGAACTCAGAATGGAGGTTTGTGAAGTCACAGAATAGAGGTGTATGAAGTGATAGAATGGAAGTGTGTGAAGTCATAGAATGGAGGTGTGTGAAGTCAGAATGGAGATGTGTGAAGTCAATGAATGGAGTTGTGTGAACTCAGAATGGAGATGTGTGAAGTCACAGAATTGAGGTTTGTGAAGTCATAGAATGGAGGTGTGTGAAGTCATAGAATGGATGTTTCTGAAGTAAAAATGAAGGTGTGTGAAGTCATAGAAAGAGGTGTGGGAAGTCATGGAATGGAGGAATGTAAAGTCATAGAATGCAGGCGAGTGAAGTCACGGATTCGAAGTCTGTGAAGTCATAGAATGGAAGTGTGTGATATCAGAATGGAGGTGTGTGAAGTCATAGAATGGAGGTGTGTGAAGTCAGAATGGAGGTGTGTGAACTCACAGAATGGAGGTGTGTGACGTCACAATGGAAGTGTGTGAAGACATAGAATGGAGGTGTGTGAAGTCATAGAATGGAGGTGTGTGAAGTCATAGGAAGGAGGTGTGTGAAGTCAGAATGGAGGTGTGTGAACTCATAGAATGGAGGTGTGTGACGTCACAATGGAAGTGTGTGAAGTCATAGAATGGAGGTGTGTGAAGTCATAGAATGGACGTGTGTGATATCATATAATTGAGGTGTGTGAAGTCACAGAATGGAGGTGTGTGAAGTCACAATGGAGGTGTGAAGTCATAGAATAGAGGTGGGTGAAGTCATAGAAAGGAGGTGTGGGAAGTCAGAGAATGGAGGATTGTGAAGTCATAGAGTGGAGGTGAGTGAAGTCACAGATTCGAGGTCTGTGAAGTCATAGAATGGAGGTGTGTGAAGTCATAGAATGTAGGTGTTTGAAGTCAGAACGCAGGTGTGTGAACTCGTAGAATGGAGGTGAGTGACGTCACAATGGAAGTGTGTGAAGTCATACAATGGAGGTGTGTGAAGTCACAGAATGGAGGTGTGTGAAGTCATAGATTGGAGGTGTGTGAAGTCACAGAATGGAGCTGTTTGAAGTCATAGAATGGAGGTGTGTGAAGTTATAGAATGGATGTTTGTAAAGTAAGAATGAAGTTCTATGAAGTCATAGAATAAAGGTGTGACGTCAAAGAATGGAGGTGTGTGAAGTCATAGAATGGAGGTGTGTAAACTCAGAATGGAGGTGTGTGAAGTCATGGAATGGAGGTGTGTGAAGTTATAAAATGGAGGTGTGTGAAGTCATAGAATGGAAGTGTGTGAAGTCATAGAATGGAGGTGTTTGAAGTCACAGAATGGACCGTACGAAGTCATAGAATGGAGGTGTGTGAAGTCACAGAATTGAGGTGTTTGAAGTCATATATTAGACGTGAGTGAAGTCAAAATGGATGTGTGAAATCATAGAATGGAGGTGTGTGAAATCATAGAATGAGGGTGTGTGAGGTCATAGAATGGAGGTGTGTGAAGTCACAGAATGGAGGTCTGTGAAATTATAAAAGGGAGGTTTATGAAGTCATAGAATGGAAGTGTGTGAAGTCACACAATGGAGGTGTGTGAACTCAGAATGGAGGTTTGTGAAGTCACAGAATAGAGGTCTGTGAAGCCATAGAATGGAAGTGTGTGAAGTCATAGAATGGAGGTGTGTGAAGTCAGAATGGAGATGTGTGAAGTCACCGAATGGAGTTGTGTGAACTCAGAATGGCGATGTGTGAAGTCACAGAATGGAGGTTTGTGAAGTCATAAAATGGAGGTGTGTGAAGTCATAAAATGGATGTTTCTGAAGTAAAAATGAAGGTGTGTGAAGTCATAGAAAGAGGTGTGGGAAGTCATAGAATGGAGGAATGTAAAGTCATAGAATGCAGGCGAGTGAAGTCACAGATTCGAGGTCTGTGAAGTCATAGAATGGAGCTGTGTGATATCAGAATGGAGGTGTGTGATGTCTTAGAATGGAGGTGTGTGAAGTCAGAATGGAGGTGTGTGAACTCATAGAATGGAGGTGTGTGACGTCACAATGGAAGTGTGTGAAGTCATAGAATGGAGGTGTGTGAAGTCAGAATGGAGATGTGTGAAGTCAATGAATGGAGTTGTGTGAACTCAGAATGGAGATGTGTGAAGTCACAGAATGGAGATTTGTGAAGTCATAGAATGGAGGTGTGTGAAGTCATAGAATGGATGTTTCTGAAGTAAAAATGAAGGTGTGTGAAGTCATAGAAAGAGGTGTGGGAAGTCATAGAATGGAGGAATGTAAAGTCATAGAATGCAGGCGAGTGAAGTCACAGATTCGAAGTCTGTGAAGTCATAGAATGGAAGTGTGTGATATCAGAATGGAGGTGTGTGAAGTCATAGAATGGAGGTGTGTGAAGTCAGAATGGAGGTGTGTGAACTCACAGAATGGAGGTGTGTGACGTCACAATAGAAGTGTGTGAAGACATAGAATGGAGGTGTGTGAAGTCATAGAATGGAGGTGTGTGAAGTCATAGGAAGGAGGTGTGTGAAGTCAGAATGGAGGTGTGTGAACTCATAGAATGGAGGTGTGTGACGTCACAATGGAAGTGTGTGAAGTCATAGAATGGAGGTGTGTGAAGTCATAGAATGGACGTGTGTGATATCATATAATTGAGGTGTGTGAAGTCACAGAATGGAGGTGTGTGAAGTCAGAATGGAGGTGTGAAGTCATAGAATAGAGGTGGGTGAAGTCATAGAAAGGAGGTGTGGGAAGTCAGAGAATGGAGGATTGTGAAGTCATAGAGTGGAGGTGAGTGAAGTCACAGATTCGAGGTCTGTGAAGTCATAGAATGGAGGTGTGTGAAGTCATAGAATGTAGGTGTTTGAAGTCAGAACGCAGGTGTGTGAACTCGTAGAATGGAGGTGAGTGACGTCACAATGGAAGTGTGTAAAGTCATACAATGGAGGTGTGTGAAGTCACAGAATGGAGGTGTGTGAAGTCATAGAATGGAGGTGTGTGAAGTCACAGAATGGAGCTGTTTGAAGTCATAGAATGGAGGTGTGTGAAGTTATAGAATGGATGTTTGTAAAGTAAGAATGAAGTTCTATGAAGTCATAGAATAAAGGTGTGACGTCAAAGAATGGAGGTGTGTGAAGTCATAGAATGGAGGTGTGTAAACTCAGAATGGAGGTGTGTGAAGTCATGGAATGGAGGTGTGTGAAGTTATAAAATGGAGGTGTGTGAAGTCATAGAATGGAAGTGTGTGAAGTCATAGAATGGAGGTGTTTGAAGTCACAGAATGGACGGTACGAAGTCATAGAATGGAGGTGTGTGAAGTCACAGAATTGAGGTGTTTGAAGTCATATATTAGACGTGAGTGAAGTCAAAATGGATGTGTGAAATCATAGAATGGAGGTGTGTGAAATCATAGAATGAGGGTGTGTGAGGTCATAGAATGGAGGTGTGTGAAGTCACAGAATGGAGGTCTGTGAAATTATAAAAGGGAGGTTTATGAAGTCATAGAATGGAAGTGTGTGAAGTCACACAATGGAGGTGTGTGAACTCAGAATGGAGGTTTGTGAAGTCACAGAATAGGGGTCTGTGAAGCCATAGAATGGAAGTTTGTGAAGTCATAGAATGGAGGTGTGTGAAGTCAGAATGGAGATGTGTGAAGTCACCGAATGGAGTTGTGTGAACTCAGAATGGCGATGTGTGAAGTCACAGAATGGAGGTTTGTGAAGTCATAAAATGGAGGTGTGTGAAGTCATAAAATGGATGTTTCTGAAGTAAAAATGAAGGTGTGTGAAGTCATAGAAAGAGGTGTGGGAAGTCATAGAATGGAGGAATGTAAAGTCATAGAATGCAGGCGAGTGAAGTCACAGATTCGAGGTCTGTGAAGTCATAGAATGGAGCTGTGTGATATCAGAATGGAGGTGTGTGATGTCTTAGAATGGAGGTGTGTGAAGTCAGAATGGAGGTGTGTGAACTCATAGAATGGAGGTGTGTGACGTCACAATGGAAGTGTGTGAAGTCATAGAATGGAGGTGTGTGAAGTCATAGAATGGAGGTGTGTGAAGTCATAGAATGGAGGTGTGTGAAGTCAGAATGTAGGTGTGTGAACTCATAGAATGGAGGTGTGTGACGTCACAATGGAAGTGTGTGAAGTCATAGAATGGAGGTGTGTGAAGTCATAGAACGGAGGTGTGTGATATCATATAATGGAGGTGTGTGAAGTCACAGAATGGAGGTGTGTGAAGTCAGAATGGAGGTGTGAAGTCATAGAATAGAGGTGGGTGAAGTCATAGAAAGGAGCTGTGGGAAGTCAGAGAATGGAAGTGTGTGAAGTCATAGAATGGAGGTGTGTGAAGTCACAGAAATGCGGTGTGTGGAGTCATATAATGGAGGTGTGTGAAGTCAAAATGGAGGTGTGTGTCGTCATAAAATGTAGGTGTGTGAAGTCATAGATTGGAGGTGTGTGAAATCACACAATGGAGGTTTGTGAAGTCACAGAATGGAGGTGTGTGAAGTCATGGAATGGAGCTGTGTGAATACAGAATGGAGGTGTGTGAAGTCATAGAATGTAGGTGTTTGAAGTCAGAACGCAGGTGTGTGAACTCATAGAACGGAGGTGAGTGACGTCACAATGGAAGTGTGTGAAGTCATACAATGGAGGTGTGTGAAGTCACAGAATGGAGCTGTGTGAATGCAGAATGGAGGTGTGTGAAGTCATAGAATGTAGGTGTTTGAAGTCAGAACGGAGGTGTGTGAACTCATAGAATGGAGGTGAGTGACGTCACAATGGAAGTGTGTGAAGTCATACAATGGAGGTGTGTGAAGTCACAGAATGGTGGTGTGTGAAGTCATAGAATGGAGGTGTGTGAAGTCACAGAATGGAGCTGTTTGAAGTCATAGAATGGAGGTGTGTGAAGTTATAGAATGGATGTTTGTAAAGTAAGAATGAAGTTCTACGAAGTCATAGAATAAAGGTGTAACGTCAAAGAATGGAGGTGTGTGAAGTCATAGAATGGAGGTGTATAAACTCAGAATGGAGGTGTGTGAAGTCATAGAATGGAGGTGTGTGACGTTATAAAATGGAGATGTGTGACATCATACAACGGAAGTGTGTGAAGTCATAGAATGGAGGTGTTTGAAGTCACAGAATGGACGGTACGAAGTCATAGAATGGAGGTGTGTGAAGTCACAGAATTGAGGTGTTTGAAGTCATATACTAGAGGTTTGTGAAGTCGAAATGGATGTGTGAAATCATAGAATGGAGGTGTGTGAAATCATAGAATGAGGGTGTGTGAGGTCATAGAATGGAGGTGTGTGAAGTCACAGAATGGAGGTCTGTGAAATTATAAAAGGGAGGTTTATGAAGTCATAGAATGGAAGTGCGTGAAGTCACACAATGGAGGTGTGTGAAGTCACAGAATGGAAGTGTGTGAAGTCACAGAATGGAGGTGTGTGAACTCAGAATGGAGGTTTGTGAAGTCACAGAATAGAGGTGTATGAAGTGATAGAATGGAAGTGTGTGAAGTCATAGAATGGAGGTGTGTGAAGTCAGAATGGAGATGTGTGAAGTCAATGAATGGAGTTGTGTGAAATCAGAATGGAGATGTGTGAAGTCACAGAATGGAGGTGTGTGAAGTCATAGAATGGAGGTGTTTGAAGTCATAGAATGGATGTTTATGAAGTAAAAATGAAGGTGTGTGAAGTCATAGAAAGAGGTGTGGGAAGTCATAGAATGGAGGAATGTAAAGTCATAGAATGCAGGCGAGTGAAGTCACAGATTCGAAGTCTGTGAAGTCATAGAATGGAAGTGTGTGATATCAGTATGGAGGTGTGTGAAGTCATAGAATGGAGGTGTGTGAATTCAGAATGGAGGTGTGTGAACTCACAGAATGGAGGTGTGTGACGTCACAATGGAAGTGTGTGAAGACATAGAATGGAGATGTGTGAAGTCATAGGAAGGAGGTGTGTGAAGTCAGAATGGAGGTGTGTGAACTCATAGAATGGAGGTGTGTGACGTCACAATGGAAGTGTGTGAAGTCATAGAATGGAGGTGTGTGAAGTCATAGAATGGACGTGTGTGATATCATATAATTGTGGTGTGTGAAGTCACAGAATGGAGGTGTGTGAAGTCAGAATGGAGGTGTGAAGTCATAGAATAGAGGTGGGTGAAGTCATAGAAAGGAGGTGTGGGAAGTCAGAGAATGGAGGATTGTGAAGTCATAGAGTGGAGGTGAGTGAAGTCACAGATTCGAGGTCTGTGAAGTCATAGAATGGAGGTGTGTGAAGTCATAGAATGTAGGTGTTTGAAGTCAGAACGCAGGTGTGTGAACTCGTAGAATGGAGGTGAGTGACGTCACAATGGAAGTGTGTGAAGTCATACAATGGAGGTGTGTGAAGTCACAGAATGGAGGTGTGTGAAGTCATAGAATGGAGGTGTGTGAAGTCACAGAATGGAGCTGTTTGAAGTCATAGAATGGAGGTGTGTGAAGTTATAGAATGGATGTTTGTAAAGTAAGAATGAAGTTCTATGAAGTCATAGAATAAAGGTGTGACGTCAAAGAATGGAGGTGTGTGAAGTCATAGAATGGAGGTGTGTAAACTCAGAATGGAGGTGTGTGAAGTCATAGAATGGAGGTGTGTGAAGTCAGAATGGAGATGTTTGAAGTCACCGAATGGATTTGTGTGAACTCAGAATGGAGATGTGTGAAGTCACAGAATGGAGGTTTGTGAAGTCATAAAATGGAGGTGTGTGAAGTCATAAAATGGATGTTTCTGAAGTAAAAATGAAGGTGTGTGAAGTCAAAGAAAGAGGTGTGGGAAGTCATAGAATGGAGGAATGTAAAGTCATAGAATGCAGGCGAGTGAAGTCACAGATTCGAGGTCTGTGAAGTCATAGAATGGAAGTGTGTGATATCAGAATGTAGGTGTGTGAAGTCATAGAATGGAGGTGTGTGAAGTCAGAATGGAGGTGTGTGAACTCATAGAATGGAGGTGTGTGACGTCACAATGGAAGTGTGTGAAGTCATAGACTGGAGGTGTGTGAAGTCATAGAATGGAGGTGTGTGAAGTCATAGAATGGAGGTGTGTGAAGTCAGAATGTAGGTGTGTGAACTCATAGAATGGAGGTGTGTGACGTCACAATGGAAGTGTGTGAAGTCATAGAATGGAGGTGTGTGAAGTCATAGCACGGAGGTGTGTGATATCATATAATGGAGGTGTGTGAAGTCACAGAATGGAGGTGTGTGAAGTCAGAATGGAGGTGTGAAGTCATAGAATAGAGGTGGGTGAAGTCATAGAAAGGAGGTGTGGGAAGTCAGAGAATGGAGGAGTGTGAAGTCATAGAGTAGAGGTGAGTGAAGTCACAGATTCGAGGTCTGTGAAGTCATAGAATGGAGGTGTATGAAGTCAGAATGGAGGTGTGTGAAGTCATAGAATGGAGGTGTGTGAACTCATAGAATAGTGGTGTGTGACGTCACAATGGAAGTGTGTGAATTCATAGTATGGAGGTGTGTGAAGTCAAAGAATGGAGGTGACTGAAGTCAAAATGGAGGTGTGTGATGTCCTAAAATGGAGGTGTGTGAAGTCATAGAATGGAGGTTTGTGAAATCATAGCATGAAGGTTTGTGAAGTCACAGAATGGAGGTGTGTGAAGTCATAGCATGGAGGTATGTGAAATCATAGAATGGAAGTGTGTGAAGTCATAGAATGGAGGTGTGTAAAGTCATACAATGAAGGTGTGTGAAGTCATAGAATGAAGGTGTGTGAATTCACAGAAGGGAGGTGTGTGGAGTCACATAATGGAGGTGTGTGAAGTAAAAATGGAGGTGTGTGACGTCATAAAATGTATGTGTGTGAAGTCATAGATTTGGGGTGTGTGAAATCATAGAATGGAGGTTTGTGAAGTCACAGAATGGAGGTGTGTGAAGTCATAGAATGGAGGTATGTGAAGTCAAATTGGAGGGGTGTGAAGTCGGAGAATGGAGGTGTGGGAAGTCACAGAATGAAGGTGGGTGAAGTCACAGAATGGAGGTGTGTGAAGTCAAAGAATGGAGGTGTGTGAAGTCACAGAATGGACGGGTATGAATTCATAGAATGGAGGTGTGTGAAGTCACAGAATTGAGGTGTTTGAAGTTATATATTGGAGTTGTGTGAAGTCAAAATGGATGTGTGAAATCATAGAATGGAGGTGTGTGAAGTCGGAGAATGGAGGTGTGTGAAGTCACAGGATGGAGCTGTGTGAAGTCACAGAATGGAGTTGTGTGAAGTCACAGGATGGAGGTGTGTGAAGTCAAAGATTGGAGGTTTGTGAAGTCATAGAATGGAGGTGTATGAAATCATAGAATGAAGGTTTGTGAAGTCACAGAATGGAGGTGTGTGAAGTCATTGAATGGAGGTGTGTGAAGTCACAGAATGGAGGTGTGTGAAGTCATAGCATGGAGGTATGTGAAATCATAGAATGGAAGTGTGTGAAGTCATAGAATGGAGGTGTGTGAAGTCATACAATGAAGGTGTGTGAAGTCAGAGAATGGAGGTGTGTGAAGTCACAGAAGGGAGGTGTGTGGAGTCACATAATGGAGGTGTGTGAAGTCAAAATGGAGGTGTGTGACGTCAAAAAATGTAGGTGTGTGAAGTCATAGATTGGAGGTGTGTGAAATCATAGAATGGAGGTTTGTGAAGTCACAGAATGGAGGTGTGTGAAGTCATAGAATGGAGGTATGTGAAGTCAAATTGGAGGGGTGTGAAGTCGGAGAATGGAGGTGTGGGAAGTCACAGAATGAAGGTGGGTGAAGTCACAGAATGGAGGTGTGTGAAGTCAAAGAATGGAGGTGTGTGAAGTCACAGAATGGACGGGTATGAATTCATAGAATGGAGGTGTGTGAAGTCACAGAATTGAGGTTTTTGAAGTTATATATTGGAGTTGTGTGAAGTCAAAATGGATGTGTGAAGTCATAGAATGGAGGTGTGTGAAGTCGGAGAATAGAGGTGTGTGAATTCACAGAATGGAGCTGTGTGAAGTCACAGAATGGAGGTGGGTGAAGTCACAGAATGGAGATGTGTGAAGTCAAAGAATGGAGATGTGTGAAGTCATAGAATGGAGGTGTGTGAAGTCATAGAATATATGTTTGTGAAGTAAGAATGAAGGTGTGTGAAGTCATAGAATGGAGGTGTGTGAAGTCAGAATGGAGGTGTGTGAACTCATAGAATGGAGCTGTGTGAAGTCACAATGGAGGTGTGTGAAGTCATAGAATGGAGGTGTGTGCAGTCACAGAATGGAGCTGTTTGAAGTCATAAAATGGAGGTGTGTGTAGTTATAGAATGGATGTTTGTAAAGTAAGAATGAAGTTGTATGAAGTCATAGAATAATGGTGCGACGTCAAAGAATGGAGTTGTGTGAAGTCATAGAATGGAGGTGTGTAAACTCATAATGGAGGTGTGTGAAGTCATAAAATGTAGGTTGTGAAGTTATGAAATGGAGGTGTGTGAAGTCTTAGAATGGAAGTGTGTGAAGTCATAGAATGGAGGTGTGTGAAGTCAGAATGGAGATGTGTGAAGTCACCGAATGGAGTTGTGTGAACTCAGAATGGAGATGTATGAAGTCACAGAATCGAGGTTTGTGAAGTCATAGAATGGAGGTGTGTGAAGTCATAGAATGTATGTTTCTGATGTAAAAATGAAGGTGTGTGAAGTCAAAGAAAGTGGTGTTTGAAGTCATAGAATGGAGGAATGTAAAGTCATAGAATGCAGGCGAGTGAAGTCACAGATTCGAGGTCTGTGAAGTCATAGAATGGAGCTGTGTGATATCAGAATGGAGGTGTGTGATGTCTTAGAATGGAGGTGTGTGAAGTCACAATGGAGGTGTGTGAACTCATAGAATGGAGGTGTTACGTCACAATGGAAGTGTGTGAAGTCATAGAATGGAGGTGTGTGAAGTCATAGAAAGGAAGTGTGTGAAGTCATAGAATGGAGGTGTGTGAAGTCAGAATGGAGGTGTGTGAACTCATAGAATGGAGGTGTGTGACGTCACAATGGAAGTGTGTGAAGTCATAGAATGGAGGTGTGTGAAGTCATAGAATGGAGGTGTGTGATATCATATAATGGAGGTGTGTGAAGTCACAGAATGGAGGTGTGTGAAGTCAGAATGGAGGTGTGAAGTCAGAGAATAGAGGTGGGTGAAGTCATAGAAAGGAGGTGTGGGAAGTCAGAGAATGGAAGAGTGTGAAGTCATAGAGTGGAGGTGAGTGAAGTCACAGATTCGAGGTCTGTGAAGTCATAGAATGGAGGTGTGTGAAGTCTGAATGGAGGTGTGTGAAGTCATAGAATGGAGGTGTGTGAACTCATAGAATAGAGGTGTGTGAAGTCACAATGGAAGTGTGTGAATTCATAGTATGGAGGTGTGTGAAGTCACAGATTGGAGGTGTGTGAAGTCAAAATGGAGGTGTGTGATGTCCTAAAATGGAGGTGTGTGAAGTCATAGAATGGAGGTGTGTGAAATCATAGAATGAAGGTTTGTGAAGTCACAGATTTGAGGTGTGTGAAGTCATAGAATGGAGGTTTGTGAAGTCACAGAATGGAGGTGTGTGAAGTCATAGCATGGAGGTATGTGAAATCATAGAATGGAAGTGTGTGAAGTCATAGAATGGAGGTGTGTGAAGTCATACAATGAAGGTGTGTGAAGTCATATAATGGAGGTGTGTGAAGTCACAGAAGGGAGGTGTGTGGAGTCACATAATGGAGGTGTGTGAAGTCAAAATGGAGGTGTGTGACGTCACAATTGAAGTGTGTGAAGTCATAGATTGGAGGTGTGTGAAATCATAGAATGGAGGTTTGTAAAGTCACAGAATGGAGGTGTGTGAAGTCATAGAATGGAGGTATGTGAAGTCAAATTGGAGGTTTGTGAAGTCGGAGAATGGAGGTGTGAGAAGTCACAGAATGGAGGTGGGTGAAGTCACAGAATGGAGGTGTGTGAAGTCAAAGAATGGAGGTGTGTGAAATCACAGAATGGACGGGTATGAATTCATAGAATGGAGGTGTGTGAAGTCACAGAACTGAGGTGTTTGAAGTTATAGATTGGAGTTGTGTGAAGTCAAAATGGATGTGTGAAGTCACAGAATGGAGGTGTGTGAAGTCACAGAATGGAGGTGTGTGAAGTGAAAGAATGGAGGTGTGTGAAGTCATAGAATGGACGTGTGTGAAGTCATAGAATATATGTTTGTGAAGTAAGAATGAAGGTGTGTGAAGTCATAGAATGGAGGTGTGTGAAGTCACAGAATGGAGGTGTGTGAAGTCACAGAATGGAGGTGTGTGAAGTCATAGAACGGAGTTGTGTGACGTCATATAATGGAGGTGTGTGAAGTCACATAATGGAGGTGTGTGAAGTAGAATGGAGGTGAGAAGTCATAGAAAGGAGGTGTGGGAAGTCATAGAATGGAGGAGTGTGAAGTTATAGATTGGAGGTGAGTGAAGTCACAGATTCGAGGTCTGTGAAGTCATAGAATGGAGGTGTGTGAAGTCGAATGAAGGTGTGTGAAGTCATAGAATGTAGGTGTGTGAACTCATAGAATGGAGGTGTGTGACGTCCCAATGGAAGTGTGTGAAGTCATAGAATGGAGGTGTGTGAAGTCACAGAATGGAAGTGTGTGAAGTCAAATTGGAGGTGTGTGACGTCCTAAAATGGAGGTGTGTGAAGTCATAGAATGGAGGTGTGTGAAATCAGAGAATAGAGATTTGTGAAGTCACAGAATGGAGGTGTGTGAACTCAGAATGGAGGTGTGTGAAGTCACAGAATGGAGGTGTGTGAAGTCATCGTATGAAAGTATGTGAAATCATAGAATGGAAGTGTGTGAAGTCATAGAATGGAGGTGTGCAATGTCATACAATGAAGGTGTGTGAAGTCATAGAATGGAGGTGTGTGGTGTCACAGAAGAGAGGTGTGTGAAGTCACATAATGGAGGTGTGAGAAGTCAAAATGGAGGTGTGTGACGTCATAAAATGGAGGTGTGTGAAGTCATAGATTGCAGGTATGTGAAATCATAGAATGGAGGTTTGTGAAGTCACAGAATGGAGGTGTGTGAAGTCATAGAATGGAGGTGTGTGAAGTCACAGAATGGAGGTGTGTGAAGTCACAGGATGGAGGTGTGTGAACTCAGAATGGAGATGTGTGAAGTCACAGAATGGAGTTGTGTGAAGTCATAGAATTGAGGTGTGTGAAATCACAGAATGGAGGTGTGTGAATTCATAGAATGGAGGTGTGACATCTCAGAATGGAGGTGTGTGAAATCGCAGAATGGAGGTGTGTGAGGTCACAGAATGGAGGTGTTTGAACTCACAATGCAGGTGTGTGAAGTCACGGAATGGCGGTGTGTGAAGTCATAGAATGGAAGTGTGTGAAGTCATAGAATGGAGGTGTGTGAAGTCACAGAAGGGAGGTGTGTGGAGTCACATAATCGAGGTGTCTGAAGTCAAAATGGAGGTGTGTGACGTCATAAAATGTAGGTGTGTGAAGTCATAGATTGGAGGTGTGTGAAATCATAGAATGGAGGTTTGTGAAGTCACAGAATGGAGGTGTGTGAAGTCATAGAATGGAGCTGTTTGAATACAGAATGGAGGTGTGTGAAGTCATAGAATGTAGGTTTTTGAAGTCAGAACGGAGGTGTGTGAACTCATAGAATGGAGGTGAGTGACGTCACAATGGAAGTGTGTGAAGTCATACAATGGAGGTGTGTGAAGTCACAGAATGGAGCTGTGTGAATACAGAATGGAGGTGTGTGAAGTCATAGAATGTAGGTGTTTGAAGTCAGAACGGAGGTGTGTGAACTCATAGAATGGAGGTGAGTGACGTCACAATGGAAGTGTGTGAAGTCATACAATGGAGGTTTGTGAAGTCAGAGAATGGAGGTGTGTGAAGTCATAGAATGGAGGTGTGTGAAGTCACAGAATGAAGCTGTTTGAAGTCATAGAATGGAGGTGTGTGAAGTCATAGAATGGAGGTGTGTGAAGTCACAGAATGGAGGTGTGTGAAGTCACAGAATGGAGGTGTGTGAACTAAGAATGGAGATGTGTGAAGTCACAGAATGGAGTTGTGTGAAGTCATAGAATTGAGGTGTGTGAAATCACAGAATGGAGGTGTGTGAATTCATAGAATGGAGGTGTGACATCTCAGAATGGAGGTGTGTGAAATCGCAGAATGGAGGTGTGTGAGGTCACAGAATGGAGGTGTTTGAACTCACAATGCAGGTGTGTGAAGTCACGGAATGGCGGTGTATGAAGTCATAGAATGGAAGTGTGTGAAGTCATAGAATGGAGGTGTGTGAAGTCACAGAAGGGAGGTGTGTGGAGTCATATAATGGAGGTGTGTGAAGTCAAAATGGAGGTGTGTGACGTCATAAAATGTAGGTGTGTGAAGTCATAGATTGGAGGTGTGTGAAATCACAGAATGGAGGTTTGTGAAGTCACAGAATGGAGGTGTGTGAAGTCATAGAATGGAGCTGTGTGAATACAGAATGGAGGTGTGTGAAGACATAGAATGTAGGTGTTTGAAGTCAGAACACAGGTGTGTGAACTCATAGAATGGAGGTGAGTGACGTCACAATGGAAGTGTGTGAAGTCATACAATGGAGGTGTGTAAAGTCACAGAATGGAGCTGTGTGAATACAGAATGGAGGTGTGTGAAATCATAGAATGTAGGTGTTTGAAGTCAGAACGGAGGTGTGTGAACTCATAGAATGGAGGTGAGTGACGTCACAATGGAAGTGTGTGAAGTCATACAATGGAGGTGTGTGAAGTCACAGAATGGAGGTGTGTGAAGTCATAGAATGGAGGTGTGTGAAGTCACAGAATGGAGCTGTTTGAAGTCATAGAATGGAGGTGTGTGAAGTTATAGAATGGATGTTTGTAAAGTAAGAATGAAGTTCTATGAAGTCATAGAATAAAGTTGTGATGTCAAAGAATGGAGGTGTGTGAAGTCATAGAATGGAGGTGTGTAAACTCAGAATGGAGGTGTGTGAAGTCATGGAATGGAGGTGTGTGAAGTTATAAAATGGAGGTGTGTGAAGTCATAGAATGGAAGTGTGTGAAGTCATAGAATGGAGATGTTTGAAGTCACAGAATGGACGGTACGAAGTCATAGAATGGAGTTGTGTGAAGTCACAGAATTGAGGTGTTTGAAGTCATATATTAGACGTGAGTGAAGTCAAAATGGATGTGTGAAATCATAGAATGGAGGTGTGTGAAATCATAGAATGAGGGTGTGTGAGGTCATAGAATGGAGGTGTGTGAAGTCACAGAATGGAGGTGTGTGAAATTATAAAAGGGAGGTTTATGAAGTCATAGAATGGAAGTGTGTGAAGTCACACAATGGAGGTGTGTGAAGTCACAGAATGGAGGTGTGTGAAGTCACAGAATGGAGGTGTGTGAAGTCAGAATGGAGGTTTGTGAAGTCACAGAATAGAGGTCTGTGAAGCCATAGAATGGAAGTGTGTGAAGTCATAGAATGGAGGTGTGTGAAGTCAGAATGGAGATGTGATAAGTCACCGAATGGAGTTGTGTGAACTCAGAATGGAGATGTGTGAAGTCACAAAATGGAGGTTTGTGAAGTCATAAAATGGAGGTGTGAGAAGTCATAAAATGGATGTTTCTGAAGTAAAAATGAAGGTGTGTGAAGTCATAGAAAGAGGTGTGGGAAGTCATAGAATGGAGGAATGTAAAGTCATAGAATGCAGGCGAGTGAAGTCACAGATTCGAGGTCTGTGAAGTCATAGAATGGAAGTGTGTGATATCAGAATGGAGGTGTGTGAAGTCATAGAATGGAGGTGTGTGAAGTCAGAATGAAGGTGTGTGAACTCATAGAATGGAGGTGTGTGACGTCACAATGGAAGTGTGTGAAGTCATACAATGGAGGTGTGTGAAGTCATAGAATGGAGGTGTGTGATATCATATAATGGAGGTGTGTGAAGTCACAGAATGGAGGTGTGTGAAGTCAGAATGGAGGTGTGAAGTGATAGAATAGAGGTGGGTGAAGTCATAGAAAGGAGGTGTGGGAAGTCAGAGAATGGAGGAGTGTGAAGTCATAGAGTAGAAGTGAGTGAAGTCACAGATTCGAGGTCTGTGAAGTCATAGAATGGAGGTGTGTGAAGTCTGAATGGAGGTGTGTGAAGTCATAGAATGGAGGTGTGTGAACTCATAGAATAGAGGTGTGTGACGTCACAATGGAAGTGTGTGAATTCATAGTATGGAGGTGTGTGAAGTCAAAGAATGGAGGTGACTGAAGTCAAAATGGAGGTGTGTGATGTTCTAAAATGAAGGTGTGTGAAGTCACAGAATGGAGGTGTGTGAAGTCAAGGAATGGAGGTGTGTGAAATCACAGAATGGACGGGTATGAATTCATAGAATGGAGGTGTGTGAAGTCACAGAACTGAGGTGTTTGAAGTTATAGATTGGAGTTGTGTGAAGTCAAAATGGATGTGTGAAGTCACAGAATGGAGGTGTGTGAAGTCACAGAATGGAGGTGTGTGAAGTGAAAGAATGGAGGTGTGTGAAGTCATAGAATGGACGTGTGTGAAGTCATAGAATATATGTTTGTGAAGTAAGAATGAAGGTGTGTGAAGTCATAGAATGGAGGTGTGTGAAGTCACAGAATGGAGGTGTGTGAAGTCACAGAATGGAGGTGTGTGAAGTCATAGAACGGAGTTGTGTGACGTCATATAATGGAGGTGTGTGAAGTCACATAATGAAGGTGTGTGAAGTAGAATGGAGGTGAGAAGTCATAGAAAGGAGGTGTGGGAAGTCATAGAATGGAGGAGTGTGAAGTTATAGATTGGAGGTGAGTGAAGTCACAGATTCGAGGTGTGTGAAGTCATAGAATGGAGGTGTGTGAAGTCGAATGAAGGTGTGTGAAGTCATAGAATGTAGGTGTGTGAACTCATAGAATGGAGGTGTGTGACGTCCCAATGGAAGTGTGTGAAGTCATAGAATGGAGGTGTGTGAAGTCACAGAATGGAAGTGTGTGAAGTCAAATTGGAGGTGTGTGACGTCCTAAAATGGAGGTGTGTGAAGTCATAGAATGGAGGTGTGTGAAATCAGAGAATAGAGATTTGTGAAGTCACAGAATGGAGGTGTGTGAACTCAGAATGGAGGTGTGTGAAGTCACAGAATGGAGGTGTGTGAAGTCATCGTATGAAGGTATGTGAAATCATAGAATGGAAGTGTGTGAAGTCATAGAATGGAGGTGTGCAATGTCATACAATGAAGGTGTGTGAAGTCATAGAATGGAGGTGTGTGGTGTCACAGAAGAGAGGTGTGTGAAGTCACATAATGGAGGTGTGAGAAGTCAAAATGGAGGTGTGTGACGTCATAAAATGGAGGTGTGTGAAGTCATAGATTGCAAGTGTGTGAAATCATAGAATGGAGGTTTGTGAAGTCACAGAATGGAGGTGTGTGAAGTCATAGAATGGAGGTGTGTGAAGTCACAGAATGGAGGTGTGTGAAGTCACAGGATGGAGGTGTGTGAACTCAGAATGGAGATGTGTGAAGTCACAGAATGGAGTTGTGTGAAGTCATAGAATTGAGGTGTGTGAAATCACAGAATGGAGGTGTGTGAATTCATAGAATGGAGGTGTGACATCTCAGAATGGAGGTGTGTGAAATCGCAGAATGGAGGTTTGTGAGGTCACAGAATGGAGGTGTTTGAACTCACAATGCAGGTGTGTGAAGTCACGGAATGGCGGTGTGTGAAGTCATAGAATGGAAGTGTGTGAAGTCATAGAATGGAGGTGTGTGAAGTCACAGAAGGGAGGTGTGTGGAGTCACATAATCGAGGTGTCTGAAGTCAAAATGGAGGTGTGTGACGTCATAAAATGTAGGTGTGTAAAGTCATAGATTGGAGGTGTGTGAAATCATAGAATGGAGATTTGTGAAGTCACAGAATGGAGGTGTGTGAAGTCATAGAATGGAGCTGTTTGAATACAGAATGGAGGTGTGTGAAGACATAGAATGTAGGTTTTTGAAGTCAGAACGGAGGTGTGTGAAATCATAGAATGGAGGTGAGTGACGTCACAATGGAAGTGTGTGAAGTCATACAATGGAGGTGTGTGAAGTCACAGAATGGAGCTGTGTGAATACAGAATGGAGGTGTGTGAAGTCATAGAATGTAGGTGTTTGAAGTCAGAACGGAGGTGTGTGAACTCATAGAATGGAGGTGTGTGAAGTCACAGAATGGAGGTGTGTGAAGTCACAGAATGGAGGTGTGTGAACTAAGAATGGAGATGTGTGAAGTCACAGAATGGAGTTGTGTGAAGTCATAGAATTGAGGTGTGTGAAATCACAGAATGGAGGTGTGTGAATTCATAGAATGGAGGTGTGACATCTCAGAATGGAGGTGTGTGAAATCGCAGAATGGAGGTGTGTGAGGTCACAGAATGGAGGTGTTTGAACTCACAATGCAGGTGTGTGAAGTCACGGAATGGCGGTGTATGAAGTCATAGAATGGAAGTGTGTGAAGTCATAGAATGGAGGTGTGTGAAGTCACAGAAGGGAGGTGTGTGGAGTCATATAATGGAGGTGTGTGAAGTCAAAATGGAGGTGTGTGACGTCATAAAATGTAGGTGTGTGAAGTCATAGATTGGAGGTGTGTGAAATCACAGAATGGAGGTTTGTGAAGTCACAGAATGGAGGTGTGTGAAGTCATAGAATGGAGCTGTGTGAATACAGAATGGAGGTGTGTGAAGACATAGAATGTAGGTGTTTGAAGTCAGAACACAGGTGTGTGAACTCATAGAATGGAGGTGAGTGACGTCACAATGGAAGTGTGTGAAGTCATACAATGGAGGTGTGTGAAGTCACAGAATGGAGCTGTGTGAATACAGAATGGAGGTGTGTGAAATCATAGAATGTAGGTGTTTGAAGTCAGAACGGAGGTGTGTGAACTCATAGAATGGAGGTGAGTGACGTCACAATGGAAGTGTGTGAAGTCATACAATGGAGGTGTGTGAAGTCACAGAATGGAGGTGTGTGAAGTCATAGAATGGAGGTGTGTGAAGTCACAGAATGGAGCTGTTTGAAGTCATAGAATGGAGGTGTGTGAAGTTATAGAATGGATGTTTGTAAAGTAAGAATGAAGTTCTATGAAGTCATAGAATAAAGTTGTGATGTCAAAGAATGGAGGTGTGTGAAGTCATAGAATGGAGGTGTGTAAACTCAGAATGGAGGTGTGTGAAGTCATGGAATGGAGGTGTGTGAAGTTATAAAATGGAGGTGTGTGAAGTCATAGAATGGAAGTGTGTGAAGTCATAGAATGGAGATGTTTGAAGTCACAGAATGGACGGTACGAAGTCATAGAATGGAGTTGTGTGAAGTCACAGAATTGAGGTGTTTGAAGTCATATATTAGACGTGAGTGAAGTCAAAATGGATGTGTGAAATCATAGAATGGAGGTGTGTGAAATCATAGAATGAGGGTGTGTGAGGTCATAGAATGGAGGTGTGTGAAGTCACAGAATGGAGGTGTGTGAAATTATAAAAGGGAGGTTTATGAAGTCATAGAATGGAAGTGTGTGAAGTCACACAATGGAGGTGTGTGAAGTCACAGAATGGAGGTGTGTGAAGTCAGAATGGAGGTGTGAAGTCAGAGAATAGAGGTGGGTGAAGTCATAGAAAGGAGGTGTGGGAAGTCAGAGAATGGAAGAGTGTGAAGTCATAGAGTGGAGGTGAGTGAAGTCACAGATTCGAGGTCTGTGAAGTCATAGAATGGAGGTGTGTGAAGTCTGAATGGAGGTGTGTGAAGTCATAGAATGGAGGTGTGTGAACTCATAGAATAGAGGTGTGTGAAGTCACAATGGAAGTGTGTGAATTCATAGTATGGAGGTGTGTGAAGTCACAGATTGGAGGTGTGTGAAGTCAAAATGGAGGTGTGTGATGTCCTAAAATGGAGGTGTGTGAAGTCATAGAATGGAGGTGTGTGAAATCATAGAATGAAGGTTTGTGAAGTCACAGATTTGAGGTGTGTGAAGTCATAGAATGGAGGTTTGTGAAGTCACAGAATGGAGGTGTGTGAAGTCATAGCATGGAGGTATGTGAAATCATAGAATGGAAGTGTGTGAAGTCATAGAATGGAGGTGTGTGAAGTCATACAATGAAGGTGTGTGAAGTCATATAATGGAGGTGTGTGAAGTCACAGAAGGGAGGTGTGTGGAGTCACATAATGGAGGTGTGTGAAGTCAAAATGGAGGTGTGTGACGTCACAATTGAAGTGTGTGAAGTCATAGATTGGAGGTGTGTGAAATCATAGAATGGAGGTTTGTAAAGTCACAGAATGGAGGTGTGTGAAGTCATAGAATGGAGGTATGTGAAGTCAAATTGGAGGTTTGTGAAGTCGGAGAATGGAGGTGTGAGAAGTCACAGAATGGAGGTGGGTGAAGTCACAGAATGGAGGTGTGTGAAGTCAAAGAATGGAGGTGTGTGAAATCACAGAATGGACGGGTATGAATTCATAGAATGGAGGTGTGTGAAGTCACAGAACTGAGGTGTTTGAAGTTATAGATTGGAGTTGTGTGAAGTCAAAATGGATGTGTGAAGTCACAGAATGGAGGTGTGTGAAGTCACAGAATGGAGGTGTGTGAAGTGAAAGAATGGAGGTGTGTGAAGTCATAGAATGGACGTGTGTGAAGTCATAGAATATATGTTTGTGAAGTAAGAATGAAGGTGTGTGAAGTCATAGAATGGAGGTGTGTGAAGTCACAGAATGGAGGTGTGTGAAGTCACAGAATGGAGGTGTGTGAAGTCATAGAACGGAGTTGTGTGACGTCATATAATGGAGGTGTGTGAAGTCACATAATGGAGGTGTGTGAAGTAGAATGGAGGTGAGAAGTCATAGAAAGGAGGTGTGGGAAGTCATAGAATGGAGGAGTGTGAAGTTATAGATTGGAGGTGAGTGAAGTCACAGATTCGAGGTCTGTGAAGTCATAGAATGGAGGTGTGTGAAGTCGAATGAAGGTGTGTGAAGTCATAGAATGTAGGTGTGTGAACTCATAGAATGGAGGTGTGTGACGTCCCAATGGAAGTGTGTGAAGTCATAGAATGGAGGTGTGTGAAGTCACAGAATGGAAGTGTGTGAAGTCAAATTGGAGGTGTGTGACGTCCTAAAATGGAGGTGTGTGAAGTCATAGAATGGAGGTGTGTGAAATCAGAGAATAGAGATTTGTGAAGTCACAGAATGGAGGTGTGTGAACTCAGAATGGAGGTGTGTGAAGTCACAGAATGGAGGTGTGTGAAGTCATCGTATGAAAGTATGTGAAATCATAGAATGGAAGTGTGTGAAGTCATAGAATGGAGGTGTGCAATGTCATACAATGAAGGTGTGTGAAGTCATAGAATGGAGGTGTGTGGTGTCACAGAAGAGAGGTGTGTGAAGTCACATAATGGAGGTGTGAGAAGTCAAAATGGAGGTGTGTGACGTCATAAAATGGAGGTGTGTGAAGTCATAGATTGCAGGTATGTGAAATCATAGAATGGAGGTTTGTGAAGTCACAGAATGGAGGTGTGTGAAGTCATAGAATGGAGGTGTGTGAAGTCACAGAATGGAGGTGTGTGAAGTCACAGGATGGAGGTGTGTGAACTCAGAATGGAGATGTGTGAAGTCACAGAATGGAGTTGTGTGAAGTCATAGAATTGAGGTGTGTGAAATCACAGAATGGAGGTGTGTGAATTCATAGAATGGAGGTGTGACATCTCAGAATGGAGGTGTGTGAAATCGCAGAATGGAGGTGTGTGAGGTCACAGAATGGAGGTGTTTGAACTCACAATGCAGGTGTGTGAAGTCACGGAATGGCGGTGTGTGAAGTCATAGAATGGAAGTGTGTGAAGTCATAGAATGGAGGTGTGTGAAGTCACAGAAGGGAGGTGTGTGGAGTCACATAATCGAGGTGTCTGAAGTCAAAATGGAGGTGTGTGACGTCATAAAATGTAGGTGTGTGAAGTCATAGATTGGAGGTGTGTGAAATCATAGAATGGAGGTTTGTGAAGTCACAGAATGGAGGTGTGTGAAGTCATAGAATGGAGCTGTTTGAATACAGAATGGAGGTGTGTGAAGTCATAGAATGTAGGTTTTTGAAGTCAGAACGGAGGTGTGTGAACTCATAGAATGGAGGTGAGTGACGTCACAATGGAAGTGTGTGAAGTCATACAATGGAGGTGTGTGAAGTCACAGAATGGAGCTGTGTGAATACAGAATGGAGGTGTGTGAAGTCATAGAATGTAGGTGTTTGAAGTCAGAACGGAGGTGTGTGAACTCATAGAATGGAGGTGAGTGACGTCACAATGGAAGTGTGTGAAGTCATACAATGGAGGTTTGTGAAGTCAGAGAATGGAGGTGTGTGAAGTCATAGAATGGAGGTGTGTGAAGTCACAGAATGAAGCTGTTTGAAGTCATAGAATGGAGGTGTGTGAAGTCATAGAATGGAGGTGTGTGAAGTCACAGAATGGAGGTGTGTGAAGTCACAGAATGGAGGTGTGTGAACTAAGAATGGAGATGTGTGAAGTCACAGAATGGAGTTGTGTGAAGTCATAGAATTGAGGTGTGTGAAATCACAGAATGGAGGTGTGTGAATTCATAGAATGGAGGTGTGACATCTCAGAATGGAGGTGTGTGAAATCGCAGAATGGAGGTGTGTGAGGTCACAGAATGGAGGTGTTTGAACTCACAATGCAGGTGTGTGAAGTCACGGAATGGCGGTGTATGAAGTCATAGAATGGAAGTGTGTGAAGTCATAGAATGGAGGTGTGTGAAGTCACAGAAGGGAGGTGTGTGGAGTCATATAATGGAGGTGTGTGAAGTCAAAATGGAGGTGTGTGACGTCATAAAATGTAGGTGTGTGAAGTCATAGATTGGAGGTGTGTGAAATCACAGAATGGAGGTTTGTGAAGTCACAGAATGGAGGTGTGTGAAGTCATAGAATGGAGCTGTGTGAATACAGAATGGAGGTGTGTGAAGACATAGAATGTAGGTGTTTGAAGTCAGAACACAGGTGTGTGAACTCATAGAATGGAGGTGAGTGACGTCACAATGGAAGTGTGTGAAGTCATACAATGGAGGTGTGTGAAGTCACAGAATGGAGCTGTGTGAATACAGAATGGAGGTGTGTGAAATCATAGAATGTAGGTGTTTGAAGTCAGAACGGAGGTGTGTGAACTCATAGAATGGAGGTGAGTGACGTCACAATGGAAGTGTGTGAAGTCATACAATGGAGGTGTGTGAAGTCACAGAATGGAGCTGTGTGAATACAGAATGGAGGTGTGTGAAGTCATAGAATGTAGGTGTTTGAAGTCAGAACGGAGGTGTGTGAACTCATAGAATGGAGGTGAGTGACGTCACAATGGAAGTGTGTGAAGTCATACAATGGAGGTTTGTGAAGTCAGAGAATGGAGGTGTGTGAAGTCATAGAATGGAGGTGTGTGAAGTCACAGAATGAAGCTGTTTGAAGTCATAGAATGGAGGTGTGTGAAGTCATAGAATGGAGGTGTGTGAAGTCACAGAATGGAGGTGTGTGAAGTCACAGAATGGAGGTGTGTGAACTAAGAATGGAGATGTGTGAAGTCACAGAATGGAGTTGTGTGAAGTCATAGAATTGAGGTGTGTGAAATCACAGAATGGAGGTGTGTGAATTCATAGAATGGAGGTGTGACATCTCAGAATGGAGGTGTGTGAAATCGCAGAATGGAGGTGTGTGAGGTCACAGAATGGAGGTGTTTGAACTCACAATGCAGGTGTGTGAAGTCACGGAATGGCGGTGTATGAAGTCATAGAATGGAAGTGTGTGAAGTCATAGAATGGAGGTGTGTGAAGTCACAGAAGGGAGGTGTGTGGAGTCATATAATGGAGGTGTGTGAAGTCAAAATGGAGGTGTGTGACGTCATAAAATGTAGGTGTGTGAAGTCATAGATTGGAGGTGTGTGAAATCACAGAATGGAGGTTTGTGAAGTCACAGAATGGAGGTGTGTGAAGTCATAGAATGGAGCTGTGTGAATACAGAATGGAGGTGTGTGAAGACATAGAATGTAGGTGTTTGAAGTCAGAACACAGGTGTGTGAACTCATAGAATGGAGGTGAGTGACGTCACAATGGAAGTGTGTGAAGTCATACAATGGAGGTGTGTGAAGTCACAGAATGGAGCTGTGTGAATACAGAATGGAGGTGTGTGAAATCATAGAATGTAGGTGTTTGAAGTCAGAACGGAGGTGTGTGAACTCATAGAATGGAGGTGAGTGACGTCACAATGGAAGTGTGTGAAGTCATACAATGGAGGTGTGTGAAGTCACAGAATGGAGGTGTGTGAAGTCATAGAATGGAGGTGTGTGAAGTCACAGAATGGAGCTGTTTGAAGTCATAGAATGGAGGTGTGTGAAGTTATAGAATGGATGTTTGTAAAGTAAGAATGAAGTTCTATGAAGTCATAGAATAAAGTTGTGATGTCAAAGAATGGAGGTGTGTGAAGTCATAGAATGGAGGTGTGTAAACTCAGAATGGAGGTGTGTGAAGTCATGGAATGGAGGTGTGTGAAGTTATAAAATGGAGGTGTGTGAAGTCATAGAATGGAAGTGTGTGAAGTCATAGAATGGAGATGTTTGAAGTCACAGAATGGACGGTACGAAGTCATAGAATGGAGTTGTGTGAAGTCACAGAATTGAGGTGTTTGAAGTCATATATTAGACGTGAGTGAAGTCAAAATGGATGTGTGAAATCATAGAATGGAGGTGTGTGAAATCATAGAATGAGGGTGTGTGAGGTCATAGAATGGAGGTGTGTGAAGTCACAGAATGGAGGTGTGTGAAATTATAAAAGGGAGGTTTATGAAGTCATAGAATGGAAGTGTGTGAAGTCACACAATGGAGGTGTGTGAAGTCACAGAATGGAGGTGTGTGAAGTCACAGAATGGAGGTGTGTGAAGTCAGAATGGAGGTTTGTGAAGTCACAGAATAGAGGTCTGTGAAGCCATAGAATGGAAGTGTGTGAAGTCATAGAATGGAGGTGTGTGAAGTCAGAATGGAGATGTGATAAGTCACCGAATGGAGTTGTGTGAACTCAGAATGGAGATGTGTGAAGTCACAAAATGGAGGTTTGTGAAGTCATAAAATGGAGGTGTGAGAAGTCATAAAATGGATGTTTCTGAAGTAAAAATGAAGGTGTGTGAAGTCATAGAAAGAGGTGTGGGAAGTCATAGAATGGAGGAATGTAAAGTCATAGAATGCAGGCGAGTGAAGTCACAGATTCGAGGTCTGTGAAGTCATAGAATGGAAGTGTGTGATATCAGAATGGAGGTGTGTGAAGTCATAGAATGGAGGTGTGTGAAGTCAGAATGAAGGTGTGTGAACTCATAGAATGGAGGTGTGTGACGTCACAATGGAAGTGTGTGAAGTCATACAATGGAGGTGTGTGAAGTCATAGAATGGAGGTGTGTGATATCATATAATGGAGGTGTGTGAAGTCACAGAATGGAGGTGTGTGAAGTCAGAATGGAGGTGTGAAGTGATAGAATAGAGGTGGGTGAAGTCATAGAAAGGAGGTGTGGGAAGTCAGAGAATGGAGGAGTGTGAAGTCATAGAGTAGAAGTGAGTGAAGTCACAGATTCGAGGTCTGTGAAGTCATAGAATGGAGGTGTGTGAAGTCAGAATGGAGGTGTGTGAAGTCATAGAATGGAGGTGTGTGAACTCATAGAATAGAGGTGTGTGACGTCACAATGGAAGTGTGTGAATTCATAGTATGGAGGTGTGTGAAGTCAAAGAATGGAGGTGACTGAAGTCAAAATGGAGGTGTGTGATGTTCTAAAATGAAGGTGTGTGAAGTCACAGAATGGAGGTGTGTGAAGTCAAGGAATGGAGGTGTGTGAAATCACAGAATGGACGGGTATGAATTCATAGAATGGAGGTGTGTGAAGTCACAGAACTGAGGTGTTTGAAGTTATAGATTGGAGTTGTGTGAAGTCAAAATGGATGTGTGAAGTCACAGAATGGAGGTGTGTGAAGTCACAGAATGGAGGTGTGTGAAGTGAAAGAATGGAGGTGTGTGAAGTCATAGAATGGACGTGTGTGAAGTCATAGAATATATGTTTGTGAAGTAAGAATGAAGGTGTGTGAAGTCATAGAATGGAGGTGTGTGAAGTCACAGAATGGAGGTGTGTGAAGTCACAGAATGGAGGTGTGTGAAGTCATAGAACGGAGTTGTGTGACGTCATATAATGGAGGTGTGTGAAGTCACATAATGAAGGTGTGTGAAGTAGAATGGAGGTGAGAAGTCATAGAAAGGAGGTGTGGGAAGTCATAGAATGGAGGAGTGTGAAGTTATAGATTGGAGGTGAGTGAAGTCACAGATTCGAGGTGTGTGAAGTCATAGAATGGAGGTGTGTGAAGTCGAATGAAGGTGTGTGAAGTCATAGAATGTAGGTGTGTGAACTCATAGAATGGAGGTGTGTGACGTCCCAATGGAAGTGTGTGAAGTCATAGAATGGAGGTGTGTGAAGTCACAGAATGGAAGTGTGTGAAGTCAAATTGGAGGTGTGTGACGTCCTAAAATGGAGGTGTGTGAAGTCATAGAATGGAGGTGTGTGAAATCAGAGAATAGAGATTTGTGAAGTCACAGAATGGAGGTGTGTGAACTCAGAATGGAGGTGTGTGAAGTCACAGAATGGAGGTGTGTGAAGTCATCGTATGAAGGTATGTGAAATCATAGAATGGAAGTGTGTGAAGTCATAGAATGGAGGTGTGCAATGTCATACAATGAAGGTGTGTGAAGTCATAGAATGGAGGTGTGTGGTGTCACAGAAGAGAGGTGTGTGAAGTCACATAATGGAGGTGTGAGAAGTCAAAATGGAGGTGTGTGACGTCATAAAATGGAGGTGTGTGAAGTCATAGATTGCAAGTGTGTGAAATCATAGAATGGAGGTTTGTGAAGTCACAGAATGGAGGTGTGTGAAGTCATAGAATGGAGGTGTGTGAAGTCACAGAATGGAGGTGTGTGAAGTCACAGGATGGAGGTGTGTGAACTCAGAATGGAGATGTGTGAAGTCACAGAATGGAGTTGTGTGAAGTCATAGAATTGAGGTGTGTGAAATCACAGAATGGAGGTGTGTGAATTCATAGAATGGAGGTGTGACATCTCAGAATGGAGGTGTGTGAAATCGCAGAATGGAGGTGTGTGAGGTCACAGAATGGAGGTGTTTGAACTCACAATGCAGGTGTGTGAAGTCACGGAATGGCGGTGTGTGAAGTCATAGAATGGAAGTGTGTGAAGTCATAGAATGGAGGTGTGTGAAGTCACAGAAGGGAGGTGTGTGGAGTCACATAATCGAGGTGTCTGAAGTCAAAATGGAGGTGTGTGACGTCATAAAATGTAGGTGTGTAAAGTCATAGATTGGAGGTGTGTGAAATCATAGAATGGAGATTTGTGAAGTCACAGAATGGAGGTGTGTGAAGTCATAGAATGGAGCTGTTTGAATACAGAATGGAGGTGTGTGAAGTCATAGAATGTAGGTTTTTGAAGTCAGAACGGAGGTGTGTGAAATCATAGAATGGAGGTGAGTGACGTCACAATGGAAGTGTGTGAAGTCATACAATGGAGGTGTGTGAAGTCACAGAATGGAGCTGTGTGAATACAGAATGGAGGTGTGTGAAGTCATAGAATGTAGGTGTTTGAAGTCAGAACGGAGGTGTGTGAACTCATAGAATGGAGGTGTGTGAAGTCACAGAATGGAGGTGTGTGAAGTCACAGAATGGAGGTGTGTGAACTAAGAATGGAGATGTGTGAAGTCACAGAATGGAGTTGTGTGAAGTCATAGAATTGAGGTGTGTGAAATCACAGAATGGAGGTGTGTGAATTCATAGAATGGAGGTGTGACATCTCAGAATGGAGGTGTGTGAAATCGCAGAATGGAGGTGTGTGAGGTCACAGAATGGAGGTGTTTGAACTCACAATGCAGGTGTGTGAAGTCACGGAATGGCGGTGTATGAAGTCATAGAATGGAAGTGTGTGAAGTCATAGAATGGAGGTGTGTGAAGTCACAGAAGGGAGGTGTGTGGAGTCATATAATGGAGGTGTGTGAAGTCAAAATGGAGGTGTGTGACGTCATAAAATGTAGGTGTGTGAAGTCATAGATTGGAGGTGTGTGAAATCACAGAATGGAGGTTTGTGAAGTCACAGAATGGAGGTGTGTGAAGTCATAGAATGGAGCTGTGTGAATACAGAATGGAGGTGTGTGAAGACATAGAATGTAGGTGTTTGAAGTCAGAACACAGGTGTGTGAACTCATAGAATGGAGGTGAGTGACGTCACAATGGAAGTGTGTGAAGTCATACAATGGAGGTGTGTGAAGTCACAGAATGGAGCTGTGTGAATACAGAATGGAGGTGTGTGAAATCATAGAATGTAGGTGTTTGAAGTCAGAACGGAGGTGTGTGAACTCATAGAATGGAGGTGAGTGACGTCACAATGGAAGTGTGTGAAGTCATACAATGGAGGTGTGTGAAGTCACAGAATGGAGGTGTGTGAAGTCATAGAATGGAGGTGTGTGAAGTCACAGAATGGAGCTGTTTGAAGTCATAGAATGGAGGTGTGTGAAGTTATAGAATGGATGTTTGTAAAGTAAGAATGAAGTTCTATGAAGTCATAGAATAAAGTTGTGATGTCAAAGAATGGAGGTGTGTGAAGTCATAGAATGGAGGTGTGTAAACTCAGAATGGAGGTGTGTGAAGTCATGGAATGGAGGTGTGTGAAGTTATAAAATGGAGGTGTGTGAAGTCATAGAATGGAAGTGTGTGAAGTCATAGAATGGAGATGTTTGAAGTCACAGAATGGACGGTACGAAGTCATAGAATGGAGTTGTGTGAAGTCACAGAATTGAGGTGTTTGAAGTCATATATTAGACGTGAGTGAAGTCAAAATGGATGTGTGAAATCATAGAATGGAGGTGTGTGAAATCATAGAATGAGGGTGTGTGAGGTCATAGAATGGAGGTGTGTGAAGTCACAGAATGGAGGTGTGTGAAATTATAAAAGGGAGGTTTATGAAGTCATAGAATGGAAGTGTGTGAAGTCACACAATGGAGGTGTGTGAAGTCACAGAATGGAGGTGTGTGAAGTCACAGAATGGAGGTGTGTGAACTAAGAATGGAGATGTGTGAAGTCACAGAATGGAGTTGTGTGAAGTCATAGAATTGAGGTGTGTGAAATCACAGAATGGAGGTGTGTGAATTCATAGAATGGAGGTGTGACATCTCAGAATGGAGGTGTGTGAAATCGCAGAATGGAGGTGTGTGAGGTCACAGAATGGAGGTGTTTGAACTCACAATGCAGGTGTGTGAAGTCACGGAATGGCGGTGTATGAAGTCATAGAATGGAAGTGTGTGAAGTCATAGAAGGGAGGTGTGTGAAGTCACAGAAGGGAGGTGTGTGGAGTCATATAATGGAGGTGTGTGAAGTCAAAATGGAGGTGTGTGACGTCATAAAATGTAGGTGTGTGAAGTCATAGATTGGAGGTGTGTGAAATCACAGAATGGAGGTTTGTGAAGTCACAGAATGGAGGTGTGTGAAGTCATAGAATGGAGCTGTGTGAATACAGAATGGAGGTGTGTGAAGACATAGAATGTAGGTGTTTGAAGTCAGAACACAGGTGTGTGAACTCATAGAATGGAGGTGAGTGACGTCACAATGGAAGTGTGTGAAGTCATACAATGGAGGTGTGTGAAGTCACAGAATGGAGCTGTGTGAATACAGAATGGAGGTGTGTGAAATCATAGAATGTAGGTGTTTGAAGTCAGAACGGAGGTGTGTGAACTCATAGAATGGAGGTGAGTGACGTCACAATGGAAGTGTGTGAAGTCATACAATGGAGGTGTGTGAAGTCACAGAATGGAGGTGTGTGAAGTCATAGAATGGAGGTGTGTGAAGTCACAGAATGGAGCTGTTTGAAGTCATAGAATGGAGGTGTGTGAAGTTATAGAATGGATGTTTGTAAAGTAAGAATGAAGTTCTATGAAGTCATAGAATAAAGTTGTGATGTCAAAGAATGGAGGTGTGTGAAGTCATAGAATGGAGGTGTGTAAACTCAGAATAGAGGTGTGTGAAGTCATGGAATGGAGGTGTGTGAAGTTATAAAATGGAGGTGTGTGAAGTCATAGAATGGAAGTGTGTGAAGTCATAGAATGGAGATGTTTGAAGTCACAGAATGGACGGTACGAAGTCATAGAATGGAGTTGTGTGAAGTCACAGAATTGAGGTGTTTGAAGTCATATATTAGACGTGAGTGAAGTCAAAATGGATGTGTGAAATCATAGAATGGAGGTGTGTGAAATCATAGAATGAGGGTGTGTGAGGTCATAGAATGGAGGTGTGTGAAGTCACAGAATGGAGGTGTGTGAAATTATAAAAGGGAGGTTTATGAAGTCATAGAATGGAAGTGTGTGAAGTCACACAATGGAGGTGTGTGAAGTCACAGAATGGAGGTGTGTGAAGTCACAGAATGGAGGTGTGTGAACTAAGAATGGAGATGTGTGAAGTCACAGAATGGAGTTGTGTGAAGTCATAGAATTGAGGTGTGTGAAATCACAGAATGGAGGTGTGTGAATTCATAGAATGGAGGTGTGACATCTCAGAATGGAGGTGTGTGAAATCGCAGAATGGAGGTGTGTGAGGTCACAGAATGGAGGTGTTTGAACTCACAATGCAGGTGTGTGAAGTCACGGAATGGCGGTGTATGAAGTCATAGAATGGAAGTGTGTGAAGTCATAGAAGGGAGGTGTGTGAAGTCACAGAAGGGAGGTGTGTGGAGTCATATAATGGAGGTGTGTGAAGTCAAAATGGAGGTGTGTGACGTCATAAAATGTAGGTGTGTGAAGTCATAGATTGGAGGTGTGTGAAATCACAGAATGGAGGTTTGTGAAGTCACAGAATGGAGGTGTGTGAAGTCATAGAATGGAGCTGTGTGAATACAGAATGGAGGTGTGTGAAGACATAGAATGTAGGTGTTTGAAGTCAGAACACAGGTGTGTGTACTCATAGAATGGAGGTGAGTGACGTCACAATGGAAGTGTGTGAAGTCATACAATGGAGGTGTGTGAAGTCACAGAATGGAGCTGTGTGAATACAGAATGGAGGTGTGTGAAATCATAGAATGTAGGTGTTTGAAGTCAGAACGGAGGTGTGTGAACTCATAGAATGGAGGTGAGTGACGTCACAATGGAAGTGTGTGAAGTCATACAATGGAGGTGTGTGAAGTCACAGAATGGAGGTGTGTGAAGTCATAGAATGGAGGTGTGTGAAGTCACAGAATGGAGCTGTTTGAAGTCATAGAATGGAGGTGTGTGAAGTTATAGAATGGATGTTTGTAAAGTAAGAATGAAGTTCTATGAAGTCATAGAATAAAGGTGTGATGTCAAAGAATGAAGGTGTGTGAAGTCATAGAATGGAGGTGTGTAAACTCAGAATGGAGGTGTGTGAAGTCATGGAATGGAGGTGTGTGAAGTTATAAAATGGAGGTGTGTGAAGTCATAGAATGGAAGTGTGTGAAGTCATAGAATGGAGATGTTTGAAGTCACAGAATGGACGGTACGAAGTCATAGAATGGAGTTGTGTGAAGTCACAGAATTGAGGTGTTTGAAGTCATATATTAGACGTGAGTGAAGTCAAAATGGATGTGTGAAATCATAGAATGGAGGTGTGTGAAATCATAGAGTGAGGGTGTGTGAGGTCATAGAATGGAGGTGTGTGAAGTCACAGAATGGAGGTGTGTGAAATTATAAAAGGGAGGTTTATGAAGTCATAGAATGGAAGTGTGTGAAGTCACACAATGGAGGTGTGTGAAGTCACAGAATGGAGGTGTGTGAAGTCACAGAATGGAGGTGTGTGAACTCAGAATGGAGGTTTGTGAAGTCACAGAATAGAGGTGTGTGAAGCCATAGAATGGAAGTGTGTGAAGTCATAGAATGGAGGTGTGTGAAGTCAGAATGGAGATGTGATAAGTCACCGAATGGAGTTGTGTGAACTCAGAATGGAGATGTGTGAAGTCACAAAATGGAGGTTTGTGAAGTCATAAAATGGAGGTGTGTGAAGTCATAAAATGGATGTTTCTGAAGTAAAAATGAAGGTGTGTGAAGTCATAGAAAGAGGTGTGGGAAGTCATAGAATGGAGGAATGTAAAGTCATAGAATGCAGGCGAGTGAAGTCACAGATTCGAGGTCTGTGAAGTCATAGAATGGAAGTGTGTGATATCAGAATGGAGGTGTGTGAAGTCATAGAATGGAGGTGTGTGAAGTCAGAATGAAGGTGTGTGAACTCATAGAATGGAGGTGTGTGACGTCACAATGGAAGTGTGTGAAGTCATAGAATGGAGGTGTGTGAAGTCATAGAATGGAGGTGTGTGATATCATATAATGGAGGTGTGTGAAGTCACAGAATGGAGGTGTGTGAAGTCAGAATGGAGGTGTGAAGTCATAGAATAGAGGTGGGTGAAGTCATAGAAAGGAGGTGTGGGAAGTCAGAGAATGGAGGAGTGTGAAGTCATAGAGTAGAGGTGAGTGAAGTCACAGATTCGAGGTCTGTGAAGTCATAGAATGGAGGTGTGTGAAGGCAGAATGGAGGTGTGTGAAGTCATAGAATGGAGGTGTGTGAACTCATAGAATAGAGGTGTGTGACGTCACAATGGAAGTGTGTGAATTCATAGTATGGAGGTGTGTGAAGTCAAAGAATGGAGGTGACTGAAGTCAAAATGGAGGTGTGTGATGTTCTAAAATGGAGGTGTGTGAAGTCACAGAATGGAGGTGTGTGAAGTCAAGGAATGGAGGTATGTGAAATCACAGAATGGACGGGTATGAATTCATAGAATGGAGGTGTGTGAAGTCACAGAACTGAGGTGTTTGAAGTTATAGATTGGAGTTGTGTGAAGTCAAAATGGATGTGTGAAGTCACAGAATGGAGGTGTGTGAAGTCACAGAATGGAGGTGTGTGAAGTGAAAGAATGGAGGTGTGTGAAGTCATAGAATGGACGTGTGTGAAGTCATAGAATATATGTTTGTGAAGTAAGAATGAAGGTGTGTGAAGTCATAGAATGGAGGTGTGTGAAGTCACAGAATGGAGGTGTGTGAAGTCACAGAATGGAGGTGTGTGAAGTCATAGAACGGAGTTGTGTGACGTCATATAATGGAGGTGTGTGAAGTCACATAATGAAGGTGTGTGAAGTAGAATGGAGGTGAGAAGTCATAGAAAGGAGGTGTGGGAAGTCATAGAATGGAGGAGTGTGAAGTTATAGATTGGAGGTGAGTGAAGTCACAGATTCGAGGTGTGTGAAGTCATAGAATGGAGGTGTGTGAAGTCGAATGAAGGTGTGTGAAGTCATAGAATGTAGGTGTGTGAACTCATAGAATGGAGGTGTGTGACGTCCCAATGGAAGTGTGTGAAGTCATAGAATGGAGGTGTGTGAAGTCACAGAATGGAAGTGTGTGAAGTCAAATTGGAGGTGTGTGACGTCCCAAAATGGAGGTGTGTGAAGTCATAGAATGGAGGTGTGTGAAATCAGAGAATAGAGATTTGTGAAGTCACAGAATGGAGGTGTGTGAACTCAGAATGGAGGTGTGTGAAGTCACAGAATGGAGGTGTGTGAAGTCATCGTATGAAGGTATGTGAAATCATAGAATGGAAGTGTGTGAAGTCATAGAATGGAGGTGTGCAATGTCATACAATGAAGGTGTGTGAAGTCATAGAATGGAGGTGTGTGGTGTCACAGAAGAGAGGTGTGTGAAGTCACATAATGGAGGTGTGAGAAGTCAAAATGGAGGTGTGTGACGTCATAAAATGGAGGTGTGTGAAGTCATAGATTGCAAGTGTGTGAAATCATAGAATGGAGGTTTGTGAAGTCACAGAATGGAGGTGTGTGAAGTCATAGAATGGAGGTGTGTGAAGTCACAGAATGGAGGTGTGTGAAGTCACAGGATGGAGGTGTGTGAACTCAGAATGGAGATGTGTGAAGTCACAGAATGGAGTTGTGTGAAGTCATAGAATTGAGGTGTGTGAAATCACAGAATGGAGGTGTGTGAATTCATAGAATGGAGGTGTGACATCTCAGAATGGAGGTGTGTGAAATCGCAGAATGGAGGTGTGTGAGGTCACAGAATGGAGGTGTTTGAACTCACAATGCAGGTGTGTGAAGTCACGGAATGGCGGTGTGTGAAGTCATAGAATGGAAGTGTGTGAAGTCATAGAATGGAGGTGTGTGAAGTCACAGAAGGGAGGTGTGTGGAGTCACATAATCGAGGTGTCTGAAGTCAAAATGGAGGTGTGTGACGTCATAAAATGTAGGTGTGTAAAGTCATAGATTGGAGGTGTGTGAAATCATAGAATGGAGATTTGTGAAGTCACAGAATGGAGGTGTGTGAAGTCATAGAATGGAGCTGTTTGAATACAGAATGGAGGTGTGTGAAGTCATAGAATGTAGGTTTTTGAAGTCAGAACGGAGGTGTGTGAAATCATAGAATGGAGGTGAGTGACGTCACAATGGAAGTGTGTGAAGTCATACAATGGAGGTGTGTGAAGTCACAGAATGGAGCTGTGTGAATACAGAATGGAGGTGTGTGAAGTCATAGAATGTAGGTGTTTGAAGTCAGAACGGAGGTGTGTGAACTCATAGAATGGAGGTGTGTGAAGTCACAGAATGGAGGTGTGTGAAGTCACAGAATGGAGGTGTGTGAACTAAGAATGGAGATGTGTGAAGTCACAGAATGGAGTTGTGTGAAGTCATAGAATTGAGGTGTGTGAAATCACAGAATGGAGGTGTGTGAATTCATAGAATGGAGGTGTGACATCTCAGAATGGAGGTGTGTGAAATCGCAGAATGGAGGTGTGTGAGGTCACAGAATGGAGGTGTTTGAACTCACAATGCAGGTGTGTGAAGTCACGGAATGGCGGTGTATGAAGTCATAGAATGGAAGTGTGTGAAGTCATAGAATGGAGGTGTGTGAAGTCACAGAAGGGAGGTGTGTGGAGTCATATAATGGAGGTGTGTGAAGTCAAAATGGAGGTGTGTGACGTCATAAAATGTAGGTGTGTGAAGTCATAGATTGGAGGTGTGTGAAATCACAGAATGGAGGTTTGTGAAGTCACAGAATGGAGGTGTGTGAAGTCATAGAATGGAGCTGTGTGAATACAGAATGGAGGTGTGTGAAGACATAGAATGTAGGTGTTTGAAGTCAGAACACAGGTGTGTGAACTCATAGAATGGAGGTGAGTGACGTCACAATGGAAGTGTGTGAAGTCATACAATGGAGGTGTGTGAAGTCACAGAATGGAGCTGTGTGAATACAGAATGGAGGTGTGTGAAATCATAGAATGTAGGTGTTTGAAGTCAGAACGGAGGTGTGTGAACTCATAGAATGGAGGTGAGTGACGTCACAATGGAAGTGTGTGAAGTCATACAATGGAGGTGTGTGAAGTCACAGAATGGAGGTGTGTGAAGTCATAGAATGGAGGTGTGTGAAGTCACAGAATGGAGCTGTTTGAAGTCATAGAATGGAGGTGTGTGAAGTTATAGAATGGATGTTTGTAAAGTAAGAATGAAGTTCTATGAAGTCATAGAATAAAGTTGTGATGTCAAAGAATGGAGGTGTGTGAAGTCATAGAATGGAGGTGTGTAAACTCAGAATGGAGGTGTGTGAAGTCATGGAATGGAGGTGTGTGAAGTTATAAAATGGAGGTGTGTGAAGTCATAGAATGGAAGTGTGTGAAGTCATAGAATGGAGATGTTTGAAGTCACAGAATGGACGGTACGAAGTCATAGAATGGAGTTGTGTGAAGTCACAGAATTGAGGTGTTTGAAGTCATATATTAGACGTGAGTGAAGTCAAAATGGATGTGTGAAATCATAGAATGGAGGTGTGTGAAATCATAGAATGAGGGTGTGTGAGGTCATAGAATGGAGGTGTGTGAAGTCACAGAATGGAGGTGTGTGAAATTATAAAAGGGAGGTTTATGAAGTCATAGAATGGAAGTGTGTGAAGTCACACAATGGAGGTGTGTGAAGTCACAGAATGGAGGTGTGTGAAGTCACAGAATGGAGGTGTGTGAAGTCATAGAATTGAGGTGTGTGAAATCACAGAATGGAGGTGTGTGAATTCATAGAATGGAGGTGTGACATCTCAGAATGGAGGTGTGTGAAATCGCAGAATGGAGGTGTGTGAGGTCACAGAATGGAGGTGTTTGACTCACAATGCAGGTGTGTGAAGTCACGGAATGGCGGTGTATGAAGTCATAGAATGGAAGTGTGTGAAGTCATAGAAGGGAGGTGTGTGAAGTCACAGAAGGGAGGTGTGTGGAGTCATATAATGGAGGTGTGTGAAGTCAAAATGGAGGTGTGTGACGTCATAAAATGTAGGTGTGTGAAGTCATAGATTGGAGGTGTGTGAAATCACAGAATGGAGGTTTGTGAAGTCACAGAATGGAGGTGTGTGAAGTCATAGAATGGAGCTGTGTGAATACAGAATGGAGGTGTGTGAAGACATAGAATGTAGGTGTTTGAAGTCAGAACACAGGTGTGTGAACTCATAGAATGGAGGTGAGTGACGTCACAATGGAAGTGTGTGAAGTCATACAATGGAGGTGTGTGAAGTCACAGAATGGAGCTGTGTGAATACAGAATGGAGGTGTGTGAAATCATAGAATGTAGGTGTTTGAAGTCAGAACGGAGGTGTGTGAACTCATAGAATGGAGGTGAGTGACGTCACAATGGAAGTGTGTGAAGTCATACAATGGAGGTGTGTGAAGTCACAGAATGGAGGTGTGTGAAGTCATAGAATGGAGGTGTGTGAAGTCACAGAATGGAGCTGTTTGAAGTCATAGAATGGAGGTGTGTGAAGTTATAGAATGGATGTTTGTAAAGTAAGAATGAAGTTCTATGAAGTCATAGAATAAAGTTGTGATGTCAAAGAATGGAGGTGTGTGAAGTCATAGAATGGAGGTGTGTAAACTCAGAATAGAGGTGTGTGAAGTCATGGAATGGAGGTGTGTGAAGTTATAAAATGGAGGTGTGTGAAGTCATAGAATGGAAGTGTGTGAAGTCATAGAATGGAGATGTTTGAAGTCACAGAATGGACGGTACGAAGTCATAGAATGGAGTTGTGTGAAGTCACAGAATTGAGGTGTTTGAAGTCATATATTAGACGTGAGTGAAGTCAAAATGGATGTGTGAAATCATAGAATGGAGGTGTGTGAAATCATAGAATGAGGGTGTGTGAGGTCATAGAATGGAGGTGTGTGAAGTCACAGAATGGAGGTGTGTGAAATTATAAAAGGGAGGTTTATGAAGTCATAGAATGGAAGTGTGTGAAGTCACACAATGGAGGTGTGTGAAGTCACAGAATGGAGGTGTGTGAAGTCACAGAATGGAGGTGTGTGAACTAAGAATGGAGATGTGTGAAGTCACAGAATGGAGTTGTGTGAAGTCATAGAATTGAGGTGTGTGAAATCACAGAATGGAGGTGTGTGAATTCATAGAATGGAGGTGTGACATCTCAGAATGGAGGTGTGTGAAATCGCAGAATGGAGGTGTGTGAGGTCACAGAATGGAGGTGTTTGAACTCACAATGCAGGTGTGTGAAGTCACGGAATGGCGGTGTATGAAGTCATAGAATGGAAGTGTGTGAAGTCATAGAAGGGAGGTGTGTGAAGTCACAGAAGGGAGGTGTGTGGAGTCATATAATGGAGGTGTGTGAAGTCAAAATGGAGGTGTGTGACGTCATAAAATGTAGGTGTGTGAAGTCATAGATTGGAGGTGTGTGAAATCACAGAATGGAGGTTTGTGAAGTCACAGAATGGAGGTGTGTGAAGTCATAGAATGGAGCTGTGTGAATACAGAATGGAGGTGTGTGAAGACATAGAATGTAGGTGTTTGAAGTCAGAACACAGGTGTGTGAACTCATAGAATGGAGGTGAGTGACGTCACAATGGAAGTGTGTGAAGTCATACAATGGAGGTGTGTGAAGTCACAGAATGGAGCTGTGTGAATACAGAATGGAGGTGTGTGAAATCATAGAATGTAGGTGTTTGAAGTCAGAACGGAGGTGTGTGAACTCATAGAATGGAGGTGAGTGACGTCACAATGGAAGTGTGTGAAGTCATACAATGGAGATGTGTGAAGTCACAGAATGGAGGTGTGTGAAGTCATAGAATGGAGGTGTGTGAAGTCACAGAATGGAGCTGTTTGAAGTCATAGAATGGAGGTGTGTGAAGTTATAGAATGGATGTTTGTAAAGTAAGAATGAAGTTCTATGAAGTCATAGAATAAAGGTGTGATGTCAAAGAATGAAGGTGTGTGAAGTCATAGAATGGAGGTGTGTAAACTCAGAATGGAGGTGTGTGAAGTCATGGAATGGAGGTGTGTGAAGTTATAAAATGGAGGTGTGTGAAGTCATAGAATGGAAGTGTGTGAAGTCATAGAATGGAGATGTTTGAAGTCACAGAATGGACGGTACGAAGTCATAGAATGGAGTTGTGTGAAGTCACAGAATTGAGGTGTTTGAAGTCATATATTAGACGTGAGTGAAGTCAAAATGGATGTGTGAAATCATAGAATGGAGGTGTGTGAAATCATAGAGTGAGGGTGTGTGAGGTCATAGAATGGAGGTGTGTGAAGTCACAGAATGGAGGTGTGTGAAATTATAAAAGGGAGGTTTATGAAGTCATAGAATGGAAGTGTGTGAAGTCACACAATGGAGGTGTGTGAAGTCACAGAATGGAGGTGTGTGAAGTCACAGAATGGAGGTGTGTGAACTCAGAATGGAGGTTTGTGAAGTCACAGAATAGAGGTGTGTGAAGCCATAGAATGGAAATGTGTGAAGTCATAGAATGGAGGTGTGTGAAGTCAGAATGGAGATGTGATAAGTCACCGAATGGAGTTGTGTGAACTCAGAATGGAGATGTGTGAAGTCACAAAATGGAGGTTTGTGAAGTCATAAAATGGAGGTGTGTGAAGTCATAAAATGGATGTTTCTGAAGTAAAAATGAAGGTGTGTGAAGTCATAGAAAGAGGTGTGGGAAGTCATAGAATGGAGGAATGTAAAGTCATAGAATGCAGGCGAGTGAAGTCACAGATTCGAGGTCTGTGAAGTCATAGAATGGAAGTGTGTGATATCAGAATGGAGGTGTGTGAAGTCATAGAATGGAGGTGTGTGAAGTCAGAATGAAGGTGTGTGAACTCATAGAATGGAGGTGTGTGACGTCACAATGGAAGTGTGTGAAGTCATAGAATGGAGGTGTGTGAAGTCATAGAATGGAGGTGTGTGATATCATATAATGGAGGTGTGTGAAGTCACAGAATGGAGGTGTGTGAAGTCAGAATGGAGGTGTGAAGTCATAGAATAGAGGTGGGTGAAGTCATAGAAAGGAGGTGTGGGAAGTCAGAGAATGGAGGAGTGTGAAGTCATAGAGTAGAGGTGAGTGAAGTCACAGATTCGAGGTCTGTGAAGTCATAGAATGGAGGTGTGTGAAGGCAGAATGGAGGTGTGTGAAGTCATAGAATGGAGGTGTGTGAACTCATAGAATAGAGGTGTGTGACGTCACAATGGAAGTGTGTGAATTCATAGTATGGAGGTGTGTGAAGTCAAAGAATGGAGGTGACTGAAGTCAAAATGGAGGTGTGTGATGTTCTAAAATGGAGGTGTGTGAAGTCACAGAATGGAGGTGTGTGAAGTCAAGGAATGGAGGTATGTGAAATCACAGAATGGACGGGTATGAATTCATAGAATGGAGGTGTGTGAAGTCACAGAACTGAGGTGTTTGAAGTTATAGATTGGAGTTGTGTGAAGTCAAAATGGATGTGTGAAGTCACAGAATGGAGGTGTGTGAAGTCACAGAATGGAGGTGTGTGAAGTGAAAGAATGGAGGTGTGTGAAGTCATAGAATGGACGTGTGTGAATTCACAGAAGGGAGGTGTGTGGAGTCACATAATGGAGGTGTGTGAAGTCAAAATGGAGGTGTGTGACCTCATAAAATGTATGTGTGTGAAGTCATAGATTTGGGGTGTGTGAAATCATAGAATGGAGGTTTGTGAAATCATAGAATGAGGGTGTGTGAGGTCATAGAATGGAGGTGTGTGAAGTCACAGAATGGAGGTGTGTGAAATTATAAAAGGGAGGTTTATGAAGTCATAGAATGGAAGTGTGTGAAGTCACACAATGGAGGTGTGTGAAGTCACAGAATGGAGGTGTGTGAAGTCACAGAATGGAGGTGTGTGAACTCAGAATGGAGGTTTGTGAAGTCACAGAATAGAGGTGTGTGAAGCCATAGAATGGAAGTGTGTGAAGTCATAGAATGGAGGTGTGTGAAGTCAGAATGGAGATGTGATAAGTCACCGAATGGAGTTGTGTGAACTCAGAATGGAGATGTGTGAAGTCACAAAATGGAGGTTTGTGAAGTCATAAAATGGAGGTGTGTGAAGTCATAAAATGGATGTTTCTGAAGTAAAAATGAAGGTGTGTGAAGTCATAGAAAGAGGTGTGGGAAGTCATAGAATGGAGGAATGTAAAGTCATAGAATGCAGGCGAGTGAAGTCACAGATTCGAGGTCTGTGAAGTCATAGAATGGAAGTGTGTGATATCAGAATGGAGGTGTGTGAAGTCAGAATGAAGGTGTGTGAACTCATAGAATGGAGGTGTGTGACGTCACAATGGAAGTGTGTGAAGTCATAGAATGGAGGTGTGTGAAGTCATAGAATGGAGGTGTGTGATATCATATAATGGAGGTGTGTGAAGTCACAGAATGGAGGTGTGTGAAGTCAGAATGGAGGTGTGAAGTCATAGAATAGAGGTGGGTGAAGTCATAGAAAGGAGGTGTGGGAAGTCAGAGAATGGAGGAGTGTGAAGTCATAGAGTAGAGGTGAGTGAAGTCACAGATTCGAGGTCTGTGAAGTCATAGAATGGAGGTGTGTGAAGTCAGAATGGAGGTGTGTGAAGTCATAGAATGGAGGTGTGTGAACTCATAGAATAGAGGTGTGTGACGTCACAATGGAAGTGTGTGAATTCATAGTATGGAGGTGTGTGAAGTCAAAGAATGGAGGTGACTGAAGTCAAAATGGAGGTGTGTGATGTTCTAAAATGGAGGTGTGTGAAGTCACAGAATGGAGGTGTGTGAAGTCAAGGAATGGAGGTATGTGAAATCACAGAATGGACGGGTATGAATTCATAGAATGGAGGTGTGTGAAGTCACAGAACTGAGGTGTTTGAAGTTATAGATTGGAGTTGTGTGAAGTCAAAATGGATGTGTGAAGTCACAGAATGGAGGTGTGTGAAGTCACAGAATGGAGGTGTGTGAAGTGAAAGAATGGAGGTGTGTGAAGTCATAGAATGGACGTGTGTGAATTCACAGAAGGGAGGTGTGTGGAGTCACATAATGGAGGTGTGTGAAGTCAAAATGGAGGTGTGTGACCTCATAAAATGTATGTGTGTGAAATCATAGATTTGGGGTGTGTGAAATCATAGAATGGAGGTTTGTGAAATCATAGAATGAGGGTGTGTGAGGTCATAGAATGGAGGTGTGTGAAGTCACAGAATGGAGGTGTGTGAAATTATAAAAGGGAGGTTTATGAAGTCATAGAATGGAAGTGTGTGAAGTCACACAATGGAGGTGTGTGAAGTCACAGAATGGAGGTGTGTGAAGTCACAGAATGGAGGTGTGTGAACTCAGAATGGAGGTTTGTGAAGTCACAGAATAGAGGTGTGTGAAGCCATAGAATGGAAGTGTGTGAAGTCATAGAATGGAGGTGTGTGAAGTCAGAATGGAGATGTGATAAGTCACCGAATGGAGTTGTGTGAACTCAGAATGGAGATGTGTGAAGTCACAAAATGGAGGTTTGTGAAGTCATAAAATGGAGGTGTGTGAAGTCATAAAATGGATGTTTCTGAAGTAAAAATGAAGGTGTGTGAAGTCATAGAAAGAGGTGTGGGAAGTCATAGAATGGAGGAATGTAAAGTCATAGAATGCAGGCGAGTGAAGTCACAGATTCGAGGTCTGTGAAGTCATAGAATGGAAGTGTGTGATATCAGAATGGAGGTGTGTGAAGTCAGAATGAAGGTGTGTGAACTCATAGAATGGAGGTGTGTGACGTCACAATGGAAGTGTGTGAAGTCATAGAATGGAGGTGTGTGAAGTCATAGAATGGAGGTGTGTGATATCATATAATGGAGGTGTGTGAAGTCACAGAATGGAGGTGTGTGAAGTCAGAATGGAGGTGTGAAGTCATAGAATAGAGGTGGGTGAAGTCATAGAAAGGAGGTGTGGGAAGTCAGAGAATGGAGGAGTGTGAAGTCATAGAGTAGAGGTGAGTGAAGTCACAGATTCGAGGTCTGTGAAGTCATAGAATGGAGGTGTGTGAAGTCAGAATGGAGGTGTGTGAAGTCATAGAATGGAGGTGTGTGAACTCATAGATTAGAGGTGTGTGACGTCACAATGGAAGTGTGTGAATTCATAGTATGGAGGTGTGTGAAGTCAAAGAATGGAGGTGACTGAAGTCAAAATGGAGGTGTGTGATGTTCTAAAATGGAGGTGTGTGAAGTCATAGAATGGAGGTGTGTGAAATCATAGAATGAAGTTTGTGAAGTCACAGAATTGAGGTGTGTGAAGTCATAGAATGGAGGTGTGTGAAGTCACAGAATGGAGGTGTGTGAAGTCATAGCATGGAGGTATGTGAAATCATAGAATGGAAGTGTGTGAAGTCATAGAATGGAGGTGTGTGAAGTCATAGAATGGAGGTGTGTGATATCATATAATGGAGGTGTGTGAAGTCACAGAATGGAGGTGTGTGAAGTCAGAATGGAGGTGTGAAGTCATAGAATAGAGGTGGGTGAAGTCATAGAAAGGAGGTGTGGGAAGTCAGAGAATGGAGGAGTGTGAAGTCATAGAGTAGAGGTGAGTGAAGTCACAGATTCGAGGTCTGTGAAGTCATAGAATGGAGGTGTGTGAAGGCAGAATGGAGGTGTGTGAAGTCATAGAATGGAGGTGTGTGAACTCATAGAATAGAGGTGTGTGACGTCACAATGGAAGTGTGTGAATTCATAGTATGGAGGTGTGTGAAGTCAAAGAATGGAGGTGACTGAAGTCAAAATGGAGGTGTGTGATGTTCTAAAATGGAGGTGTGTGAAGTCACAGAATGGAGGTGTGTGAAGTCAAGGAATGGAGGTATGTGAAATCACAGAATGGACGGGTATGAATTCATAGAATGGAGGTGTGTGAAGTCACAGAACTGAGGTGTTTGAAGTTATAGATTGGAGTTGTGTGAAGTCAAAATGGATGTGTGAAGTCACAGAATGGAGGTGTGTGAAGTCACAGAATGGAGGTGTGTGAAGTGAAAGAATGGAGGTGTGTGAAGTCATAGAATGGACGTGTGTGAATTCACAGAAGGGAGGTGTGTGGAGTCACATAATGGAGGTGTGTGAAGTCAAAATGGAGGTGTGTGACCTCATAAAATGTATGTGTGTGAAGTCATAGATTTGGGGTGTGTGAAATCATAGAATGGAGGTTTGTGAAATCATAGAATGAGGCTGTGTGAGGTCATAGAATGGAGGTGTGTGAAGTCACAGAATGGAGGTGTGTGAAATTATAAAAGGGAGGTTTATGAAGTCATAGAATGGAAGTGTGTGAAGTCACACAATGGAGGTGTGTGAAGTCACAGAATGGAGGTGTGTGAAGTCACAGAATGGAGGTGTGTGAACTCAGAATGGAGGTTTGTGAAGTCACAGAATAGAGGTGTGTGAAGCCATAGAATGGAAGTGTGTGAAGTCATAGAATGGAGGTGTGTGAAGTCAGAATGGAGATGTGATAAGTCACCGAATGGAGTTGTGTGAACTCAGAATGGAGATGTGTGAAGTCACAAAATGGAGGTTTGTGAAGTCATAAAATGGAGGTGTGTGAAGTCATAAAATGGATGTTTCTGAAGTAAAAATGAAGGTGTGTGAAGTCATAGAAAGAGGTGTGGGAAGTCATAGAATGGAGGAATGTAAAGTCATAGAATGCAGGCGAGTGAAGTCACAGATTCGAGGTCTGTGAAGTCATAGAATGGAAGTGTGTGATATCAGAATGGAGGTGTGTGAAGTCAGAATGAAGGTGTGTGAACTCATAGAATGGAGGTGTGTGACGTCACAATGGAAGTGTGTGAAGTCATAGAATGGAGGTGTGTGAAGTCATAGAATGGAGGTGTGTGATATCATATAATGGAGGTGTGTGAAGTCACAGAATGGAGGTGTGTGAAGTCAGAATGGAGGTGTGAAGTCATAGAATAGAGGTGGGTGAAGTCATAGAAAGGAGGTGTGGGAAGTCAGAGAATGGAGGAGTGTGAAGTCATAGAGTAGAGGTGAGTGAAGTCACAGATTCGAGGTCTGTGAAGTCATAGAATGGAGGTGTGTGAAGTCAGAATGGAGGTGTGTGAAGTCATAGAATGGAGGTGTGTGAACTCATAGAATAGAGGTGTGTGACGTCACAATGGAAGTGTGTGAATTCATAGTATGGAGGTGTGTGAAGTCAAAGAATGGAGGTGACTGAAGTCAAAATGGAGGTGTGTGATGTTCTAAAATGGAGGTGTGTGAAGTCACAGAATGGAGGTGTGTGAAGTCAAGGAATGGAGGTATGTGAAATCACAGAATGGACGGGTATGAATTCATAGAATGGAGGTGTGTGAAGTCACAGAACTGAGGTGTTTGAAGTTATAGATTGGAGTTGTGTGAAGTCAAAATGGATGTGTGAAGTCACAGAATGGAGGTGTGTGAAGTCACAGAATGGAGGTGTGTGAAGTGAAAGAATGGAGGTGTGTGAAGTCATAGAATGGACGTGTGTGAATTCACAGAAGGGAGGTGTGTGGAGTCACATAATGGAGGTGTGTGAAGTCAAAATGGAGGTGTGTGACCTCATAAAATGTATGTGTGTGAAATCATAGATTTGGGGTGTGTGAAATCATAGAATGGAGGTTTGTGAAATCATAGAATGAGGGTGTGTGAGGTCATAGAATGGAGGTGTGTGAAGTCACAGAATGGAGGTGTGTGAAATTATAAAAGGGAGGTTTATGAAGTCATAGAATGGAAGTGTGTGAAGTCACACAATGGAGGTGTGTGAAGTCACAGAATGGAGGTGTGTGAAGTCACAGAATGGAGGTGTGTGAACTCAGAATGGAGGTTTGTGAAGTCACAGAATAGAGGTGTGTGAAGCCATAGAATGGAAGTGTGTGAAGTCATAGAATGGAGGTGTGTGAAGTCAGAATGGAGATGTGATAAGTCACCGAATGGAGTTGTGTGAACTCAGAATGGAGATGTGTGAAGTCACAAAATGGAGGTTTGTGAAGTCATAAAATGGAGGTGTGTGAAGTCATAAAATGGATGTTTCTGAAGTAAAAATGAAGGTGTGTGAAGTCATAGAAAGAGGTGTGGGAAGTCATAGAATGGAGGAATGTAAAGTCATAGAATGCAGGCGAGTGAAGTCACAGATTCGAGGTCTGTGAAGTCATAGAATGGAAGTGTGTGATATCAGAATGGAGGTGTGTGAAGTCAGAATGAAGGTGTGTGAACTCATAGAATGGAGGTGTGTGACGTCACAATGGAAGTGTGTGAAGTCATAGAATGGAGGTGTGTGAAGTCATAGAATGGAGGTGTGTGATATCATATAATGGAGGTGTGTGAAGTCACAGAATGGAGGTGTGTGAAGTCAGAATGGAGGTGTGAAGTCATAGAATAGAGGTGGGTGAAGTCATAGAAAGGAGGTGTGGGAAGTCAGAGAATGGAGGAGTGTGAAGTCATAGAGTAGAGGTGAGTGAAGTCACAGATTCGAGGTCTGTGAAGTCATAGAATGGAGGTGTGTGAAGTCAGAATGGAGGTGTGTGAAGTCATAGAATGGAGGTGTGTGAACTCATAGATTAGAGGTGTGTGACGTCACAATGGAAGTGTGTGAATTCATAGTATGGAGGTGTGTGAAGTCAAAGAATGGAGGTGACTGAAGTCAAAATGGAGGTGTGTGATGTTCTAAAATGGAGGTGTGTGAAGTCATAGAATGGAGGTGTGTGAAATCATAGAATGAAGTTTGTGAAGTCACAGAATTGAGGTGTGTGAAGTCATAGAATGGAGGTGTGTGAAGTCACAGAATGGAGGTGTGTGAAGTCATAGCATGGAGGTATGTGAAATCATAGAATGGAAGTGTGTGAAGTCATAGAATGGAGGTGTGTAAAGTCATACAATGAAGGTGTGTGAAGTCATAGAATGAAGGTGTGTGAATTCACAGAAGGGAGGTGTGTGGAGTCACATAATGGAGGTGTATGAAGTCAAAATGGAGGTGTGTGACCTCATAAAATGTATGTGTGTGAAGTCATAGATTTGGGGTGTGTGAAATCATAGAATGGAGGTTTGTGAAATCATAGAATGAGGGTGTGTGAGGTCATAGAATGGAGGTGTGTGAAGTCACAGAATGGAGGTGTGTGAAATTATAAAAGGGAGGTTTATGAAGTCATAGAATGGAAGTGTGTGAAGTCACACAATGGAGGTGTGTGAAGTCACAGAATGGAGGTGTGTGAAGTCACAGAATGGAGGTGTGTGAACTCAGAATGGAGGTTTGTGAAGTCACAGAATAGAGGTGTGTGAAGCCATAGAATGGAAGTGTGTGAAGTCATAGAATGGAGGTGTGTGAAGTCAGAATGGAGATGTGATAAGTCACCGAATGGAGTTGTGTGAACTCAGAATGGAGATGTGTGAAGTCACAAAATGGAGGTTTGTGAAGTCATAAAATGGAGGTGTCTGAAGTCATAAAATGGATGTTTCTGAAGTAAAAATGAAGGTGTGTGAAGTCATAGAAAGAGGTGTGGGAAGTCATAGAATGGAGGAATGTAAAGTCATAGAATGCAGGCGAGTGAAGTCACAGATTCGAGGTCTGTGAAGTCATAGAATGGAAGTGTGTGATATCAGAATGGAGGTGTGTGAAGTCATAGAAT